>CM060929.1:394249780-395499780 GCA_030765085.1 Allium cepa | reverse complement strand
GAACCAAAGGCGGATATTACAAGAAGATAGTTTGGGGTCTTCAAGAGGTCCCAAGCGAAGAGAGGAATATCGACTTGGTCTTTACGAATGGGAACCTTAGGATTCTTGGGCTAATTGAGTGAAGACAAAGTATAAGGCTCGACGGCGCATTAAGGACTATTTCAAGGGAACGAGTTAAGTGTAAGAAGCCTAGAGTTGTCATAGTTGAGGAAGCTGATTCTGAAAGAACCCATACTGACGACGAACCTTTGGCCGAGCCTGCGGATGCAACCCAGGATTCTAAAGAAAAGAGAAAAGGCAAGGCAGCCATTTTTAAGCAATCCAAAATGGGAAGATGGAAATCTATGGTCATATCCCAGCCCGCCTCTAGAATTAGAACTTTGGAGGTGTCTCCCCCAAGAACGAAAAATCTTTACGAAGGGCTCGCCAATCTTCCAATTCCGGACGACGTGTCCATGCAGCATGATGCCGGATTGGATGAACTCCAACACGCCTTAGTTTTAAGCGAGTCTATGCCCACTAGCGTGGTCGATACATCCGGTTGGTCAGAGGGTTGAACATACATTCACACTTCACGACACTACACGATTTCTGACTGCAATACGCCCACTATGAAAGATTGCTAACTTTTTGTCCCCATTTTGCCTTGCAGATACCATGACCGGTCAAGGCCCAATGCTTGGTAGTCTACGCAGCAAACGTCGATCTTCGTCATATTACGAATCGCGTAGGAGAGAAGGAGATGGAGTCTATGATCAGGGGTACTTTAGTCAGGAGCTGTCTGACAAAGATAAGTGGTATAGGCGTCGGTCTCGATCTCGTACGCCACCTCCTAGAGCTCCTGCACCGCCGCCAGTTCACGTTTCACAACCCTCGAAAGCTCTATGGAAGAAACCATCTTCCCAATCGTCTAGGCCTGAATCTCAACGTAGAACTGAAATTGCAGACCCCTCAACTACTGCACAGGCCCTCGTCGAGCCCACGGGGGAAGGAGCGATTAGGCTCGCTCAGCTGAGAAAGAATTTTTCTGATATTTGTTTTGATGGGTTCGTCTTTCCTCCGTACTTAAAAAGGATCCCGGCGTCGTCCGAAAGCACAGTACACGATTATGTCGTGGATATATTCTTCCAGTATTAGGAGTGGTCGAAAACTGCGAAAAAGGCATCGAAAGTGGCCTTCGACCGGGCAGCCACGATTGAAAGGCTGGAGAAAGAACTCGGCCAGAAAGACCGGATCATTAAAGCTCTCAATAATGAGGCCGAGTCTTCTCGTAATCTAGATTGAAGCTCTTAAGAAGGCCGACAAGGCCCATGCGGCGACGGATAGAATGAAATGGGAGCATTATGCTACGGTGGAGGACATGGCCCTAGAAACACCATCGTGACCGCTGAGCGGGATGCGGCCTTGAAAGAGCTGAACGAGCTTAAGGCCAAAGTCTCGGAAATCATGAAAGAGAGAGATGCTGCTAATGTTTCCGCACAAGAAGCGTGCGATCAAGCGGTGGCGCTTCAAAGGAGAGAGATGCGGCCATGGAAAAAGTCTGCGAGGTAGAGGCCGAGGTCCAGGAGAAGGTCCGATTGGCGGAAACCAGGCCCGAGGCGGATATAGAGGAGCTTCTCGTTACTTATAATGCCAATGTACTGAAACATAGGAATTTGGCTTGGCTTGACGATTACTCGACACATCTATACAACGCCTGGAATTTGCTGGTTGAAGAAGAGAAGGCGGTGTTGTCGGGTGGTGCCCTTGATGAATTTGAGTTGGAGAACCGTCATATTGAGCGAAGATGAAAAGAAGGTTCTTAATGACTCTATGGTTTCTCATGCAAAGGAGAGGCTGGGCACCCAGCACTTAGAAATTGGCGAGGGCTCAAGCGTTGCACATCAAGTTACAAGCTCTGAGATGATTACCTCATCTGGGTCGGAGCCGGTCCCGGTGATTGAGCCACAGCCCATCCCTGCCTACGACCCGGAACAGCCACACTTATCTCCTATAAGGGAGCACTCTTCGGAAGTTGCTCAGCCAGCCATGAGTCAAGTTGAGGAAGGTACTTTGCACAAATCTCGTGTGTGCCTTAAATGAAGGGCTTGTTTTGAAGTGTGTTCTAACAACTTATTTTATTCTTTGTCTAGCGACCGAAGTTACATTGGCAGCGCCTCCTGGAACCTAGGAATCACATCAAGTGCAGGAGGCCGTCATTACCGAGGAGACCACCACAACAACGGTTTTGCCTATTGAAGTAACACAGGGGAGCTCACTTTCTTTTGATGAACAGATGATGAATGAGCTCCTAGACCGACAGAGCGACCCCTTTACGGACTTACCATTCGTCCTTAGTGGATTTCCGTCTACCTCCAGTGCTTTGACACAGACCACTGCTGCCCCCAGTGAAGCTCGCGCTGCTTGTGAAGCAGAGATACTGGCTGCAACCAATGCAGAGATGGAGGCAGCGGCACATGGCGGTGGTTCTAGGAGTGGAAAGATGGCGGTTGGCCCAACTCCACTTAGGGTGATATCTCCTGGGGGCACACTCGTCGACACTAGTATGCCCATTCCACCCCCGGTTATAGACCCAACTCCTCCGACTCCTCCTGCAGAGAGTATTCCTTTAGGTTCAAGTTCGGAGAAGGACGTCAATATCATGCCTTCGTCATGGGATGATCCGCTAAAGGGTAAAGGCTTGAAGCGAAAAATCATTAGCGGTTCTGGCAGTTCCGCGTCGAAGAAACAGCCAAAGAAGAAAAAGTAGATAAGTCCCTTCGACGTGATTTTTGGTAGTTAGGAATTTGCTTTCCCTTCGTAGGCTGTCTATAGATGTGGGTTCGACCCCCGCTAGTAGGAATTTTTTTTGGAATAACTTGTATATGAATCTTCACATACAATTTAGTTGAAATGAAATTTTGTTTCTTGGCTTTAACTTTCATTTCTTTTATGCTTAAGTATTGCAGTATTTGAATTTTAGTTCAGTGTACTTGTGGAGTTTCAGCTTTGAGTTGAGTTTGTTTAATTCGCCAAGTCTGAAAATCGCGAACACAATTCGTAACTGGAGATCGAGTTAGACTTGGATGTTGTACTGCTTCGATCAATGATTAAGACTCGAGCTTTGCCCCCAGTCTAGGAGATGAGTTACAAAGATCGGCTAGAGATCACAAATTGTTTCTACCCCTTAGGTTCCACATCGTTGGACTGGTGCAAAAATAAGTGAGAGTTGAGCAATTAAATCGCGCTTTTTTATTTATAGTCACATCCACACTTTGGGGATCAGCTCTTGTATTTCGGCAATCAATCACGCATGTCGAAGTTTTTAAGCACATGTCCACACTCTGGGGACTTAGGTTAACTTATGAGTGGTCGTCCGCACCCAAGTTATATTCATACCCTGACTGCACTCTGGGGGTTCAGAGTTATTTGTAATCGATAATCTGGTTTTCATTTTGAGAATCCAAAAGTTATCGATGTTTGTAGCATGGTTCGCGCTCCAGGAACTTTGACTCGGTATTTATACTCCAATTCACACTTTGGGAACTTGGAGTTAGAGTTTATACTCCGGTTCGCACTCCGGGAACCTAGAGTTGATGTTTATACTCCAATTTACACTCCGGGAATTTGGAGTTAGTGTTTATACTTCGGTTCGCACTCCGGGAACCTAGAGTTGATTTTTGTACTCCAATTCGCACTTCGGGAATTCGGAGTTAGTGTTTATACTCTGGTTCGCACTCCGTGAACCTAGAGTTGATGTTTATACTCCAATTCGCACTCCGGAAATTTGGAATTAGTGTTTATACTCCGGTTCACGCTCCGAGAACCTAGAGTTGATGTTTATACTCCACTTCGCACTCCGGAAATTTGGAGTTAGTCGACAGATGGTCAGTCACATCTATTTAGACTTTTTAGGAGGTCGTTCACACTATGGGAACGATGAATTTATCGGGATCGTGGATGGTCGGATCACATTCACCCTAAGTTAACAAGCGAGGTCATTAGATGGACGGGTCCACCCTCCTCAAACTTGGTTAGGATATGGTCAAAGTCATTAGGCAGATGGGCATGCCCTCTCCAAAACCGTATTCAGGATTTTTATGCTCCAACTCTCACTCTAGGAGTTTGGAGTTGTTTTAAGGATTGTCGTGTATCAATCCTCTTTGATTTTAGCGTAGTGACTTGCCCCCAAGCTCGGGTTTCATTTAGTGAGTGACCGGTCATATCACAGTCACTCCCTACTTGAATAAATTCCACCGCTTGATGGAACTTAGCTCTCCATGCATCGTGATGTCGTACGTCATAATTCAATAAATCACAGCTCTGGCTCGAAGAGATCGCATTTTATTGCTGAAATGAGAAAATATGGCAAAGTCAGTTGCCTTATTACAAATTTAAATTTCAAAATGCAGAAATAAATTGTAAATGGAAAAATAAACTAAAGTAATTAAAGCCTGTCATGCGTAGTAGGGACGAAGACTCTCGCTATTCCAGGCTCTTAGTAAAGTAAGACCGTCGACGGTTGATAACTTGACTGTGCCATCTCCGAGCTTCTGTGCAATCGCATACGGTCCTTCCCAATTTGGTTTCATGTGTGAAGGAACCGGATAGATTCTCTTAAGAACGAAATCGTCGAGTTCGAAGGTTTGTGGTCGTTGGCATTGTATAATCGGGCGACTCGATTCCGATACGCGGATGCCCTCAAGTCAGCCTCTTCCCGCTTCTCATCCAGTAGATCCAAAGATTCAGCAAGCAATATGGCATTTGTTTTCGGATCATAATATGTCACGCTATGAGAAGATACTACCATCTCGACTTGAATAACGGCCTCTGAGTCATAAGATAGAGAAAATGGAGTGTGTCCGGTCGCGAACTTATGGGTCGTTCAGTAAGCCCATAAAGCCATAGGTAGTTCATCAACCCACTTGCCCCCGTCATTCCAGTCGCTTCTTCAGAATAGATTTGGTAACCTTATTAACAGCTTCAACTTGGCCATTCGCCTTAGGGTATGCAACTGTAGAGAATTTCTTATGGATATGGAATCATTGGCAGAAATTCTTGAATTCAACACAATCGAATCGGGCTCCGTTATAAGTGATAATGGTATGCGGGAGACCAAATAGGCAGATAATATTGCGAACTACGAAACTGATTACTTTCTTCGTAGTGATTGTCGCAAGAGGTTCAGCTTCAGCCCATTTAGTAAAGTAATCAACTGCGATGATGGCATACTTCGCTCCACCTTTGGCAAGAGGTAGAGCACCAATGATATCAATGTCCCATACTGCAAATGGCCAGGGACTGACCATTTGGGTTATCTCAGTAGGTGGGGCTCTCGGAATTCGAGCATGTTTCTGGCATTTATCACATTTCCTTGCATAGTTTGATGCATCACGGTTCATAGTCGGCCAGTAATATCCATATCGGAGTACTTTCTTGGCGAGAGCTTACCCCCCGGTGTGATCGCCACATTCTCCCTCATGCACATCATGTAACACTCGTTTGATTTCATCGTGTGTGATACATCGGAGGAGCGAGACGGAATATCCACTTATATACATGACTCCATTCTGAATGGTAAACCGCGAGGCTTTTCGAAGAATCTGCCTTCTCTCACTCCTGCGCTCAGGCAGTGTTCCATGCTCAATATAGTTTCGATATGGGGTCATCGACGACTCCTTATCGGGAGCGATTTCAAATATAAAATATGTTTCCATCTGATCAATGCTGGGAGAAGATAGAGTTTCAACAGGAACGAGTCCCATCTGCTGTGCTTCGCCCGTACTTGCTAACTTGGCCAATGAATCAACCTTCTGGTTGTGCTCACGGGGTATGTAGAAAATGGCATAATAATAAAATTGATCAAGTATTTCCTGGACTCGAGCTAGATAAGAAGTTAGTCTTCGATCCTTGGCCTGATATTCACCCCGAACCTGGCATATAATTAATTGAGAGTCACAGTAAATTTCCATAGCAATAATTCTCAGATCACGGGTTAGCTTCAACCCAGCAAGTAAAGCTTCATACTCAGCTTCATTATTGGTCGCATGAAACTCAAATTTCACAGCATAGCATATGGATTGTCCCTCGGGGGTTTCACGTACTACCCCAGCACCCGAGCATCGATCGTTGGATGCACCATCGGTATGCAGCTTCCAGATGTATTCGAAAGATTTACTGGTCTCGGGAAAGTCCTCTGGGATGGTGAATATAGCTATAAAATCTGCTAGGACTTGACCTTGAATGGCTCTTCTTGGGGTATAGGTGATATCGAACTGACTCAGTTCGATATTCCACTTAAGCAACCTACCAGACGTCTCAAGCCGCTTAAGGACCTGTCGTAATGGCTGATCGGTGTACACAGTGATATTGTGAGCCTGAAAATATGGACGGAGCTTTCTCGAAGTAATGACTAGGCAGTAGACTAACTTTTCTAGCTTTGGATAGTTTCTCACAGCTCCGGTTAGTCACTTGCTAACATAATAGACCGGTTTCTACACTCGGTCTTCCTCCTGAATTAGGGCAGCGTTAATTGCATTTTCTGATACCGCCAGGTAAAGATACAACTGCTCGTGGTCGATAGGCTTTGATAAAATCGGCGGTGTGGAAAGATGTTGAACCAATGCTTGGAATGCACCCTTGCTCTCTGTAGTCCATTCGATGTTTCGCTTTCCTTTTCGAATCAGATCGAAGAAGGGGATGCATTTGTCGGTGAACTTCGATATGAACCTTCTTAACGCTGCTACCTTCCCGTTGAGACTCTGGACTTGTTTTATGGTGCTCGGAGTTTGCAAATTTTTGATTGCCCAAATCTTTTCGGGATTGGCTTCTATTCCTTGAGCGTTGACAATGAACTCAAGGAACTCTCCGGATGCGACTCCAAAATGACACTTCAACGGATTGAGCTTCATCCCGTATTTTCGAAGAATGTTGAATATTGAATCCAAATCTTTGACATGATTAGTGGAGAACCGCGATTTCATCAGTATGTCGTCTACATAAACCTCCATGGTCTTCCCGATCTGGTTGGCGAACATCTGGTTGACTAGACGTTGGTATGTTGCTCCGGCGTTCTTTAGTCCAAAGGGCATGACTTTGTAGCAGTAGAGTCCAAGATTGGTTACGAAGCTAGTATGTTCTTGGTTGGGTACTTGCATGGGTATCTGATTGCAGTCGGAATAAGCATCCATGAAAGATAATAATTCGTGTCCAGGCATTGAATCTACAAGCCGATCAATCCTGGGAAGTGGAAAATTGTCTTTTGGACAAGCTTTATTTAAATCAGAATAATCAACACATGTCCTCCATTTTCCATTCGGATTTCAGACAAGCATGGGATTAGATACCCACTCCGGGTATAAAGCATCTTGAATAAACCCATTTGATTTTAGTTTATCGACCTCTTCTTTAAGGGCGACAGATCTCTCTGATCGATACCATGCCTTTTCTGTTTAACCGGGATACACCGCGGGTCAATATTCAGGGTGTAGCTCACGATATCCGACGGGATTCCATACATGTCAGAGTGTGTCCAGGCGAACACGTCGAGATTTGCCCGGAGAAAATCAACCAATTCCTGTTGTGTCTCTTGGCTCCACTGAGACCCAATCTTCAACATCTTCGAATCATCATCATCACCACCATCGATCGGAACATTGATCCTCAGTTAGGCCGGGGAAGCTTGACTTTCTATAGATTCATCCTTGTTTTCATTGTCTCTAGGGTCAAGATCCCTCTGTAATTGGTTGTGGTGCCCGGGCCGAGGCCCAGGCACCAATTGTCAATTGTATGCAAAACGAACACAGAGTGGTTCCTCTACGCCCTTTCCTTTCTCTCTTCGATGCACCTCGTGCAGCTCAACAACATAACAGGCTCTCCCAGCAGCTTGGTCTCCTTGAATGACTCCGATCCCATGATTGGTGCGAAATTTCAGAGTCAAACACCATGGAGCAATAGCTGCCCTGAATTCAGCAAGGGACGGATGGCCCAAAAAAGCATTGTATGAGGAGTGAATATCTAAAAAAACAAACTGTAGCATCTGGACTCTCCGTCGCTCCCCAACTCACAGTTCCACTAGCAACTCCACTACTCTAGTAGGTATATTGGCACTTCCATCGAAGCCGTGGATTCTAGACTGACAAGTTTTTAAATCCTTGGCTTCCATTTTCATCAAATCGTACGCTCTCTTAAACAAAATATTTACTGAACTCCCTCTGTCAAGCAAGATCCTCTTCATCCAAGCAGCACCAACCTAGGCAGATATGACCAGTGGGTCAATAGCGGGGGCTTCGACCCTGTCAGCATCTCGACTTCTAAACACGATGTCATCAGTCATTGCCCTTTGCTGTTTGGACGGAGCCCCTTCATCAAAACTACTGCAACACTCGAAGTCCACATGCCTGATAGAGCTGGCAAACGACTCCATTTCCCTCCAGCTTCGGTCTGTTGAATGGGGACCACCACTAACTGTGTTTATTGCCAACCTCCCGCCCATACGAGCGGGTTCCTCCCGTCTTTCCTGATTCTGAGCACGATTTTGGTTTGATGGGCCCGCACCTCGCACAAACTGATCTAACTTTCTATCCCTGATCAAATTCTCAACGAGGTCCTGCAAATGCCTACACTCATTGATATTATTGCCATAACTCTCATGGAACCTACAAAACTTTCCCATCTGAATCTGCATCTCCGATGATGGCTTCGCAGCAGGCTTCTTATACTGCATGGCATTGCAGGTTTGTAGATACACGTTCTCCAGCGACGTATTCAAGGGGTGTAATTGTCAAACATTAGTGCCCTATGTCGCGGTCCACGGTTCTGATCCAGTTTCTTATTTCGATTATCACTGCTTCCTGGATGAGATTGCTTGTTCTGTATATTCAACTGTACTTTCCTAGAACTTTCACCCGACTGTTTAACTGCCACATTGCTTTGAATCCCTTCACTACTGGTCCCCACGTCGTCCTGCTTCCTAGACTATTTTGCGTCCTCTCGCCTTAAGAATTGAGCGGCTTTGGAGTAGAAACGGTCCAACGACGTGGGAGGCTTCCCAGCCAACCAATTTCCAAACTTGGAGTCGGGGTCAATTCCCTTAGTCAGTGCCATTAAAATCGAATTGTCATTGGGGTTACTTATCTCTACACATGCAGCATGGAACCTCTCCAAGTAGCGTCTAAGCGTCTCCCTGGGAGCTTGAGTGATGCTAGATAAAGTGTTAACATCCTTAGGTCTAGCAATGTACATACGAAACTATTCTACAAACTTTGTGGCCATTTGATCAAAACAAGAAATGGATCAGGGCGGCAATCGCGTAAACCACATGGTGGCAATGCCCCCAAAGATATAGGAAATCTACGACACTTTACCGCATCATCCGCTCTTGCAGTGTTCATCAACCACTCATACTTCAGGATGTGCTGGTTTGGTTCTGAATTCCCTTCATAAATTGGTAAAGTGGGCATTCTGAACCGCCGAGGAGGTTCGACATTGAGTATGTAATCCATAAAGGGGGTGTGACTACGGAAGATTCCCCAGTCGTCGTTGGTAAGACCCTGAATTTCACGGATCATTTGACATATCATAGCTGGAAGGTCTGGCATTTGAACGTTCTGCGCATGTGGAGCCAAGGAGTGGTCGGGTTCCACACTACGAGGTTGGACCGGGCTCTGTCGACGGTCCACGTCTCGCCTCCTTGGCTCAACATCGTTTGGGGCGTAAGGCTCAGGAGTACGTCCATGCTGATTTCGGGCATCAATCCCTGTTTCAACTGCGGCGGTGGTGGCACGGTTATCCGCGGTGTATTGAGGAATAGTTCCTCCACGAGAAGAGGGTCCAGTATGGAAGGTGGCCGATGGGCCAACTCTCAGCTACCCAACGGTCAATGTGGGCTGATGTCCGGCGGCCTGTGCATAGCCTTCATCCGGTCGAGGACGAACGGATCTACGGTTGTAACCAGATGAGGTAGAACTTTCTATGGAGGAGTGGGAACCTTGATCTCTTCTAGATCTTCTACGCTTCTGGCGGTTTAGCTGGTTGGTTAGCTCGGCATTTGCGCACTGCTGTTCTGTTCGCTGTTGATGACTCTGTGTCAATTCCTGGAGCAACAACTGAAATTCTTGCCTGGTAACCTGGACTTGTGAATCTGAGGGTCCGGCTGCGTTTTGGTTGGTTGGTAGCAACTGCGTGGGATTTTTTCTATCCCGGCCTTCTTGATCGGCAACGTTGGAGGTGGTCCTGCTGCTTACCATCTTGAGGGATGAATTCCTTTCCTAGACATTGTGCAAGTCTGAATAGAATGGAAGGAATCTGGGTCAGAGTTCTGAATCTTTCTCCTTGATTTATGCAATCCGGTATCGACGATAGATCCAAAGAGCAGGAGAATATCTGAGTTGATTTATCAGTGAAAGCACCGAAGTGTTTGTACCAAAAATGGGGACATAACTCTTTCGGAAGTTTTTTGAAGAGATAACAGTGAAGAAATAAATTTAAAATGAAGATTATCTAATAAAAACTCCAACAAACAGTAACATAAATGCACAGACAAACAATTTAAAGAGGTTCGGCATGTTGCCTACGTCCACTATGAAGTTTTTATGATTTTATTGATTCTCTTTTAATGATACACTTGATTACAGCGAGAAACAATAAACTACAGCTTGGAATTTGAATACAACAGCAAGATTAAGATGCGAATCTCGATTCCGCAGATTCTGGGCGCTTGAGAATTAAAAGATCCCATTTCAGTAGGCTCTAGGGCTCTATTTATAGGCGTAGGAGGCTGATACTTTGCTCAAACATTGGAAGACTCCTTCTGGCACGTGAGTGGGCCCACGTGATCGATCACGGAGAGTTTCGACTCGATCTGTGATCGATACGAAATCAATTCATATCGATCAAGATCGTGCCCAATGGAGCTGAAACTTGGTGGGAACATTCTTTGGCTTGTACGCTATCTTTTGTGAAAATTTCATAGCATTTGGATCGGTGGATCTCGAGTTATGATCGATACGAGATTGAGTCCTTCGATTGGCTGTCTGGTTTGAATCCATCATTTCGAATCAATCGCTTCGAATCGATGACGGCATGCGCTAGCAAGTTGATGTGGCGTGCGTTCTTCGTGCCGATCCACCCTTTTCGCCGCGTTAATCAAGTCGCTCTAGATATTTTGCCGTGTTCGCATCGAAAGTCATCGTGTCAATCCAAGCTCCTTTGACTTGATGGATACGAACAAGTCATCATATATGGATTCGAACAAAAGCCTCTAATGGGTACGAAGCAATCATTGTCCGATGGATACGAAGTAAGATAATCTGATGGATGCGAAAAGCAGTTGCCTGATGGATTCAAGTAACCGCTTATTGACGGTTTCGAACTAGATGGATACGAAATAGGATCTAGCTGATCGATACGAAATACACACTCTGTTGATGGATATGAACTTGATCGGTGCGAACCGAGGCCCCTTCATGGATACGAACATGATCGATGCGATCCGAGGCTTCTCGATGGATATGAAGGCACTGCCGCTCTGATCGATACGAAGGTGATTGATTCGAACCGGAGCTCGATGATGGATACGAAAATGGGGTTATTCCCTTCAACTTGCATCGATCATAACTTGAGCATACGAACTCGAATTGACCTGAAATTTGGAATGCTGTCTTTGATGGCTTAGTTTGTCGTGTCCTATCAATTATAGCCTGATCCGGACTCGGATAAAATTCATTGATATCCATAACGAACCAATGTGTACTCGATATCCGGGACGAATGATCCTTAGTTTTTAATCAGCTCCTTGATATCTCGGCCTTGCCAAAAGGCGGGATAACACATGCTACAAGTGTTGATATGATAACAAAAATGAGTGGCTAAACCCCTTCAATTTAAGTGTAATGAAGCTCTTTATTCATGTTGCTTCAACATTTTGATGATAATTATTGCTCCCTTATTGTGCTTAATGACAATGCTTAAAGTGGTTTAACTTGTTATTTTTTGCTTTGAATTTGATAGCCTATATTGTTGATACCAAATAGGCTATGCTTAAACAACCACTAAACAAAAATTACCTCTTTATCTACATGTGATTATGGTAATGAAGTTAATGTTGAAATCAAAATTTGATGGTCTATATTTCTAATTAATAGTTAATAGGCCATGCTTAAAATAGATCTCATTTCAACTTGTTGTCATTTTTCATGAGAATTAGTAAGTGGTTTAAGGGATGTGTTAAAGTTTGATGGCTTATGTTAGGCTAATTAATAGCATAAATAGGTCATACTTATGATAAACGCATCAATTAAACTAACAAATGACCAAAAAAGAAAGATCATAATTTCATATTTTATTGAACCATATGATCTAGAGAGTGGAATTATCTCTAAATTGTCATTTATTCTCATAGTTTTCATTCTCTTTTATACTTATTAGTTTTTTGCAATTTTTAGTAGTTAGCTTAAAAATCTCAAATCTTGGTTAATTTGATTGAATAGATTTTCAAAATCTAACAATTTCCTGACTCGTACTCGCCACGTACTAACAACTGTACGCCTGAGCTTGCGGTTAATTTTAATTTAAATTCGTTCGACGGTGTTTTAGATCGATAAAATTTCCGTCGACGAATAAGTTTTTAGTGTCGTTGCCGGTGAATAGTTTTGATTTTAATTTTTTGTTCTTCGAATTATTTTCGTTTGACTTTATTGTATGCTTGTTTTGTGTGTTCATTTGCATTTAAAAAATAATAATTGTTGTATGTGATTTTTTTATGTGCATTTTGTTTGTGTGCATCCTCTTGCTTTTCATTCGCATTTGCATCTCTTCATTAAAAAAAAGACAAACACAATTTAAAAACAGTTATTTTTTTATTTTCTTTTTTAGTTATTTATTTTCCATTTTTCGTTTACAATTGCATTTTCTACAAAATGCTACATTATATAAAATTTAACACTGTTAGAAGACAGTGAATCACAGTGCATTTTACAATTGCTTGCTTGCTACCATATTTCCTTGACCACTAGATCACACCAAAGACATTTCCACCATTTCATCCTCCTTCCAACAAGCCACTGTTCCTCACCTGAAACTAACACCGGTCTTCCTCCAACTTCTGTCTTTGCTCTGTACATATATCAAACTGCTTGCTGTAACACTTACTTACCATTCATCTCTGGCCATTCACTTCCGCCCTTCGCAACCTCTACTTCTTCAACATACATTGTCTTCAGTTACAATCTACACTATCTTCAACCACTTACATATTCAAAACAACCACTGACATCCATTGCCCTGTCATGCCAACTTAACATCTTCTTCCATACAACCTACAAGCAAATTAAACCACCACGAACAGCAGTAACACGGCATCCCAACAGTTCAATTCGACTTCTGCTCCACATTCACTGCACACTCAACCACATCACCGATCACTGCAGCCAAAACACATCACCACCAGTTCATACAAATCCCAGTGTCCACATACTTACACCATCACCTACAATTATCTTTGTAAAACCCAATAATCAAAAACTCCAGTAGCATACATCACTCCAACATACACCACTACTTGCTACTTGTTTGCTGAATCCACTACTTACCTGCTGAATCCACTACTTACCAAATACAACAGTGCCGTACAACCACCCAGTGCCGTACAGACGACAATAGCCATCAACAGTGTTCAACAAACCCACGACCACCTTCCTCTCCTGATTTCACGACCTTTCCAATCACTCGCAACTTCTTCGATGCCGACCATTGTCATCGCAACCATCCTCCCCCAATCCTCCAACAACTGCATCACAAGATCACTGCAATACTGCTTCGATCAACGCCAAGAGTCCACCTTCAATTCGACATCGTCTTATCCGAAACCACTTCTGCAAACAATTCGCGACACCCACTCAAACGAACCCTTCGCCTGTAATCATCTCGACATCCACTACCCCCAATCGCCAATTCTCCTAATCGGCATCGCTACTGCCGCATCTCCCAAAACCAAAAAAATCACCTCGCGAATTCAATTTCGATTTCCTACCATCAATGTCGATTTAAAACTGGTTTTTGATTTTGAAAATTGCGTTATCTCCGTGACAAAGTGAAATAAAAAAAATGGGATGAATGGTCCGACGGTCTAAGTTTAATGAAATGGAATGTATTAACTTTGGGCCGGTCAAATTTTGGTTTGGGCCGGTGAAATGAATGTGTTGTTAGTACTAAGTGTTAATTTTGGCTTGCCCTAAATTTTTGAAACAAAAAAAAAGTTAAAAAAATAGCGTGTTAAGGCTTTTTTTTAAAGTTTCTTTCAAACCTAGTCTTCGTTTTTTTTGTTTTGCTTTGATTTGTTTCAATTCCCTTGAAAAAAAGTTTGATTTATTTTCATTTATTTAAAATTCCATCCTTATATATATATATATATATATATATATATATATATATATTCAGATTGCGAAAGCAGATTGAAAGAATTGCTTGTTTCGCTTAGCTTGCTAAAAAAACTACCGCTTGCTTGCTTATAATTTTTTTTGCTGTTTTTGACTCTAATCGTTTGTTTTTATTTGCTTTGCATTGTTGGGCGCTTGCAATAAAAAAAATTAAAAAACAAAAACAAATTTCAATGTAGTTGCATTGTTAATACACGTTTACTTTCTGTTTTGCATTTCATCCTAGAATTTTGATTAATTACGGTTAGACATCGATAACCCTTAATTTTATATTGTCAATTTGTTCTCTTTCGACAATTTAATTTCTTGGTGTCTAGGCTACGACAGAGCAATAACCATTTATAAATATTACGATGGTCCGTAAATATTATAGTGGTTGTTTCTTTAAAGGTACTTAAACCATCGGCTACACTGCTGCGGTGATATATGGTGCACCGATAAATAATGTCTGTTACCTGGTTGAATTAGGACAATATGTGATTACACAATTTTGTGTAAGGAGCTACTTAGGATAAACAAATTGCAATTCAACCCTTGCATTTATTTAGTTGCATTAGTTCATGCATATATAAAAAAAAGTTCAAAATCTAAAAAACTAAAAAAATTGTTAATATTTCTTTACTTAGTTTTTTTTGAAATATTTTTATGTTACTTTTTTTAGAAAACTAAAAAAATAAAAATATAAAATCTTTTCAAAAAAAAAATGAAAAACCAAAATACAAAAAAAACCAATTTTCCATTTTAAAAAATAAATTCTATTTATAGATATTTTTCCTTTATAAAAAAACCAAAAACATTCTTAAAAATGTCTGAATTTCCATATTCACATGAATTTTATGGTAGTTGTGAAAATCAATATAATACATATAACTTTACACCAAATTCGTATGGATATTTCAACAACGACTGTTGTATAAACAATTCAGATTTAAAATCACAAAATTTTCAAAATGCTGACCAACCCTTAACTCTTGAAAAATGCATCGAATCAATTTCATCGTTGCTTCTACCCACTACAAAAAATAATCAAAGGATGAGGGAGTTATGTAATTCGTATTCGTGCGATAACCCAAATCAAAGTTTTCAAAATAACCAAATTTGAATTTATTTCAAAATTCAAATGAGTTCGAGTATAACTCATGCCAATTCAATTTCGAACTCCAAAATGAATTCCAAAATCAAAACGAAAACGTGATCCACTTTTCAAATAATTTTGGCGATGGGAATAATCTCGACTACGATGCGAGTGAAGAATTTTGTTCTCAACATATTCAAATTGAAAATTCACAAATTAATAATGATGAATTTGATTTGGTTGAGCAAATGGAAAAATATTATGAGGATTTGTTGCGTGAAACCTACAAAAAAAATTGTGAGAAACAAATCAAATCCCATGTGTGAAGGATAATCTACCATTTATCGAAATCGGCAATTTTTGTTCTCAATAAGCCTAATTTGAAAATTCTCAAGTTAAATTATAAATTGGATTTTGTTGAGAAAATGAACGAGATTTACAATGATTACAAAGATTAGTTGCATGAAACCTACAAAAAAATTCATGAGCAACAAAAGGAAATTACAACGTGTAATGAGTCTTAATAATCCATCTTTTACCACAATTAATGGTTTTCAAATAACAACTTCTGAAATTGAAAATGAAAATCTTAATGAACTTTTTGAAAATATGGTAATTGAGTTGGATTTCAATTCTTTTGACGGTGAGAAACTCAATTTAAACTTCGATCTTCCTTTTTTCGATTTCAAAAGTTTGAATACAACAACTTTGGACTTTGAAAATGATATATGCAATAAAGTTGTTGATAATCCAACGAAGAAAGACAAATTTAACGAACACGATTTCTTTGGAATTTTTGAAAACGAATTGTCGAATTCTGAAGGGGAAGATTTAAATTACCATTTTGATTTTGAAATCAATAATTTTGAAGAATTTGTCAATGAAGAGCTTGAATTTCAATTTGTGAAATTAAACTTGAACTTCAAAAAATTGTTTTATCGACCCCAAAAAGCAAAAATAAAATAACTCGTACAATTTTTAATAAAACGACATTCGATTTTCTAAATCAATGTTCAACTTTGAATCTTTTACGGTTTGGTTTTTCGAGCTTAAGCAGTGTCTTGCATACTTGACGAGACAAATGAACCAGTCTTTGGAAAACCGTTTCATTTGCTTTTGACGATATACTTTCCGAACTCTTGTAAATAATAATCCTTTTGTTTTTCATGTAAATATAGGTCATTTGTTTTATTTTTTCCTTTCACTTGGGTTGACTGTAGGGACACGGTCAAAATCAAGTATGGGGGGTGTCTCATCATTTTCATTTTCAAATTTTCATGGTTATTTCTACATTCTCTTTCCAAAACTAAAGAAAAAATTCAAAAATAAAAAAGAAAATAAAAAAATTCTCAAAATAAAAATTTAAGCATTTTGATTTATTTTTAAAGCAACATTATAGGATAAGTATAAGATTTTGGTTATTAAATTGAAATTTCTGAAAATTTATTTGTCTCAACAATAATAAAAATAAAGTTCGATTACAAAAAACGGTGATTTAACCAATATATAGGTAGGTTCATGGTGATAATTATGAAGTATATCCTAATTGAAAATCTTTGTTTAAAAAAGTAATTAATTTAATTCTAAGTTAAATGGTGCTAAGATGATTTTGTAAAACTCTCTTAAAAAACAAAAAAAATATTTTCATACATGTATATAATTTTATTAACACTTAGAGTCATGTGTCCACACCCGTGTGTTCACTCACCATGCTCTATACTATTCTCATGTAAGCCCGAAAGGCAGTGCATGATCGGTATATCTGGCCTTAGTTTATCTGAGTTAGGTGAGTGCATATAGAAAAGGTTTTTTTATTAATAACGCCTATAGTAGATAAGTGCTCACACTTGTATGTTCACTCGTCACACTCGGTATTCCCCTCACATAAGTCCGCAAGGAAGTGCACGGGTAATATATATGGTCTCAGTTTATCTGAGTTAGGCATATGTAAATATTGTCTGTAACAACCCGCATATTTATCGATTTTATATTTAAATATTTTATTTAAATATTTTATCGTTCGTTGGATTTTGGTCCGAAAAGCTACTTTTTGCAAACAGTCGAATTGGGACTCGAGACCACCCCCATTGAGTTCAAAATGACGTTTGCGACCTTTTTGAGTATAAGCTTCGATATGTTTGGAGAAAGTTGATTTTTGCTACTTTTTCCCGCTTAGGGCTTTGGTTTGGGCTGAGCCAATTAACCACTTACTAACTCAGTCCCAACCCACTCCAACTCTTCATTACTTCATTTCTAATTCCTAACTCTTCAAGCTTTCAACAATGGTGGAAGAGAAAAAGAATTAAAACTCCAGGCCCTAGTTCCATAGCAAAAATCCGAGTTCTTGCTCCAAAATCTATGAGAACCCATTGGTAAGCATCTCCTTCTTCTTCTCCAACTCATTCTCTCTTTGAATTTCAGAAATTTCCTAAACCTAACTAAGGGAATGTTCTTCTTTTAAGCTTAGATTCAAGCATCTAGTGTGAGATTGAAGTGTGGTTGATTTCCATTTGCTTTCAAGCTTCTTCTTCATTGATTTGGGTTCAAAGGTGAGATTTTTAATCTCACATCTATGCTTATAATTCTCTTCTATTGTTAGGTATGAATTCCTAACACTTATTCATGTGCATTTGATTTTGATTACTTTTGTGAATATTCCAATTTTTAGTGTTTTGAGTTCAATTCATTAAAAATCCTAACTTTGATGTTTGAACATGTTTTTGATGATGCATCGAGGAGCATATAGGGCCGGGTAGTCGATTGGCATAAACCCTTAGCGCCGTTGCTCGTGCGATTGCAATTTGGTCGGGATTTGCACCTCCTTTGAAATAGGGTAGGATGTGCAACTATACAGGTTCGGCCGACCGAGCCCCCTGAGCCGGCCGACCGACCTGTAGTCCAGGCACTTCCTGCCTCTGTTTGCAAGTGCTGGTTACAGGCTTCGGCCGACCGAGCCCCCTGGGCCGGTCGACTGACCTGGTGCCCCGAGCACATTCCTACCTCTGGTTCGGTCGACCGACTCAGGGAGTCCGGTCGACCGACCTGCTTCTATTTGCCAGATTAGCCTATATTCCTAATTCGTTTGAATATCCAACTTTAATCGATTCGTGTTGTCTCCCTTTTGTTGTTGTCATTTATTATCGACTTTGATGACTTATTTTCTTTGGGAATTCTTGGAATATCCATTTCGATGGATTCGGTACCGATTTCTTTGGATTTTTTTCACATTTTTGAATGTGAATCTTAGTGATTGATTGTTCCTACAATCTTCTTTGTGATTTGTCACTTTAAAAATATAAAGGTTTTCTATACTAGTAGTAAATATCAAAACTCTTTCCTCAAACGATTTCAATACTATTTTAATACCAAATTCGTTTATAAAACCGTTTTCCAATCTATTAGTATATACAAACCTTTACCTCACTCGTATGAGAAATCTAATTAAACGACTTAGTAAAACAAGTGGTATGAAACGCTTGAGTTTACTTCGTCGGTTAATTCTTGGACTTGTTCGATTGAATCTCTTGTTACAATTTTCTAGTGGAGATCTACAATTTGTTCGTAAATATTTAAGTTAAGCTAGTGGTTATGGGACATGAAGCTAAGCTCATATATTTACTAGCTTATTGTAATTGACACTTCTCGTTGATCATGACGATCATCTTTATGGTTTAGACTAGCAATGTGCGATGTCTCTTTGTTTGCGAGGTTAGGCTAGACACCATTTGTGTGATTCCATTCACACATACTTTTTCGGTTAGCCTAGACACCACTTGTGTGATTCCGCTCACACATACCTTTTTGCTTTTTGGTTAGGCTAGACACCATTTTTGTGATTCCATTCACACATACTTTTTCGGTTAGCCTAGACACCACTTGTGTGATTCCGCTCACACATACCTTTTTGCTTTTTGGTTAGGCTAGACACCATTTGTGTAATTCCATTCCCACATACTTTTTCGGTTAGTCTAGACACCACTTGTGTGATTCCGCTCACACATACCTTTTTGCTTTTTGGTTAGGCTAGACACCATTTGTGTGATTCCATTCACACATACTTTTTCGGTTAGCCTAGACACCACTTGTGCGATTCCGCTCACACATACCTTTTTGCTTTTTGGTTAGGCTAGACACCATTTGTGTGATTCCATTCACATATACTTTTTCGGTTAGCCTAGACACCACTTGTGTGATTCCGCTCACACATACCTTTTTGCTGATTTCTGGATTTTGTGTGTTGATTTCTGGAATTTATGCTTCACCAATTTTCGTGATTTCTATTGATTTGATTTATCAATTATTGTGGCTTGGTGAATGAAATTAGGAATATGACATTCATTTTTATCTTGAGTAGATTATTGTGATATTGATTAATCTCTTGTTGATTTTCAATTACTTATTTATCACAGCTTGGCATTGTGAATATTATATGTTTATGCCATATCTCTTAATTCTATATCATGTTATCTGATATTTATAGCTAGATTGATCCGTTTATTATTTTCTTATTAAATAATACTCGGGTCAGACTGAGATATTACAGGTGCTTCCTCATGGCTTCCTTTCTGGAACCATCTTCTGACTTTTGGCTAACTACTCTAGTTTGGTAGTTTTTGTTGTATACATTTAAGATACAGACTCCTTGATGTATACATATTTTTGTCTAGCACTTGTATCTATTCCTTTGTATTATTGTGGAACTTATTTGACCACTACTCTGATAAATACTTTCATGTGTTATATTCATATCTATTTCCGCCTTTGTGATATGAATTGTCTGTGACTGATTGATGTTATGTTTACTTCTATATTTGTTTCCGAAGATATTATAGCCACTGTGTAGTAGCTTTGAGTTTGTGTCGTCATGTCGGATTTCCACTTGAAAAGAATTGCATGCTATACTATCTGACATATCGATGCTCGCACAAGGCAATTACATGGATGGTCGCTCCTCAACAGCCTTATTCTCCGTGCTAGTTGACAGCATTACTCCGTAGTGTTCTTGGCTAGCGTGGGTATAGAGGTGGGGCGTCACAACTTGGTATCAGAGCCAAACTTCGGAACAATGTAGAATAATTTAACAAGGATCATCGTCCTAAGTCCATCTTAGGAGTCGTGCTTTAGGATTTTATTCGGGTCTTCATACCGTCCTATCCTATTTTCATTTATGATTCCTTGTTTTATCTATCAAGAATTGCTTGATATTTATCTTGAGAATAACTTTTCTCCTTCTTTTTTTTCTAAAGGAAGAGAAATGGTTAGTTCTAGCAGTCCTAGCGCTGGTCAATCCAGTAGCCCTTCTCTGGATGGCGCATTCATGTCTGCCCAACAACTTTTGGATCTTGTAAAGAATCAAGAGTTTATCTATGCTTTGAGTAAGAACCCCGAAATGGTTCTACCTTTGAAACTTGAAGTTTCTTTCAATCAGCTTGTGGATGTTACTCTTCTTCAGGGAGAGGTTGATAAAGGAAATGTTTGTGATATTGGGTCTTCCAAGAAGAGGCATATGAAGTTCAAGAACCTTAATCCCAATAAGAGAGTGAAGCAAACTACTTTTGTAGCAAGGACTCCAATCCCTTATCGTGGAGGATGCTACAATTGTAATTCTAAGGACCACTATGCAAAGGAGTGTCCGGAGCCACTCTTTTGTCGCTATTGCAAAAATACAGGTCACCATATTTCTGTCCGCCCCATACTTCAAAGCAAGAAGAAGGTGGAACAAGAAACTTCGGTAGCTAAGTCTCCTACCCCAAGTCATAAACGATGCTACAATTGTGGTTCTACGGACCATTATGTAATTAAGTGCCTGAAACCCCTCTATTGCCGCTATTGCAAAGGCTCGGGTCATTACTTATCTACATGTCCCAAACTCCCTAGCAAGAGGGAGGGAAGTTGAAAGTCGTGCAAGCCCCTTGTGACACTTCTTTTGGTCAAGGTATTTCTCATTCAATCCTTGATGACATTTGCTTTTTGATTATCTTGTTCGTGTTCGTTTTGATATGGGTTCCATCTCATTATTTTATATCAAAAGAACTTGTTGATTCTTTTTCTTTGAAAATATTTTGGGCTTGATGACTTCTTTGAGGATTGTGAACGGATGGTAGATCCGCAACACTCAATTTGTCTTTATTGATGTCGAAATTATTTTATGGGATTTTTCTTTCCGAGTCGATATTTTTACTTAGGCTTCGGAATTGATTTTTTTGAAGGGATCGGCTTGATCATTGTGAAGCCCATATCCTATTTTTCGAGTGGACTATTCATCTTCGACATTTTCTGTCTGTTAAGCAGATTTCTATTTTTCCTTGTGGTTCCGATTTCAAATTTTTGAAGGCATCATTTTATTCTTTAAGCCCTCAAGATGAGAAAAGTGTTATTTCTCTTATCTAAATAATTTGAGAAATTTTCCAGTATTTTTGAGCCTGTCTTAGGATTTATCACCTAAGTAATCTTTGTGTGGTGCTAAGGTCTTTTCAATTTGACCTTATCACCGGTTTTCATTGCTACGAGTTGCGGAAGTTAGCATTCCACTTACCGCATTCCGCACTCGTTATGATTCTTATGAATGACTTATTATGTCATTCGGTTTATCCAGCTTATTTTGTCCATTTTATAGATCGAATATTCTATGAATATCTCGATGACTCCATTCTTGTATTTATTGATTTTGGATGAAAATGGCAATTTAAAATTTTTCAAATCTTTTTCATAAGATTTATTTATAAGTATAATTGGATTTTTGTTCTTAAAACGAACAAAGAAGATGATTTTGTGATTGTATTGCCCGTTGAGTGCTTTAAGAATTCTGGTCGATGCGCTTGATCAACGTTATCGATAAGAATTTCCTAAACGCTTTGATGAGACAGTCAGACACGATATATTGACTTGTAAAAATGTAAAATTTTTGTATAAAGATTATTACATAAAATTAAAAATGGAATTTTGAAAGTTTTAACTTTTCTGGAAAGAAGAATTATTTAAAAGAAATTCTTTCTTTTCGATACTCTTGTTCTTGTGATTCCCGAAGGGGAACCAAGACTTTGCTATTTGTACCGATACTAGTCGTACTGGTTTGGATGCCGTCCTCTTGCAAAGGAGAACGTGCTATCTCTTGTGCTTCTAAATCATTATAGCTTATCAAGACTAGATATGCCACTCATGATCTAGTGTTCGTGGCTATTGTTTTACTTTTAGAGTTTTGCATCATCATTTTTAGGGGAGGAATTTGTTCTCCACCTCGATCATAAATCTTGGGAATATTTATTTCTCATAAGGAACTTAATCTGCGTCAACCTCGTTGACTCGAGTTTCTGGCATCTTATGATCTTGATATTCTTTCTATTCCCGAAGGGGAAATCATGTTGCCAGTACGTTTTGTCGTAGGCAACAAGTGTTGATTCTTTGATGATGTCTGAATGGAATTATCTTTTTATTAAGTTCATCGAACGTTTTGATATACTTCGTTTTATTGAGTTTTATCTCATTCCTTTTATGGACTAGTGTCCGGTGTTCTTTTATGGTGTTCGGTTCATTGGACGTACCTTTTTGTACTACGTCGGTGTTCCAAATTATTCGAGTTTCTAGTTTCTCGGGCGTACCGTTTCTGTACTACGCCGTTGCACTGGCTCAATTTTCTACTATTCTTGACGTTCTCCACGTCTTTTACCTACGGAAATGCTTTTATGTTTCCGGTTTTTATTCTTGAGCCCGGTGTTATTGAGGGGATTGAAGTTTCACCAAATTTGACTTTTGAGCAACATTCCATTCGCATCATTACTTCGGAGGTTGAGCGCCTTCGGAATAAAGATGTCCTTCTTGTGAGAGTTCAATGGTTCCCAAATCCTAAGGATTGCTCTTGGGAATCCAGAGAATTCATCGAGCGATCCCATTCAGGCTTACTCTTTCGTGCTCTTTATGGTGAACTTCCTATTTCAAATTTTCTTTTGTGTTGATATGCTTCCATGGTTGTTACTTCTTATTTTCCAATTAAATATTGCGAGGACGCAATTTCTTTAAGGAGGGGAGTCTGTAACAACCCGCATATTTATCAATTTTATATTTAAATATTTTATTTAAATATTTTATCGTTCGTCGGATTTTGGTCCGAAAAGCTACTTTTTGCAAACATCCGAATTGAGACTCGAGACCACCCCCATTGAGTTGAAAATGACGTTTGCGACCTTTTTGAGTATAAGCTTCGATATGTTTGGAGAAAGTTGATTTTTGCTACTTTTTCCCGCTTAGGGCTTTGGTTTAGGCTGAGCCAATTAACCACTTACTAACTCAGTCCCAACCCACTCCAACTCTTCATTACTTCATTTCTAATTCCTAACTCTTCAAGCTTTCAACAATGGTGGAAGAGAAAAAGAATTAAAACTCCGGGCCCTAGTTCCATAGCAAAAATCCGAGTTCTTGCTCTAAGCATCTCCTTCTTCTTCTCCAACTCATTCTCTCTTTGAATTTCAGAAATTTCCTAAACCTAACTAAGGGAATGTTCTTCTTTTAAGCTTAGATTCAGGCTTCTAGTGTGAGATTGAAGTGTGGTTGACTTCCATTTGCTTTCAAGCTTCTTCTTCATTGATATGGGTTCAAAGGTGAGATTTTTAATCTCACATCTATGCTTATAATTCTCTTCTATTGTTAGGTATGAATTCCTAACACTTATTCATGTGCATTTGATTTTGATTTGGATTTGGATTACTTTTGTGAATATTCCAATTTTTAGTGTTTTGAGTTCAATTCATTAAAAATCCTAACTTTGATGTTTGAACATGTTTTTGGTGATGCATCGAGGAGCATATAGGGCCGGGTAGTCGATTGGCATAAACACTTAGCGCCGTTGCTCGTGCGATTGCAATTTGGTCGGGATTTTCACCTCCTTTGAAATAGGGTAGGAAGTGCAACTACACAGGTTCGGTAGACCGAGCCCCCTGGGCCGGCCGACCGACCTGTAGTCCAGGCACTTCCTGCCTCTGTTTGGAAGTGCTGGTTACAGGCTTCGGCCGACCGAGCCCCCTGGGCTGGTCGACCGACCTGGTGCCCCGAGCACATTCCTACCTCTGGTTCGGTCGACCGACTCAGGGAGTCCGGTCGACCGACCTGCTTCTATTTGCCAGATTAACCTATATTGCTAATTCGTTTGAATATCCAACTTTAATCGATTCGTGTTGTCTCCCTTTTGTTGTTGTCATTTATTATCGACTTTGATGACTTATTTTCTTTGGGAATTCTTGGAATATCCATTTCGATGGATTCGGTATCGATTTCTTTGGATTTTATTCGCATTTTTGAATGTGAATCTTAGTGATTGATTGTTCCTACAATCTTCTTTGTGATTTGTCACTTTATAAATATAAAGGTTTTCTATACTAGTAGTAAATATCAAAACTCTTTCCTCAAACGATTTCAATACTATTTTAATACCAAATTTGTTTATAAAACCGTTTTCCAATCTATTAGTATATACAAACCTTTACCTCACTCGTATGAGAAATCTAATTAAACGACTTAGTAAAACAAGTGGTATGAAACGCTTGCGTTTACTTCGTCGGTTAATTCTTAGACTTGTTCGATTGAATCTCTTGTGACAATTTTCTAGTGGAGATCTACAATTTGTTCGTAAATATTTAAGTTAAGCTAGTGGTTATGGGACATGAAGCTAAGCTCATATATTTACTAGCTCATTGTAATTGACACTTCTCGTTGATCATGACGATCATCTTTATGGTTTAGACTAGCAATGTGCGATGTCTCTTTGTTTGCGAGGTTAGGCTAGACACCATTTGTGTGATTCCATTCACACATACTTTTTCGGTTAGCCTAGACACCACTTGTGTGATTCCGCTCACACATACCTTTTTGCTTTTTAGTTAGGCTAGACACCATTTTTGTGATTCCATTCACACATACTTTTTCGGTTAGCCTAGACACCACTTGTGTGATTCCGCTCACACATACCTTTTTGCTTTTTGGTTAGACTAGACATCATTTGTGTGATTCCATTCCCACATACTTTTTCGGTTAGCCTAGACACCACTTGTGTGATTCCGCTCACACATACCTTTTTGCTTTTTGGTTAGGCTAGACACCATTTGTGTGATTCCATTCACACATACTTTTTCGGTTAGCCTAGACACCACCGCTCACACATACCTTTTTGCTTTTTGGTTAGGCTAGACACCATTTGTGTGATTCCATTCACACATACCTTTTCGGTTAGCCTAGACACCACTTGTGTGATTCCGCTCACACATACCTTTTTGCTGATTTCTGGATTTCATGTGTTGATTTCTGGAATTTATGCTTCACCAATTTTCGTGATTTCTATTGATTTGATTTATCAATTATTGTGGCTTGGTGAATGAAATTAGGAGTATGACATTCCTTTTTATCTTGAGTAGATTATTGTGATATTGATTAATCTCTTGTTGATTTTCAATAACTTATTTATCACAGCTTGGCATTGTGATTATTATATGTTTATGCCATATCTCTTAATTCTATATCATGTTATCTGATATTTATAGCTAGACTGATCCGTTTATTATTTTCTTATTAAATAATACTCGGGTCAGACTGAGATATTACAGGTGCTTCCTTATGGCTTCCTTTCTGGAACCATCTTCTGACTTTTGGCTAACTACTCTAGTTTGGTAGTTTTTGTTGTATACATTTAAGATACAGACTCCTTGATGTATACATATTTTTGTCTAGCACTTGTATCTATTCCTTTGTATTATTGTGGATCTTATTTGACCACTACTCTGATAAACACTTTCATGTGTTATATTCATATCTATTTCCGCCTTTGTGATATGAATTGTCTGTGACTGATTTATGTTATGTTTACTTCTATATTTGTTTCCGAAGATATTATAGCCACTGTATAGTAGCTTTGAGTTTGTGTCGGCATGTGGGATTTCCACTTGAAAAGAATTGCATGCTATACTATCTGACATATCGATGCTCGCACAAGGCAATTACACGGATGGTCGCTCCTCAACAGCCTTATTCTCCATGCTAGTTGACAACATTACTCCGTAGTGTTCATGGCTAGCGTGGGTATAGAGGTGGGGCGTCACATTGTAAATATCAATAAATTTTTCAAAAAAATATAGAGAGTAAGCAAATGAAATCTAAGCATCGTTTTAACTTGTGTGATTTGACTTGTTATTGAGAAGAAATAAAAATACTACTTTGATAAACTTTGATAATCAACTAAGGATTCATTTCGCAATTACACCGTGTTATCAACAGAAACACCGAGTTAAACTATAGTCTATTTGTTGTGATAACTTGATTTTTTTGGATGTTTTTACGAGTAAATGGCTTCAATTTTCATGACAATGACCAAAACAAATGTTTAACTTATTTGTGTCGATCTAAAAGTAAATCCTTCATTTGTAAACATTTTCAAAAACTTGCGTTCATCTCTTTTGTAAATATATCTTGCATTTTGTAATTATTTTTGCTTTGCGTTTGGATTTTGTGGGTAGTATCCGCTTAAAACTCTCACGAAACAACACTTCTACTATTGGGGACACCCAAAGGTTTAACGGCTTGTTGCATACGCTAAATGCAATACTGCTCCCTACGAAAACGGATTTATCTTAGTTTTTTTCCTTTATTCGAGGACGAATAAAATGTTAAGTCCAAGGGTATTTGATGTGCACGTAAATATGCATATTTTTATCATCATATTTAATCTGATTAAATTAAATAAATAATCATATCGGGTATTTTAACATGTTTAAACCAAAATTCATATTATTCTCAAATCTTTATATATTCATCTTCATATAGGGGCAAAATGGTTATTTTTGTGCATATTTGAATTTATGAAAATTTACATGGACATTTCTACATTATTTTGTAGGAAATTGGCACGAAAGAGAGTTTCATAGAAAATATGCATGCACAAACGAATACAAAGGATTAAATATGGAAATAATTCAAACTCATGATAATGGAGGACCCCATCTACCCACCTATCTTAGTGTACAAATTAAAGGATAATGAACATGCTAATAGAGTTTAAAACTTCATACATGCTTAAATGATGATTATTTGATGTTAATGATTACTTGGCCTCCACACTTCCTAAGAGAGTATTTTAGGCATTTCCCAAAAAAGTGGCTTAGGGTTTCATATATGTATAAATACCCCTTATGCTTCATATAACCTCTTAGTTAGTTTGAGCATAGACTAAAAATAAAAGAAGGTTCTCTTTCTCTTTTCATGGCTACTTAACTATTATTATCTTATGTAATTTACCCTTTTTTATGCAATGTTAATTATTGTTTCCTTTTAATTACATGTTCGTTTCCTTTCATGCTAGTAGTGTAGTTTTATTTATTCATGCAAGTAGAATAGTTTTATTTATTTTTTGTCAACTCTTCTTTTACTTTGCTCTCTTTTTCCTTTTCTTTTTATTTCATGTTGCATGCTATGATTGTTGATATGATAACAAAAACGAGAGGCTAAACTCCTTCAATTTAGGGGTAATGAAGCTCTCTAATCATGTAGCTTCAATATTTTGATAATTATTGCTCTCTTTTTGTGTTTAATGACAATGCTTGAAGCGGTTTAACTTGTTGTTTTTGCTTTGAATTTGATAGCCTATATTGTTGACACAAAATAGGCTATGCTTAAACAACCACTAAACACAAATTACTCTTCATTTACATTGATTATTGTAACGAAGTGAATGTTGAAATCAAAATTTGAAGGTCTATATTTCTAATTAATAGTTAATTAGCCATGCTTAAAGTAGATTTCATTTTCAACTTCTTTTCATTTCTCATGAGAATTAGTAAGTGGTTTAAGCGATGTGTTAAAGTTTGATGGCTTACGTTGGGCTAATTAGTAGCACAAATAGGCCATATTTATGATAAACACATTAATTAAACTAACTAATGACCAAAAAAGAGAGATCATAATTTTATATTTTATTGAACTATATGATCTAGAGAGTGGAATTATCTCTATATAGTCATTTATTCTCATAGTATTCATTCATTTTGTAGTTGTTAGTTTTTGAAATTTTTAGTAGTTAGCTTAAACATCTCAAATCTTGGTTAATTTGATTGAATAGATTTTTAAAATCTAACAATTCCCTACGGATCGATCCGTACTCGCCATGTACTAACAACTATATGTCGTGCGCTTGCGGCTAATTTTAATTTAAATTCGTTCGACGGTGTTCTAAACCAATAGAATTTCCGTTGACGGATAGCATGTCAAACCATGTACACGTTACCTTATTGCACGTGCACGCATACATATATTTATATGATACATATACATACATACATACATATATAATCTGGATTATTTAAAATAAAAATTTATTTACTACTTTGAATAAAACATTGATTTTATTTAATAGAAAATTTAGAAAATTACTAAATGATTTAGAATACATAGGCCCATAAGGATCCAATAATGAATTTTTTTTATAAATTTACTCGTTTATCCATTGCATGCTGGCCCAATTGCAACATAAATTAATTTTTACTTATGTACATTTAGCATTGCTAAGATAAAATAATCCACTTCAAAACCGAAAATGCATTGAGATACCAAAAGATCATATAGAACATGTAAAATAGTATGTTGAATCGCATCATATTATCTAATCAAAACAAGAAACTGAAACTAAACCATACCATTATATACGATTCACTCGTTGTTTAAACGACTCAACTATGTATATCAAATCGAACCAAGCTTAAAATGTAAAGATTCTAATGAAATCCATATTGTAAATTTTTTATCTAAAACTTATAAAGACATATGAGTGCTCTGCTTGAATAAAAGTGCCACTTTTAATCTTAAAAAATGAAAAGAACCTTATTGTAACAACCCTAGATTTTGCTTATATTTTTAAATTGACTTTATTTTTATTTTAAATTATTTTAAATTTATTTTATTTCAAACATTTCATTTTTGAATATAAATATTGATTATTAAGTGATTTATAGTTCAAACTAGTATAATTTGAATATTTTACTGTAAAGTGAATTTCTGGTCAAACTGTTCAAACTTTGACTTCTAAAATTCAAATTTAAATTATTTTAAATCTTAAATTTTATATTTTTATGAAAATATATGTAACAACTTGAACATTGCTTTTTGTTTCGTTGAAAACGGAGATAAACTGTAAAAGTTATGTACATTTCAATTTTGAGTGTAATTTGATTTATTTAACAATTTTGTCTATTTTAAATTATATAAATTATATTTTCTTTTTCATATTTTATTTTAATATGTGTTAATATGTTATTTTATGTATATTTTTTCTTTTAATATTTTTGAAGTGATAGTATAATTTTTCTAAAGGTTACTTGAATTTATTTCAATTTTTAAAGCCTATTTTCCCTTTCTCTGCTAATTTCTTCATTAAATTATATTTAATTAAAATATATTTATTTATTTGTTTATTTATTTTGGAATTCATTTTTATTTTTTTTTCTTATCTTTATTTATAAATATTTTTCAAGTACATAAAGATTCTCTAAAGTTCGTTTGAATTTGTTTCAAATTTATAAAGCCTAGTTATGTATATATTGCCATTTTCTTTATTTATTTGATTTTATTTAAATTTAATTATTTCTTTTTCTTATTTATTTTATTTTCTGAGTTTATTTATCTTTATTATCATCCTTGTTATGTATTTATAAATTTATAACAAATTTGTGAAAATTTGAAAAGACTTGAAACTCTTTTTGGGCCCACCTAGCCTCTGGCCGAGCACATTAGAGCTTAGAGAAGAAGTTGTTGCCTTGTATTCGCCTTGTTTTTGTAAATTGTGGCACCTATATTCATCACCATTCAAATCAACCTAGGCCGACCACTATAGATCCAAACCCAGCACTAAATTCATGTCTTGGCTGAGCTTATCCAACCTATAACTGATCCATATGAAGTTGAGAACAAGTGCGATGAATTTGACATCATTTTGGGCTTTGATTTCTAGTGTTGTTCTAGTGTAATTCGTGTTGAAACTTATATAAGGTTGCATTGTTTTGTGTAAATGTTTGAACAAGTCTAATTGCTTTGGCTCTCCACTCTCAAGTCATATCCATGTCATCGTGCCTTCATTGTGTTGTGTTGTGTGCTTTGGTGGATATCTCTGGCTCTGAACAGGTGAGTTAGTCTCACCAGACAACTGGTACTTATATCTAATAAACTGACCCCTCTGAATCTGTAAAATGCATTATCATGTTACACCTGCTATACTATATTATATGTAGTTCACCCATGCTTAAACACTTGTTATATGATATGTTACTGTTATATTATGTTGTTCTATTATTTTTATCAGTTTATCACACTGCAAGTTCCCTTTAGATTAGAATCACCATGGGTTGAAATGATACATACCCGAACGGACTTTAGAATATGACAAAATCGTTATGGGCTGAAATGATAGGCCTGAGCGGTTTTCAATTTATTTGATTTACTTGGGACTGCGGGTTTGAAATGATAAAACCCGGATTTTCTTTGTAAATTATGGGTTGAAATGATATATTACCCGTATCACTTTACCTAACATAGAAAATTATATACAGATCCGTAGTTAAAATATGTTTTTCTAGAATTTTTAAAATATTTTAGAAATGTAAATATTACTATATTTTGATTTAAAACTAATTAAAAATAATTTTTTTAAGTATTATTGATTTTCTGGAAATTTATAAGTTAAATAAATTATGAAAAAGTTAGAAAATCCGAATGTAAGTTATTTTGGAAATTTTGATTTAATTATAATTGGAAATTAAATTAAATATGAAATTATGATAAATTTATGATAATTTGAATTTAAAATGAATTTAAAGTGATTTTGTAATATATTAATGATTTTTGAATAAAGTTAAAATGTGAAATGAATGATTATTTAAGTTAAAATTTTGAAACATAACCAAAATGGGAATTTGTGAATTTGGCTTAAAATGAATATTAAGTTAAGTAAATAAATTTGAGATTAAGTCATATTTTGAAATTTCAAAATTAAGTGTTAATTTGAAATTTAATTTAATAAATTTAAAATTGAATGTTGAAATTTAATAAGTGAATTATTAGTAAATCTTGATTTTTGAATAGAAATTTAACTTTATAAAATCATGAACTTAAGGAAAATTAAATGATATTTGTAAATGTGAAAATATATGATTTTATAAGAGAAAAAAGTGTTTTAAATAAAAATATAATTGGTTGTGAAATTATATTGAATATTTGAAATTAATTAACTGCATTTTTGAAATGCTATTAATTGCAATGTAAATGATATTACAACATTTGTAAATGTTGTAGTTGATGATAATGAACTAAAAAGCTAAATTGAACTAAAGGCTATTATAGCATTTTTTAAGTGCTAATTTTTTTGAATTTAACTAAGTTTATTTGAAATTTAAGTAAATTCTATTACAGCATTTTAAAAATGCTGTCTTTAGTTAAATTGAACTGTTTTGGATGTAACTTTCCGTAGCGTTTTCTAAATGATGCGAAAAGTGAATTTTCATTGTTTTGATAAACTTAAGTGAATAAATGAACTTTAAAATTTGAAAATTTTGGAAATTTAATAATTAAATTATTAAAGTAATAACTTCATTTTTGATTTAAATGAAGTAATTTGATTTGAAATATAAACTGTTTGGAAATGTGAACTGAAATGGTATTTTAAATTGAATGAAATGAATAATGATTTGAAATGTGGTTTCGAAAAGACATGATATTTTAATATATTAAAATGATTGGAAATGAAGTTTTGTAAAGATATGATATTTTGATATATTAAAATGGTTGGAAACGAAGTTTTGTAAAGATATGATATTTTGATATATTAAATTGATTGGAAATGAAGTTTTCTAAAGATATGATATTTTGATATATTAAAATGACTGAAAATGAAGTTTAGTAAAGATATGATATTTTTGATATAGTAAAATGATTTGAAATGAAGCTTTGGAAAGATATGATTTTTTGATATATATTAAAATGATTTGAAATAAAGTTTTGGAAAGATATATATTTTGATATATTGAAATGATTTGACATGAAGTTTTGGAAAGATATGATGTTTTTGAAATGGTTTGGAATTAATTTAATCTTTATTTTGATAAAGATTTGGATATGAAATGATATTCTATTTTTTGTAGTATAAATATTATTTTAAAAATTATAACTACGGGTTATAATAACGATTGGTTGGCAAAGAGACCAGGATCGGATATCTGGCATACTCTCTGTCGATACCGAAAACCACTTTGACAACCGTGTACGTGGTGGAGATTCCAGAATAAAGTAGGATGGTGGCGACGTTCTTGAGGTATATTACGTGAACCCAACTCCCGTGAGTAGGCATAAGGTGGCTAAAATAGGAGCGATCTCGGCCCAAGTGAGGTCATTCCTCCGATCGGACACATTCCTTCGATACTATACTCTTACTTGTGATTGATTAGATGGCCATCCTTCGATTTTGGTTTGGAGTGTGTTCCGAGGTGGGCGTATGTGGTTGTGGCGTTACCACCAGCCCGTGTGCGTAATTGGTATATCTACCCTAGCATTGCCTTGTGTGCCGTGTCACCTACCATACCGAGCCTTTACTACGAGTTTGTTTTTCTCCCGTAGCCTGTGTGGTGTCCTTTGACAGTCACCCGGTGTGGAGATGTCATGATATTGGATGGACTGTTGTGACTATTATGTGTGAAGGGTGATATGGGTAGCCCGGAACGCTATTTAAAAGTATGTTTATTTTACTGTAGACATTATTATAATAGCGAAATATTACTACATAGTAAATAGTTTAACGGATCCTTAGAGGATGGGCTGTCCCAGGCGTCCTTTAAGTTACTTGTACTTTATTACAGTTCACTTGAGTTGGTTTACATTATATAAGTATATATGGTCCTGACTCGAGTGTTTGTATTTTATTTACGCTCGGGTCAGCCTGAGTTATTCACAGATTTGGATTCCATTTTCCTGGAGATTGGAATCGCTGGAGATCATCTGCTTATCTTGTTTTATCTATTACAGTTCTGTGTTCTATTCAGCTTGTACTTGGTTATCATCTTGAGACTTCTGTTGTACTTTATTTATTCTGTTGTATTTTATTTAACTCTGATATATTTTTATAGTAGCTTCATGAACTACTATCTCTTTTACATCCGCTGCATTTCTTACTCTGTGTTTGTGTTCTGTGATTTTTATTTACTATATGTCCTGAGATTTGCCAAATTTTATTTACAACGCGGTATTTTGAGAAATTCAAGTCCGGCATGTGCGGATGCGAATGGTTGAAAATATTGGGCTGTTACACTTATGGAAATATGAAAAAGCTAAGTACTGGAGCTTCATGTTATTAAGTAATGAACAGTTGTGTACTTCCATTTGTAAATGAATATTATGTTTATCTAAAAGGTATATCAATATATAAGCACACACACATGCAATTATAAATGTGTGTGTCTACTATTTGAGAGCTTTAGAATCTTTCATCAATTTTTTTATTCATTTAGTTAGTAATTGTTGATGTTATTTGAATATAATTTGTATTTGAACCATATTGAACCAATATTGGATTGTATTTATTTGAATAAGACAAAAATCAGACCATGTAAAATAGTTAATAATGTGATTTTCATATTACTAACAGTTGATGCGGTACAGAAAGAGTTTGAGTTCCAATTGGACCGAACCGACCCATGCCTATCCCTATCCCTATCACTAATCAATTGAATCTGCAAATTTGCAAAGAATAAAAATAACATTAATCGATTTTTCTTACCAAGTCAGCATAACTTAAATAGAAAAAAAACTTAATTTTTATAATTTTTCTTCCTGTTAATGCTATCGTGCAATGATGAAAACCGACTAGCATATACTTTACTACCTTGTTATTGATTAAAAGTGTAAAAAATATAGCTCTCAAAGGTCTATTAAAAAGTAAAGTTTATTCTAAAATAGATATCTCAATAATTTTTCTTTTATCGATGAAAACAATATTAAGGCTTAAGTAACGTTTGAACAAACATTAGTTTTTGTACAATTCAAAACTTCATTAACAAAAGTTAATGTTATCGAAAATTTTCATATCCTTTTGAATATTTTTCAGTTTTCTCAACTTTTCAAAAAAGTTTTAAACTTTTACACACATATATGTGTATAATGGAAAAAAAGGCATTTGAGGCAAGGGTAGTTATATAAGACTAACCACCACAAAATATCACAAAAATTGGCTTCTCTTACCTCTAGTCCAACAATAAAACGGTACCACTTCATTCTTCATTTGGAATAGGAACAGACTTGCAATTTTATGCATCAATTCAACAATATGGTAAGTTATTACTATATATATGCCTGATTCGGTTACTAATGATACTAATGGGAAATGGGCAAATATTGTAGTGGCTTACATAATGCGAAGAAGACCATCGTCGACCAGTTTAAAATTTTGTGCCGAAAGTTTGAAACCATATGTAGATTTTGATATCTTTTACAAACTAAATGGTTTCATAATAGTTAAATTCTTCACTATTGAGGATTGCAATAAAGTGAATAAAGTGGGACCATACACCTTTAACACTAAAATTGTTATTTGAAGAAATGGAATTCAGACATGAAATTAACTAGAGATTGCTTTACATCTATTCCAATATGATCTTTTTTCACGAAATGCAGACATGAGATAACAAATTAGGTCTTTCCCTAAGATTTTGAGGAATAGCATTAAGCACGCCTGCCATAATTTTCACTGCCCAATAACCAATTTGGTCCCGAGGTAAGGAATAACTAGTTACACTAGAAGATGGGGCTAATATAGCTAGAACCACACCTGTAACCCAAGTTAATTCATGGGGCTTTTTAAACCCACCTGTAAGATGCACACGAAATACATGCAGAATCATCATTAGAACCATCATGCTTGCTGACCATTGATGAACTGATCGAATTAACCAAACAAAGTTAGCTTAAGTCATTATGTATTGGATTTTTAGAAAATCCATAGACTTGTAGAAGAGAAATGCTATCCCCACTCGAGTCAAGACATAAATTTTACCAAAATTTTTTTATGATCTTTTTGTTCAAATAAAAATAAAGATGAAGTAGGATCACGAACAATGAATCTCTTTATCATAAATAGATCCATTTTGCATAGTGATCACTTTGGGGAATCTTATCAAAATGGACAACAACACGACAAAGGAGATAAGACTAAACCATGAAAGAGTACATGTGGAACTAGATGCATCACTTCAATATCGAAAAACAGTAAATGTTCAGAGATTTGGTAACAACAATAATATTGTACTTTCGAAATATGAATATAGTACAAAAGTATGTTCATATTGCAAATTTTATGGACATAATGAACAATATTGTAACATCAGTGTCACTAAAGAATAGAAACCATAATCTTACTAAAGAATAGAAACCAAAAACCAACGGCTCACATTAGCAGCAAAATCAGGAAAGACCAAGTACAATATGTGCAATAACGTCCTATAGGGAGCCTGCATCGCCAATTACACATGCTGAACACAAGGAAAATGTTGGAGTAAGATTTCGTGAATTTTGATGATGACAATTCTGCATTATCATCTAAACAAGAAGGTTATTATTAAGTCATAATAGAGCTCCAGAAAAGCTAGAAGAATATGCTCTACAACTTCAAAAGATGTGCATTAGAAGAACACTTGAAGACTATGTATTTGAGCGTGAGTTTGTCTTTGATGTAGATTGATAAAATTCACTGGAACCATGCATCATCATTCGATAATATTTAAGACCTTAAAAATTATTTTTACAAATTTTTTATATATTTAAAAGATCCTTTAGCTTCAGAAATTCTGAACCAAATATGTTCACTGGTGGATCGGTGATATGGCATCGGCTCATTGATGCTTCGATGCATAAGTTTGTTTCAGATTTTTGAAACAAACTTTTTATTTATTTTCATCCAAATGGTCATGTAACTTCCTCTTGCTCTAAATGTGACCTTCTCTAATAATGAATGAACATATCTCTTCCTCATACTCTTTTAAATCTATAAATAGCGTTGATTTCAAGAGGAATAAAACTTAATTTGCTTTCTTCTCTGATCTTCACTCTAAAACCCTTGTCTGTCTAATACCTTCAAATAAGCGATCATTCAACAACAATCATCAGTACTCAGATTTCTGACCTACTAAATTTCTGCACATTCATCTACAAACCGATGCTTGTGAGTTATAGGAGCTTATACTATAATGGGCATATTAGTGTATCCAGACACATATGCTGCAAAAGTTTGTTTATATCAAGTTAATGGAAAAGACATGTTCAGTGGCACTTGTATAGACCCAGTCCTTCAGGTGAAGTGAGGGAATTTAGTGAGTAAAACACCAGATATAGATTCTAAGACTGAACATAGGATGGCAGTCCAAACTAGCATAAAAATCCTAGTGTACACGTTCTTTGCCTTCCTATATTTTATCGATTATTAGCTTATAATATTATTTATACACGTATATCTATTGCTTAACCATATATACACGATCCACCACACTTTCATTTAGTATTTGAGCAAGATAATTCATAAACTGTAACACAATTTAATATGGCACACATAAGCACTTTCGTAGAAGGTTAGTCAACTGCACGACCCTTATTGTATAGTGACTACAAATTTTGCGCAACTAGAAAGAAATAATATCGAAGCAAATGGCCTAGAAATTTAGGGTGCCATACAAATTCAATATGAAGCTCCAATTACACCATTAATCATGTAGACTGCTAAATAAAAGGCTGCTGCAACCAATCATTCAAAAGCTATAAATATTCTTTTTTGAGCCTTAGGCAAAAATGAATTTACTAGAGTTATGATATGTGGAACTACTTTCGATATTTGACACGCATTAAAAGTCACTCACCAAGGCACTAACAAGGTTAAATAATCTAGAATTGCTTTGCTGAAAACTCAATTTCAAAACTTTAGAATGGAGAATAATGATTATATTTATAATATGTATCCACATATGCAAGATATTACACATGCACTTGCATGATTAGGTTCTACATCTGAATTTGATATTGTACAAAAATATTAAACTTTTTAAACAATAATTGGTAGAGAAAAGTGTTAGCCAGTGAAGAAGCTAACGATCTTTCTAAACTTAATGTTGAGGAGTAAATCGATAATCCGATGGCTTATGAAGTGAATTTGTAGGCTAGGAAAATACAAAACCAAGAGGAAAAAACACATCATTCCACGTTGAGGAGGACTCTAAACTAGACGAGGATGAAATGGCCTTCATCGATAAGAAATATAGAAAATTAAAAAAGCAAGTAAAGAGAGGCAATAACATCAACAATAGCTTGTGAAAAAAATGTTATGTTTGTAACAAGTTTGGTCATATTATGAAGAAGTGTCCACTTCAAAATAATGGAAAGAAAGAACTCAAAAACTGAAATAAGTTTGAGAAATTCAACAAAAAGAAAATTTTGCATTTCAAGCTACTTGGGTTAATCAAGGCCCCTCATCAACTTCGAAGAGTGATAGCGATGGTTTACAACAACGTATATTTTAGGGCCACAAAAGATGAGGTATAATCTAGTTTAACTTTAAATGAATGATTTGAAATCTGTATATAATCAGATGTAAATTTGGAAATTTACGAAAAACTCATAAAGAAACATTAATTAACATAAATAGGACTAGATTAGAATTAACCATGTTAAAAGATGAGAAAACTCTTTTGGGAGAAGTAATTGAAAATAAAAAACAAACTAAAGAAAAATCTGTTTTTGAAAATAGTGCAAAAATTTATTTTAAGAAAAAGGATTTATCTAAACAATGTGATATGTTGAAGGATTTAAACAAAGATTAAAAATGTTCAAATGATAATCTAAATTCACAAATTGATTAGTTAGAAAAAAATATTGATTCCTTAAAAAGCAAAAATATTGGCTTAGTTAAAAGGATTAAAGAATTAGAAAATTCACAAAACTCTTTCAAAAATTTAACGAATAAAATTTTTGCACTAGAAAATGAGCCTGACTCTTGTGGGAACGAAAATGTCAAATTATGAAAAGAAAATTGTGACTTAACTTCTGTGATGGCCACCCTATACCACCAGCATATATTATAACTAAATAATGTGTGGTAGTCGTGCCCGATCGATATAGAATGATCATTTAGATGAATAACAACAACATATCATATAACCTATCATATCTCACAGCGCATGCATAAAATACAATATCACATATAATTGAAAAGATGGTAACAACTATGTGAACAAATTCTTAGAGTACATATCCACAGAGTTATACATCAAATATAATAGAGTTTATACAATGGAAACAAACTAAATGACTATCTCAAATATAGGTATATGTAGCCACTGCTAAGGCTCTCCAGTGTTGCACTACGGAATAAGCGTAGAATTCATATAAGTATATAATACAAGATAGCTCCATCCAGCTTGTCCTTCGAACAGATGCTGTGTCACCTAGACTTGTTATCCAGTCTACTCATTTAAGAGTACCTAAGATAATAAGAAGCAAAATATAAAAACTTGGATTAGACTGCAGTCTGGTGTAATGGTAAATGAATCTCAAAATACTATATAGGTGAATATGATAAGGAACAAGAGTACATGAACTATATCTGATATGTCCCTGCAACCAAAGAGTTAGCACATAATATTATATATGCTACTCTACAATATCATAAAGGTTCTATACATGATACAATAGTGGATATCTAAATATTCCCTTCTCTGGCACCTATTCCTAATGATATCTCTGAGTTATAGCCCACTAAAGATAGCAATCGAAGCAACCATAATATCCATCAAGCAATTCCCACTATCACTCACCCCAAATGATTTGAATATACGATAACATGTTTGGCCTCTTTGTAACGACTCGTAAATTCAAACAAATTTTAGAAATATTAGTTATAATTTTTGAATAGAATATGGTTAGAAACAAAGAATTTTCAATTATTACTGTAATAATAAAAATAATAATAATAAGTTTGTTAGAATATAAAACATGATCTTAGATAAAATTCTAAAACAACTAATTTTCATTGAAATGGAAGGTGGTAACGCATATTGGAATATAATTTAATAATATTGATTGAATATAATTGACAACTATATTAATGCAATTTCAATCAATTCTAACAATGAACGTTACTAAAGAATGGGATAAACAATAAATTAATAGATACGAATTACTAAGTTGTAGCAATTGATTTATTTACTCCGCTTTGGAATTTATTTTGTAATCAATGGAATTAAATGCAACTGAAATCTTTCAAATAATAGGAAAGAGAACATTAATTGTAATTAATGGATGTAATAATAGAAACATATGTTTGAATTAAAATAAAAGAGGAAGTTGAGGAAATAAAAAGAAAACATATATTTTAATTGAAAGAGAAATTTGATGTAATATAAAGAACATGTAAATCAAAATAAAAGGATAGAACTTTGTTTGAATTATTTAATGAAAATAAAACGATTAGCGTGTAACCAATATTCAATTGAAAATTTAATATTGAATTAATTGGAATTAAATCTTTTAATTAAGGTAAAGAGAAACAAATGGTAATTGATTCAGTCAAGAATAAGCCATATAGGTTGAATTGAATAAAATGAACATTTAAATGTAGACAAACCAATGTTAATAAATAAAGGTTCAATTTAGTAAATTTTATAATATATCATTATTCGAATTAAAATAAAATTTAAAGGGGTTAAAATTAAAGAACAAATTTTGGAATATTGAGTGGTATATTTTTCCAAATTCAATGAAATAGAAAATTTTCTAAAGTTTTAAATTTGGTCAAACTTAGTCAAAATTTGACCTTTGGTTGAAAATTTTAAATTTGAATTTTAAAATTTCATTCCTTTTATATTATACAAGACTGAATTCTGATCTTCTCTTCACTTTCGTTTCGTCAAAATCAAATTTCTATTGCTCTAAATATTTGAATTTCTATGAAAAACTAATATAAGTTTGTAGTGTTTAGTTGTGAAATTTGGCTACGTTCTAAAAGGTTTGTTTGGTCTAATAGGCATTGTTTAACCAAGAGCTCTAACCACACCAATAGTCTTGTGTCTATTCCTCTACCTACGACTATTTGTTTCTTTCTGACTAACTTGTATGTATATAATTTTCTCTTGAGAAAACTTTCTCATTACACTTCCTTCTTACTCTCCTAGTCTACAGAGAGTTTTAGATCTAAAAACTCAAAATTTCTCCAAAACAAAACTCTTTCCTCCTCTCTTCCAAAACTCTTCCTTCCTGCTCCTATAGTCGCCATTCTCCTCCATCTCCAAGGCCATCTCCTCCTCCTCATCTTCATCCAAGCATAGGTCAAAACCCCATCCTCTTTACCTAACCCTAGTCAAACCCAAACCACCACCAAACCTAACCAGACCACCACCATCTCCTCCTCTTGCATAGCCGCACCAGCTACTCCACCCCAGCCCACCTTAGCCGCACCCAAACCCATCCAAAAGCCCTAGGCCAATCCCTTTGCACCTCTCTTCCTCCTCTTTTTATAAAAATGAAAAAAAGTTATATATTCCTATATGGTGATCCATCATTTCTAACTTTCTTTTCTTTGGAATTGAGATTCAAATTCATAGCCGTGTTTTGTCAAATTTTCCTAACCCCGAAAGGTGAGTCATTCATGAAAGAGGCTACAGGTAGGATCGTATAATATGGAATAACGGAATAGTCTAGGTAGATAAAGTAAGTAAAAGCAAGGTAGACACCAGGATTTTATACTGGTTCGGATCTCTAGTCCTACGTCCAGTCCCTAAGCTTTACTTGGGAATTCCACTAACTAACACCCTCACTTAACCCGGAGGAATAGGTTTACAACTTACACGAGAAACCGAACGGGATTTCTTGCCTCAACTACCGAAGAAGACTTCAACTCAATTACTAAAAAACAATATTCGACTTGTTGTGTTCTTATCAACACTAATGAGTCAAATATAGTACAATATTCCTATATACTTATCCCCGAGAGTATGCAATGTGTTTGTGAAGATTTAGGAAATGTGAATTGCTATGAATCAAAAGAATGTTAAAAACAAAGCAGTGATTCAAGCAATAGATTTGTGATTGCTTTGAAAATTTCTAGATAATATGTTCAAGAAGATAGTAAGATTAAAGCAAGAGAATTCGGTGAATTGAAGATGTTAGAATTATGTATTTATATTTATAGTAGAGGTGCATCTGTTGGCTAAGGGTGCAGATGAGAGATGCTTCCATTTCCATTGGTGAATGGTTGCAACTCTTGGGAGGAAGAAGGTGTCCATTCAGAGAAAATTCGCAGGTTCAAATTCAGTCGACTGAACAGAGAATTCAGTCAACTGAAAATATGAAGGAAAATTTTCAGGAACAAATTCAGTCGACTGAGCAGGGTGTTTCAGTCGACTGAAACTGTACATGTTTGTATATGTGTAACAGGTTCAGTCGACTGGTCATCCCTGTTCAGTCGACTGAACTATTAAATTGTGCATATTGAATGTTTATTAAAAAATGAAATTTATAAAATGTGTTCTAGTGTTTGTGCAAGCCTCTTGAGGATAGATTTTAACAATAGATCTAAACTAAGACCTATATAAAAATCATACTTATGTTTATCCTTGGTCTTCATCGTTCTTTCTTTAGCTTTGCACATATCTCTTCCTTTTTGTTGAAGCACATTGTCATTGATCAAAATCTTAGCGTATCAACATTCTCCCCCTTTTTGATTGATGACAATACTCATGTGTGTAGAGATTATTTCCTCCCCCTGAATATATGCACTATCTTTTCTACAAAAACATGGTTAATAACATAGATTTCTCCCCCTTTGTCATCGACAAAAAGGAAGTAATAATCACAGAAGTATACTGTCAAAACAATCACTGATATGCATGTCTATCGTTTAAGAATGTAGCATAGAATATAGCATAAAAATGTAGCATAGAATATAGCATAAAAATGTAGCATGAGAAATAAAATATAGAATTTTGCACGAATGAATAAAACATAAAGTGTAGCATGAATGAAACATTAAAGGCTATTTATACAAGGCTTGTGATTAGTGTTTTTAAAATAATAAAAAGCCACAAAAGAGTTTATTAATCTTTGTCCCAATCATATGAGGCCTCTCTCCCTCCCCTTGGTTCGCGGATAACGGGTCCACCTGTGGGAGGTCTATAACTTCCTCCTTGACCACCACTAGTGCCACTCGTGCTGTTGCTTGTATGTTCTTCGGACGATGTCCATGTGAAAGTAGGTGCAGGACGCTTACCGCGTGATGTTGAAGCAGTAGTGGAAGTTGAGCATGAGATGGCATCCCATAATTTATTGAAGAATCCTTTAATTTTATCAAGTTTGTGATCTACCTTCTTGAGGCAATTATCAAGAATTTATTGATTTCTTGATAAAATTCCTAACGGTTGATTGGTAGTAAAACTTGGCTCAATGATATGAATTTCATCTTCTTGGTCGAAAGGTTATTTATGTGGAGCTTGTGGAGGTTGTTGTTGTTCTTGATGCCTAGCTTCCCATTCGACAAGAGATATGATGCGAGGAGGTCTATCCGGGAGTTGCATAAGGCTTATTGTCCGTTGGTTAATTTGATGGACCATTGTATTTTCGGACTCGAGTAATGGCGTATCAACATTAAGGAAAAGTCTCATGATATATTCTCCAAAATATATAGCTCGCATTTTGCCAGGATTAGTTGGAGCCAATTGACTTGAATATTGCCCCAAATAGCGTATAGAGCTCGATAATTGATTGGGTAGACAAGTTCATATGAACCCGTTCGTGGAGTAATTGTTCTCATAAGAGCTTTGTGAAGGATTCTAGATCTAGGTCGTAGGGAAGTGGATTTAAAATCTCGAATGTTAACATTATCATCCAGAAATTGATGATTTATGTTATCTCGAATTTGTGGATTGAATTCTACCTCATCAAGCTTTCTCCCTACGTTAGGTGATCCTAAGATGTGTGCCATTCGATCTAAGGAGAACCAAACTTTCTTCCCACACACCATACTCCAAACACTATCATTTGGATTTCTTGGAGTTTGGTGTCCAAGATTAAGATTTCCATAAAATAATTTGACCATGATATGGTTTATTGCATGGTCGTTTCTTTTCAAATCCAAAAGAGAAGTTAAACCTGCCCGATCCGTTAATGCTTGAATATTGTATGTATGAAGGCTTTGAAAATCAACGAAGGAGTGCTCGAAAATGCGAGAATTCTTCATTTTATTCCACCTCGTTACAGCTACGCCATCATAGAGCCATTGTGCAATTTGAGCATCAATTGGCTCGGAGGATGACGAAGAAGAAGCTCTTGATCTTTTTGGGGCTATTTGTCGTGATATTTGAGAGTAATTTGTGAATTGGGGGCTAGGATTTTGGAAAACAATGGGGAAGATAGAACTTTTGGAAGGTAAAAAGTGAAGGTAAAAGGGTAAAAACTGGTTGATAAAAGGGGAAAAGTTGCCTCGGAATTGGCATTCAGTCGACTGAAAAAGTCTGTTCAGTCGACTGAAATTTTGGCCGAAATTTTCCGTGTTAAATTCAGTCGACTGAATAGAGTTTTTAGTCGACTGAACTAATTTGTATTTGTTTTCTGCCTAGTGTTCAGTCGACTATGCAGTAAGGTTCAGTCAACTGAACCTTGAGTTTTTGGAATTCTATTTTTTTTTTAAATTTCAATAAACGATTACAATAGTATAGACATAATACACTATGACAACATGATTTGGCCATCGAAATAATCATTTCTTTGGAGATGGACTATTTTTCTTTTTGCGTCCTTCATTCTCCATATAGTTTATATCCCATGAATTTGGACTATACTGAGGAGTCTTTGGCGACATCCAAGGATTCACAGGAACTGCTAGTGTATGGTATGACGAAGATGGATCACACGAACTAACTGGCCGAGATAGAGGCTCAGTCACTTTGTTTTTCTTTGAGCCACAAAAACATAAGCCGATTTTCTCTAGGAAACTGAGTCGTCTAGCAGTTACTTTTTGTTTGAAATATAATTCTCATTGAAGATCCATTTGTTGTTGTTGAAAGTGAAGAATCTCATTAATCTTTCTTTTCGTATCTGGTGAGATAAAAAAACCACGTTTAGCCTTCTTCAATTCCGGTGTGTATCCAGTTCGATAGTTGTCCCATTTATAGACTGGCTCATGCTTTGGTGTTGGAGTAGAAAGTTTTGGTGATGTTGGTGAGTTATCGACCGAAGAGGTGATGTTGATTGGGGAGTATGAGTTGTTTGAGGACATTTTTATATCAACTTTTCAATCTTTTGTAAGTGAAAATGAGTTGTGAAAATGAAAATAAGTTAAACATGTATGTATAGGATGAATATTCTAAAAATATTGTTATCAAAGTTTTTTAACCAAACAAAGATTTAATGGTTAAAATAAATCAGTTAGAAATGTATGGATTAGAGATAACCCTTATATTATTATTCATAATGTATCATTATTTTGAAAATGTAAATTGAAAGTCATAGTTTTCTTCATTCAGTCGACTGAACATATAGATTTAGTCGACTGAATTGTAATTTTTTTTTGATAACTTTCTCTATAAAATATCTTTAAAAGAGATTATTCCTGATTCTCGTCGTAATTTTATAAAGGAGTTTTCTAATAAAGGTTTAGTAAATATATCGCCAATTTGATTTTCGGTAGAAATATGTTCTAATTTATGATTCCTTTTTCGATATTGTCACGTAGAAAATGGTGACGAATATCTATATGTTTTGTACGAGAGTGATTGACCGGATTTTTAGATAAATTTATTGTACTTGTATTATCACAATATATTGTAGAGTTTGTTAAATTTATATTAAAATCCTTAAGTGTTTGTTGCATGTAGATAACTTGAGTACATGCTAAGGCGACTGATATATATTCCGCTTCACACGTGGAAAGTGAAACAAAATTTTGTTTCTTACTAAACCAAGATACAAGTGATTTTTCGATGAAATGGCACATACCACTTGTACTTTTTCTATCTGTTCGAGATCCACCAAAATTAGCATCACTGAATGATACTAACTCAAATGAACACTCTTTTGGATAGAAAAGACCAAAATCTTTAGTATCATTAAGGTATCACATAATTCGTTTTACCTCTCTTAAATGTGATTCTTTAGGATTAGATTGCAAATATGCACATAAACATACACTCATCATTATGTCTGGTCTACTAGCGGTTAAGTAAAGTAAGGAACCTATCATACTTATAAATAATTTTTTATCTGTACTTTTTCCATTTTCATCTTGATCGAGATGAGTAGTGGTACTCATAGGAGTTGGTTTAGCAGAAGTGTTGTCCGTTTCAAAACGTTTTATTAGATTAGCACAATATTTTTCTTGGTTTGTGAAAATTCCATTTGTTAATTGTTTAATTTGAAGTCCGAGAAAATATGATAATTCTCCCATATGAGACATTTCGAACTCCTTAGTCATTATATTTGAAAATTCTTTACATTAATTTTCATTTGTCGCACCAAATATAATATCATCTACGTATACTTGAATTATTAAATTATCTTTAGTAGTATTTTTAATGAAAAGCGTTTGATCAACTTTTCCAATTTGAAATCCTGAATGTAGTAAGTATCTTTTAAGTCTTTCATACCAAGCACGAGGTGCTTGTTTAAAACCATATAGTGTTTTCTTTAATTTATATACATGATCTGGATATTTTTCATGTATAAATAAAGGAGGTTGTTCTACGTATACATTTTCTTTTATACAACCATTTAAAAATGCACTTTTAACATCCATTTGATAAAGTTTAAAATTGTGAAAACATGCAAAAGCTAAAAGAATACGTATTGCTTCAAGTCTTGCAACGGGAGCAAAAGTTTCTTCAAAATCAATACCTTCTTCTTGATTATATCCTTGTGCTACTAGTCTAGCTTTATTTCTGGTTATATTACCTTGTTCGTCTATTTTATTTTTGTAAATTTATTTTGTTCCTATAACAGATTGATTATTTAGACGGGGAACTAATTGCCAAACATCGTTACGTTAAAATTGATTTAATTCTTCTTGCATTGCAATAATCCAGTAATCGTCTGTTGATGCTTCTTTAGGGTTTTTAGGTTCTATTGTAGAAATGAAAGCTACATGTCCCATTTGATTTAGTTGATTTCTTGTCTTAACTTGAGAATTGATTTCGCCGATTATGTTTTGTGTAGGGTGATCTCGTAATATTCTTGGTGACGATCTTAGTTCATTATTACAATTTTCAGGATTTGTATTTTCTATATTTATATTTTCTTCATCATATTTTATACTTAATTCTTTGTTGAAATTCTCATCAAAAGATACATGTAAGGTTTCTTCGATTACATTTGTTCGTTTATTAAATACCCGATATGCCTTACTTCATTTTGAATATCCTACAAAAATTCCTTCGTCGGCTTTTGGATCAAATTTACTTAGTTGATCTTTTGTATTTAAAATAAAATATTTTGATCCAAATATTTTAAAATAAGATATATTTGGCCTTTTGTTATTGAATAGTTCATATGAAGTATTTTTAGTTAATGGTTTAATTGATATTCTATTCAATACATAGCATGCAGTAGCTACAGCTTCTGCCCAAAAATGTTTTGGTAGAAAACTTCCATTTAATAATGTCCTAGCGCATTCTTGTAATGTTCTATTCTTTCTTTCTACAACTCCATTTTGCTGAGGAGTTCAAGGAAATGAAAAATTATGATTTATTCCTTTCTTTTTACAGAACGTTTCAAAAGCTTCATTTTCGAATTCGCCTCCATGATCACTTCGTATATTTTTAATCTTCAAATATTTAGTGTTTTGAATTCTTTTGACAAATGTTTTAAAATGCTCAAAGTGTCACTTTTATTTTTCATAAAAATAGTCCATGTATATCTTGAGAAATCATCAACTATTACAAACACGTATCGATTATGATTAATGGATTGAACTTGTGTTGGTCCAAATAAATCCATATGTAGTAATTCTAACGGTTGTAAAGTCGAAATATTTTTCCTAAATTTAAAAGAAGATTTCGTTAATTTTCCTTTTTGACAATCATCACAAAGATTTATTATTTTAAAGTTTATTTTGGGTAAACCTCTTAGTAATTCATTTTTGGAAAGTTTTCTAATAGTTTTAAAATTTATATGACAAAATCTTTTGTGCCATAACCAAGGATCGTTATCTTTGGCTAGTAAGCACATACTTGTATTATGATTAATATTCATATTTAGAACGTAAATATTCCTATCTCTATTTCCTTCAAAAACAAGATTTTGATTTTGATCAAAAATACTACATTTATTTTCTGAAAAAATTATTTTAAAGCCTTTGTCACAAAGTTGACTTATGCTAAGTAGATTATGTTTTAGATTTTCGACTAATGAAACATTTGTTATAAAAGGTAAATTTGATGTACCGTAATTGCTCACATCTCCTTTGCCAATGATATAGCCTTTTGAATTGTCTCCGAAGGTAACCGAGCCACCATCAAAGTATGTGATGTTTGTAAGCATATCTTTGTCTCCGATCATGTGTTTTGAGCAACCACTGTCTAGCATCCATTTCTTCTTTTTAAGCGGGACCTGAAAATAAATATAAAATTATTGGTACCCACCTTTTAATAGGGTCCTAAAAAGTTAGAGCTTAGGAAGCCAAACCCACTTTGGTTTAGTATCCTTTTTATAAATATAGTTTTTATTATAATGAACACTATTCATAAATGTTTTAATATATTTATTCCTAATTAAAATATTGTTAGTCTTTGGAACCCAAATTTTGACTATCTTGGTTTCTACTTTTGTTTTAATAGGTTCTCTTAATAACGTTTGTTGTTTTGAATCAATATTCCTCTTAAAATTTGTATTTTTCTTTTTCGGAGTTTTTGACTTCTTTTTATATCCTAATCCATGTTTATTTGAAGAGGATTGAGAATTTTCTAAAATCTTAGATAAATTTTCTCTTCCTTTGTTAAAGTTAGAAACATTTTTAGTGATGTTATCTAATCTAGCTTGAAGACTATTATTTTCTAAATCAACTTGTCTAATCTTAGTTTTTAACTCTTGATTTTCAGAAACAATTATATCATTCTTTGTCTTTTTAATTTCAATTTCTTGACTTAAAAGTGATAATTGAGTTTCCGAATTTGAATGAGATTCTTGAACTTTTTCAAGTTCTTCTTCTAAAATTTTCTTTTCATCTTTTAACATATCCCTTTCAAATTAAGTTTTGTTTTGATTTTCATGAGTTTCTTTGAGTTTCCTTTTAAGAGTTTTTATTGTGTTCAAAAGTTCAGTGTTTACTTCAATTAAGTCACCGAAAGTTAAATTTTCAGTTCTTGAGCCATGAAGCATACATTTGCATGTTCATTGTCGCTATCATTTTCACTTTCGGATGAAGATGAATCCGAACCATCCCATGTTATAGAGAATGCCTTCTTTTTGAATTTCTCTCTCTTGTTTTTGTTGTTGAGAGCTTTTTGATTCTCCTTCTTTTGCTCTGAGCACTCCTAGTGCATGTGACCTTTCTTGTGACAGTTGAAACATTCTGTATTCGAGGATGTAGGTTTGTTCAAGAAATTTTTATTGAATCCATTTTTATTTCCTTTTCTATATCTTAAGAATTTCTTGAAATTTTTGGCTATAAATGCTAAATCCTCATCTTCAGACTCTGATTCTTCCTTTTCTGCATGAAAAGCTACATTCTTTCTTGAGCTTGATCTTTCTTAGCTTGCATATTTACTTCTTACGACATAAGATTTCCAATCAATTCCTCTGGTTTCATTGTAGATAGATCATTTGCTTCCTTGATTTCTAGTACTTTTCTCTCCCATTCATCAGTGAGTGAATTTAGAACTTTAGACACAATGTCAAAATCCGTGTATTTTTCTCCTAGTCCGATTAAAGCATGATGAATGTCTTGAAATCTCGAGTACATGTCATTGATGGATTCATTTTGTTGCATTCTAATGTTTTGGAATTGATTCTTCAACATGGATATCTTTGTCTGTTTAACCTTGTTTGTGCCTTCATGTATGATTTTAAGTGTTTCCCAAATTTGATATGCAGTAGTACATATGCTAACACGGTTGAATTCGTTTCTATCCAGGGCGCAAAATAGCATATTCATAGCTTTGGCATTTGCACTAGCTTCATTCTTTTGAATTTGTGTCCATGTAGGATAATCGGTTGTGGGTACAACGAACTCTGCTTGAGTAGCATTTCAGGCTTCGAAACTTGTTGCTTGCATATAAATCCTCATCCTTGTAGCCCAATAGTTATAGTTTAGTCCATTGAATAGAGGAGGTCTTTGGGTAGATTGTCCTTCCGCAAATGTAGAACTATAGGCAGCTGTTGTACTTGTACTTGCGTTATTTTCCATATTATCAATATGTCTAATAACGGTGTTATGGTTATAGGACAGCCTTGCTTTGATACCAATTGAAAGAGGCTATGAGGTAGGATCGTATAATATGGAATAATAGAATAGTCTAGGTAGATAAAGTAAGTAAAAGCAAGGTAGACACCGGGATTTTATATTGGTTCGGATCTCTAGTCCTATGTCCAGTCCCTAAGCTTTACTTAGGAATTCCACTAACTAACACCCTCACTTAACCTGGAGGAATAGGTTTACAACTTACCCAAGCAACCGAACGGGATTTCTTGCCTCAACTACCGAAGAGGACTTCAACTCAATTACTAAAAACAATATTCGACTTGTTGTGTTCTTATCAACACTAATGAGTCTAATGTAGTACAATATTCCTATAATCTTATCCTCGAGAGTATGCAATGTGTTTGTGAAGATTTAGGAAATGTGAATTGCTATGAATCAAAAGAATGTTAAAAACAAAGCAATGATTCAAGCAATAGATTTGTGATTGCTTTGAAAATTTCTAGATAATATGTTCAAGAAGATAGTAAGATTAAAGCAAGAGAATTCGGTGAATTGAAGATGTTAGAATTATGTATTTATATTTGTAGAAGAGGTGCATATGTTGGCTAAGGGTGCAGACAAGAGATGCTTCCATTTTCATTGGTGAATGGTTGCAACTCTTGGGAGGAGGAAGGTGTCCATTCAGAGAAAATTCGCAGGTTCAAATTCAATCGACTGAACAGAGAATTCAGTCAACTAGAAATATAAAGGAAAATTTTCAGGAACAAATTCAGTCGACTAAGCAGGGTGTTTCAATCGACTGAAACTGTACATGTTTGTATATGTGTAACATGTTCAGTTGACTGGTCATCCCTGTTCAGTTGACTGAACTATTAAATTGTGCACAATGAATGTTTATTAAAAAATGAAATTTATAAAATGTGTTCTAGTGTTTGTGCAAGCCTCTTGAGGATAGATTTTAACAATAAATCTAAACTAAGACCTATATAAAAATCATATTTATGTTTATCCTTGGTTTTCATCGTTCTTTCTTTAGCTTTGCACATATCTCTTCCTTTTTGTTGAAGCACGTTGCCATTGATCAAAATCTTAGCGTATCAACAATTCACTTGCAATTTAAAATCTTATGATAAGTGAATGAATATCAATTGATATGTTATTGGAATGTTGCAATAGTTTAGATTTGGCATAGTTTGTATATGATTTGTCATGATCTGTGTTCATTTATGTTCACCTATGATTTTTACATGATATTGTTATTTATATTATGTTGTTTGTCTATAAAAATAGATTTGATGATATGGCTATTGATATGCTTCATGATGTTAATATGAAATTGCTATGTTGAAAAAAAAATGTTATACTGATTTAAAAGTTGTCACGCATGTTATGAAAAATGTCATTAATATGATATGTGAAAATTTATGTATGAAAAAGAAGAAAAAAAAAGAAAAAAAGGGAATAAAATTTATATGCATATATGTGTTGCGTTGTAATATAGGAAATCACCTAAAGTGCTATCTTAAAATGATTGCGTATTATGTTATGTTATGGTATGAATTTTATGTCACATTTCATGCCATGCTATGTAATTAATAATGTAAGATATATGTTATGTTATGTAACATATTATGTAAGTTACAAGCTATGTTATGTAATTAATTATACAAGTTATATGCTAGGCTATGTAATTAATTATGTAAGTCATATGCTATGCTATGTAATTAATTATATAAGTTACATGCTATGTTATGTAATTTTTTATGTAAGTTATATGTTATTTTATGCGATTTGTTATGTAAGTTATGTGCTACCTTATGTAATATGTTATGTATGAATATGTGTTATGACCACGGTGTGAAATAAGCGTTTGGTTGTCAAAGAGACTGAGATCGGATATTTTCAAACCCTTTGCTAATATCGAAAACCACTTTAACAACTGTGTACGTGGTGGAGAATACAGAACGAAGTAGGATGGTTTGGCAAACGTCTGTATGAGGTATGAACGCAGCACTGACTCCCTCAAGTCAGCTTGGCGTGGCTAAAACATGAGCTATACCTGGCTAAGTGGGGCCGCTCCCCCTATCGGGTGCATTTTTTCGACACTTTGTGATTTGATTGGGTGAACCTTTGATTTGAGAGTGTGTGCAAATGGTAGAATCCTAACCTGACATTGCCTCGCGTGCCTTGTCACATGCCTTATCGCGTCCACTACAAGTTTGATTTGTGTCGTACGTATGGAGTGCTCCCTGATAGCCCATTGGTTTGGTGGAGTTTACAGTACTGTATAGACTACAACATTTATATAAAATATGTTAAGGGGGATATGGTAACGCCTTAATGCTATTTTAATATTACTTTACTATAGACATTATCTATGTAGCGTATTGTATATGTAGATAGTTTAACGGATCCTTAAAGGGTGGAATCCCAAACATCCTTTAAGTTATTTGCATTTCACTTGGACATTTCAGTTGAGTTGATTTACTTGCATAAGAATGTTAGTCCTGACTCGAGTGTTTTGTGTTTTGCTTTATGCTCGGATCAGACTGAGTGTCACAGAATTTGAGATTCGCCTTTGGAGCTTGAAGCTTTGCTTGGAGATCTGTCTCATATCTATTTAGCTTTCGGTTATTTAAGTTATTTTCAGTTTTATGTTCAGACGTTGCCATTTGCTTACGTATTAGAGATTTCTTAGTATTTGAAATTTCCGTTGTATTTTGTTTTAACTCTGATTTTATGTAATAGCTACATGAACTATTATTTACTTATTCTGTTGCTTATTGTTGTAATACTTTATGTTATTTGATTCTATGATTGATTTGTTTACTTTATACGCTAAGTTTTATCAAATATAAATTAACAATCTGTTGTTTTGAGCAATTTAAGTCTGACATAAGTGGATGATTGTCGATTTGAATGGTTCGAAATGGCAGGTCGTTATATCTCTTTACTGTCAAAGACTAAGGAAACTCCCAGCTTTTTGTGTACTTTCGTACTACACAGCCCAAAACTCGATACTTGTCTCATAGCTCGAAGCTAGACACATTATAAAAAAAATCTACCTTTGGTCGCAATAAGTGGTAGAATCGCTCGGTGCAGCTAATAATATTTTATCCTACGTTATAAAATTAACCAAATATTTCCCGTCCAACCCGTAAAATTTTCACGGCTCCAGGAAAAATATTCGCCTTTATTTTGTCAATTCCGTGAAAATTACTAATTCCCTAAGTCAAATTTCTCTCTCCTTCTAATCTCGCTCCTCCTTTCACTGCTACTTCTTTCAAGCGGTCTTACGCTCAAGCTACAGCAGCGTTTACTGATAGTAGCGTTCTAATACCTAGACCTGTCAAAATTTGAACCAACCCATTTATCCTACTTATAAATGGGTTGGGTCAACCCATTTATGAATATTATAAAATGGGTTATGGGTTGGGTTGACCTATTTTTAAAAGGGTAATAAATGGATAACCCACTTACCCATTTATTAAAAACATTAAATTTTAATATAAATTTGAAAAATAAGAATTTTGAACATACATTATAATTTTTCATGGAGACTAACAGTTGTACTTAGAAAATAACAAGCTACCGCATCCCCATATTTGAATTCCGCCTAGTGCAGAAGCCACTATTTTTTTGTTCAGACTGCAATAACTTCTTTGTTCTAACTCCGAATCAGGCAAGACTTCGACCGATCAACTCCAACCTAAATTACGGACAGTATGGAACACTCTTTATCGTATGAACGCATACTGTAGTTCTCCAAGGGAACTGACAGTTGTACTTAGAAAATAATAGGCTACCACATCTCCATATTTGAACTCCTCCTAGTGCAGAAACCGCTATTTATTTTGTTCGGACTGCACTAACTCCTTCGTTCTAACTCGCAAATAAGCGAGACTTCGACCGATTAACTTCCACCTAAGTTACGGATAGTACGGAACACTCGGATACTTCATCGTGTGAATGCACACTGTAGTTCTCCAAGTGACCTGACAGTTGTACTTAGAAAATAACAGGCTACCACATCGGCATATTGAACTCAACCTAGTGCAGAAGCTGCTATTTTTTCAGACTGCAACAACTCTTTCGTTTTAACTCCGAATCAGGCGAGACTTCGACCGATCAACTCCAACCTTAATTACAGACAGTATGGAACACTCGGATACTTTATTATATGAACGCACAGTATAGTTCTCCAAGGGGACTGACAGTTGTACTTGGAAAATAACATGCTAACACATCCATGCATATTGAACTACGCCTAGTTCAGAAGCCGCTATTTTTGTTCAGACTGCAATAACTTCTTCATTCTAGCTCGGAATCAGGCGAGACTTCGACCGATCAACTCCCACTTAAATTATAGACAACATGGAACATTCAGATACTTTATCGTGTGAACGCACACTATAGTTCTCCAAGGGGACTGACAGTTATACTTAGAAAATAAGATGTTAGCACATCCATGCATATTGTACTCCGTCTAGTGCAGAAGCTGGTATTTTTTTATTCAGAATGCAATAGCTCCTTCGTTCTAACTCAGAATCAGGCAGGACTTCGATCGATTAACTACCACCTAAATTATGGATAGTATAGAACACTCGGATACTTTATCGTATGAACGCACACCGTAGTTCTCCAAGGGGACTGACAGTTGTACTTGGAAAATAATAAGCTACTTTATCCCTAAGGGGACTGACTGTCAGTCTCCTTGGAGAACTACAGTGTGCGTTCACACGATAAAGTATCTGAGTATTTCACACTGTCCGTAATTTAGGTGGAAGTTAATCGGTCGAAGTCTCGCTTAATTCCGAGTTAGAACGAAGGAGTTATTGCAGTCCGAACAAAAAAAATAGCGGTTTTTGCACTAGGCGGAGTTAAAATATAGGGATGTGGTAGGCTGTTATTTTTTAAGTACAACTGTAAGTCTCCTTGGAGAACTACAGTGTGCGTTCACACGATGAAGTATCCGAGTGTTTCATACTGTCCGTAATTTAGGTGGAAGTTGATCGGTCGAAGTCTCGTCTGATTCCGAGTTAGAACGAAGGAGATTGCAGTCTGGAAAAAAAACAGCGGCTTCTGCACTAGGCGAAGTTCAATATGTAGATGTGGTAGCCTGTTATTTTCTAAGTATAACTGTCAGTCCCCTTGATGAACTACAATGTGCATTCATACGATGAAGTATCCGAGTGTTGCATATTGTACGTAATTTAGATGGAAGTTGATTGGTCGAAGTCTCGCCTGATTTCGACTTAGAACGAATGAGTTATTGGAGACATCTACACCAGGGCGGAGTTCAATATGCAGATGTGGTAGCCTGTTATTTTCTAAGTACAACTGTCAGTCCTCTTGGAGAACTATAGTATGCGTTCACAAAGATGAAGCATCCGAGTGTTGCATACTGTCCGTAATTTAGGTGAAAGTTGATTGGTCGAAGTCTCGCCTGATTCCGAATTAGAACGAAGGAATTATTGCAGTCCGAACAAAAAAATAACGACTTCTGCACTATGGGGAGTTCAAATATGCGGATGTGGTAGACTGTTATTTTCTAAGTACAACTGTCAGTCCCCCTTGGAGAACTACAGTATGCGTTCACACAATGAAGTATCCGAGTGTTCTATACTGTCCGTAATTTAGGTGGAAGTTAATCGGTCGAAGTCTCGCTTAATTCCGAGTTAGAACGAAAGAGTTATTGCAGTCCGAACAAAAAAAATAGCGGCTTCTGCACTAGGCGGAGTTCAAATATAGGGATGTAGTAGACTGTTATTTTCTAAGTACAACTATCAGTCCCCTTGAAGAACTACGGTGTGCGTTCACGTGATGAAGTATCCGAGTGTTCCATATTGTCTGTAATTTAGGTTGGAGTTGATCGGTCGAAGTCTCGCCTGATTCTGAGTTAGAACAAAGAAGTTATTGCAGTCTGGACAAAAAAATAGCGACTTCTGCACTAGGTGGAGTTCAAATATGGGAATGCGGTAGCCTGTTATTTTCTAAGTACAACTGTCAGTCTCCATGAAAAATTATAATGTATGTTTAAAATTCTTATTTTTCAAATTTATATTAAAAATTTAATGTTTTTAATAAATGGATAAATGGGTTATCCATTTATAACCCTTTTAAAAATGGGTCAACCGAACCCATAACCCATTTTATAATATTCATAAATGGGTTGACCCAACTCATTTATAAGTACGGTAAATGGGTTGGGTTAATGGGTTGGGTCAAATTTTGACAGGTCTAATTGAGACCCCATCAAATGCTTCAGATGTGGGTGTGTAACGTTACACCTGTACTCGTTAGAGGTAGGTGACCTCAAAGGAAGGAATGAAGGAATCTGATGCGAAGCCTATTGCTAAGTGGGAGCCTAGTATTGAAGGGAATCTCAAATTTTTGGTGGATAGTAAAGTTGTTTATATTGCTTTGGAGAGTTTTGTTAATAAAGCCAGCTACCCTTGGTGTAAGTTTCTTTCTTAAAAATCCACTGATGATATTTTCTCCTCTTTAATTTGAGGTTATAGTCAAAATGCTTGTAGTTTGGGTAATGATTGATGATAGAGCTATCTGATTTCCGTAAATTGCCAAATATGTTTCATACTATCCTACTAACTTGGTTTATAAACTTAAATAATTAACAAATTCTTTTTGCTTTTGGAATGGAAGTGTTATATTAAGTAAATAGATCATTGAACTCAGCATGATTGTATCTATTTTGTTCTGTTTTATTTAGCAAAATAAGAAACTTGTGTTTCGTGAGGCAAAATATATAGTATAGCTCAAGGTAAGGATTATTAAACCATAATGTTAGTTATGTATTTCTTTGCGTGTACATCCAATGAAATAATTGCTCATGGATCCACCTGTTATACGTCTAGTATACCAAAACAAAGAATAATTAATAATAAACTCGTCGCACAAGTTTATAACTCAGATTTCCACTACACTGGAATTTTGTAGTAATTATTATAACAATATGAATGTTGTAAATAAATTACAACAACAGCGTTATACTATTTTGAATAAATAGTATAACCAGAATAATGGATAGAATATAGAATAATGTATATAAATATACAATCAGACTAGAATTCTAACCGGATTATGTCTGAGGCTCGTCGTAACGATTTCCTTAAGAATTTTATTTCAAAAATTCTCCCAAGATACAACAGACGAATTCTACTCGAAATTGTAATGAGTATATCACTCTGTGATTTGAATATAAGAACAGCAGTTGTGTTTAGAAGAGAAGAGATATGCAGATTGAAAATTCAGTGAGGAAAGTGATCATTTTTCCTCCTTATTTATAGTTGGTCTGTATCCCTTCGAACGGTCGCGACTGCACCCGTTTGTCCAAACGGTCGCGCCTGTTGCTTTTCATCGCACCTGCCTGTTGTTCCGCCGCGTCTCCTCAGTTGGGCCGCATCTGTTCGTTTGCGCGTGCGCGTGCTTCAGAAGTCATGTCTCTTCAGTCCCCGCACCCGTTTTTACCCGTCCGCTGCTTCTCTTCATATTCCAGGCCCAGCCCAGTTTCAGCCGAAGCCCAAAAACTGTTAGACAATGGCCTAGCAAAAGAATGGTCATTTTAGGCCCGTACCCGTACCCGGCCTGGCTCGGTCGGACGGACGGCGGCGGCACGCGTATGTGGTGGTGATGCATGATCTCCCTCCTCACAACGAAGCATACATTTGGGAGCCCCAGGCCCCCAACCTCCACTTGAGAAAGGCATATATAAACTAATATACCTCTCAACAAATTGGCGATGTGGGACTTTATGTATTTTTCATTCACTTGATTTCTTAAGGAATTCCAATAATCCCCCACATGAATGATAATATACATATCCCCCATACAAAGCGAAATATCACAGAGTATATATGGAATAATGCTTCATCGTGGATAAGTAGATATTTCACTTTGAACTTTCCCTAGTTAAAATTTATTGGATCTACTTGGCTAATCGGTGAATTATTTCATCTTGAACCGTCGGCCTTTATTGTATATCCAGACAATAAGCTTTATGAAGGATTGATTCCCTTCTCATCCAATCTCTTGGTTTTGTTCATTTTGGTCCTGAACATAATTTGGTTCTGCGAGTGTTTTTAGAGAACAAAAGCCTTTTAATATTCTCATAGAGCCGACCCAACTCACACTAACATAGGTGATCGCAACCATTAAGAGTATCCTACATATACCCCACTTGTTATTTTCAAGATATGGTCATCATTAAAAAACATAGTTTTAACCTTTACATACTTCTGTAGGCATGCATTTATGTTGTGCACCATAGGAATGGAGTTGGACTATGTCCACGCAAATGCATTACATCTTGAGTTACACAGAACTGGTTTGCCTATTGATCCTAGTCCGTGGGATCTCCAGTCGCTAGGATAGGTTTCCGTATAAGGTAACTCTTGTTGGTTTAGGCTTTTAAACCCATTCCCCTCGATGCGCAGTCAATTTTCTCTCTTGATAAACCTTTAGTAAATGGATCCGCTAGGTTATCATTTGTTCTCACATAATCTATGAAAATTGTTCCATTTGACAGTAACTGCCTAACTGTGTTATGCCGTCGACGAATATGTCGTGACTTTCCATTATACACAAAGTTGTGTGCTCTACTTAGCGCAGCTTGGTTATCGCAGTGTATACACATGGCCGGTAAAGATTTAGGCTAGAATTGAATATCTTCTAAAAAGTGACGAAGCCATTCTGCTTCTTCGCCTGCTTTATCTAATGCAATGAACTCTGATTTCATAGTGGATCGAGCTATGCATGTTTGTTTAGTAGATTTCCATGATACGGCTGCCCCTGCTAGGGTAAAGACATAACCACTCGTTGATTTTGATTCCTCTGAATCTGCAATCCAGTTTGCATCACTATATCCTTCTAAGACGGCAGGATATTTTCCATAATGTAAGGAATAGTTAGTGGTATTTTTAAATATCCAAGCACTCTCATTAGTGCTTTCCAGTGTTCCTTCCCTGGATTGCTTGTATACCTGCTCAAGCGACTTACTGCTAAGCTATATCTGGTCTTGTGCAATTCATGAGATACATGAGACATCCTATTACACGAGAATCTTCCAGTTGCATTACACTCTCATTAGTGTTTTTATGCAGTACTTCTGATGGATTAAAAGGTGTATTTACTCCTTTAATTCCAAAATTTTGAAATCCTTCAATCACTTTTTCTACATAATGTGATTGAGATAACTCAATTCCATTAGGTGTTCTTATTATTTTTATTCCCAAAATAACATCTGCAACACCAAGTCTTTCATGTCGAAATTGTTGATCAATATTTTCTTTATGGTCTCAATTACCTGAGTACTTGGACCGAATATTAGCATATCGTCCACATATAGACAGATCATCACATATGATTGTCCAAGTTGTTTATAATAAACACATTTGTCACATTCATTTATACGAAAACCATTTCTCATCATTACACTATCAAATTTTGCGTGCCATTGCTTTGGAGCTTGTTTTAGTCCGTATAATGATTTGACTAATCTACAGACTTTGTTTTCATTTCCTTTGGAAATAAATCCCTCAGGTTGCTCCATGTAAATCTCCTCATCGAGATTTCGATTTAAGAATGCTGTTTTTACATCCATCTGATGAATCTCTAGATTATAGATGGATGCAATTGCTATTAGCATTCTTATAGAGGTTATTCAACCAGCGAATATGTATCAAAAAAGTCTACTCCTTCTTTTTGACGATATCATTTGGCTACTAATCTGGCTTTATACTTGTCGATAGAGCCATCTGCTTTCATATTCTTCTTGAAAATCCATTTGCAGCCAATTGGTTTTATTCCTGGTGGAATATCAACAATTTCCCAAGTTTTATTACTTAGAATTGAATCAATCTCACTTTGGATTACTTCTTTCCAACATGAGGATTCAGAAGATGACATTGCTTCCTTGTACGTTTGAGGTTCGTGCTCTAATACATATGTAAAAAAGTCCGAACCAAATGTTTTGGAAGTTCTAGCCCTTACGCTTCTTCTTGGTCCAGCATCCTCAATTTGATGATGAGTTTCATCTTCATGTGAATCGTTTGATTCTTCTCTTGTCCTTTTTGGGACATTATTTCCTTCATTCCTTTTGTGTGGAAACACATCTTCAAAGAATGAGGCATCTCTTGATTCCATGATTGTATTTACATGAATATCAGTTATATCAGACTTGATTACCAAAAATCTATAGGCACTACTATTTTGGGCTGGCCCAAGATAATAACAATCTACTGTTTTTGGTCCAAGTTTGACTCTCTTGGGAGGCGGAACTGGAACTTTTGCCAAGCACCCGCATACTTTGAGGTATTTAAAACTTGGTTTGTGTCCTTTCCATAACTCATATGGAATTGTTCCTGTTTTATTGTGAGGGACTTTGTTTAATATGTGATTAGACATATTTAATGCCTCCCCCCACAAGTTCGTCGGTAGACCAGAAGTTAAAAGCATGGTAGTAATCATGTCTTTTAACGTTTTGTTCTTTCTCCCGGCTCCATTTATTTGTGGTGAATATGGAGCTGTTGTTTTATGAATTATACCATTTTCGGCACAGAACTGTTCAAATGGTGATTCACATTCTCCACCTCGATCAGATTTTAGTATCTTGATCTTTTTATTTAACTGATTTTCTACCTCAGCCTTGTATTTTATAAACGCTGTTATTGCTTCATCTTTACTATTTAAAAGATAAACATAGCAATATCGCGTATAATCGTCGATAAAAATAATAAAATACTTTTTCCCACCTCTTGTAGGTAGTGATTTAAAATCACATAAATCTGTATGTACCAAACCTAATGGTTCGGTGCTTCTGTCAATAGATTTAAATAGTTGTTTGACCATTTTTCCTTCTACACATGTCTCTCATTTGTAGTTCTTATCTACTTGGAATTTGGAAATTAATCCCAAGTTTGATAATGTTTTCATTTTGCGGAAATTTATGTGTCCCAATCTATCATGCCAAAGTAAAATTTCGTGCTCAAACAAATAAGAAACTTCAATTTTATTAGTAGCACAATCAGAATACATATTTTTGTTGCCGACAACGGCTACATTTGCCTTAAATAGGCCATCACATAAATATCCTCTACCTATATACATTCCAGCCTTGGATAGAACCATCTTGTCTGACTCGAAGACCATCTTGAATCCCTTCTTTGATAGGACTGCACCAAAGATGAGATTCTTGCGTATGTCTGGGACGTGGAGCACGTTATTCAACTTAATGGTTTTTTCAGAAGTAAACTTGAGGATTACTGTACCACTGCCTTCGATCATGGAAACTGCAGAATTACCCATGTAGAGTTTTTCTTCGTGATCGAATTTCTGATATGTAGAAAACAAGGATTTTTCAGAACAAACATGACGAGTAGCGCCTGTATCTACCCACCATTGGTTAGGATTCTGAGCCAGATTGCATTCAGATACCACCGTCGAGAAGTTGGACTCGTCTACTTCCATGTTATCCACTATATTTGCCTCTTTATTGCGTTCCTTCTTGAGTCTGCAATCTCTAGCGGCATGTCCAACTTTTCCACAAACCCAACATTCGCCATTAAACTTCTTGTTTCGTTTGTTGTCTTTCGGTTTGTTGTCTTGAGCTTTCCTTTTCTTTTAGAAATTCTTCCTTTTGTTTTTGGTCTTTGATCCTTCAGCCACAAATGCCTCCTCGTTTGGTTTTGTAACTGCACGGTTGTCTGCCTCAATTTTTAATCGGATTATGAGATCCTGTAAAGAGATTTCTTCTTCTTATGCTTTAGATAGTTGCGGTAATCTCTCCATGACGGCGGCAGTTTTCCCGTGATGGCTTCAACCAAAAACGATTCTCCAACCATATGACCTTCCGCTTCGAGTTCATGAATGATGATTTGTAATTCATGCAGTTGAGCAGTCATCGGTTTGGAGTCAACCATCTTGTAGTCCATGAATTTGTCTACAATGAATTTCTTAAGACTGATATTCTGCGTCTTGTACTTTGTGGTAAGTGCATTCCAGAGTTTTTTTGATGTCTTTGAAGGCTGATATACTTTGTATAGCACCTTGTCGAGACAATTCAGAATATAGTTTATGCATAAAAAATGGGAATGCTTCCACGTATTCACCTCTGCTTCCTTGCCTGGTGCAGGAATCGGTTCCTCCTCCTCGAGGTACTTTTGCAGACCGAGTGTGGTGAGATAAAACAACATCTGATTCTGCCATGTCAAGAAATCATCACCATCTCTCTTGAACGGTTCAGGTCTACTGTGAGTAGTATTTTTTGAAAATTCTACTGTTGCCATCTTTGTTTTAGTAAGAAAACAGTAAAATTCTTAAGATGTTTCTAGTATACCAAAACAGAGAATAATCAATAATAAACTCGTCGCACAAGTTTATAACTCAGATTTCCACTACACTGTAATTCTGTAGTAATTATTATAACAATATGAATGTTGTAAATAAATTACAACAACAGCGTTATACTATTTTGAATAAATAGTATAACCAAAATAATGGATAGAATATAGAATAATGTATATAAATATACAATCAGACTAGAATTCTAACCGGATTATGTCTGAGGATCGTCGTAACGATTTCCTTACGAATTTTATTTCAAAAATTCTCCCAAGATACAACAGACGAATTCTGCTCGAAATTGTAATGAGTATATCACTCTGTGATTTGAATATAAGAACAGCAATCGTGTTTGGAAGAGAAGAGATATGCAGATTGAAAATTCAGTGAGGAAAGTGATCAGTTTTCCTCCTTATTTATAGTTGGTATGTATCCCTTCGAACGGTCGCGACTGCACCCGTTTGTCCAAATGGTCGTGCCTGTTGCTTTTCATCGCACCTGCCTGTTGTTCGGCCGCGTCTCCTCGGTTGGGCCGCACTTGTTCGTTTGCGCGTGCTTCAGAAGTCGTGTCTCTTCGGTCCCCGCGTCCGTTTTTACCCGCCCGCTGCTTCTCTTCATATTTCAGGCCCAGCCCAGTTTCAGCCAAAGCCCAAAAACTGTTAGACAATGGCCTATCAAAAGAATGGTCATTTTAGACCTGTACCGGTTCGGTTCGGTCGGACGGCAGTGGCGCGCGTGTGTGGTGGTGATGCATGATCTCCCTCCTCACAACGAAGCATACATTTGGGAGCCCCAAGCCTCCAACCTCCACTTGAGAAAGGCATATATAAACTAATATACCTCTCAACAAATTGGCGATGTGGAACTTTATGTATTTTTCATTCACTAAGGAATTCCAACAGAAATTTCATAAGTCAGCTACAATAAAGCATCATGAACAACTTTCTCTGTACCTGTTAGAGGTCCACTTCCATTAGGAGAAATCTTGGTATTCTAGAAAGCAGAAATAATTTACTAAAAAGGTTAGTAATCTCACAAGAATAAAAAGACACCTGTGCTAAAATAAAATAATCTACCTACAGCTATGAGTATGTCCAAGCCTTCCATTTCTGGATACTTTAAGTTCTCCAGTTCAGCTGAGATGGGGGGAAAATAATGTGACAGGCCTCGCCTCCAAAGTGCTTCAGAGAAGCCATCAATGATCATCAAGCTTCCTGTTCGAAAATAAACCTCATTGCTGCTGTATAAGTCAGTTAATCAAACATGTTGTATGCATTTAGTTGTTAATGGGATGGATATGTGTATGTGTTGTTGAGGCCCAATTGTGTGAATGTGTATATGTACCACAGATACACTAATACTTTGAATATAACAGAAAACATTATTCTTCCGCAATTCTTCATCTTCTTGTATTTTTCTTTTCAAAATCTTCCGTTTCTCTTTTCTTGTTTGCTCTTCTCTTTCCCAGTTATATTTCCATGGCAAAAACCAAGAAATCCGATGCGCAACTGTCACAAGTGGTATCAGATTCACCTCTCGATCCTGTACAATCAGATCCAGATCAACCTGAAATTGAAATCCAATCAACTTTACAAAGATTAGAAGCTCAACTACAAAAACAGGAACTACTTAACTCTCATTTTGCGTCACAAATTACAACTAATAGTAATCAGATCCAGTCATCGATTCAAGAATTTCAACAATCATTGCACTTAGTTTTTCAAGAATTGAAAGGCCTTAAGCAAGCTCAGCAAAGCAAAGATGCTAGAGATATTTCAGCACCTCAAAATCATCAGAATCCGAATACATCTTCTGGTATTTTGGGATCAGCGCCTACATCAGGTATTGGATCTGTGCCCTTGAATGTTGGAAATGAAAATGGTAATTCACACTCTACCTTGTATACTTCTCCCTCTTTCTTGCATAATAAGTCAATTAAATTGGATTTCCCTACATATGATGGATCTGGTGATGTATTAGCATGGATTAAACAAGTAGAGCTTGTTTTTAGATATTATCACTTGCCTGATTCGGATAAAGTGCAGATTTGCTCATTTCACTTTCGAAATGAGGCGCTGCAGTGGTTCCATTGGCTATCTATAAATGTAGATAATTACTTTGAGTGGGAAATTTTCAAAGAGGAGATCATTAATAGATTTAGCACGACTGACTTTCATAGACCTTTTGAAGCCCTGTCATCTATGAAACAAACTGGTTCAGTGAGAGAATATCTAAATAAGTTTGAACAAATACTCAGTTTACTTGATAAATTGCCACATAAATATATTCTAGATCGTTTTGTGGGTGGCTTGAAAGATGAGATTAAATATGAGTTATTGTCGGCTCAACCAAAATGCTTGAGAGAAGCAATTGCATTAGCAAAAATTAATGAAGAAAAATGCAACTTACTGAAGAAATCAATGAAACAACCTTATCAATATCCACTCAAAGCTTACCATTCCTGGCAACAAGCTTCATCACCTCCTCTTCCAAAACAAACCTTATCTAAGCCTTCTATAGAATCTGATTCCAAAACTCCACTTCCTTCTCAACCTAAAAAGCTCACTTCAACTGAAATAATGAGACGAAGAAGTCAAGACTTATGTTATACTTGTGATGAAAAATGGTACCCTGGGCATAAATGTCAAAATAAACATGTGTTTGTTCTGGAAGGAACACTGCAGAATCATGAAGACAATCAGATACAAGAGGAAAATGTCTTGCAGGCACTTGAACAAAACACAGTTATGACATCTTCTATTTCTTTGGAAGCAATGTGTGGAGTAACTGCAAACAACACTATAAGACTTCAAGGAAGCATAAATGGCAAAATGATAAATATGCTTATTGATTCGGGGTCTACACACAATTTTATTAACACCGATTTGGCCAGGATATTGGGACTGCACATTGATTTTACTAGAAAATTTGAAGTATACATTGCCAGTGGTGAAAAACTACATGGTCAAGGTATTTGTTCTAACATAGAAATATCATGTCAAGGAGTAAAAATTCAAGTAGATCTACTGCTTCTTCCGTTAGGTGGTTGTCAAGTGGTTTTGGGAGTGCAATGGATGCAAGAATTAGATGATATCATTTTCAACTTTAAAAGACTGCAGGTCAGATTTGCCTTACAAGATAAGTGGGTTGTTTGGCAAGGGCTACATGCTAAAGAAACTCAAATAGTATCAGCCCATACTATTAGTAAAGATATTGGGGATCAGAGTATATGTTTCATGATACAAATGACAAATTCTACGGTCACATATCCACCACTGAAACTTCTCCAGAAAAACTCCATATCCACTCCACCCTCTGTTCCAGCAGACTTACAAATCATTCTTGATAGCTTCCCTACTGTTTTTTCTCCACTATCTTCATTACCTCCATCTAGACAATGTGACCATAAAATTCCATTATTACCAAATGCTAAACCTATCTGTTTAAGGCCATATAGATACTCATTTCATTTGAAGAATGAAATTGAAAAAATGATACAGGAAATGTTACAGACGGGAGTAATTAGGCCAAGCTCTAGTTCTTATGCTGCACCAGTGGTCATGGTAAAAAAATCTGATGGCAGTTGGAGAATGTGTATTGACTATAGAGAGTTAAACAAAGCAACTATCAAAGACAAATTTCCCATACCATTAATTGATGAACTGTTGGATGAATTGGTTGGTTCTGTTTTTTTTCTAAGCTTGATCTGCAATCTGGATATCATCAAATAAGAATGCATGAGGAGAACATTCATAAAACAGCATTTAGAACGCATGAAGGACACTATGAATTTTTGGTGATGCCATTTGGTCTTACTAATGCTCCGTCAACATTTCAAGCCTTGATGAATTCTATTTTCAAACCATATATTCGGAAGTTCTTATTAGTTTTCTTTGATGATATATTGATTTATAGCAAAAACTGGCATGATCATTTACTTCATATTTCATTGACATTGCAGATATTACAAGACAACAAATTGGTTCTAAAACTTTCTAAGTGTCAATTTGCACAGACACAGGTTTCTTATTTGGGTCATGTAGTGTCTCATAAGGGTATTGCTGTCGATCCAGACAAGACATCAGCAGTCCAATTATGGCCAATTCCTACAAGCTTAAAAGCATTAAGGGGATTTTTGGGCCTTTCAGGCTATTACAGAAGATTTGTGAAAAACTATGGAATTATTGCACAACCACTCACCAAATTGTTGAAAAAGAACTCTTTTGTTTGGTCTGCAGAAGCTCAAGTAGCATTTGATACTTTAAAACAGTGCCTTGTCTCTCCTCCAATACTTGCTATGCCTGATTTTTCTCAAGACTTTGTGGTGGAATGTGATGCATCTGGTGTGGGTATGGGTGCTGTACTATTACAAAATAATAAACCAATTGCTTATATTAGTCAAGCGCTGAAAGGAAAAAGTATGTACCTATCAGTGTATGAAAAAGAATTATTAGCTCTTATGCTTGCAATAAAAAAATGGTCACAATATCTTCCTGGGAGGAAGTTCATTATTAAAACCGATCATAAGAGTCTCAAGTATCTTTTGGAACAAAAACTTCAATCGGGTATACAAAGCAAGTGGCTTACTAAATTGCATGGTTTTGATTTTATTGTTGAATACAAGGCTGGGAAAGAAAATACAGTGGCTGACTGTTTGTCAAGAAGAGATGAAGACAATAATTGCACACGAGAAGCTTTACTACCATCTTCATTAAAACTGCATGCAATATCTATGGTACAATGTGATTGGATAGAGCAGGTTAAACAAAGAATTCATTCAGATCCTTATTTTCAAGATCTGGATCATAAACTGCAGTCTGGAAAAATAGATGTACACAAGTACAAAAAAATTGATGGCTTATTTTTTTACAAGAGGAAAATTATCATAAGTCCAAATGATAATACAGTCAAGCAACTTTTGCTAAATGAGTATCATTCTACACCACTGGCTGGTCACTCTGGTGTTGAAAGAACCTTGAAAAGGTTGAAACAAGTATTTTTTTGGCATGGACAAAAATCTGATGTACAACAATTCGTCAAAAATTGTGATATATGTCAAAGAAACAAATCAGAGAATATACAATACCCTGGACTATTACAGCCATTGCCAACTCCAGAAAGAGTATGGGAGGATATTAGCATGGACTTTATTATTGGCTTACCTAAGTGTAATAAATTCACAGTTATTTTTGTCGTGGTTGACAGGTTAACAAAATATGCACATTTTTTTGCACTTTCTCATCCATATACAGCCCATCAGGTAGCAAGAGTGTTCTTTGATGGAGTATATAAATTGCATGGACTGCCCAAATCTATTGTAAGTGATAGAGATTCAATTTTCACTAGCAACTTCTGGTCTGAGTTGTTCAAGTTACAAGGGTGTTCATTAGCCATGAGTTCTTCTTACCATCCACAATCAGATGGACAAACAGAGATTACTAATAAGGCAGTGGAATGTTACTTGAGATGTTTTTGCGGTCACAAACCACATGAATGGGTTAAATGATTGAGTCTTGCTGAGTTCTGGTACAATACTACTTGGAAACTACCTATTCAAACAACACCATTTGAAGCACTTTATGGTAGACAACCCCCTACTCTACTATCTTATGTTCCAAAATCAGCAAAAGTGCAAGCAGTAGAAGAAGAACTATATGCAAGAGATATAGCATTACAACGTTTGAAGGACAGTATTGCTAAAGCTAAGGAGAGAATGAAGAAAAATGCTGATGTCCATAGGACTGAAAGACAATTCCAAATTGGGGATTGGGTGTTTCTTCGATTGCAGCCATATAGGCAATTATCTGTCAGTAATCAAAAAACCACAAAGCTGTCACCAAAATTTTATGGACCATATGAAATCGTACAGAAAATCAGTTCAGTGGCTTATAAGTTGAATCTGCCGCCAACAGCTAATATCCATCCAGTGTTTCATGTTTCGCAACTTAAGCAAAAAGTGGGTACTAATATCATTATACAAGAAGACTTACCTACCTCTACGTTGGAGATAATAGCTGAACCTGAAAAGATTCTTGCTCGGAGACCAGCTCAATCACCTCGCGGCACTATAACTGAAGTTTTAGTGAAGTGGAAACAACAACCGTATTGAAGAAGCCACATGGGAGGATTACTGGAAGTTAGTAGCTCGCTTTCCGGCTTTTGACCTTGAGACAAGGTCAAAAAATTGAAGAGAGGGGCAGTTGTGACAGGCCTCGCCTCCAAAGTGCTTCAGAGAAGCCATCAATGATCATCAAGCTTCCTGTTCGAAAATAAACCTCATTGCTGCTGTATAAGTCAGTTAATCAAACATGTTGTATGCATTTAGTTGTTAATGGGATGGATATGTGTATGTGTTGTTGAGGCCCAATTGTGTGAATGTGTATATGTACCACAGATACACTAATACTTTGAATATAACAGAAAACATTATTCTTCCGCAATTCTTCATCTTCTTGTATTTTTCTTTTCAAAATCTTCCGTTTCTCTTTTCTTGTTTGCTCTTCTCTTTCCCAGTTATATTTCCATGGCAAAAACCAAGAAATCCGATGCGCAACTGTCACAAATAATCCAAATTGAGACACCAGAAATAGAGAGTCCAAAATAAGTTACATAAATATTTTCTTTTACCAGCATTCTCAAGGGCTTCTTGATTGATTTCATGTCCAGCTTGTGCCATTGAAATAAGCTTTATAAATTAGTAGTAAGTCAATGCCTTAGCATAAAGTTATATATGTATATACGAACTCTTGAAGGTCAAGAAATCGTTGTCTTTTTTATCAGCAATGCCCCGGATCTTCATGCTTTTTTTTTAAATTATTTTTTATTTTTTACAAACATATAGAAAGCACAGATTTTATGGTTTAAGTGCTTTTGTTAAGAAACAGTGGCAAGTTGAGGCATTTTAATCTTTAGTGCAGGTTGAAAATGAATATTATTACACAATGGTTTGTGCAATAATGCTGCAGGCAAAATGGTTATAGCTGGAGTTTTATCGTGCACACAGATATATGCTTTTTAGTAATAAATTTGATGTTGTATATATATGTTGCATGGGGTTTCTTCATCATAGCACATAAGTGCAAGCTTATCAAACTGTCATAATTTCACGCCATTATTGATTCAAATAATGCATGTCTCATTGTCTGTGGTTGATAGAACCATAAGAGATTGTAGGCTGGTCAGAATTATTTAGTTTGTTCTACCGGTCGACAAAACTGAATTTAAAGAAGAAAAAAATTGTAAAGAAGAAGCTATGTGGTTAGGTAAAGGAAAGCATGTTTTCTTTTATTCAATTTAATTGTTTTGTTAGTTATGTAAACACAATGCAAAGCTGATACATAAACTCGGAAGTTCGGATTTTCAATTTAAAATGCTTTGGCTCGACAATTATTAATAAACATAAACCATCTATAGTATCATCCTAAAATAGAGCGAAAGTCGTGCTTGGACGGAGATAATGTTGTAGAGGTCTAATTGATGGGTGATATCTATTACAAGGTTGCAACTGATTTACATTGAACTTTACATTGTAATTAATTATCCTATGTCAAAGAATATTTGTACAAGTTGGCCACTGAATATAAATTATATAATCATCAATAACCTTTAGTCTGACATGCTGATAGATCAAATTCATCATGCAGTAAAAAAAAATTTGAAGATCCTTATTCACCCCTTATTTCAAGTATTTACTCGATGGCCGCATAAAGAATCTTACGATGATGCAGACGTTGCCTCAAATCCTACAATGCAGACATTGAATATGGAGACAAGGAAAACCGTATGCAATGTGGGTTGCAAGTACTGTTCTTTCTCAGAATATAGGGGCACCATGGATTATGTGCCAACAATATGATGCTCCCGATCATGTGGTAAGAAGCAATGGGAAATGTTTGTTTCAATTATGGGCACAACACTCTTCAGAAATTTCTGAAAAGATAAAAATGAAGAATTGAAATGAAAAAGGTAGATTATCTAACAAAAACTTCAAAAACAAATTGGTAAATGCACAGACAGAAGCAATTTAGAGTAGTTCGACGTGTTGTCTACGTCCAGTATGAAGTTATATGATTTTATTGATATACTCTTGGTGATTACACTTGACTACAGCAATCTACAGCGAGTTACAAGTCTGAAATTCGAGTACAACAGCAGTGTTAGGATGCAAAGTTCAATCTGGCAGAGTCTGAACGCTAGAATATCTAAAGATCCCTTTTCCGTAGGCTTTAATGGGCTATTTATAGACGTAGCAGACTGATATCTCGCCCAAACTTCGAGAGACTCATTCTGGCACGTGAGTGGGCCTGCGCGATCGATCCCATGGAGTTTCGACTCGATTTGTGATCGATACGAACGTAATTCGTATGAATCAAGATTTTGTCCAATGGAGTCGAAACTTGGCGTGAACATTCTTTAGCTTGTACGTAAGCTCCTGTGAAAATTTCATAGCATTTGGACTTGTGAATCTTGAGTTATGATCGATACGAGATGGAGTTTTTCGGCAGATTGTTTTGTTCGAATCGATTACTTCGAATCGATCTGTTCGAATCGATGGTCGCACTTGCTCTCGTGATGACATGGCACGCACTCCTCGGATCGATCCACCTTTCGCTCCGAGCAGATCGAGTTGTCCTTGAACTTCTCCTTGTTCGTATCGAAGGCCGTTGCCCAGTTCGAATCAATCAACAACGCGATTTTCGTATCGATCTGTAGTACGCCCTGTTCGAGTCTATGGAGATGATTTAGCTCGTATCGATGGAGGTGGCTCAATTCGTATCGACGGAGGGAGCTCTGTTCGCATCGATGAAAGTAGTCCTTATTCGTATCGATCAAAGTCGCTTCAACTTGATGGATATGAACAGGCAATATTGCGATGGATACGAACAGTGCTTACTCAATGGATACGAAGTAGTGATTGTTTGGTGGATACGAACTAAGTTTAACTGATGGATTCGAATATCTATAGCTTGATCGATACGAACAAGAGAAACTGACCGATGCGAATTGGGTGATAATCGATCGATGTGAACTAAGGCTTGACGATGGATACGAACTTGATCGATTCAAACTGTGGCTTACTGATGGATACGAAAATGGGGTTATTTCCTTTAATTTGCATCGATAATAACTTGAGCATACGAACTCGGATTAACTTGAAATTTGGAATGCTGGCTTTCACGGCTTTTCTGGTCCTATCATATCAATTGTAGCCTAATCCGGACTCGGACAAAATTCATCGAGATCCATAGTGAACCTGTGTGTACTCGATATCCGGGATGAGCAATCCTTGGTTTTCAGTCAGTTTCTTGATATCTCGGCCTTGCCAAAAGGCGCGATAACATTTCCCCCCCAAGGTACGTCATGTGGAAACATGACGTGCTTTGAAAAGCTGCCATCTTCATTTTGAACAGTTATCGCCTTTTCGTTGAAGGTCATAATCTTTGACTGATTTCTTTAGTAATACAAACTATTGATGGTCGACTGTTGTACCCTGTGTTGTTTTAACTGATTGCTGTATGATATTGATTAGCTAGTTTTGCCGTAATCGTTATTAAATGAGTATAAAATTCTTGTGAATGTTGAAAATCGATTATTAGTCCGACATATATGCGTATATGTTAATCTGACTCTTGTTAACGTTGCATATTCAAGAGTTGTTGTCAGTTTTCTACTATCGAATTCGGTATCGATCCTCTCCTGAACCGATGTGAAATCCGAGTTGCGACAACGCTTAATGGTTGTTTCCTTTCATATCGATCCTCTCCTGGATCAATGTAAAAGGTCGAAAGATTGTTCTCGCATCGATATACTTTGCATTGATGGATATGAAATAAACATTTCGTATCGAGGGATATGAGCTTTGATGGATACGAAATTAACGTTCGTATCGATGAACTTGTGTTGTTGTAGGTCGAGTGCCGATGGATACGATTCAACAGTTTTGAATCGATGGATTTCAATGCCTTCAGAACTGTCTTCATTTTGTACTTCGTATCGATGGACCCTGTGACGTTGGATGCGAATAGACAATTCACAATTCGCATCGATGAATATTGGCCTCTGGAAGCTGTGATCTGATGGATTCGAACTGCGTAGTTTGAATCGCTGCACCATGGATGGAGTCGAAAATTACTGACATGGACAACGGCTTCGAACCAATGGACCCTAGTGACAGTTTCGCATCGGTGAAGGCTCGGGCTTATGGATTTGAATAGATCGTTCGAATCGATCTGGTAGTTGATCTGCTGTGACCGGTCGCGTGAACTGCGAGGCGAAACGCCTTTCTTCTTCATACCCGAGTCTATATAAATACTGGGGACTTACTCATTTTTCACGTTTTTCCTTTACTTTGCTTCCTGCCTTCGTATTGCTCTGGAAACTTGGAAAAAGAAGGACTCCATTCACCTGCGAATCGAAACAATCCTTCGATTACTTGAACCAACTGTCAGATTTAGGTAATTCATTAAACGAATCCAACATTTAAACGACAAGATTCGAGATCTTTGCCATCCTATTTTCCTTTGTGACCGACCTCTAAAGATGTCAAGGCCGGAGTTGACTCAAAGAAAATAGCCATGGAGTTTGAGTAGCTTTGGGGAAGAAGGATGGCAGAGGGACACGAAGGATTTGGTGAAAGTTCACTCTGGCCTTAGTTTTGCATCGACGAGGTGCCAAAGACACTCGATTTCTCATCAAACCCCAATCAGGAACTTCGCATCGGTTCCCTGCTCTGGATTTCATATCGACTGTTGAGCCTTGGTTTTTGTTCCTGTCGCTTCAAAATGACATGGATACGACGCGTATTCATGATGGATACGAACTCCCTGGAAAAATGATCGATGCGAAGTCAATGTGAGCTAATCGATACGAATTTCATGGATTCGATTGATACGAAGTGAAGGTTTCGATCGATACGAAACAAAGTCGCTGCGATCGATGCGAAGTTAAGGTGTCGTGATCGATACGAAGTTAAGGTGTGATCGATACGAAGTGAGGGTTTTTGTGAAGAGCGATCCAAGCTTGGACTCTGATGGATACGAAATTTCACGCATATTTGAACATTTGACTTCAACGAGCTTCTGCCTTGCATAATTGGACTTAATCATTTCATTGCATATCTGACTGTCTACTGAAGCTCGTCGATGGAACTAGAACTTAACAAAAATATAACGAACTCTAACTTGGATTAATTGCAAATGTCTGGATGACATAGTTGTGACGGTTAGCGATGACGGTCATTCCAACTGGATTTCGAAGTCTTGTTGTTTGCATACTTTCTTTAACTCTGTTGAATCTTTTCAAGTACTTCATAGCAATGCACTGCACAACACATTCACGCACTTCACACTAAGGGATGCACGAGCTTATTATCGTCTAATGATGATTTCTTGTAAGTTAGTTAGTTATAGAACCCTCAAGCTCACAGCAACAGGAAGCTCAGAGTTTAATTCCTCCTACAATCGAGATACCGACCATCGAGGCCGAAGTCATTAATCCAGCCCCAGTCGAGGTGCCTAGCGCATCTTTTATTGCTAGTCAGATGGAATCTGTTTCATCCAATTTCTCCGAAGACATGCTAGGACGAATATGCTTGAGGCATGGCTTGTCGTCTGATGATGTGCTATTGCCGGGACCTAATGATAAACCACACTGCCCACCGGAAGGATACACCGTATTCAATCGCCATGCATGCGCAGCCGGGACGCTTCCTCCATTTAACCAGTATATTAGGGAGGTGTTATCTTTTCTGGGGATCGCTTTATCTCAGCTACACCCGAATGAATACGCTGTTGAACAATTTGTTCATCGTATTTATGGAGCACCTCCATCGACCACCTATTCCACCCGAGTTCAGATATCTGTTCAAATTTAAGAGTCGAGGAGATATCCCATCTTTCATGTTCTTGGAGGCAGTAAGAAACTGTCAAGTAGTTACAGGATCCTGGACTAGGCTGAGTTACTTTAAGACGGAGTGGTTTTATGTCCGATGTCCCTCAAGATTTGCCAATAGTCGATGGCTATTCCGACGTAAGTATTGCAGTCTTCTCAAATAGCTAATAAGACAGCTATATCTGAAGTCAAACTTATATCTCTTTCTCTTTACAGCGGTAATCCAGCAACCCGAGGGCGTTCATTTCGAAGAGACTGTTCGGATTCTTCAAGGAATCCCAAGCGAAGGGAGGAACATTGATTCGTTTCTGACGGATAAACCTAATAATTCTTGGGCTGATCGAGTGAAAATAAAGTATAAGGCTCGAGGGGACGCTAAGGACTAGCTCGAAGAAACGGGCTAAGTGCAAGACACCCTAACTTGTTGTAACCGAGGAGGTTGATTCGGAGAGAACACACACCGGCGACGTACTTTTAGCTGGGCCTTTTGATGCAGTCTGGATTCCGAAGGAAAGAGAAAAGGCAAGGCAGCTGCTTTTAAACGTTCCAAATCCAAGAGATTAAAAACTATGGTCATGTCCCCGCCCGTTCCTGGACTTAGAGTTTTGGAGGCTTCTCCCTCGCAAGCGGAAAATCTTTTCGAATGGCTCCCCAATATCCCAATACCGGACTACATGTCCTTCTAACATGTTGCCGGATTGGAGGAACTTCAACATGCTTTAGATTTAAGCGAGTCTCTTCCTACTAGCGTGGTCGACACTTCCGGTTGGTCGGGGGGTTGCATATACATACACACTTCACGACACCACACAATTCCTGACCGTAAGCTGTCCACTTTTGGAAGATTACTAACTCTATTCCTATTTTACTTTGCAGATACAATGTCTAATCAAAGCTTAATGTTGGGTAGTCTACGGAAAGCTCGCCGATATACGGCTTATTATGAGCCACACGGAATGGAAGGAGATAGGGATTACGACCAGGGGTACTCCAGTCAAGAACGGTACGACTGAGGAAGGGAGTTCAGGCATCGGTCTTGATCTTACTCTCCCCCTCCTAGAATCCCAGTACAGCCTCCGGTTCACGTCTCACGTCCTCTAGAAACTTCAAGACACAAGCCGTCTTCCCATGCCCCGAGGCCTGGAACTCAACGTAGAACCGAAATAGTGGCCGCACAACTGCAGAGCAGGTCCTTACTGAGCCTTTGGGGAAGGAGCGATCAAGCCTGCTCAACTGAAGAAAGATTTCCCCTATATTTTCTTTGATGGATATATCTTTCCCTCGCACTTAAAAGAGAATTCCGGCGGAGGCTGCGAACACTGTTCACGACTATGTTGCAGACATTTATTTCCAATATAAGGAGTGGGCGAAAGCCGCGATAAAAGCATCGAAAGTGGATTTCGATCGGGCTGCCGCGATTGAAAAGTTGGAGAGAGAGCTCACACAGAAAGACCGGATTATTCAGGTGCTCAATACCGAAGCCGAGTCTTTTCGAGAATCTGAAATAGAAGCTCTCAAAAAGGCTGATGATGCCAGCTCGGCCATGGATAGGATAAGGCAAGAACATTATTCCATAATGGAGGATATGGGCCATAGGAACACCACCGTCACAGTCGAGCGAGACACAGCCCTTAAAAGCTCAACGAGCTTAAGTCCAAGTTTTCTGAAATTATTGAAGAGAGGGATGTCGCTAACACTTCTGCACAAAAGGCATGTGATCAGGCGGTGGTGCTTCAGGGTGAAAGAGATGTGGCTATGGCAAAAGTCCGCTTGGTGGAGGCTGAGGTTGAAGAGAAAGTTCGGTTGGCAGAGACCAGGTTGGAGGCTGATATAGAGGAACTTCTCATCACCTGTAACACCAATGTGTTGAGACATAGGAACCTGGCTTGGTTCGAGAATTACTCAACACATCTCTATAATGCTTAGAACCTGTTGGTCGAAGAGGAGAAAGCGGTGCATCTGGGTGGAGCGTTTGACGAGTTCAAACTGGGAACCATATATTGAATGAGGATGAAAAGAAGGTTCTCCACGACTCAATGATCTCATATGCAAGAGAAAAGCTTGGCACCCAGTACTAAGAGATTGGGGAAGGCTTAGGCGTCGAGCATCACATCACGAGTTCTGAGATTACTGCTCCATCTCGATCTGGGCCTATTTTAGTGGTCGAGCCCCAGCCTGTCCCGGCTTATGACCCAGGACAGCCACATCTATCCCCTATAAAGGAGCTCACCTCAGAAGCTTCTCAGCTAATCGTGAGCCAAACTGAGGAAGGTATTCTGAAAATATCTCAAGGGTGCTCGAAATAAGGACCGGAGTTGCACCGACAGCGCCTCCTACAATCCAAGAATTACATTAAGCGCAAGAGGCCATAATTACCGAAGAAAACACTACGTCAACGACCGCTCCAATCGAAGGCACGCAAGGGAGCTCACATTCTTTCGACGAGCAGATGATGAATGAGCTTTTAGGTCGACATAGTGACCCCTTCGCGGACTTTCCGTTTCTCATTAGTGGACTTGCGCCCGCCTCTGATGCTTCAACACATATCACTACTGCCCCTAGCGAAGCCCGATCTATTCGCGAAGAAGAAATATCAGCCGAAATCAACGCTGAGTTGGAGGCAGCGACAAATGGCGGTAGTTCTGGGGTGGAATGGTGGCGCCTGGCCTAGCTCCGTTTAGAATGATATCACCCCAGTTGTAGATCCGACTCCTCCGACTCCTCCTGCAGGAAGCATTCCTTTAGATTCAAGTTCGGAGGAGGATGTCGAAATCATGCCCCCGTCTGGAGACAGCTCGCCAAAAGGAAAAAGCTCGAAACAAAAGATCACTAGTGGCTCCAGCGGGTTTACGCCGAAGAAGAAGCCAAGGAAGAAGAAAGAGTAGATAGGCCGAAGAGGCGCATTTTTGTAGTTAGAAACTTGTTTTTGCTTTTCTTTCATAGGCAGTGTATAGATGCGGGGTCGGCCCCTGCCAGTAGGGATTTTGGGAAACTTGTATAGGAATCTTCACTTACAATTAGTTGAAATGTAATTCTGTTTTCTTGCTACAACATTATTTCTGTCTTTTTTGCTTAAGTGTTGCAGCGTTTGAATTTCAGTACAGTGCACTTATGGAATTTCAATTCTTGAGTTGAGTTTTTTTTATTCGCCAAGTCTGAAAATCATGAACACAGATCGTAACTGGAGATTGAGTTGGACTTTTGACGTTGCACTGCTTCGGTCAATGATTAACACTTAAGCTTTGCCCCCGATTCCGAGGACAGGTTATAAAGATTGGCTATCGATCGCCATTTGTCTTTATCTTTTCGAGTTTAACATCGTCGGATCGATGCTAAAACAAGTGAGAGTCGAGCGGTCGAATCACACTCGCTTACTCATTGTAGTCACATCCGCACTCCGGGGGTCTGCATTTGTATTTGGTGATAAATCACGGCTATTGAAGTTTTTAAGCACATGTCCATACACTGGGGACTTAGGTTGGTTTATGAGTGGTCGTTCGCACTCGAGTTATATTTATATTCTGACCACACTCTGGGGACTCGGAGTTATTTACGACCGATAATCTGGTTCGCACTTTGGGAATCCGGAGACTATCGATGTTTGTAATCCAGTCCGCACTCTGGGAACTTGGACTTAGCGTTTATACCCTAATTCGCACTCTAGGAATTTGAAGTTAGCATTTGTACTTTGATTCACACTCTGAGAACCTAAAGTTGATGTTTATACTCCAATTCGCACTTTGAGAATTTGGAGTTGGCCGACAGATGGTCAGTCACATCCGTTTAGGCTTTTTAGGAGTTCGTTCGCACTCTGAGAATGAAGGATTTATTGGGATCATGGATGGTCAGTTCACATCCACCTTGAGTCAATAAGTGAGGTCGTTGGATGGGCGGATCTATCCTCCTCGAACTTGGTTAGGATATGGTCGAAGTCGTTAGTTGGATGGGTCCACCCGCTCCAGAACCACATTTATGAATTTTATGCTCCAACTCGCACTCTGGGAGCTTGGAGTTGGTTAAAGGATTGTCATGTGTCAATCCTTTTTGACTTTAGTGTAGGGACTTTCCCCGAGCTCGGTTTTCACTTAGTGAGTGACCGGTCTTATCGCAGTCACTACCTATTTAAATAAATTCCACCGCTCGAAGAGATGGCATTTTATTACTGAAATGAGAAAATACGGCAAAGTCAGTTGAATTATTACAAATTCAAATTTTGAAATGCAGAAACAAATTGTAAATGGAAAAATAGACTGAAGTAAATAAAGCCTGTCATGTGTAGTAGCGATAGAGACTCTCGCTGTTCCAAGCTCTTCAAAGTAAGACCGTCAACGGTCGATAACTTAAACGTGCCATCTCTGTGTTTTTGTACAATCACATACGGTCCTTTCCAATTTGGCTTCATGTGTGAAGGAACCGGATAGATTCTTTTGAGAACGAGATCGCTGAGTTCAAAGGTTTGTGGTCGAACCTTGGCATTATTCAATCGGGAGACCCGACTCCGATATGCGGCTGCCCTCAAATCAACCTCTTAACGTTTCTCATCCAGTAGATCCAAAGATTCAGCAAGTAATATGGCATTTGTCTTCGGGTCATAATAAGTCACACGATGAGAAGGTACTTCCATCTCGACGGGAATAACGACTTCAGAGCCATAAGATAGAGAAAATGGAATGTGTCCGGTAGCAGACTTGGGGGTCATTCGGTAAGCCCATAAAGCCATAGGAAATTCATCAACCCACTTGCCTTTGGCCTTTTCCAGTCGTTTCTTTAGAATAGACTTGATAACCTTATTAACAACCTCAACTTGGCCATTCGCTTGAGGGTGTGCAACTGTAGGGAATTTCTTATGGATATGAAATCGTTGACAGAAATTTTTGAATTCAACATTGTCAAACTGGGCTCCGTTATCAGTGATAATGGTATGAGGGAGACCAAATCGGTAGATAATGTTGCGAACTACAAAGTTAATTACTTTCTTCGTCGTGATCGTTGCAAGAGGTTCAACTTCATCCCATTTGGTAAAATAATCAACTGCTACGATAACGTACTTTGCACCACCTTTAGCCAGAGGTAAAGCGCCAATGATATCAATGCCCCATACTGCAAACGACAATGGACTGGCCATTTGAGTTATCTCAATAGATGGGGCTCTAGGAATTCGAGCATGTTTCTGGCATTTATCACATTTCCTGACGTAGTCTGCTGCATCACGGTTCACAGTTTGGCCAATAATACCCATATCGGAGTACTTCTTTAGCGAGAGCTTGCCTCCGTTGTGATTGCCACATTCTCCTTCGTGTACATCATGTAACACTCGTTTAATTTCATCGTGCGCGACACATCGGAGGAGAGGAACAAAATATCCTCTTCTATAATGACTCCATTCTGAATGGTGAACCACGAGGCTTTTCGAAGAATCTGTCTTCTCTCACTCCTGCGCTCAAGAAGCGTTCCATCCTTGATGTAATTATGGTACGGAGTCATCCATGACTCCCTACTGGGAGTGGCTTCTAATACAAAGCCTGTCACCATCTGATCAATGCTCGGAGAAGATAATGTCTCCACAGGGAAAAGTCCCATTTGCTGTGCTTCGCCCGTACTTGCTAACTTAGTCAATGAATTAGTCTTTTGATTGCGCTAACGGGGTATGTAGAAGATGACATAATAATCAAATTGATCAAGTACTTCCTGGACTCGAGCTAGATAAGCAGCTAGTCTTCGATCCTTGGCCTGATATTCACCCCGAACTTGGCATACGACTAATTGGGAATCACAATATATTTCAACAGCAATAATTCTCAGATCACGGGCGAGTTTCAATCCAGCAAGCAAGGCTTCATACTCAGCTTCATTACTGGTCACACGAAATTCAAATTTCAAGGCATAACATGTGGATCGACCTTCGGGGGTTTCAAGTACTATTCCAGCAACCGAGCACCGATCGTTGGATGCACCATCGGTATGCAGCTTCTAGATGTATTCGGAAGATTTACTGGTTTCGGTAAACTCCTCTGTAATGGTAAATTCGACTATGAAATCTGCTAGGACTTGTCCTTGAATGACTCTCCTTGGAGTATAAGTGATACGAAACTGACTCAGTTCAATGTTGCACTTGAGTAACCTACCAGACGTCTCAGGCCGCTTAAGCACCTGTCGTAATGGCTGATCGGTGTACACAGTGATAGGATGAGCTTGGAAATATGGATGGAGTTTCCTTGAGGCAATGACTAGACAATAAGCCAATTTCTCTAACTTTAGATAATTCCTCTCAGCTCCGGTTAGCCGTTTGCTAACATAGTAGACCGGTTTCTGCACTTGGTCCTCCTTCCGAACTAAGGCAGCACTGATTGCATTCTTTGATACCTCCAGATAAAGAAATAACTGCCCATGGTCGATAGGCTTTGACAAAATCAGCGATGTTGAGAGATGTTGAACCAGTGCTCTGAATGCGTCTTCACATTCCATAGTCCATTCAAAGTTTCGCTTTCCTTTTTGGATCAGATTGAAGAAAGGGATGCATTTGTCAGTTGACTTTGAAATGAACCTGCTCAAGCTGCTACCTTCCCATTGAGACTCTGGACTTTCTTTATAGTTCTCGGAGTTTGTAGGTTTCTGATTGCCCAGATCTTTTCAGGATTGGCTTCTATTCCTCGAGCGTTGACGATGAACCCAAGGAACTTTACAGATGTGACCCCAAAATGACACTTCAGCGGATTGAGCTTCATCTTGTATTCTCGAAGAATATTGAACATTGATTCCAAATCTTTGATATGATCAGTAGAGAATCGCGACTTTACCAGCATGTCGTCCACATATACTTCCATGGTCTTCCCGATCTAGTTGGCGAACATTCGGTTGACTAGTCGTTGGTACGTTGCTCCGACGTTCTTGAGTCCAAAAGGCATGACTCTGTAGCAGTAGAGTCCCAGGTGGTTACGAAGTTGGTATGTTCTTGATCGGGTAAGTGCATGGGTATCTGATTGTAACCAGAATAAGCATCGTGAAAGATAATAACTCGTGCCCCACCGTTGAATCTACAAGATGATCGATCCGGGAAAGTGGAAAACTGTCTTTTGGGCAAGCTTTATTCAAGTCAGAGTAATCAACACACGTCCTCTATTTCCCATTTGGCTTTCGTACAAATACTGGATTGGATACCCACTCCGGGTATAATGCATCTCGAATGAACCCATTTGATTTCAGATTATCGACCTCTTCTTTAAGGGCGGTAGATCTCTCTAGATCCATACCACGCTTTTTATGCTAGACCGGGATACACTACGGATCAATATTCAGGATGTGGCTCGCGATTTCCGATGAGATCCCACACATGTCAGAGTGCGTCTAAGCGAATATGTCGAGATTCGCCCGAAGAAATTCAACCAACTTCTGCTGCGTCTGTTGGCTTAACTGAGACCCAATCTTTATCATCATCATCATCGACCGAAACGTCGATCGTCAGTTCAGCCAGGGAAGCTTGACTTTCTTTATATTCATCTTTGCTTTCAGTCTCTCTCGGGTCAAGATCCTTCAGGAATTGGTTGGGGTGCTCGGAAAGGGGCCCAGGCACTAATTGTCAATTGTCGGCAAAACGAACACAGAGAGATTCCTCTACGCCCTTTCCCTTCTCCTTTTGCTACGCCCCGCGCAACTCAGCAACATAACAGGTTCTTCCAGCAGCCTGATCTCCTTGAAAGACTCCGACCCCGTGATCGGTGGGGAACTACAGAGTCAAACACCACGGGGCAATAGCTGCTCTGAATTCAGCGAGGGTCGGTCAGCCCAAAAAGGCATTATAAGGTGAGTCAATTCCTAAAACATCAAATTGCAAAATCCGAACTCTCCAGCACTCTCCAACCCCCAATTCCACTGGTAGTTCCACCACTCCAGTAGGTATAGTAGAACTTCCGTTTGAAGCCGTGGATTCGAGATTGATTAGGTTTCAAATCCTTGCTTTCATTTTCATCAAATCATATGCTCGCTTGAATAAAATATTCACAGAACTCGCACTGTCAACTAGGATCCTCTTCATCCAAGCAGGACCTACATGGACAGATATGACTAGTGGGTCGATAGTAGGGGCATCGACCTTATCCGCGCCTCGGTTTCTGAATACGATGTCATCAGTCATTGTCCTTTATTGCTTGGCCGGATCCCCATCATCACAACTGCTACAATACTCGAAGTCCGCATGCCTGATAGAGCTGACATACGACTCTATTTCCCTCTAGCTTCGGTCTACTGGATGAGGACCACCACTTATTGTGTTTATAACTAACCTCCCGCCCGTACGAGCGGGTTCCTTCTGTCTTTCCAGGTTCGATGCACGATTCTGATTAGAAGGGCCCGCATCTCCTGACTACGGCGCCCGTACATACTGATCCAACTTTCTCTCTCTAATCAATTTCTCGATGAGATCCTGCAAATAAAGACACTCATTTGTATTGTGGCCATAACTCTCATGGAACCTACGAAACTTTCCTGTGTGAATCTGTCTCTCTGACAATGGCTTCGGAAAAGGTTTCTTGTATTACATAGTATTGCAGGTCAGCAAATACACATTCTCCAGCGACGTATTCAAGGGAGTGTACTTATCGAACATTGGAGCCCTACGTCACGGGCTACGATTTTGATCTCGCTTCTTATTTTGATTGCCATTGTTCCTCTGCTGAGTTTGCTTGTTCTGTTTATTCAACTGAACTTTCCCGGAACTCTCTCCGGACTGCTTAACCGCAACATTACTCTGTATCCCTTCCATACTGCGTCCCACTTCATCTTGTTTCCTAGACTGTTTCGCATCCTCCCGCCTTAAGAATTGGGTAGCTTTGGAGTAGAAACAGTCCAATGACGCAGGTGGTTTCCCAGCCAACCAATTTCCAAACTCAGAGTCAGGGTCAATCCCCTTAGTCAATGCCATCACGATTGATTTTTCATTAGGATTACTAATCTATGCACACGCAACATGGAATCTCCCTAAATAGCGTCTGAGTGTCTCACCGGGAGCTTGAGTGACGCTGGATAGAGTATTGACATCCTTAGGCATCGCAACATGCATAGGGAATTGTTCTACAAACTTAGTGGCCGACTGGTCAAAGGAAGAAATGGACCGTGGTGGAAATCTTATGAACCACATGGTAACAATGCCCCCTACCCCCTAAAGAAATGGGAAAACTACGGCATTCCACCGCATCATCAGTTCTTGCAGCACTCATTGACCATTCATATTTCAGAATATGTTGATTGGGTCAGAATTTCCTTCGTACATGGGTAGAATCGGCATCCTGAATCGCCGATGGGGTTCAGCATATAATATCTCATCTATAAAAGGAGTATGACTTCGAAAGATTCCCCAGTCGTCATTCGTGAGGCCTTGGCTTTCTCGAATCATCTGACGAATCATAGTTGGAATATCCGGCATTTGGGCATTCTGTGCACGTTGAGCCAAAGTGTGGTCGGGCTCCACAGTGCGAGGCTGGACCAAACGCTGTCGGCAGTCCACGTCTCGCCTCCTTGGCTCATAGTCTTCTGGGATGTATAGTTCAGGAGTAAGTCCACGTTGATGATGGTTCAGATCCGACTGATTTCGGGAATCAACCCCTAGTTCAACTACGGCAATGATAGCATGGTTTTTTGTGGTGTATTGAGGAATGGTACCTCCTCGGGAGGAGGGTCCAGTATGGAAACTGGCCGATGGGCCAACTCTAAGTTGTCCAGCGACCATTGCAGGCTTAATCTCTTTTGGATCTTCTACGCCTTTGACGATTCAGCTGGTTAGTCAGTTCGACATTAGCGCACAGCTGTTCAGTCAATTTCTGCCGACTCTGGGTCAATTCTTGAAGCAGCATATGAAATTCTTGTCTCATAACTGGGCCTGATGGATCTGAGGGTCCGGTAGCTCTTTGGTTGGATGGAGGCAATTGCGCGAGATTCTATCCATCCCGGCCATCTTGATTGGCAGCATTGGAGGCAGTCCTTGTGCTAACCATTACGACAGATGAAGTCCTTTCCTAGATTTTACGCAAATATGAATAGGTTGGAAGGATTCTGGATTTGAGATCTGGATCTTCCACTTCGATTAATGTAATTTGGTATCGACGGTAGATCCAAGGAGCAGGATAAAAGCTGTGTTTTCTCAGTGAAAATGCTAAAGTATTTGTACCAAAAATGGACACAACACTCTTCGGAAGTTTTTGAAGAGATAAAAATGAAGAACTGAAATGAAAAGGGTAGATTATCTAACAAAAACTCCAAAAACAAATTGGAAATACACAGACACAAGCAATTTAGAGTGGTTCGGCGTGTTCCCTATGTCCACTATGAAGTTTTATGATTTTATTGATATACTCTTGGTGATTACACTTGATTACAGCAAGCTACTACGAGTTACAAGTCTGAAATTCGAGTACAACAGTAGTATTATGATGCAAAGTTCAATTCGACAGAGTCTAGATGCTAGAAAATCCAAAGATCCCTTTTCCGTAGGCTTTAGGGCACTATTTATAGACGTAGAAGGCTGATATCTCGCCAAAACTTCGAGAGACTCCTTCTCGCACATGAGTAGGCCCACGCGATCGATCCCACGGTGTTTCGACTCGATCTGTAATCGATACGAACGTAATTCGTATCGATCAAGATTTCGTCCAATGGAGTCGAAACTTGGTGTGAACATTCTTTAGCTTGTATGTAAGCTCCTGAGAGAATGTCATAGCATTTGGACTTGTGGATCTTGAGTTATGATCGATACGAGATGGGGTTTTTCGGCAGATTGTTTTGTTCGAATCGATTACTTCGAATCGATCTATTCGAATCGATGGTTGCATGTGCTCTCATGATGACGTGGCACGCACTACTCGGATCTATCCACCTTTCACTCCTAGTTGACTGAGTTGTCCTTGAACTTTGCCTTGTTCGTATCGAAGGCTGTTTCCCAGTTTGAATCGATCGACAGCGCGCTTTTCGTATCGATCAGTAGTACGCCTTGTTCGAGTCTATGGAGTTGGTTTAGCTCGTATCAATGGTGGTGGCATAATTCATATCAATGGAGGCAGCACTGTTCGCATCGATGAAAGTAGTCCTTATTCGTATCGATCAAAGTCGCTTCAACTTGATGGATACGAACAAGAAATATTGCGATGGATATTAACAGTGCTTACTCAATTGATACGAAGCAGTGATTGTTTGGTGGATACGAACTAAGTTTAGCTGATGGATTCAAATATCGATAGATTGATCGATATGAACAAGAGAAACCGATCGATGTGAATTGGGTGATAACCGATTGATGCGAATTAAGGCTTGACGATGGATACGAACTTGATCGATTCGAACTGTGGCTTACTGATGGATACGAAAATGGGGTTATTTCCTTCAATTTGCATCAATCATAACTTGAGCATACGAACTCAGATTGACTTGAAATTTGAAATGCTGGCTTTTATGGCTTTGTTGGTCCTGTCATATCAATTGTATCCTGATCAGGACTCGGACAAAATTATTCGAGATCCATAGTGAACCTGTGTGTACTCGATATTCGGGACAAGCTATCCTTGGTTTTCAGTCAGTTTCTTGATATTTTGGCCTTGCCAAAAGGAGGAATAACATGAAATATATTATAGCATTTAATTTTTTGTAATCATATATTTATTACTTGAGCAAAACATCACTTTTTCGTTCATTTTTATGCTAGGTGTTTATACATGCATCAACTAGCATACTCAATAACTATTGTTTTCCGATGAATAAGTGGCATATGAGTAGTAAGAAAGTCAACGTGCAAATTAAACCTACTGAAGTTGAAGTGTAGTATTCATCTTTGTACCCTTTATAATACAAATGTGTTTTGTTAGCATATACACAGTAATTTCAAACCTCCTGCCTAAGTTTTATGTAGTATTTGGATTGAAAATGAGTTTTGCGTTCTCAATATTAATTATTGTCTATATTATGTAATGCAGTTTAAACTAGTCATGTATCTTATTTCCTAGCTGATTTTTGTACAAGTTATTATTGTCGATTATTATACTTGTCTATGGGTACATAAGATTTTCCGAAGAAATGATCGAATATAGTAGTAAATTAGTACTTGCCTTTAATCCTCATTTATATTATAACATTTTTTTGCAATGAATTGATATTGTATTTATACGGCTATGGATTTTATGCGAACGTGGTTATTTTGTTTAAAATATTTTATATTGAATTGTTTGTATATCATATTTCATTATGTGATCAATGTGTTTTTCGATCGTCTAAATATGATGATTATACGAGTGATTGTTGGTTTCATGTTGAAATATATTAATTGTTACTATATAATGTATGTATGTTGTGAAAAAATAAAGTAGAAACTTAACGAGCTACAACAACGAGAGAAATATGCGTAGAAAATCAACAACTTTATCGACGTTTACTAAACGCTCAAAAAAGAATATGTAGCAAAATAAACGCTGCAAAATATATATGGTGGAGTTTAAAATACGCTGCTAAATTGTTTTGTTTTACTAGGCAGTACTTTTTAGTGGCGTTTGTAAGCCTTTGGTGGTGTTTTGTAAGCGCCCAATAAAAGTTTTTGGTTGCACTTTGTGGATGCTGCAAAAAGATGCGTTTTGGTAAGTCTTGAATTTTTAGTTGCATGTCGTATAACAACATTCTCTAAAATGCTCCGTAAGTTATAGTAGCGTTTTTATGCGCTACTAAAATCTGATTTTTTTGTAATGACACTAGACCCAAAGCCACTGGTCTAGGTTATTCGGATGCTCGCTACAAATCCACGGGTGTTCCCACTTGTAATACCACTGCTTCGAGTACACAAAAAAACACTTCGAGGATCAACAATTCCTTAGCATGTTCGAGCCGTCCTTTGCTCCTTTTAGACATCGATCCTTTCTTGCTCAATCTGGTTTTCATTATTTATGAGGAATCCTTCCACATTCTCCGATTCTAGGTTCCCTCCATTACCGAGCTGCCATCCTTGAAACCTACTCCTAACATGAGCCAACATCCAAAGATTGTAGCTCTTCATCATGTTGTTACATTGCCATTTAACCCCAATGTCAACCAGCTAACACCTCCAGCACGATCTACGAAACCTCAACAACAGTCCACAGAAGTTCCACCATCCATCCATGAACCATGATGACTCGATGCTGACTCATCCTTATGACTAGGTACCGAATCATCTACCTAGCCTCATAGTGGCTAAGTTTCTTACCATGCCTCTAGTACTCTTTTTCAGGTGTTGTAGACCTTGACTCATCCTTTCTTGATAACTTTTCCGCAAATCCAAAGCTTCATCACTAAGTTCTAGAGGTAACCGGCAATACCCTCAATCTTTAGCCAAATCTCTTGCATCCTTGCTATAGAACATCTCATCTAGCCATGCTCTACCCAACCATGTAAACCACCGACTCATATCCATCACCACCATAACTCAACGCCGACTCATCAAGGTAACTCGGTACCGAGTCTTGCCTTTAACTCCAAATGAGATGCAACTTATCCTATAGGCTCCTGGTTTACTCCAAAGCCTCCCCTTTAGGTTTTGTCCAATTCCGACCAACTTTGCCTTTGATTTGCCTAATTTACCAATCTATCTTCCTAAATATCCAAAACACTAACAACCAAAATCAAAGTACAATATACAAGCATAGAATCATAACAATTACATCCATTAATACATGCCATGCAATCAATCAAATGAATAACACATAGAATTATAGCAATCGAGCAATTTCTAATCCAATTCTAAGCAATAATGAACAAATTAAAATGAGTCGTAGGTTAACATGTTATTAAAGTTAAAAAAGGATTCTAGGGCTAAAATAATGTTAAAACCTATAATTCTACCATATAAACATGAAAATTATATCATAACCCACTCACCAGTTACCAAATTCAATCAATCTGTGTGTAGATCAAATCCGGACAGGGAAGAAAAACACTCCAAATTAAGCAAATCGATGATTCTGTCTTATAATTGATGATCTAATCACTAATCAACCATCTTGACTGATTTAGAGAGAAATTTGGATTAAATATGATGGATTTAGGGTTAACTAGGGTTTAGACCTGATTTTGGATGAGAGGAAAAAGGTTTAATTTGACTCGTAGTGATTTTCTAATTGGACTAATGAGCTTACTAATTACACACTAATTCTGGCCAGCAGCTGTTAAAAGTTATAACGGTCATAACTTCCTAACAACAAGTCCATTTTTCAATTATGACCACTCTAGGAAATGGAAAACCATCATTCTAAAGCAATGGAACTAGTTTGAGACCCTAATTCAACTCATATCAAAAGTTATAGCCCAAACAAGGTTTTCAGGGTCAAAATGGTCAAAAGTCGTATGTTGTCTGATATTATAATATCATTTCTTGAATTACCTATTCGACAACATATAAATATTGACTAATATTATAGAGTATAACAGTTAATGATTTTTGCTTGATGATAATAAATATTTTATTCAAACAAATATTTTATTTCGATTCAATTTCAAATAGTACATATTGAGCTTCCACTATATTTCACACTTTCATACATAAAATTATTTTCACTCTCATATAAATTTTTTTTTTACTCTCACTCATACACTTAAATTTGATATCTTCTTGCTTCTGCTTCAGTCTTCTACCTTGCCTGTAAAAAAAACAACAATGTAGTAAAAATAAAAAAAAAGGAACAAACTGATATTTGCAAAAATAAGAATGTGATTTAATATGATGTTACCCCAGTTATTTGGGTTGTTCGTTTTCATACTTTAACATTGGAATCAAAGTGCACAAACACAATGTATGATGTGTACAATATATCAATGTACATGACATAAGGCTGTGCATACAAAGGCACTCATATCAATAAATTTCAAGGACAAATGCAAAAGGTCAAACCCAAAGGCTTAATGTAGTGCAAGTGTGCACGAAGTCAAGCCCAAGCAAGCTCGAGCTCAACTCAAGCACATCATGTAGTCTATATAGGTGAAACCATGTTTTGGACTCGACTCAAGTGCAGCTAGAACAAGAATGCGAGTCAGCAAATACACTTTGCTAAGCTTTACAAATATAAACAATCAATCCAAATCCAATAAGTGATGTAATAAGTATTAATTCAAGGCATGCACATATATTTTAGATGCAAACGACAAACTACATGTCAAGATCACGCACATTCATACAAGTCCAGATTAAAAGCACAAGACCGGATCATAAATGAATCGGTGAACAATCAATTCAATTGCAACGCTTTAGTCTAAACAAGAAATACATAAGGATACAAGCAACCAGGGTCTCACACACAAAGACAATACATGGTTGGAGTGCACATAGTGTCATGATTCAAAAAAGCAAGTACATAAGTGCACACAAATTAGGACAGAATACAAGGTAGAATATCAGAAGTACACCGGTTAAAGTGAGTGCACAAACATTCAACAAACAATATAAGTGCAAATTCAAGGGAAATGCACTCAAGCTCATAGATACTTGAACCAACAAAACAAAAATAAATGCAAGCAATGACTTTATTTTTCAAGCAACATTCCAGTTCACTATCTTCACAAAAATAACAAGAACTAATGCAATAGCATAAGGATGTACAAGCACACTAATATACATACATACACATATGTATCTACATGTATATATGTACTCAGTGAAGGCAACATAGAGATGCATACAACATCAATGAAGATAAGGCATCACAACACACTGATCATCAACTCAACTAGGATACAACAACAATGGAGCATCAAAATAGATTGGTCACACAGTTCAACAAAAACAAGCATACAGACTAGCAAAGTCACACCTAGACAAGCACACTAACATGCATATATGTATATACATTTATACACGTGCACAGTGGAAAATTCAAACTCCAGGAAGCACACTAATAAGTCATATAGGCAATTCAACATAGATATAAACCAGTGAGCAAATACTTTCTAAAAATCTATGGCCAAGCACACAACAGAGATAAAAACCATCTTCCATCAAAAAATTCAAACCAACGGTTCAATAAGGTACAAACAACAGAGATAATACAAACCAACAGAGATAAAAGCTCCAGGAAGGACACAAATCATTGCAAAGATCAAGTCAGAATTAAAACCACCAGTCCAACAGAGATAAAAACTCCAGGAAGCACACAAACCAGCAATTCAAATCGAAGTATATATTCGAAAATATAGGAAATTGATCCCTATATATTCCTATATCATCATTGGTAGAAAAAAATCAAGTCGAGTTCGAGCATAAGGAGCAAAACTATTAAGCATACCAAATCCATTGCAATCGACTCGACGTAGAAGCAACCAAAGGCAAATCCAACCGAAAGAAAATCCATCAAAATGAAAGCAAATGCAAGTAAATCGACGGCTTCGAACAAAGGCAGAAACAACCAATAACAACCAAGAATCACCAGATTTCTCATTATAATTTCACAAATATAAATTGGGTTTTGAGATTAGATATTGAGAGAATAGGTTTTGAGATTGAGTTCCGCGAGATTAGTATTTGAGAGTGAGAAAGTATCAGATTAAGAGGGAAAGGAATTATAAGAGGGAATAATTATCAGAGGAGAGGGAAACCAAAATATTGATATGGAAGCAAAACTAATTTTTTTAATAACTTCAATTAAACAACAGATAAATATTGTTTGAAAGCAAATGTTACTTGATCACCGTTGTGTCACAAAATAGATGATTTTTTTCCATATGTTGTGTGAAAAAGTGGGATAACAGAAAATTTACAATATGTTGTGTGATCACTATTGTTTGATTCACTTTGTGGCATAGTGATAGTTATCTCGCATGCCCACCAATCATAAGTAACCATTACACATATCAAAAAAGCAACCATGTAACCAATAGTGTAGATAAAATCAACCTAGCATGCAGAATACTAACCTATTGGATATAGTATATAATGGTGAAAGTACATACGATAAATGATAGGTCTTACCACTCAAAGAGCTTCGAACACGTAGTTCTCATGCTCTCCTCTGTCTTCCATTTACAATAGTAATCACTTTCGTTCCACTGTACTTTTACTAGCTTTATTGACTTTCTCCTAAGCTGTTTCGTACCTTACCCTACAATATGAAGCGACCTACGCGATCTAAAAACTTTTGGTTCTACCTCAACATCTTCTACTTGATCCGGTGTAATCATTACGTCTGAGTCATGCACAAATTTCCTTAGGTAAGAGACATGAAAAACGGTGTGCACGCCCGCCATCTTCTGAGGTAAGTGACCTATATGCTAGCTTCTTAATCCTCTCCATTATCAGAGAAGGACCTATGAACCTTGATACCAGCTTCCCATTTCCACTGAATCAAACTACATTCTTTATAGGATAAACCTTCACGAATACCATACGTCCGATAGAAAACTCCAAATCTCTTAGTCTTTTACCCACACAGTTTTTTGGTCGATCCTAAGCAGCTTTCATTCGCTGTTTAATGATCTTAAATTTTTCCAATTTCTGTCTAAATATATGCGGTCCAAATTTCGATTTCTCGCTTGCTTCCCACCAACGTTAAAGAATGTTACACGGTCTTCCATCTAATGCTTTATATGGAGCCATTCCAATACTCGACTGTTAACTGTTGTTGTATGCAAACTCTACCAAATGCAAATGATCATCCTATGATCCTCCAAAGTCTATAAAGCATGCTCATAAGAAATCTTTCAATATTCGATTTATTATTTTGGTCTTCCCATCCGTTTGCGGGTAATAAGCTATACTAAGATGTTGCTCGGTCCCTAACATCTCTTGTAAGCTCTTCTAAAACCCACTGGTGAACAATGGGTCTCAGTCGCTCACAATGCTCTTTGGCACATCGTGAAATCATACTATCCATTTCAAATACCAGTCTACCAGCTTTGATATTTTTCTACTTGGGTTAACGGTTATCTCGTACTCTTGGTCAACAGATCTATTATGACCCAAATGCCATCGTACCCTGCTCGGGTCCTCGATAGTCCATCTATAAAATCCATCAATAATTGCTCCCATTTCCACTTAGGAATATCTAGCGCTTGCAATAATCCACTAGATTTCTTTTGCTTTGCCTTCACCAATTGGTAGTTCATACCCTTGAGATTAATGACCCAACATCCCTCTTCATGCCTTCCCAGTAGTAAGTTCGCTTCATATCATGATGCATCTTGTTACCACTAGGATGAATAGTCAATATGGAATAATGACACTCACTAAGCCTTTCACCTCGCAATCCATCAACATTAGGAACAAACAACCTCCCATCTTTATAAAGCCAACCTTCCTAATTAAATTTGTGTTGCTTCATGTCTTCAGATTCTACTCCTACTATCCTTTCTATGATCTCTGCTAGCCTAGCATATCGCTTCTGACTAGTACCTATCCTTTCAATTTTAGTTGTTCTGATCGATAAACTTGCCAACATCTCTAGTTCCAACTTACAATGATGTCTGAAATCATATCTAGCAATGTACTCAATCTGTTTCCATTCCAAGAACATTACTCCCAACCCAACATGTCTTTTACTCAATGCAACTGCGAATGCATTCCCTTTTCCTGGAGTATAGGAAATACTGAATTCATAGGAGGCCAAAAATTCTAACCATCATTGCTGATGAAGGTTGAGATCCTTTTGTGAGGAAAGGTACTTCAAGGTCTTATGGTCCGTAAACACCTCAAAACTTTATCCCAATAAATAGTGCCTCCTCATCTTCAAAGAAAAAACAATTACTGCCAACTCCAAATCATTAGTTGGGTAATTCCTTTCGAGCAGCTTTAGCTGTACACTAGAATAAGTGACAACCCTTCCATTCTATATTAACACAACACCCAATCCATTACCACAAGCATCAATGTATACTGTTAACTATTTGTTTCCGCTTGGAACGGTCAACACTGGTCACTCGTCAACCTCTCTTTCAGACTCACAAACACATGCTCACACTTTGCATCCTAAATATAAGTCTGATTCTTCTTCGTCAAACTAGTCAATGGTGCCGCTATCTTTGAGAAATCCTTGATGAAACATCTATAGTATCCTGCCAAATCGTAGAAAAATCCTCACATTCGTAGCATTCTTGGGCCGATTCCAATCTTGAACACATGTCACCTTTGCAGGATCTACTGCAATACCTTGTCCTGAAACAAGATAAACAAAGAATCTCACTTCTTCCATTTAGAAGTGATACTTAGATAAATTTTCTCTCAGCTTATGCTACCTCAATATCTCTAGCACAATCCTCAAGTGCGTCTTGTGTTCCTCTTCAGTTCTGGAGTATATCAGAATATCATCCACGAATACAAATACAAACTTATTCACCTGGTCTTTAAAAATCCGATTCATGAGATCCACAAAGTATACTAGAGCATTGGTCAACCCAAACGGAATCACCAAACACTTATAAAATCTCAAATTGTGTATGTAACCTGTAATAGGTACATTCTCCTTCGCTACTATAAGCTGGTGAAATCCTTTCACCAAATCCATTTGAGAGAACACCTTCGCACCATGCAGTTGATCGAATAAGTCATCAATACGCGGGAGTAGGTGCTTTTTCTTATTCATCACTTTATTCAGCCCATGATAATCCACAAACAACCTTAGAGAATCATCCTCCTTAGTCATGAATACTGCCGGTGCAACCCACTAAGATATGCTTCTTTAGATGAACCCTTCCTTAATAGGCCATTCACTTGAACCTCTAATTCCTTCTGCTCTATAAGTCTTAAAGGCATAACCATCGGCCTGACTTCCTCTACCAATTATATCTGAGTTCTCTTTATGCAATGACAATCCGGTAACTTTCTTAAAGACATCCGGATACTCTCTAGCGATTGGCAATGATGACAATCCATCATGTGGAACCTCAAGCGAATGTAGAAAAACAACCATTACCTCATCCACTGGTAGACAGCTAATCACTACCATTCGCCCATCTACATCTCTGATTGTCACCAATAGCTTCTCCTAATCCATAACAGCTACGTATCTCTTTAGCTAGTTCGTTCCAAAGATAAACAAAAGAGCATCCATGATTCGATAACACTAAACCACTACAAACCATGCACGGGGAATTGGAGCCTCTAATAAGGTTTGTTACGATCAAGGGCTAATCTTTTATCTTGGGTCTTAATCCCAACCTGTCTACTAGGTCACCACATATGGATGAATGTGAAGCCCCAATATCAAAAAAAACTTAAACATGAACATCACCAATAGAAAGCATACCTTGAATGACGACTCCATTTCCCTTCTTCTTCGTTGAGCGAGCAGTTGACGAAGACGAGATGGCATCCAAAGCATATGACTTCTTAACCTATTTATACTTCATTGATTCTAGGCAATCCTTTTTCAAATACCCAACCTTTACACATTTTTAGCACTTTTTCTTGTCGTTCGCTTTGCAATCTCTGAGCAAACGGCCTTTCTCTTTGCACCCATAGCAAACATATTTCTATTTACCCTTCTTCTTACACCCTTCCCTAGGACTACTTCCTTTTTCCAGTCCACTTCTTCTTGCCTTCGTCTCCTTTCCCCTGCTTTAGCTCCGTCTTCTCAGAAGAAACAAAAATAGCAGTCCTAGCCTTTGGTATAGGTTCTCATGATGAAACACCTTCTCCATAAGCTTCTTAAATGGCTCATCAATATGGTCGACTAGCTTCTCTCTCAAGTAGTCATCCAAGCCAATGATGAATTTCTTATTCTTTCTTGAGCGAATATCAGTGAATGAGATCCCATACTTTGATAAGGAGTCAAACTCTGAAACATATTCCGAGACTGACATATCTCCCTACTTCAGCTCAGTGAAGTTTCTGAATAATACTGACATTTGGGTGGTCGGGATGAACTTTTCTTCGAACCTTTCCTTGAACTGGTCCCACTGAACTATCCTATAGAGTATCAATAATTACATCATTCCATTAGCTCATAGCTCTCTCCTGAATTTGCCTAGAAGCCAACTCCCTCTTCTTAGCATCATACACTTCCATAACACTGAAGATGCGCTCACAAACATCAATCTAATCCTGTACTTCTTTTTCAGATTCTGTCTTATGGAATGGCTTCACTCCAAAAGTAGAGAAATCCTTGCTAAACTTAGCAAAATCAACCCTAGGCACCTGCACAGAAGTACCTCCTCCAATCACTGTACCAGGTGCATTTTGCATCATCGTCGCCACCATTGAATTGAACATAGTTTGGAAATTAGACTAGCAACTCCTGATCCTGCTTCCTTTTCTAATCCTGAAGTAGATCTAACAGTATTTCTTGTACGACGGCTCATTCTTATCTGTAATAAGAACGATCTGTCTCTCATAAAGAAAATTGTATCTATGGTGTTCATGTGCATGCGACTTATATTAAATGTTATATTAATGTATAGTTTTGGAAACCAAACTTATAATAAGTACACACCCTTGTATGTATACTCTCTAGATCTAGTCTAAGGTGATAAATCCTACCTTGTCTCTACTAGAACATGGTATCAACTCGGCTTAATCATGTAACCAAAGCTTAGTTACCAAATGTAACGACCACGTATACCACTGACACATATAATTATTGAATAATGCACTCCAATCTTGCCTGGTTGATATAAGATGATTATCTAAATGAATAATAACAACACGTCATATAAAATGTCATATCTCACAATGCATAGATAAAATAAAATATCATAGATATAAAATAAGAGACAATAATAACCATGTTAACAAATCATCAGAGTACATTTCCACAGAGTTATACATCAAATGTCAAAGAGTTTATGCAATGGAACTTTTATCCCACCTTTTAACTAGGCAGTATACAGACGAACCCGACGAGATAAGCTTCAAAGTTATCAAGGTAAGACACTTTGAGAAATATCCATAAAGCCCAAAAACCAAATTATAACCAAGATCATAGCATAAACAAAAATCCACAACATAACTCCGAAAACCCCAAATTCTACAAGCATGGGTTCGGTATTGACCCACCTTTAAGGGTCGGTATTGACCCATAAAAACTCCACTCTTAGAGCTTATCTGTGACGACCCGCCTTTCTAACCCCAGAAAGACGTATCATCATTAAGAAAGAAAGGGATAGAAATAGAAAAGAATAGAAAGAAAGAAATAACAACATCAGAATCTCACAGCAGAATGGAACAAATATAATACATCACATAACTATTACATAGTTATACATACATCAGAGTTATACAATATCATACAATAGAGCAGTCATATACATATATGTCCATACATACATCCAAAATACAGCATACACTAACTACACAGCGGAACTACACAGATAGATACATACGTCTGGTCTTCTTCTCCAAAGCTCCTCCAGAAAATCAATACTCCAAATACCTATCACTTGGCTACTCATAAAAATTTGAGTACCCAAGAGTTTATGAAAAAACAAAATATAAACTCCGGGTCAGACATGGGTCTAGTGTGAGTAAACGGGTTAAAATTGTTTATCTTTGAAAATCATTTGAAAATAAAGGTATCACGTAAGACTTCCCACACATAAATACTGGTAAGTTTTTACCTTACGCTAAGCAAAACATTTCATAGGAAATCCGATGATATTATAATAGTGTCTAGGGTTTTCAAGTAAATAGAAAATAACCGAAATTGTTGCATTCATTAAATTCCAGCTACTAGCCACAAAAGTGGGTAATACAAATCAAAACCGTAGGGTCTTGTAGGGAAAATGGGTTTCCAACAATGGCAGGGCTACTGGGGTACCGCCCGTCACAGTACGGGGCCTAGATCACCGTACCGAGAATCACTCCCGACCCCCTACAACACAAGGCTTGAACCATTTCTTACTGAACAGTCCCGAACAAGATAACCCCACGGTTGTAGTTAGCAACCACCCACACAGCCGAAATAAAAAGGGACATCTAGACAGGGTATATCTCGTCCTGCTTGGGCACAACCCACCTAACCTTGCTACACCTCCCTTGTTTTAGCCATTCCCGGTTGATGAGGCTTGAGGCCGCGATTACCTTTACAGGACATATTTCTTAGAATGCTCATTGTCCGCCTGACGATGTGCTGAAAGCATTCAATCCATACAAGTTCGTTCCGGGTTCGAACGAAACCGAAGGCATTATCTCGTTACACTCGTTTGGAATCACCCTCAGAGTTAACGACAATAATCCTTGCATTCTGAAACACCATCTCGATCTCCAATTGAGATATCACGACCTATCATTTAATTTGGATCGATGTGGTTTTCGAAATATCGAATTAATACCCGATCCCGGTCTCATTGAAATCCAAACGCCATTTTAAGGGCCAAGTTGTCTACTGAACTTAAACAGTTTAATTCAATATTAAGAATTTACATAACAGATATTACAGATAAATCATACACAGTCATCACAGATTATATCTAGAATATATCACAACATATCACAGAATATCACCGATAGATATCAGAGTCAACCAAACAGAATTATCAGTTCATATCAAACTGGTTTGATTAACTTAACTTAATTAATTACTTAAGGATAAATTATTATTATTCTGTTTAATTAATTACTAATTAACTTGTTAAATTTTATTAATTATTACTTAATTACTTACTTAACTAATTGGTTCTTAATTATTAATTAATAATCTAAAGCATTAATTAATAAAAGTTAATTACTTATTTAATTATCACAAATTATTCAATTAATCATTTATATTAATTAATTTATCATTTAATCTTTAATTAATCACTTAAGTTAATTACCATTTATTTATTTAACTTTAGTAATAAATTAACTTATTAAATTTATTGATTATTACTTAATTACTCAGTTAATTAATTGATTCTTAAGTTTAAAAATTGATTTAAACACAAGATCAATTTCTAATTACAAATTTAATTAAAGTTATTAATTTAATTACAAGTATAAATTAATTTACAATTTAAAATTACCTTATACTAATTAATTACCTTTTCAAACCTTTCTTTTAATAAACTTTAAATCAAATATTAACTTAAAACTAACTAACATTATTAATTTATTTAATGTTAAACTTTGTTAATCAAATACTTAAAGTGTTTAGGCAAAACCATTAGGGAGTGGACCTGAGGCACGTACCACTTTTACTCGAGAAAGTCTCGAGTTCCCCCATATACTTCCCCGCGTCACTCTTCCTTCCCACCTTCTCCTTCCTCTTACCTAATCCTTTTCTACTTTTTTTTTATACAAGCTTATGTTAGCTAAAAAAAAATAACAGCAGTATTAAACACTCACGCACGCGAACCAGAGACGAGCTCGAAGCAAACTCCTAAAAGTCTTGAGCAAGAGCACGCGACAATCACGACAACCCATCAGACATCCAAACGCCACCATGCACGTGCACCGTGGTTCGCCGCACCTCCGGCAACCCCCATCACCTCCAACAAACCACAAATTGACCCAACGTTCAACACCGCAACCTAAATAAGCAGGAAAATTTCGAAATTAAAAAAAGGCATGTAGGTCAAACCATCATCACGAATGCACCGAACAAACTCCTCTCGGCCCACCAATGACGACCACCTGACGCGATGCAACTCCGGCTATAACTCAGCCATACACTCCTCTACCTTCACCCATAATTTCGAGATACTCGATCAATCCAAGTTGCCGAAAACACGAATTTAACAGAGCACAGAGAAACACGATTCCAAACCCTATATTTGCTACATCCGAAAATTTCTTGCGTTGGAAAAATTATTTAGCATTTTTCCTATGTTAGTTCATCTGCAAGCTTGCTTCCAAAATAAATTTCAATAACAACAATTAATTGAATCAACCAATATTGGTTAAAATCAAATTCGGTTCCTTTTTAAACTGCACCTTAAATTTCTTATTTAAATATTATAATTTTTATGCTAAAAATCTTAACTTTATGTATGAAATCAAGATATGTGATCAAATTCACAAATTAAAACATTCGAATTTTAGCTTTTAATTTCTTTTTACCTGTAACTTGAATAAACAGTATACATAAAATACTTTTAAACTTCAAATAAATTTCCAGTCCTTTGATTTATGATAAACAAACTTAAATTAGCTTCAATTCCTAAGTTTTAAATTGGTTTAAATGAAAAATGTTAGTATTCTTTCACTTCTTTGCTCATAGCTTTATGAATACAGGAGATCATCACATATTTAAATTTCCAAGAAGCATTCCAGAACCACATACTACAATATATAGCAATACAAGATATACATGAATTAATTACTAACTTAAACTTTAAAAACTGAATGTTTACTCACCATATGATTTACTGAAACAGAAAGCAAAGATTTTATTGAAGCAACTGCAGATTTAAATTTTCTGAAAACTTCCCTTTTATTTTGCTGTTTGAATTTGTTTGAGTTGCGAGGCAATAATGTTTATTTTTCTTCTTTTCAGGTTTGCTTTTCAAGTTTTATAAACGAATTAGAATAGGGAGATATATAAATAGGATATACTTGGACAGTAGGTTATATCTGGTACAAGTCTCACTTGTTTTGATTTGCTATGTATTTAATATACTGCAACATGAAATGATCTTGCATTTCGGTTGTAGGATTTTCTTTGACAAATAGCTGTGCTAATTAAATGCTTGTGTCTTCGGATTAGATTACATCTATTTAATGTTTTCTGATATTTGTTTATATTTGTACCGGACAAAGATATTTTGAATATGTATAAAGACATTTTGTTGTACATATGTGTGAATATTTGTCTTCTTTGCATACCAGATCTACATAGCACACTTGTTATAGTTTTTGACCTTGCACTTATATAATTTCTGTTAACGAACTTTCCTAGTTTTATTACTATTTGTAATTAAATTTTCAAACATTGTTTATAACTTATGTTTGTATATTTATATTTTTAGTTACATCTTATATTTTATAATTATGTCTTATATTTACATTTTTTTATGCTTATGTTTTAATGTTTATGTTTAATATTGATATGGTTGCCTATTTTTTTTTACATTATTATTTAAAGACTACAATTATATATATTCATATGTATATTATCAAATAATAAAAATATAGAGTCTTTGATTTTTATTGAATAAGAGAGATTTTGTTATTAACATTTTTAAACGATTTTATTTTAAGTTTTTAAATCAAAACTTCCTTTACAAAGCATATATAACTGATAAATGATCAAGATTCCATCAGTTTATAAAATTGAAAAGCTTGTATTTCATTTAAATTAGATTAAATATTTATTAAATATACTGTCAAAATCCCGGGTCGTTACATTCCTCCCCCTTAAAAGAATTTCGTCCCCGAAATTTAAAACAATAGTTAATTCAACAGCTTTTATATTAACAATCCAAACTCACATATCATCCATACAATAGTTAACAATCAAACAGTCTACCCTAACAAACATTACAAGTTATCCGAAAATAAATCTGGATAAGCTTTCCTAAAACTATCTAGAGTTTCCCAGGTACAATCTCTGGGATCGTCACTCCTCTGCACCTTGACGAGTTTCACCACTTTGCTCCTCAGTTGCTTCTCGTCTTGATCCACAATCCGAAATGGATTTCTGACCACTGTCAAATTGGATTCTACCTCCAAATCTTCCTGAAATACCGGTTCTACAACCAGTGATGGGTCATGAACAAATTTTCTTAAATGCGATATATGAAACACATTATGAATCCCAAACATCCGCTCCAGCAATTCAATCCTGTATGCTACTGCTCCAGTTCTCTCCAACACTCGGAATGGTCCAATATATCTTGGAGCAAATTTTCTCGTCTTTTCGAATCTTATAGCACCTTTGATTGGGGAAACTTTGATAAAGACCAAATCTTATATCTCAACTTCCAATGGTCTTCGTCTTCTATCAACATATTTCTTCTGACAATCCTGAGCAGCTTTCATCCTTTTCTTGATAAGCTCAACCTTCGTAGAAGCTTCTCGAATTAGATCGGGTTCGAGCACAAGACGATCCTTCGATTCTATCCAACAAGATGGGGATCTACATGGTCTTCCATACAGAGCTTCATAAGGAGCCATCTTAATACTTTCTTGATAACTGTTATTATAAGAGAATTCCACTAAATGAAGATGGTCTTCCCACGATCCGCCAAAATCCAAAACACAAGCCAGCAGCATATCCTTAAGAATTCGATTCAGCCTCTCTGTCTGTCCATCCGTCTGAGGATGATAGGCTGTACTCAATCTCAAACTTGTTCCCATTGCTGATTGCAGAGCCTTCCAGAGTTTGCTAGTGAAAATAGGATCACTGTCACTTACTATACTGACTAGAACACCATGCAATCTGACTATCTCCTTCAAGAAAATTTCTGCCAGAGAAGCTGCAGTACGAGTTGCCTTAACTGGTATAAAATGGGCGCTCTTAGTTAAACGATCCATAATAACCCATATACCATCATTTCCTTTCCCGGTTCTAGTCAATCCGTCGATAAAATCCATCGAAATCATTTCCCACTTCCAATTCGGGATTTCCAAAGGCTGCAATAATCCGGCTGACTTCTGTTGATCAATTTTAACTTGTTGGCAGATGGCACAACTGTTAACAAAAGCAGCAACATCTTCCTTCATACCCTTCCACCAAAAGACTCTCTTCATATCCTTATACATCTTTGAGATTCCCGGATGAATATTCAATTTGGAGCGGTGACTCTCTAACAACACTTCCTGTCGTAGATCCCTATCATTCGGAACACAAATTCTCTCATTAATCCTTAATGTTCCTTGACCATCAACCTCAAAGCTAGGACACTGACCCTTCCAAACTCTTTTGATGATTCCTCTTAATCTATTATCTGCTTCTTGCTTGCTTGAAATCCTTTCAATAAGAGATGGGACAACTTCCAAAAAAGATAGGATTGTGTTCCTGCTAAGAGCATCATCTACAACATTCGCCTTTCCCGGGGTGTACAGAATATCAAATTATAGGATGCCAAAAATTCGACCCACCGCTGCTGTCTCAGATTAAGATCTTTTTGAGAGAAAAGATATTTCAACGGTTTGTGATCCGTGAACAATTCAAAATTTCTCTCCCAAAAGATAATGTCTCCAGATCTTCAAGGCAAAAACATTGGCTAACAATTCCAGATCATGCCTAGCATAGTTCTTCTCATGTGGCTTCAATTGTCGACTTGCATACGCAATTACCCTCCCATTCTGCATCAGAACTGCTCCCAAACCAACCGTACAAGCATCAGTATAAACCTTGAATTTGCTCTTCCCATCTAGAATAGCAAGCATTGGTGCACTAGTTAGTCTCGTCTTCAATTCTTGGAAAGATTCTTCACACTGGGGCATCCACTTGAATTTTTCTCCTTTCCTAGTCAGCTTAGTCAGATGTGAAGAAATCTTGGAATAATCCTTAATAAATTTCCTGTAGTAGCCAGCCAATCCTAAAAAACTACGAACTTCCATCGCCGTCTCCGGCTGTTTCCACTCCAGAATAGCTTCAACCTTCGCTAGGTCTATAGAAATACCTTCACCAGAAACAATGTGCCCTAAAAATTTAACTTTCGATTTCCAGAAATGACACTTCGAGAACTTTGCCTTCAACACATGCTTCCTCAGAGTCTCCAATACAATTCTCAAATGCTGCCTGTGCTCTTCTTCAGATTTGGAGTAGACCAAGATATCATCAATAAATACCAGAACGAACTTATTCAATACATCCCTAAAGACTCAGTTCATCAGGTCAACAAAGTAGGCAGGAGCGTTGGTTAACCCGAAAGGCATAACTAATCACTCATAGAAACAATTCGGTCCTCTAAATGCAGTCAAGGGAATACTGTCTTCAGCTACCCTCAACTGATGGAAACCAGAAGCTAGATCTAGTTGAGAAAAGATAGAAGCGCCATGCAACTGGTCAAAGAGATCATCGATGCGAGGAAGAGGATGTTTATTACGAATAGTCACTTTGTTCAATTCTTTATAATCCACACAGAACCTTAGTGATCCATCCGATTTGGTCACAAACACTGCAGCAGAGCCCCAACAAGAAAAACTGGGCCTAATCAACCCCTTCTCCAAAAGATCCTGAGTCTGCTTAATTAACTCTTCTCTCTCCCTATGAGCCATTCTCCTACAGGGCTGAATCACTGGTACTGCCCCTGGTATCAAATCAATACGGAACTCTATCTCTTGATGTGGTGGCAGACACTTAACTTCTTCAAAAACATCAAGAAAATCTTATACCACATCGGTATCTTCAATCTTCTCTTCAGAAGTCTCAATTCCATGAATAAGACTACTCAAATGAATTCTAGAATTATCACATGACACTCTGACAATTCTACCCAAATCAGTTTCCAACGAAACTATTCTCTCATCACAATTCAAAACTGCTCTATACTTATCCAGCCAATCCATTCCCAAAATAAGATCAAATCCCTTAAAATTCAACACATACGGGTCACAAGAAACACTATGGGATAGATAAGAGATCTTCAAGTCCTTACAGAACGTATCTAATTTGGTCACCCCTCCTATAGGATTAGATACCAAGATAGGACAGTCTACAGAACTAGGGGTAAGAAAGAACTTTTCTACAGAGTCCAGAGAAATAAAACTCAAGGAAGCACCCGAATCAAACAAAACTTTAACATATTTGCCATCTAAAAGTAAAGTACCTTTCAAAACTCCTTTGCCTTGAGAAGAAGAAGATGGATGGGCTTCCAAAGCAAAGACCTTATTCTGAGGCGCCCTCTGCAAAAGTGGACAATTCTTGATCATGTGGCCAGGTTGATGACAATTGAAACACAACGACCTCTGAGCCATTGCTGATCCTGGACCACTCTGATGCGGTTGCTGCTGTTGGAATCCTTTTATGGGACATTTATTCGCCAAATGTCCTTCTTGCTGACAAATGTAGCATTTGCGAGGTCCGTTGTTAATTACAGGCTTCTTCTTGTTCGGCTTTCTCCATTTGGGATCGAACTTTCGCTTATTTGGATTAGTGAAATTCCCACCTGAAGCTGCTACTGATGCCACGGTCTTCTTACTCATCAAATTCTCATATCTCAAATCTATGTCAATCAAATCGACAAAAGATCCTTTCAAAAGCACCATCATCTTTTCATGAAATTCATGCCTCAATTCTTGCACAAACTTTTCATTCTTTTTAAGGGGAGTATCAATGAGTCCTGTTCCATAGCACGAAAGTTCATTGAATCTGGTCTCATATTTCGTAATAGACATGCTGCCCTACTTCAAATTTAGAAAGTCCTGATACAATTGGGTTTTCCCTACCGTTGGCATAAACTTCTCCTCGAATAACTTCTTAAATCTATCCCAAGAAATGTCATCCTCAGAAATGTTTACTATTGTTGCATCCCACCAGGCTGCTGCACCACCCTGCAATTGCCACGATGCCATTTCCCTCTTCCATTCATCAGACAACTTCATGATCTTAAAGATGCGCTCGCAAGAGCGTAGCCAGGCTTGAACTTCAATTATCGATTTTGAACCTTTGAATGGTTGGCCTCCGAGGTTGTTGAAATCTTTGCATAAAGCAGTTAAACTAACTTGAGGCGGTACTGGATTTACAGCCTCACTAGCATTTTGACTCCGTCCATTGCAGTTAAAGTACAGGCCCTACCTCTGCCTCTTCTTCCAGAACTCATGTTGGTCACCTGGACAGGTAACTCAACAAATTTAGATAGATATATAATTATACGAAAATACAAATACGCACTCTCAAGATAAATATTACTCAAGATCCTAGGTACTCGCTCAACCTAGCGCTCTGATACCAACTGTGACGACCCGCATTTCTAATCCCAGAAAGACGTATCATCATTAAGAAAGAAAGGAATAGAAATAGAAAAGAATAGAAAGAAAGAAATAACAAAATCAGAATCTCACAGCGGAATGGAACAAATATAATACATCACACAACTATTACATAGTTATACATACAACAGAGTTATACAATATCATACAACAGAACAGCCATATACATATATGTCCATACATACATCCAAAATACAACATACACTAACTACACAGCGGAACTACACAGATAGATACATACGTCTGGTCTTCTTCTCCAAAGCTCCTCCAGAAAATCAATACTCCAAATACCTATCACTTGGCTACTCATAAAAATTTGAGTACCTAAGAGATTATGAAAAACAAAATATAAACTCCGGGACAGACATGGGTCTGGTGTGAGTAAACTGATTAAAATTGTTTAACTTTGAAAATCATTTGAAAATAAAGGTGTCACGTAAGACTTCCCACACATAAATACGGGTAAGTTTTTACCTTACGCTAACCAAAACATTTCGTAGGAAATCCGATGATCTTATAATAGTGTCTAGGGTTTTCAAGTAAATAGAAAATAGCCGAAATTGTTACATTCATTAAATTCCAGCTACTAGCCCAAAAAGTGGGTAATACAAATCAAAACCGTAGGGTCTCGTAGGGAAAATGGGTTTCCAACAATGGCAGGGTTACTGGGGTACCGCCCGTCACAGTACGGGGCCTAGATCACCTTACCGAGGATCACTCCCGACCCCCTACAACACAAGGCCGGAACCATTCCTTACTGAATAGTCCCGAACAAGATAACCCTGCGATTGTAGCTAGCAACCGCCCACATAGCCGAAATAAAAAGGGACATCTAGACAGGGGTATATCTCGTCCTGCTTGGGCATGACCCACCTAACCTTGCTGCATCTCCTCTGTTTTAGCCATTCCCGGTTGATGAGGCTTGAGGCTGCGATTACCTTTACAGGACATATTTCTTAGAATGCTCATCGTCCGCCTGACGATGTGCTGAAAGCATTCAATCCATACAAGTTCGTTCCGGGTTCGAATGAAACCGAAGGCATTATCTCGTTACACTCGTTTTGGAATCACCCTTAGAGTTAACGACAATAATCCTTGCATTCTGAAACACCATCTCAATCTCCAATTGAGATATCACGACCTATCGTTTAATTTGGATCGATGTGGTTTTCAGAATATCGAATTGATACCCGATCCCGGTCTCATCGAAATCCAAATGCAATTTTAAGGGCCAAGTTGCCTACTTAACGTAAACAGTTTAATTCAATATTAAGAATTTACATAACAGATATCACAGATAAATCGTACAAAGTCATAACCGATTATATCCAGAATATATCACAACATATCACAGAATATCACCAACAGATATCAGAGTCAATCAAACAGAATTATCAATTCATATCAAACTGGTTTGATTAACTTAACTTAATTAATTACTAAAGGATAAATTATTATTATTCTGTTTAATTAATTACTAGTTAACTTGTTAAATTTTATTAATTATTACTTAATTACTTACTTAACTAATTGATTCTTAATTATTAATTAATAATCTAAATCATTAATTAATAAAAGTTAATTACTTATTTAATTATCACAAATTATTCAATTGATTAGTTATATTAATTAATTTATCATTTAATCCTTAATTAATCACTTAAGTTAACTACCATTTATTTATTTAACTTTAATAATTAATTAAATTATTAAATTTATTGATTATTACTTAATTACTTAGTTAATTAATTGATTCTTAAGTTTGAAAATTAACCTAAACACAAGATCAATTTCTAATTACAAATTTAATTAAAGTTATTAATTTAGTTACAATTATAAGTTAACTTAGAATTTAAAATTACCTTATACTAATTAATTACCTTTTCAAACCTTTCTTTTGATAAACTTTAAATCAAATATTAACTTAAAACTAATTAACATTATTTACTTTATTTAATGTTAAACTTTGTTAATCAAATACTTAAAGTGTTTAGGCAAAACCATTAGGGAGTGGACCAGAGGCAGGCACCATTTTTACTCAAGAAAGTCTCGAGTTCCCCCATATTCTTCCCCGCGTCACTCTTCCTTCCCACCTTCTCCTTCCTCTTACCTAATCCGTTTCTACTTTTTTTTATACAAGCTTATGTTAACTAAAAAAAATAACAGCAGTATTAAACAATCACGCACGCGAACCAGAGACGAGCTCGAAGCAAACTCCTAAAAGTCTTGAGCAAGAGCACGCGACAATCACGACAACCAATCGGACATCCAAACGCTACCGTGCACGTGCACCGTGGTTCGCCGCACCTCCGGCAACCCCCATCACCTCCAATAAACCACAAATCGACCCAACGTTCAACACCGCAACCCAAATCAGCAGGAAAAATTCGAAATTAAAAAAACGCATGTAGGTCGAACCATCATCACGAACGCATCGAACAAACTCCTCTCGGCCTACCAACGACGACTACCTGACGCGATGCAACTCCGGCGATAACTCAGCCATACACTCCTCTACCTTTACCCATAATTTCGAGATACTCGATCAATCCAAGTTGCCGAAAACACGAGTTTAGCAAGCACAGAGAAACACGATTCCAAACCCTATATTTGCTTCATCCAAAAATTTCTTGCGTTGGAAAAATTATTTAGCATTTTTCCTATGTTAGTTCATCTGCAAGCTTGCTTCCAAAATAAATTTCAATAACAAAAATTAATTGAACCAACCAATATTGGTAAAAATCAAATTCGGTTCCTTTTTAAACTGCACCTTAAATTTCTTATTTAAAAATTGTAATTTTTATGCAAGAAATCTTATCTTTGTGTATGTAATCAAGATATGTGATCAAATTCACAAATTAAAACATTCTAATTTTAGCTTTTAATTTCTTTTTACTTGTAACTTGAATAAACAATATATATAAAATACTGTTAAACTTCAAATAAATTTCCAGTCCTTTGATTTAAGATAAACAAACTTAAATTAGCTTAAATTCCTAAGTTTTAAATTGGTTTAAATGAAAGATGTTAGTATTCTTTCACTTCTTTGCTCATAGCTTTATGAATACAGGAGATCATCACATATTTAAATTTCCAAGAAGCATTCCAGAACCACATACTACAATATATAGCAATATAAGATATACATGAATTAATTACTAACTTAAACTTTAAAAACTGAATGTTTACTCACCAAATAATTTACTGAAACAGAAAGCAAAGATTTTGTTGAAGCAACTGCAGATTTAAATTTTCTGAAAGCTTCCCTTTTGTTTTGCTGTTTGAATTTGTTTGAGTTGCAAGGCAATAATGTTTATTTTTCTTCTTTTCAGGTTTTCTTTTCAAGTTTTATAAACGAATTAGAATAGGGAGATATATAAATATGATATACTTGGACAGTAGGTTATATCTGGTACAAGTCTCACTTATTTTGATTTGCTATGTATTTAATATACTGCAATATGAAATGATCTTGCATTTCGGCTGTAGTATTTTCTTTGACAAATAGTTATGCTAATTAAATGCTTGTGTCTTCAGATTAGATCATGTATTTAATGTTTTCTGATATTTTTTTATATTTCTACCGGACAAAGATATTTTGAATATGTATAAATACATTTTGTTGTACATATGTGTGAATATTTGTCTTCTTTGCATACCAGATCTACATAGCAAACTTGTTATAGTTTTTGACCTTGCACTTATATAAGTTTCTGTTAACAAACTTTCCTAGTTTTATTTTTATTTGTAATTAAATTTTCAAACATTGTTTTATAACTTATGTTTGTATATTTATATTTTTAGTTACATCTTATATTTTATAATTATGTCTTATGTTTACATTTTTTTATACTTATGTTTTAATGTTTATGTTTAATATTGATATGGTTGCCTATTTTTTTTACATTATTATTTAAAGACTGCAATTATATATATTCATATGTATATTATCCAATAATAAAAATATAGAGTCTTTGATTTTTATTGAATAAGAGAGATTTTGTTGTAAACATTTTTAAAAGATTTTATTTTCAGTTTTTAAATCAAAACTTCCTTTACAAAGCATATATAACTGATAAATGATCAAGATTCCATCAGTTTATAAAATTGAAAAGCTTGTATTTCATTTAAATTAGATTAAATATTTATTAAAATATACTGTCAAAATCCCGAGTTGTTACATCATCTTTTTCTTATGCTCTCCACCTGATACTAAATCCCTATTTCCAATATTGTTTTGTTGATTCAATGCAATTTACTATCGATCCCCATGAACTCTTGAATCTGCAACTATGCTCTTTTACTACTTCATCATTTGGACTCTGAAACAAGCTATTATTGATGTAAAGGACACTTGGAATCATGAAGTCAACAAGAAGAAAAAATAAGGTAAGGAGGCTGGAAGGTCCCATCATGCAACATCAAGGATCGGTATCGATCTCCATATAAGGATCGATACCAATCCCCATTCCTAGGTGTTATGAGGCCTAATTTTTAGAGGGTTTGGTATTAGCGGTGATGTTTTGCATGGGAAATTTCAATGAGACATTTAGCTCTCTTCCCCTATAGATACAAAGGCCTAGCTTTATTTCAAGGATCTCTCTATTTTGCTGCTCCTACAATCTAACTCAATTTTCTATTACACCTAAGGATTTAGATCAATCCAAAAAGAACCGTACTTGTAAAAACTACAATATAATAAATGGGTTTCTTGTAGTGGACGTAGGACATTGTACATTAAACGATAATAAATCTCCATATATTCACTTCTTCTAAGTTTTTCATTTTTATTTCTCTACTAAATCATTTGTGTGTTCGTGCCACCTTTGATTCAAACATTTTGATGCTTTCATTTAGAAAGCACTTGAACTCGCTGATTTAAGATTTGAAAAGGATTCTAAATGGTTAGAAAATCAACAAGAAGACTATTGTTGGAGGAAATTAACTAGGGGCAACCAAGAGGCACCCTCAGGAGCTGACCCGTATCAATTTACATAACCATAGATGAGATGGAAACTATAATGAAGGATTATAGGAAAGGATGATAGCTCACCAGAAAGAGATTATGGAGAACTTCTTCAGGAGGATTGGATAAATGGGAACAACTAGAGTGGAACTAAATTAGAATTAGAGATCGAAAGTTGGAGCATAGGTAGTTGGAGCTAGAGTAGAATGACCAAGACCAAACCTCGACCCAAACGTACGGGTCGGTAGCGACTAAACTCCATGGACTCGGTACCAACCGCTAAGGGTATGGTGGCAGGGTCCTCCTGGGCATGGAAGGAATGACATGCATTTTGGAGTTGAAGTAGAGCATTTGAATGTAGAAGCACAACCAAAGGAGTATGTGCCAAAATTCTCTCGTAGAGTTGGGGGGCGAGCTAAGAATGCTAACCTTAGATTCCCTTTGAATGACGATGATAGAGATGCCGAGATGGCGAGACAAGTTACGATGGGTAGATTGCCTAACCAAAGCTTGGAAGATATGAGTAGGAGTCTATTCACTTTGAACATTCGGTATGCTAGGAATTCACCAGATTTCAAGTTACCTATGCTGAAAACGTAAGATAGGAAGACAGATCCAACAGTTTATTTCATGAGTTACATCTAGCACATTATTGGCTACATCTAAAGAGGTAAGGAGACGGTATTTTCCTTTATATTTGATAGGTTTGGCAGCACAATACTTTAGACAACTGAAGAATGGTTCCATTAGCATATGGTTCAAGTTAGTAAATAAATTTATGAAGCAGTTCCAGGTCCACATTTCATGACCAAAGAATGTGATGACACTTGCAAGTATAAAACAGAGGGCCTGAGAGTTCCAAAGAAGTTTTCTAACAAGATTCAATATGGAGGCTGCCATGGTCGAGAAGCCAGACCCTTAAGTGGCTTTGATGGCAGTGGTTTTTAAAATAGCTGCTAAGACACATTTCAAGGTTGTATTGGAACGAGACCCTCTAAAGGATCTTGTAGAGTTTTATCGTGAGGCTGCAAGGTTTCTATGTTAGGAGGACGCTAAGCTGATGAGGAAGAGATTAATGCTCTGAATAGCGGAGGATCACTCGGATTAGGATCTAGCAAGGGTAAAGAGAATCAAAAGGCTGATGACAACTTTCGATGGATCAAAGCGACAAACGAGGGATCGAAATTCTCTTCTTTCACGGACTTATATGTAACCCGAGAGCGATATATTTAGATACTAGGTGACAGATCCCAATAAAAAGCCAGCGAGTAGAGAGCCCATGGAGCGCAAAATGACATTTGGAAAATACTAGCTATTCCATAAGCTGGATGAGCATAACACAAATGATTGCAGGCACCTACAGGATCTGATCGAGGAACAACTCAAAGATAATCGATTACAGCAATATGTGAGGAATTAAACTACGGTAAGGAAACAGGAGCAGCCACCAACTGCAGCAGATGGAAGTGGCCATGGATCAGGATAATCATCCCTTGATCGGGATGGTTGCGAATCAGGTTATGTTCTTGCATTTTATTTCCCCTTTTCAACAAACCATGCAATAAAATAGTCTAGACATTTACTCATGCATGGATCCCGAACGGTCCGTAGGCACACTCTAGGCTGGATGCTGAGCTATAATGCCTAAGGAAGCAGTTACCTAGATGTTAGAATTTATGTTGATTTTGATATCTGAATTTGATTATTGAAATCCACATTGAATGTGATGACTGATATTAATCGCTTTAAATTCCCTATCTGGAGGGACGGGACTGGAGTGCAAGAAGAAAATCCCCTCACTAGAGTGTAAGCAAATGCACTTGCTTGTCATTAAGTCCCTCCACCGAAGAGCGAACAGATTAGGCTCAACAAGGGTCTAGAGAGACCATGAACTTTGGTTGCGTTAAGTCCCGAGCGGAGTGTCTGGGCAAGAAAGCAAGAGGTAGGTTACTTCATCGGAGAGTGACTAGATGGGCTTACTTTTCATTAAGGCCCCTTATCAAAAAGCAAGCGAATTAGACTCAACAAGCTTGGATTTCATTTTTGGCCCCGAACGACCATCAATTTGTTTAATGGTCTAGAGAGACCACATATTTGGTTATCGGCCCCGAATGGCCAAAGATTTAATTATCAGCCCTGAACGACCATGGATTTGATTAACGGCATGACAAGACCATGGAATTACCTACCTGCCTTGAACAGCCATAACCTGAATTAGCGAACAAAGAAATCGTAGATTTAACTAACGGCCCTAAATGGCCACAAAATTAATTAACGATTTGGGGGAGATCATCCCCTTAACTATTAAAATAAACGATCTAAAGAGATCACATGTTAAAACTAAAAATCGAACGATCCAGAAGGATCATGTATTGAACTGAATATAAATAGTCTAGAGAGATCGAACCTTAGAATGGGTATGGATTTGATAAAAGGATTTGAACGCCTTGTAATTAGAATTGAATTGACAAACCAGGTCAACATGGGACAATTTTAGTATGATGACTCCGAACGAAATCAAAATGATAACGATGTAAATCCTATATGGACAAGGGACAATTTAGATGTTTGATGTAATCACTCCAAATAAAATCAGAATTGTGATGATGTATTCTGGAACGTCCCATGATTGGAAAGGGAATCCAAGAGAATGGGACGAATTACAATTGATTGATCGGCTGATAACCAGGAAATTAATTTATTAACATCTCGTCGACACCAACATCTGTTCTTGAGCAAAGAACGGCTTCCATTTGCAAGGCATGCTTTTAGGGCAACTGTTATCCTGCCTTTTGACCAGGCAGTATATGACCGAACCCAACGGGATAAGATTCAAAGTTATCAAGGTGAGACGCCCGGGTAAATGACCATGAAGCCCAGAAACCAAAGTACAACCAAGATCACAACATAAAAACAAATCCGCAGCAAAACTCCAAAAAACCCAAAATCCACAAGTTTGGGTTTGGTACCGATCCACTTCTAAGGGTCGGTGTCGACCCATAAAAACTCCACTTTTAGAGCTCACCTTTTGCCAGTGCCCTCTACTTGACACTAAAACCTCATTTCCAATGTTGTTTTGTTGATTCAATGTAATTCTCTACCGATCTCTATACATTCTTGAATCTGCAACTATGTTTTTCTACAACTCCATCATTTGGACTTCGAAACAAGCTATTATTGATGCGAACTGCACATGGAATCGCAAAGTCAATGAGAAAATGAACTGAAGAAAGGAGGTTGGGGTCCTAGCATGCAACTTCAGGGATCCGTACCAATCCATCTATATGGATCGGTATTGATCCCTACCTTAGGTTTATGGGGCCCAATTTTTTCGGAGAACTTGATTTTCGTAGTGAGGTTCTACAGGAGAAATTTCAGCGAGATATTTGGCTCCCTTCCCCTATAAATATAGAGGCCCAGCTTCATTTTAATGATCACTCTCTTTAGCTGCTCCTACACTTTAACTCCATTTTCTATCATGCTTAAGGATTTAGATCGATCCAAGAAGAATTGTACTTGTAAAAACCATAGTATCATAGAAGGATTTCTTAGAGTGGACGTTGGTCAGAATACGTCGACCCACTATAAATCTCCATGTGTTCATTTCTTCCTAGCTTTTCATTTTATTTCTTCACTTTTATTTCTCTAGTCAATCATTTAGGTGTTTATGCCATCTATAGTTCAAACGGGAACAAAGCTAATTACAGGCATAAGCAATCACTACTAAGGCTCCGCAGTGCTGCACAATGAAATAAGCGTATAATCCATATGAATATATAATACGGATAGCTCTATCCAGCTTATCCTCCAAACAACTACTGCATCACCTAGACTTGCTATATAGTCTATGCATTTAATAGTTCCTAAGATAATAAGAAGAAAAGCATAAAATTTTGGATCGGATAACAGTCTGGTATGAGTGGTAAAATGAATCTTAAAATACTATACATGTGAATATGGTCAGGAACAAGAGTACACCATCCATACCTGACATGTCCCTGCAACTAAAGAGTTAGCACATAACACTATAATAAGCTACTCTACAATATTATAAAGGTACTATAAAGGATACAATAGTGGATTTTCGAATATTCCCATCTCCAGTACCTACTTCTAAGTGATAGCCCACTAAAGAAAGCAATCAGGGCAACCATGTCATCCATCAAGCAAAACCTACTATCACTCACTAGTATAGCCTCATTACTGCCAGGGACTAATAGAAATCCCAGTTTTATATGTACTCTTGTATTACATAGCCCAAAGCTTGATACGTGTCTCATACCCCAAAGCTAGATACTTGACCCAAAGTCATTGGTCCAAGGAATTCAAATCCTCGTTATCAGTCCATCAGCATCCCCACTTATAATACCCTTACTCGATTACATAAGAAAACACTTCAATCATTGATGATTTCTCATCACGTACTCATTCGAGCCCTCCTTTGCTCCTTTTAGATGTCTAGCCCTTCTTGCTCAACCCAGTTTCCAATACTGATGAGGAACCCTTCCACATTCCCCAATCCTATGACTCCTTCCATTATCGAGCTGCCGTCTTCGAAGCCTACACCCAACACGAGAAAAAATTAGAATATTCTAGCTTTTCATCATGCTGTTACACTGCCATTTAACCTTGATGCGAATAAGCGAACACCTCCAGTACGGTATATGGAACCTCAACAACAATCCTTAGAAGTTCCACCATCCATCTATGAACCATAATGGGTCAATGTCGACTTATCCTTATGACTCGATATCGAATCATCTACTTAGCCTCCCAGTGGCTAAGTTTACTCCTATGTCTCTATTACTCTTCTTCAAGTGCTTTAGACCCTGATTCATCCCTCCTTGATAATTTGGCCCCCAATCCAAAGCTTCATCACTAAGTTCTAGAGATAACCAGACAGTACCCTCAATTTAGCCAAATCTCTTGCATCCTTGCTATAGAAAATTTCATCTAGCCATGCTCTACCTAACCATGCAAACCACCAAATCATAGCCATCACCACCATAACTCGACACCAACTCATTAAGATAACTCGGTAACTAGTCTTGTTCTCAACTCCAAATGAGATGCAACATCATGTGGGCATCTAGTTTGCTTCGAAGATTCCCTTTCAAGTTGCATCTAATTCCGACCAACTTTACCTCTAATTTCCCCAATTTACCAACCTATCTTCCTATATATCCAAAACACTAATAACTAACATCAAAGTACAATATATAAGCATAGAATCATAGCAATTGCATATATTATTATATGCCTTGCCACCAATAAAATGAACAACACATAGAATCATAGCAATCAAGCTATTTTTAATCCAAGTCTAAACAATAATGAACATATTAACATAAGTCATAGCATACATGTTATTAAAGTTAGAAAAAGGAATTAAGGATCAAAATCATTGTAATACCTATAATTATATCATGTAAACATGCATAAGATGGTGAGAAGTCATAAACCACTCATCAATTACTAAATTCAATCAATTTATGTGTAGATCTAATTCGAATAGTGAAGAAAAGCACTTCAAATCAAGAAAATTGATGATCTCTATCTTCTAATTAATGATCTAATAACTAATCAACTATTTAGCTTGATATAGAGATAAATTTGGATAAAGTAGGATGGATTTACGACTAATTAGAGTTTAGACCTGATTTGGGATGGGAGGAAAAAGCTTTAATTTGACTCTCTAGTCGTCTATTTATAATGATTATTTAATTAGACTAATGGGCATACTAATAGGCTTACTAACTACACACTAATTCTGACCAACATATATTAATATTAAACAAAGCCATAACTTCCTAACCGTAAGTCTGTTTTCTATTATGACCACTAATGAAATAAGAAACCAAAATCCAAAATCAATAGAATTGGTTTAAGACCGTAATTAAACTTCTATCAAAAGTTAAAGCCCAAACAAAGTTTTCACCATCAAAATGATCATATAAAAATTCAAAGAAAATATAGGTGTGTAAAATGTCCTTAAGAGTCATATCCTAAAATTATAAAATCATATTACCAGAAACGAATAAAATAAAAATATTTGATGATCCTTCGATATGTAAAATACAGATCTTTACAACTTCCAAAATAAAAGACCTACATTCTAAAAGTTTATATTTTAAAGAAAAATTAGAAAAGATTACTACAAATATCTCAAAATTTAACAAAGGTCAAGAAAATTTATCAAATTCGATAAAGATTTCTATACCATTGCATAATAAAAATGGATTGGGATGCAAGAAAAAAAACCAAGAAAACTCCAAAGAAAAATAGTTTCTATATTCAAAATTTAAAAATTCTAGTAACTCTAAAAATGAAAATACAAAGATATGGCAATGAAAATATGGATTCCTAAAAACTAACAATAATCTCTTTGATGTTTATATTAATATTAGTTATCCTTTTACAGTTTTACCAAACCCTCCTGGGTATGGTTACATAAAACTTAACCATAGGACCCTAATATAGGAAGTGGGTACCAATGAATTTACTTATTTTTTGCTGGTATCCACACAAAATAGTAAAAGAAAAGATGGATTCTGGACAGTAGATATTCTAACCACATAACAGAAAACTCCAATTTGCTTACCAATATTGGATGAATGGATGGAGGTATCGTATCCTTTGATAATAATACCAAAGTATACATCATCGGAATAGGGGATGTCAGCAACGATAGTCTTCTAAATTCACCCTTATTTATTAGTGTTTACATAGGTAAAAATCTAAAACATATTCTTTTAAGTATTAGTCAACTATGCAACAAAGGTTATAAAATTAATTTTGAAAAAGGTAGTTGCAATATTTTTAATCAAAGGAAATATTAGTTTTTGAGGGAATACGAAAAAGAAAATATTTACATCCTAAATATGCAGTTAATAACGACATTAACATATGCCTTGTAGCAAACTCGAATGATCCATAGCTTTAGCGCAAACATTTCTCTCATTTAACTTTGAACTATTAAATAAATTATCTAAATATGAAATTTTAAGAGTTCTACCTAAAATAAATTATAAAGTAAATAACTTATGCGACGCTAGGTAAAAGGGTAAACTAAGAAATTCATCTTCTGACAATATAAATGAAATTTTACTGATCAACCTTTGGAGTTACTTCACCTAGATTTATTTGGTCCTACTTAAGTTAGATCAATAAATCATAAAAAATATGTTTTAGTAATTATTGACGACTTTTTAAGATATACTTGGACTTTGTTTTTAAAGCATAAAAGTGATATTTTCAAAAAGTTTAGAAATTTTGTAAAAAAAATACAAAACTTCAAAGATTTAAGAGTTAAAAATATTAGAAGCGATTACGGTGGAGAGACCGAAATGATGCTTTTACAAACTTTTGTAATAAAAAAGAAATTAATCATAACCTTTCTTTTTCTAGAACACCTCAACAAAGTGGTGCGGGGAAAGAAAAAGTAAAACTTTACAAGAGTGTGCTAGAACATTATTAAATAACACCACTTTAACTTAGAATTTCTAGGTTAAGGCTGTTGCCACTGCCTATTATGTTCTAAACTACATTTTAATAAGACCAAAATCCAAATTTACCCCGTATGAATCTGTTTTATAAAAAAAATCTAAGATGTCTTATTTCAAAGTTCTTGAGAAAAATGCTTTATTTAAGGGACAGTTTGGCTAAAGTCCCTATTAAGTTTCAAAATACACCAAACATCCTTGCCAAAAAAGTATGTAAATTAGGTCTATAGAATTAAGTTATTGAATAATTACATATATTTATGCAACTGTTCAGTGAATTGTTTCAGATATTTATGCAATTATATCCAATAATTATAGACATTTCTGCAATTATTCACTAAAAAATTGCATAAATTTTCTTAATTATTCACCAAAAAATTACAAAATTTTTCACAAATATTCACTATAAAAATTGTAGAAATTTCCGCAATTATCCGGTGAATAATTGCAGACATTTATGCAATTTTGGATATAATTGCATAAATGTCTGCAATTATTCACTGAATAATTGTATAAATGTATACAATTATTCAGTAAGTTAGTCCTAGGGATCTAATTTACAATCTTTTTTTGGGGAGGAGTTTTCGTGTATTAAGTTATACTTTAAGGACGTGAGCCTAATATTCACCTATTTTAAACACTAAAAATAATCTTTGTAAGTTTGACTCTAAAGCTGATGTAACACCCCGACAATTTAGCAGAAAATTTAATAAGAAAATTTAATTTAAATATAATAAGGGATAAAATAATATTTTTACAAATGTCGGGATTTGGCTATGAAATTTACACCATAGCAGTCACAACAATTTTCTGGTCTATTTTCATATATAACATTTTGAAATTGGAGTTAGTACGGAGAAGTTACAGACATTTGAAAGTTTGAAAGCAAAATAAATTGAAAATAAAAAACTTTCCTAATAAAAAAATGTCACAGGTTGACGTCCTAGGGTGTGTCAGTTGACATAAAGAGATCGACCAGTCTACCCTAGCAGTCAACCGTTAACATGTGTTTTTGATGATCTGGAGCGTCATCGGGCGCAGGCGATTGAACCAAATATTTTTCTTTATAGCCAAGAAAACGATGTGCATCCAGGATGAAACTAAAGATTCCGTAGGGTAAATCTAACATTCCATGTTAATCCAAACTCCTATAAATAAGCACCTAACCTACCCTAATTTCATTAGAAATTTAATAGCATACCGAAACTCTGCCAAAATTTCTTCTCTCCACATATCAAATTTCTTTCAAAAATAAATTAAAAACAAAGAAAAGAGAATGCTTGTAATCGGATCAAGCAAAAGGGCAAGCTAATAGATGTCAATTCTCTAACGGAATTTAGAGTTGGAGCTTGGATCCAAGGTGAGTGCGGAACAATTTAATAAGTTGAGTATTTATAGTTAATTTTAAATCTATTCTATTTGATCTAGGATGTTAGTAATTTAAACTTTAAATCCTAATTGTTTTAAACTGAAATTTGAATTAATAACTGGAATTGGCATAAATTGGTTAATGTAAGATTTTTCTAAATTAAAACCCCTTGCAATTGACTAAAACGCCTAAAATCGGTTAAATCTAGATTAAATTAATATACCATGGAATTGTATAGATCTTAAAAGTGGCATTTGAAATTACAAGAAATATTTAATGGAAATCGATTATGTAGAAGTAGAGAAGAAACTGAAATCAAATATTAGAATGGTTATAACAGGAGAGAAAACCTTAAAATTTGAACCATGACCGACCGACCGCAAGTGGTCAACCGATAGAGTGTAATGATCGACCGGTTGATGATCGAAATGCATAACCTGAACTTCAAGCCTAAGGACTAGGTTTTAAACTATTGTTAATTATTTATATAATTCTTACACCTAAATGGATGTTAGGAATAGTAGGGGAGCCAATTCCCTACGAAACGACGCTAAGACATTGCGGACTGGGTATGACCAGGAATTTTATCATTTGGATTGTGAATATTTAGTTGATTTATATATCTAAATAATTGATTTTGGAAGCTTAATACCTCCTTTTAATTGATAAATAGTAACCAATGATAATAAATTTACTTTTGAAATTTATTTACAAAAAATAAATAGTTCGAATTAATATCGATCGTGGGACCGAAAATCATTTCGTTGATAAGCGATCTCAAAAAGCATGAAATTATCATCCCAGTGCACTATCTCGAATTTTAACGAAACTAGTGCCATCAGAAACGAGAAAATAAGGCTATATGTGCAGAAGGGTTTCATGACGATCAGACGTGTTATGTGATCAAATGAGCTTGAAATGCATAAAGATTAAAAAGTGAAATTAAAGTAATAATATATATTTATTATATAAACAGCCATACCCCCTCTCTTCTCTCGCACTCTTCCTCTTTTCCTCTTTTCTTTTGTTTTTTTCTTTTCCAGTAAATTAGAAAACTTAACTACCTCCTTCCTAAAATAAAATTCGAAGCTAGGAGCGACGGGAGAAGCTGTCATTTGATTGTTGAGTTCGTATTGGCGAGGGCTTCAAATCCATGTAGCTTTTGATGGGTGCGGTCGACTTTTATGGAGCTTGACTATTAAGAGCTGAACTAGGGCTTCGCCTTATTGGAGCTAGAAGGATCGATAGGCCATGGCGTAAGTTGCATCATGTTTCTCTTTCGAAAATGAGATGGTGGCTGCAATTTGTGGTGGTGCAGCCATGGATATGGGAGTGCAACATTGTTACAGTCACGAATGAGATGATCTAGGTTGCGTTTCTAATGGGATGTTTGGTGATGAAGTTTTGGCGATGGCCAGAGAGAGTTCGAGAAGAGGAGAACAATGACAAAGTCCCTTCATCGAACGATAGACTGGAGAGAAGGAATCGGATGGGAGATGTGTACGGCCTTGGTGGGTTTGGCGTACTGGTGATACACATGCAACGTAGGGGATTTGGGGGAGAAGATAATTAGTACAATGGAGGTAATTAACTAATCAATTAAGTTAATTAATTATAATTTTTAATCTTATAAATCAATAACTCTTGCATACGAGATCTAAATCAAACATGATCCTTTGCATTTTCCTTATAGGAGTTTTATCTACATACTAGAGCTGATTCCGTCGAATTTAGACCAAATAAGATTTCCACTAGAATCTAATGTCATTCGATTTTAGATTGAATAGAAACACATAAGCATCAGTTGGAATTTTAGTGAGTTAAGCCACCTCTAAATGAATAATATATGTTATGTAGTAGATACAAATTATTGTTTACACGGTTGAATGATTTATTTGTTTGGTTTGGCTGAATTCTCACTTTGAGATGTGCGATGGCATATAAAATGAAATACATAAAATTTTATACAGGGATCCAGATTTCTTGCCATTATAATTTTAAATTCCGATTATATACTTTTTGTATAAATTATTGAATGTCAAAACTTGATAGTTTGACGATATTGGATACGACTTCGACATGTTGAAAATTTGAACTATTTTAGTTACAGATCTTTGGAAGCACTTGTTAAGTGCTAAGGTAGCTTCAGACCTCATTATAGTATTTTAGAAATACTATTATTTGCTGTTATTAAATTGAAATTGATTTTGTTTCGAAGAATGGTTTTAAGTGTGACTTCTTGAAATTTTCTATGACATTTAAGTTAGAAATGATTTTTGAACTTCTTTATTTTACTCCAACCTTTTTGTTAGTCATGTCTAATCTATATATAAATGTTTTAAAAGTATTTCAGGATGTATTTATTTTACAGAAAAGTTAATATAATAACAGATGTTTATTATAAATAAAAAAAGGTTTGTCTATTATATAATAAAGTGATTTTATTTTTAAAGAAATAAAAATATTTTGGAATAAATATTTGTGAAACTCTTTATATTAAATGTTGTGCAAAAGAATAGATTTATAAATGATATTTTTTGAAACGGAAACTATGTCACTTTTGATAAATTAGAATAATAAATCACATTTGTGAATTTATAGTGATACATGGAATGATCATTTTTATGAAAAGTATTTAGTCCTATTTTGAAACTGAAGATTTGTGACAAGTAAGTAAGACTTATAATCTAGAGAGTTATACAAGGAGTATTATAAATGTAAAAGGAGACTTATAAAAGAGTTTTATTAATATAAAAGAAGATTTATAAAAGGAGTATTATAAATATAAAAGGATATTATAAAAGGAATTTTATAAAATATTTTTAAAGAGATTTATAAAAACAAGTTTTATAAAAGGAATGAGATATGATTTCCATAAATGATCAGTTTACATTATGGTGGTATGGAAAGTACTCTTTTCATAATTAACACCAAATTCTAAGGTATAGAAACTCATTCCTATCCTGAGAATCAAGAATGCATACCGAGGCAAGGATAGTTTTCCAACTTGTCAGACTACATTGTTAATCGAGGGATAGTAAAAGTTTGAAATTGGAAATTGGTGGTATGTATACTTGGTCTAATTTCCCTACAATCCATTTAATTACACTGAAAGGTTTTTGTGTTTGTTATTATCTATGTTTTGAATGACCTTTGTTTTAGCGCAAATAAGTACGGTTTTGGAAGTGAAATCTTACTTAAGATTTTATATATACTTATACCATTGAGGTAGATATATAGTTAAATTCTCTAAGTATTGAATGTATAGTGGTCGCTGAATATACCTATAACAATGAGATACTTATATGAATATTTTTCCAAGCATTAAAGGAGTAAAAATGAATGAAGAAGGAGTAATATACATATGCATAATTTTTGTAAAGGTATTTTAATACAAGTACTTACAAATAGTTTTTAATTAACGAAAGAATTAATTAAAGAGATTTAGTGGTTGCATATGTGTTTAATAATTTTTGATTCCATGTGAAATTAAACATCTGGTTTAATTGATTGTTTATTGATAGTTTAACAACCAATTTTCAAATCTTGGCCAGTTCTGAAACTATCATTTGTTGATTTGGAGAGACCTAGATTGGATAAGCATGAGTTATCCAAAAATCACTTTGAATTGGCATAAGTGTACGAACATGAGACATCTTGAAGGTGATGGAAATCAAAGATGGAGTATTTGAAGTGCAATGGCTAATTGCTACTAATTCCGAGGATGTAGTAGAAGTAGTGCCTTTGGTTTGTTCATATCCTGAACAGCTTGTGTGAATGAGTGCTGGTATTACTTCATTACTTAGAAGTGGGATTTTCTAAAAAAAGGTAAAATGTAGCCACACGCCTCATACCCAGCAATGACTAAAATATGAGTATGCTTTAGGGTTATGTGGCTCGCTACCATTAAGGTATGGTCATTACCCGATCCACATCGATATTTAAGGATTTATGTATGCTTCAGGCCCAATACGGTCTGTCAAGTTGGCAACCATGGTGATGACATATTCATAATATCCAGGAAGGGATAGGCCAGTCCTGATTCATAGGGGGTCCATGTGAGGCCCGCGGTACATTTTTCTAGAGGTGTATTGTGACAAGCAGTACCCTAGTGGCCTTGTCATTGATGAAATCCATTTTTCAATATGTTACTTTACGAACTTAGTTGTGTACTAAATATGATGGAATGTAATTAATGTAACCATTTCGGCTATGTCAAATATTTTTTTAAACCCTAGATATTATTATAATATCACTGCATTTTCTAATAAAATGTTTTGTTACCGTAAGGTAAAAACATGTCATTGTTTATGTGTAGCATAGTCTTATGAGTTACCTTTATTTTTAAAAGGTTTTATAACATTAAAAATTCATAAGGTTTTTGTTTTTCATGATGGTTTACCAGACCGATCCGGGCATTATTTTCTCATAATGCTTTGGTCAGCTCGAGTATATTTTCAGATTTAGTTATGGATGCTTTGGAGCTTCATAAGATGAGCTAGATGCCTATGAGATTTATTTACGTATCTTTTATTTCCACTGCATTTTATGTTTTGTATTTATCAATATTTGTGAGGACAGATTATTTTAACTGTCCAGGCTGATGATAAGTTAGTTTACTTTGATTGACATATGTATACTAGAGTTTTATTTTGTAAAGATCATGTACATATTATATATTATTTGTCACGATGTAAAGGTCTATTCTGTCTTTTCTTTTATTTTTCCCTAACAATCTGTCTTTTCAGCACTTGGATGCATGACACTTGGATGCTCGACACGTTAATATTGTGGATGTATTAGAGTCGACTTTTGTGGGTCGAAAGGGTCGGTCATTATAAGGTAAATGTAATTTATCCAGTGGGGGTCGATTATTCAACTAAGGGCGATTTTATTGTAAACGACACTCACATTAGGTTCTTCGGTGGAAAAGCAGCACAGACTGATGCCTGATGAAGTGTGATGATCCGACACAACAGAAGTTCTTCTAATATGCATGATGATATATTGTTGATGGACCCCGACGCATGTAGTAAGAGGCATATGATATGATTGAGAGGCGAATATAGATGCAAACAATAAGACGATTCGGTGAGTCAGCATTATAGGCCCTCTCCTTAATGGTAGCTGGGGTATGTATAGTCTTAGTTGTGGGAATTTATTTCTACAAAGGCATTTTAGAAAACCTATGCAAAGGAGCTACGTATAATCATAATGTGTGAAGTGTAATCCTATAAGGGAAATGGTAAGATAACCTTATGTTGAAAAAGCATTATTCGCTATAGCCGATCAGTTGTTAAGGTTCGATTAACTGCTTGATCCATGTAATAGCCTATGCAAGCTACTAGTCTAGGTGTTGGTTAAGTCAAACCCTTAAGTAAACAACCAAGTAGCCCATAGACACCTGTAGGACACCCTAGGTCATATATGGTAGTGTTAAAGTCAACCGCACATGATCATTATTATGTTAAGCATGTACTCATTCACTAGACTTTTTGCCTGACCCACCTTTTTTCCTTTCTTTTCCTATCATAGGAGGACATGATAGCAAGTGATTTGGCCTAATTTCTGTACGTGGAGAGGCGAGCTCATCACATGAGTTGCTTGTCCTTTATATACTCTCTATGTAAATTTCTATCTATCGGTACTTAGTATTTCTGGGTACTCTGTATTTGACTATTTACTGTTTTATGAGATTATGTTTTAAGATATTTTCTGAGATGACGTATTTATATTTTGTTCCATTCTACTATGAGTAAGGCCTATACATACACTTATTTTAGTCTCTATAATATTATACAAACTGGATAGCTTGTACTTCTTGGCACTGATGCGAGTCCGAAGGTCGCCCTAGAATTTGGAGAAGTGTGTCGAGGGGTGCGCATTGTCACACATGATAAAGGAATCTTTGTTAGTTATCAAAAAGAAGTAAAGCTTACCGAATTATTAACAAAAGAAAAAATACAATCGAAGAAAACTTACACATTTCCTTCAATGAAAATTTAAATAAATCCAAAGATGATACATAAATAACCAATATTAATCAATCTACAAGTATTAATCAAATTATGGATCAGGATAATGTTAATAAAAATACTCAACAGATAAACGAATCTTTAGAACAAACATAAATAAAGACCGAGGGATAGAATAAAAATAAAAATAAGGCAATTAATTCATTTAACCAGGAGATGTATAATTTATAGACTTCGGGACAAAGATTCGAATGATTAGATAGATTCTTTTTAAAAAAATCCCTTTCATCAAAGATACAGTTTGAAGCAAAAAAAACAAGAGACTTATTTTCTTCCAAGGAATAGATTAAAAATTAAAGTAAGGAGTAAGAAATATGAAAATAAGGGCTTCTGTTTGTAAAATGTGTGAAAAATGTCGACTAATCCGTAGGCACGAATGAATTATAACGATTTGTTCCAATCCAAAACATAAGCTGAGACAAGTATAATCTTTATAAAGTTTCTCAAAGAGTGGTTATGGTTATGTAAAAATAAAATATTTGTTTTAACATAAAATGGATATCTACATATCATTTTATATATTTCTGATTCATATTTATAAGATGATGAAATATAGCAAAACCTATACAAAGAATTGGTTTGCATAGGAATGGGCATATTAATTTACGTAAGACTGGACCTAAGAATTTTAAAGGATCACCCCATGAAAAGTGTTTTATAAGACGTTGGTACTAAAGTTTTAACTTGGAGACAACGAAATGAAATGAGTCAAATCACAATTTTCTCTAAAATTGTACCTAAAAACTATAAAGAAGCCGGTAAAGACGAATATTGGATAATAGCAATGCAAGAAAAAATAAGTCGATTTGAAAGAAATAATATATGGGTGCTATTCCCAAGACCTACTTATCAATTAATAATAAAACTAAATGGGTATATAAATAAAAGTGATGAAAATGGAGATATCATTAGCAGTAAAGCTAGATTAGTTGCTCAAGGATATAATCAGAGGAAGGAATCGACTATGAAAAAACTTTGATCCTGCTGCACATATTAGAGTAATTAGAATACTTTTAGCTTTTTTCACCACCATAATATTAAACTATATCAAATGGACGTAAAAAGAACTTTCTTAAACGATTTTATAAAAGAAAATATATATGTAGAACAACCACCTTTGTTTAAACAAGAAATATATCTAGATCATATTTTTAAATTTAAAAAGGCACTTTATAATCTATAAAAAGCACCATATGCTTGGTATGATAGACTAAAAGGCTATCTAATCAATTCTTGTTCTGAAATTGGAAAAGTAGATTCAATACTTTTTTATAAAATGTTAAAATAATGATTTATTAGTTATCCAAATATAAGTTGGTACAATATCTTTGAACCAACTAATGAAAAATCTTGGATAGATTTTTTCTAAAATTATGAGAGAAGAATTTTAAATGTCCCACATAGACGAGGGAATTAAATTATTTTCTTGGTCTATAAATTAAACCATTAGAAAATGGAATTTTTATTACATACGAAAAATATTGTAAAGATTTAATTTAATTATTAGGTGTCAAAAATATAAGTAGTAAGCCAACACAAATAAGTATGATTATTCACCTAGATAAAGAGGAAAATGGTAAAGATGTCGATCGGAAACTATATAGATGTATGATTGGATCTTTGCTACATTTAACAGCGAGTCACCCCGATATAATGGTAAATGTGTGTCTTTGCGTTAGATTTCAAGCTAATTCGAAAGAGTCATATCTGCGAGCCGTTAAATGAATTTTAAGATATTTAATTTAAATAGGATGTTATTGGTTTTTCTATCTGAAAGGATGTCCATTAGAATTAGTATCATATAGTAATACTAATTTTGGAAGATGAGTACCAATAGAAAATGTTCTAGTGGTAGATGCTACTTTATAGGTCAATCCTTAGTTTTTTGGTTTAGTAAGAAACAAACTGTGTTTCTTTATGTATGTGTGAAGTAGAATACATATAAGCTGCTTTAGCTTGCACTCAAATTACTTATATGCAACATAGTTTGGTGTGGATTTAACAAAATTATTTATATATTTTGATGACACAAGTGCAATTAATTCGACCAAAATTCAGTAAATCACTCTTGAACTAAGCATATGGATATAAGACGCCATTTTCTAAGGGTTAATTTTGAAAAAGAAAACATTAATTTAGAATTCAAAAGTACTAAAAATCAAATCGTATATATATCCACTAAACTTTAAAATGAAAATATTAATATTAAATTGCATTGCGAACTAAGGATTTGTTTGATAACAGATTGAGTCTAAATTTGATTTTAATTTGTTTTTATATTCATTAAAGTTTTATTAGTTATATAAATTTTCCAATATTTACTTAAAACCTTTAAATTTTAAAGGATAATATAAAATGTAAACTCTTTTTCATTATATTTATAATTTATAATTTTTAAATCTCAATTAACAATTTTTTCAGTAACCATCATAATGATTTATAAAAATCTTTTATGCATAATAAACATAAGGAAATTTAAGTATAAATTAAAAACTATCAATTAATAGATTTAATAAAATTTATAAATTTTTGTTATAATATTAAGTTTTATATGGAATAATTTTATATTTACTTGAAAAATTGAAATCTAACAACAATAAATTATAAGTGTAAAAAGTTTTAAAATATAAACTAGTATAAAATTTATAATAATAATCTAATAAACGGTTAACTAAAAACCTACTAGTAAATGTAATATCAAAACATTGAATTTAATTTTTTTTAAGCTTCTAAGAAGGTTTTAAAGATTGTGGATTTTTATAATTTCTAATGAAAAAGATTTTATTTCATATTATTATAAAGCAGGCCGGCATGTACAAAAAATTACCACACTAGTGCAATGTGCATGTACACCTATCCACTAATTGCGATAATTTTTACCGGACCCAAAGCCATTTTAACCATCCACTTTCCCTCTTCACCTCATTATTTTTACTTCTACATTACTTCAAACCCTAACCCCATTATTTTCAACTTCCATACTCCTCAAATCTATTATTTTCTACATCTAAAAATCAAAGCTTTAGCCATGAGAGGAGGAAAGAGGACTGTCTCTGCAACTTCATTTGGTTCTATCGACGAGTTTCTTATCGATGAAGTAAAGGCATGGCTAAAAAATAAATAAATAAAAAATAAATAAATTCATGATCTTAGTGATGGATAAGTCTCTCAAAAGTTGAGCGGTAAACTTAAACACTCTCTCCTTGTACGATGTGCATAATTTGTTTACTCAAGCTCAATCAGTTAACATTATAAGCATGAATGCATTTGAAATTGATATTTAACGTATACGTATAGCTCTATTTTACACAAATAATGAAAAGGGTCATGATGATAGTGGTTTAATCTTATCAACTAATGTTAAAGAAGTTGATATTACTTTTAATGAATAAGAATTAGGAGAGATTTTCGGAATCTCGTCCAATGGCTTAACATTGGGCAATGTTATTTTGGATACTGAGCATACTTTATGACAAATTGTTGAACAACATAATGCAAATTGGACTATAGCAAATCTAACTTATCGCTCGTATGGTTGTAAGGATTCTACAACGTAACTTAATTCCACAAACGAGCTATAGTTAAGAAGGCCATATATGCAATCTTTGGAAATATTCATGTAAATTAGGTTAACATTGTAATGAATAATATGATCAATAATCATTAGGGTGAACGATGAAGATACAATCTTTATGAAAATATGATAACCATAATATTTCTTTGATTCGGTGTTCCATTAGATAACAAGATTCCACTTCCACATCATTATTCTAGTATGTTTTTATGATAAAGTTTTAAGGGCATTGAAGGTACCTGCTACACTAGAAGAGACTAGAATTGAGACTCCTATGTATTAGCTGATGGAGCATGATTTATCAGGCTCATCCGCTCAACATCCTCCTTCGCCATCACATGCTTCTCCATCTCCAAAGGAGCTTATTATTTTGATGCTTGATAGATAGGAGCAGAAGATATAGTCTATCAGAGTAGAGTAGATGGAAAAAAGAGAGAGTTGGGTTATATTTGTTCTCTTCTCACTTGCCTATGATCAGAATTAATCTGTAGCACTTCCATTTTGATATCTTTTTATGGACAGTTTTATTTTTCATTTAGAATTTGCATTAGTTTTTGTGTTATTTGACATTTCAGTACTACATCTATATTGATTGACATAGTGGTTTAGGTCGGTTGTTTATTATTTAGTATACACCCAGTGATGTTGTGTTCGTTCTATGTTATTCATTCTGCTTGTGTTCTAACGATCATTCTATGTAGTCTTTTCTACACATTCTGTTATCGTATATTTTCTCCTTTTTGCGATGACAAAGAGGAAGAAAATTTATATATATGCACATATATAGGGAGAGTTTCAAAAATATAAAATAGTCGGGCATATATTTAGGGGGAGTATTGCATTCGTATAAGCACAACTGTAAAAACTTTTGGATGAATGCTTATTTGAGTCGTCATGATCAAAAGAGGGGAGAATGTTAAAGCAAGATTCCCTGGATTTTAATGAAAAATACTCTACACTATAGTTTAAGCAGGAAGGTCACTATTAAGTCATCATAGAGCTCCAGAAAAGTTATAAGAATCCATGCTACAACTTCAATAGATTGTCCACAGGAATAACACTCGAAGATTGTGAATTTACGAGTCAGTGTATCTTAGATATATATTATTAAAACTCGCAAGTATCATACATCATCATTTTATAACCTTCAGGGCTGTAAAAATTATTTTTACAATTTTTTTACATATTTGTAAAGCTCCTTTAGCTTTAGAAATTGTGCACCAAACATGTTCAAAGGCGGACCGATGTCATGCTACTAAGTACTAATGCACAAGTTAGTTTCAGAATGTCTGCAACGACCTTTTTGTTTCTTTTCATCCGATTGGACGTGTTCCTTCCTTTTTCTCTAGATGCAACCTTCTACAATGGTTAACAAACATATCTCTTCCTTAAACTCTTTCAAATCTACAAATAACCTTGATTTCAAGAGGAATATCTAATACCTTCGAATCAACGATCATTCAACTACAATAATCAGTACTCCTACCTCCTAAACTCTTGTACGTAGACTAGTTCTTGTGATCTATAGAAGCTTGTATTGTGTTGGGCATATCAATGTACTCGGACACATATACTGCCAAATTTTATTTCTATCAAGTTGGTGGAAAATACCAATTCACTGGCTCGGGCACTAGTATAGACCCATTACTTTGGTGCAGTGAAGATGTTTATGACTAAAATGCCATAATAGAGATTCTAGGACTAGACGTAGGATAGTGGTCTGAAACAGTATAAAAATCCCAATGTGCACGTTCTTTACTATATTTTCTCTATTATTAGCTTAGAATTTTATTTATATGTATGGTTTAGCTATATATAGAAGATCTATCTCACTTTCAGAATATGGCAACAACAAATTTACTTAGAATATTGTTAAAGGTAAGCAGCTCACAAATCGAAATAATGGTACAAAATCTAGCTGCAATATTCCTATGGCTAATAAATTTGCATTTCTTAATGTTGATGTCGACCAACCTTCTACTTCAACTACAGTTGAATCAAAAGCATGTTCTAATCCACTTTATTAAGCTCCATCGCCCAAAAATTTTCAATCAGGAAAGGAAAATAGTCAATAGACTTCATCAAAACCTGTATATGATAGAGTTTTATTAAAGATCTTGATAGTGAAGATTCTAGCAATGATGATTTAATTCCTGTAAAGACTTTTACAGAATAAAAACCTGCAATTCATTGAAACTATTTCGAAATCCATTCAAGAAATTGTAATTGCTGATGAAAATGTACATAATGTTTCCTGCATACTAAATGAAAACCCAAGATATATTCAGAAGCATAAGATAATACCTCCTCAAACTATAGCAGCTCCTCCTAAAAGAAGCACGACGAGCTTATCTCGAGTAAAATGAATATGTTGTCTGGAATATCAGAAGTATGAATGCAGATGTCTAAACATAACATGCATTCACACTTATGCATACTCACAAGCTCACTATTACGAGCTTGTTATATTACGAGCTTGTTAAAGCATAAATTGGATAAAAGCATTGTTAAAAAAAAAATTCAAACGCGGCTTAATAATAATTTGGATGTAATTCATTATAATGATATAGGGTGCAAAGGAAGTATTCTTATTATTGTTGATACTAATATTTGGTCTTATTATGTGATAGAAAAAAAGTAAACAATGCTTTACTACATGTATGAATAACAAAGGGGGCCTACAATTTTTTTTCACTTTGTATATGGAAGTAACTTTTATGTTGATAGAGAAAAATTATGGGGGGCATCTTTGTCTCAATGCCTCTTAATCAGTTTGTCGTGGCTAGCTATGGAAGATTTTAATAATGCTTCACAGTCATAAAGAAAAAATGAGAGGTCTTCCGATCCTTTTTTCTTATATAAATAATTTTAAGAATTGTATGTAATAATGTGGCCTAGTTGAAACCTTTTTACAGGGATGCAAATACACATGGAGAAAGAGAAGCATTACAACAAGCATCGATAACCTCTACCCAATTATGATTTCTTAATAAAATTCCAAATTTAGTTACCATTACAATGCCAACTCATTTCAGTGATTACACGCTATTACTAATTCAATTTTCATACCACATCAACCATACAAAAGAAAAGCCATTCAAATACATAAATTCTTCACATCAACTGAATGGGTACACAAAGAGCATTTTAGACGTTCTTACACCAGAAAAATAGGCATGACCAAGCTAGAACCACGACCTCCACCACCACTTCCAGACACCGTCGCCACCATTAATCGAACACCCCTTCGATACTCCCCATCATGGCCTAACGCACAACTAGCTGAAGTTTTCCTGCATCGCCGCAACCCTAAAACCGAATGCTAAATCAAAATGCCCTAAAACCCTAACTTGAGTTTGCCAGAGCAAACCCCGACCTTCATATTCCAAGCGACCTCCGCCTATGCCATTGCCTTAACCACGGCCTCCTCCTAATGCCACATAATCTCACCTTATCACTTCGATTTCCAAAAATTCAATTTTGAACCAAATCAGTTCAACATACAACCACGCCCACTTTCGATCCTCTAAAATCATGAGACTACCCTTAAAAATTATGATTCGCAAATATGAACATGATTGTACCCTCCGTTCGTCGATTCGAACTCGATGAAAAACCGATAATCTTTGACCACTTACTGATTTAAACCCATATTGCCCACCCATTTGACAAACCCACTCCTGAATTTTTCTGAACAAAACTAAAGACCAAATTCTACGACTTTACAGTAGAAACCTTTGACTAATTCTAAATGAGGAAGGAGATGATGATTGTTGAAGGTGAGATGGAGGTTGTTCTTACTACATTTTCAAAAAGCTATAAAGGATAAAAGATGGAACATTGTCTGTATGCGTATATTTGCATTCACAGTAAGCATATTCCACTTTAGTATTTTCCTTTTATTTTCAAATCAATTATGATTTTTTTTAGCCCGTTATAGAGACATGAAAATATATAAAAATCATAACCAACTAGAAGTAAATTGTCCACAACATTTATTTTATGTAAAAACAAAGAAAGGAAGATCCCAGCTTCCCAAATTATTGAAATGCAAAATTTAAAGCTTAACTTCTTCTTTTTTCTTAAGTGTAGTGGAAATGAAGATTAGAAGATGGATTATGAAATATGAAATGAGAAATAGTGTATGTATAAAAGGTTAAATAAACAAATAAAAATAAATATAAACATAAGGATGCCCTTGGATCAAAATACCCTTAAATCAAGGTTTTCAACTCTTTAATCAAATCCAAAGCCACTAAAATGTCAAGCATATGAAAACATGCTGGATAACAGAGTGGTCCTTGTACCTTTGTTAATTCACACACTTAAGGAATCCTTTCATTTCAAATCCATCTTTTATTTGAAATTTAAATATATGTTATATTTATAAATCCATGTTTTATATTATCGATAAATTTCAAAATAAAAATGTTTGAAACCTTTAAGTGTTGTTTTAAAGCTTATACACAGGTATTACAAATTTTCTACAACTTGTCATTTGATAGAAGGCTGAAAACACAAAAATCGTTTTTCGGTCATATTTTCGATTTTACGTTGAACTACAAATTTATGTAAATGGAATTCAAAAATAAACCTTTTATCATTAGTTATAAATTAAAAAAGAGTTATTTAATTATTAAAACCATTAATTGAATATTCAAAATAAAATAAATATTCTCAAATCAAATTGATAAAATTCCAGTTTGTTACATCCCTCTATAAAAGAATTCAACCTCGAAATTATAACGAAATCGATCAAAGATAGAAACCAGTTAACACAAAACTTAACCTTTTTACTTCCCATAGTAATTTATGAACACAATTTCAATAAACACTACTTAAGCTTTAAAACTTGTATAATAAACACTACATCCTGTGGGTATATACCACTATCTGGCTCAAACTTTTTTTTTAGTTTGAATTTATTTCCATTAAGTAAACTTAAGATCCAAATACTCCTATTTAAAATAATAATATATATTTCGACCATAGAAAATATATATCTATAGGTTGTGAGCAACCCTAAAATGATACTAAGTAACCGGTTACTACCAAACAGAATCATGCATTTCCTTATCTAAAGGATAATACTTAAGAGAAGTGTTTTCTATCCGAACACATTTATTTCCTAGTTTTAGTTATTTCGAGTTGTTCAAACCAGTTAACGTAAAAATACTTCTTCTTTTCAAAATTTTCTTTTTATTAAAACAATTTTATATAGATTTTCACAAATAGTGTTATTCGGGTTTTTAACCCAGCAGAAACCAACAGAAAATAGAACAACCTTGTGGGGATAGGATGGTTGGGATCAACAAAGCCGAGATACCAACATTCCTTTAATCCAATCAGTACCTGAACATAAACAGCTAGTGAATTTCCATCAAGATGTAAGAGCAACTATAAAAGGCTATGGAAATATCTCCAACTCCAAACTCGAGAAAAATCCTAAGTGCTTAGCTCATCAGCGACCCATGCCTTCGCTCAAACCATCAAACAAACTAGCTATGGAACGCTAAGAAAAGAGGCAAAATATTGGCTCGCAAACAAGCCAAGTCTATAGTTCGCCGGCGACCTATGGTATTGACTCGTTTTGCGAGCCCAAACTTCCCTAGGTCATCTACTAAAGGAATCCACTGTGATTTTCTAGTGGATTCCAACTATGGGCATTCAATCTACTTAGAGGTAATCAAATTCTTGTAATCAAGCACATCTTGTAGTTGCAATCAGTCTATAATAAAAGCATAAAGTGAACGTAGGCTTCATTAACAGCAGAACCACTGTAAAAATTCTCTGTCTTCTTTCTTTTATTGTTCTTTTTCTGTATCTGTGATCTATCATACTGCTCTGTCATAACAGGGTTGGTGCTTTCAAACTCAAATAGGGTGTTGGTCCATTGTTTAGGTCAACATTTTGGTGCTTTCACTGAGAACCCAACTCAGGATCCAAATCTAGCTATCTACTTTGGATCCGTAGGTCCAGAAGTTAGATCCCCAATCTTTGCTTGAAGAACTCGATGTTTAGGACTAATGGCTCCTGGAAGAAGAAGAACTATCTCTAGAAGATCCATGAGGGCAGTAATAGCTGAAGAAGGAGCTAGTCTCCAACAAGCTGAAGAAAATGGTGCTAACTTACGAAACCAGGCAAGCATCCTCCAGTCAGTATGAAGTCGTCACTAGGGACGAGCTGAATAAGAAGGCTGAGGAGATCAATCAGAAAATGGAAAATAGTCAAAAGGCTCTAATGGAGTAGCTCAACGCTTTGTTGACCTTACAATTCCCCGCTCTAAGGGATGTGCCTAAACCAGTGACTGTCGTAGAACAAGAGAATTCCTCCATTTCTGTCCTCCATAGAAGGAACATAAAGTAGCCACAAAGAAGGGTAACAGCAGGGTGCGATATGGAGGAGAATGAGAATATTGCACCTGGAGCAGGGCAACGATCTTGAATTTGAATCAAGGGGCCAAAACCCCGTAAGAAGATATAGCTGTCAATCACTTCAATTCGGAAGATGGAGAGTAAGGTAATCAGATGGAAGAGAATGTCAATGTGTTCGATGATGCTAGAAACATCCAAACTGTCCCAATTTCACCAAATTCAAGCCAATAGGGGCCCGTAGAAGTGGCTCTCCTTGAGACAGGAGAGCCTAGGCTTTAGCCCACATGCCAAGACCATTTGTAGAACCAAACACTCGGTGTAGTGACTGATTGCCGCCCCCAGGGCTACCGAACATTAAAGGCATACATAGTAGACATGGTCAGCCGACCGATGGACGAAATGGGCAAGTGGAAGCAATAAATGAGATCATCAAGTCCACTGCCAAAAAGCGACTAGAGGAATCAAAATAAAACTGGGTTGATGAACTTCCACTCATGTTATAGGCATACAGAACTACACACAAAGCGGCAACTGGTCACACTCCATTTGCCTTAACATATGGTACATAAGTAATGATTCCTGTTGAATTAGAAGTCCCCTTGCACCGACGGTAGAATTTTAATCGAGCGCAAAATGAGCAACTCCTACTCGAATTGCTAGACGTGGTCGATGAAAAAAGAGAAGGTGCATTGTTGAGAACTACTGCCCATCAAAAAAGGATTGCATGGTACTTCAAACTCCAAAGTTCACAGTCGGACCTTCAAACTTGGACATCTCGTGCTCAAGCGAGTTTACCCTATTCCGGGGGCCTTCAGGAAAAACTGCGAAGGACCATATGTCATTGATCAAAAGCTTAACGATAGGACTTTCAAGTTGGCAATCATCGATGGGGTCACAGTTCCGAGAGCCTGGAATAACGAATCGCTCCACCGTTATTTCATCTAAATTATTTTATGTATTTTCTATTTTTCATGAAATAAACCATCTTGGAAATGCTGGTGGCATTGTAAATCGGCAAAGAATCTGCCATACTTTCCTGAATAAAGTTTTCTTCTTGAACCAATCAAACCGTGTTCATAACAGTTACCCGCCGAGTCGATGGAAGCAAATTGACTCAAACTATTGGATCAGCGGAAATCGATCCTTGCCTCTCAGAAAAGAAAAACTGGTTTTTCCTTGGCAACCCCGAGAAGTAAAAAACTAACCAGTCGCATTGCCCTGAGATTGGCAGCACTGGGGAGCACCTAAAAAAAAATTCCTCACGTTGCTCGGAGACAGGCCACGTCGAGGAGCACCAAAATGTAACTCTTACATTGTTCGAATATAGGCAACGTAGAAAAGCATAAAAAACTCTGTATTTCTCGAAGATAGGCAGCGTTAGGGAGCAACTTAAAACCTAACTCCCCTATGTTGCCCGGAGATAGATAGTGTCAAGGAGCAACTAAAAAAACTAACTCCTCCGTGTTTCCCAGTGATAAGCAGCACCAGGGAGCAACTTAAAAAATTGGAACTCTTTGCGTTGCCCGGAGATAGGCGATGCCAAGAAACTTCTAAAGCTGCGCATTTTGTAAGCTGCGCACTAGAACCGAAACTCCTCGCATTGCTCGGAGATAGGCAACACCGAGGAACATCAAAAGCCGCACATCTCGTAAGCCGCACACTCAAACTGAAACTTCCCGCATTGCCCGGAGATTGGCAATGCCGAGGAACATCGAAAACGAACTCCTCGTGTTGCCTCGAGATAGGCAACACTGAGGAAGCTCAAAAGCAAACTACTTGCATTGCCTGGAGATAGGCGATGCCGATGGACATCAAAAGCCATGAATCTCGTAATCCGTGCACTCAAAATGAAACTCCTCGCATTGCTCAAAGATAGGCAATGCCGAGGAACATCAAAACGAACTCCACGCATTGCCTGGAGATAGGTGACACCGGGGAAGCTCAAAACAATTTCTTGCATTGCCTAGAGATAGGAAACGCCGATGAACGTCTAAAACCAACTTCTCGCATTGCCTGGAGATAGATAATGCCGAAAAACATCCAAACTCACACTCCCTACTACATAAATGGGGCGCTAAAATCCCAAAATAATAGCCCCCATGCATGACCCGAAGATAGGCACCACCAAGGAGTGGGAAACCTCATGCATATAGTCAGGAATAACTGTTGCTAGAAGGAAGACACTCATTGATTAACAATACATTTCCATGCATAAATTGCATACTTACCCGTTATCCAAACTGAGACTACATGTTAAGGTCGCAAAACTTTTGAAGAACGGAAAACCAAGTCATGATATTGCCAGATTTTCAATAAAGAATATCTAAACCCTAAGTTGTCGGATACTTGAAAATTGTTTGATGTAAACATCCCTATGAACTGGGGGGTATACACCTGTGCTGAGACAGAAACACGCGAATACAATAAGTTCACAAGTTCTGTCATTCCAAACAATAATAAGTTCAAGATACTCAGTTTTAGAGTTTGTATCTGTTTTAAAATTATAAACAAAAATTTAAAAGGTTTAGAGTTTTTAGAAGTTATATGAATTTCTAAAACAAAAATTCTCTAAGCTCTGTTAATTTCTAAAGTTCTATTAACTTCCAAAGTGCTGATAATTTCTAAATTATGTCTCTTCGAATCAAGAGCTTTGACTATAATCACAGAACTAGAAAAGCATGATATAAAACAAGCACAAGTACACAAAACACACATGAAAAGATATATGAAAGTATAGTCAAAATATTAATGTATTACTTGTAATTTTTTGTATACAGGAACAAAATGTGGGAGCTGTACCCACACAACAACGGCTAACAAAAGGAAAATACAGACTCTATGGTAAGGAAACAAGTGCATAATTTGCACATGAACAGAATGACTCAAAAAGAAATAAAAAAACCAATCTCCCTATGATCTGCCTGCAAAATCGAGCCACCCTTACTCCGGTCATTCAATGCTTCTTGCCACCACTCCCCTTTTCGCCCTTGATCGGCAACTTCTTCTTTTTCTCAGGAGGTGGTGTCACTGCCGGTGATGTCAACAAACAACTTGGTGGAAATCTCCTCATCTTCCTCCAATGCCTTTTCAGAAGCTTCTCCTGTCCTTTTTCGCCATCGCAATTAGCGGAAGCTTTTGGAGGCCATAATTGCTTCGACCTTTTCCCTTTTAATGGCAACCAGATCATGATGAGCCTTCTGCGACTGCTCCGCCTACGTTTCCTGCTCCTTGGCTTCAGCCATGGTTATGTCACCTTCCAACCATGGTTATCTAGGCCATTCAACAACTATCTTCTCGACTTTTCGCCCTGGTTGCGAATTGGTTGTAGATGTGGGGACTGGAGCATGAATGGATACAATCACAGAAGTTGTAAAGATGGCTGAAGGCACGGGCGTCGACGTAGCTGGCATGTCAACAGGGAAGGTGGATGGACCCATAAGATCAAAAATGAAAGCATTAAACCAGAGGAGCAGTCGAGAATAGCGACTACTAATTCACCACTATCGCCTTCTTTTGAGGGCTCCACCACATGAGGAATAATATCGAGTCCCAAACTCATTGGTTGGTTGCGAAGCAGCTCGGATGGTCCGCCCATACTAGAGATAGAAGGCTCGATAAGCACATCAGTGGCAGTCATCAAGGCTGCACTATTGGCCTCCCTCTCTCGTTCAATCCAGAGGATCTCCTGGCCCTTAAGTAGTGCTTTCATGGGTTCATCATTGAGACAAGCATCTCGCAACTCTTAGTCTATATAAACGTTGCCACTCTCAAAAAAGCGGGATAAGATTTCCTCCCAAACAAGGGCAAGAGTGCATGGGTACTTTCGGCCGAGGTAGCTGAGACTCCCCTGACGCAATAAGGAGTTAACGTAAAAGTTTAGAATTATCGCATCCAACTTCTCCATTTTCCAGTCCAAAGCATGTTATAGATCCAAATAATCTGTTGTTACCGCAGCCTTCTCAATCTCAAGAGTAATCATGTCGTCACTGAGCTGTGCGACCCGAGCATGTAACTTAGCGATAGTCTTAGCTTGCTTCGTGATAGTTTTTTTATGCCCTTCAACAATTAAATCATGGTCGGTGATGGTTTTCCTTTAAGCTTCAATGACAGCATTGCAGGCGATTACTTTTCTTTTAGCTTAGCCTCCTTAGCATGAGTTTTTTTAATCTCATCCCTCCAAACGATCTAAACTTTTTCATGCACCTCCTTCATCTCCTTTATCAGGCCGTCGGTTCTCTTACTTTCATGAAGCACCGCCTCCTTCTCTCCCTACAATTGTTTGTTCTTAGCATCTCGATCAACCAACGCCTGCTCGTAATCGTCTTTCTCGGGTTCGAGGGAAAGTATATCTTGATAGTTATTTCTATTTGTATCAGCTAGCTGTTTGTAGCGCTTCTCCCATCTCTTGGCCTGCTCTAACTTGTTCTAGATAGCTTGAAGATGAGGCATGAAAGAATCCCTATGGATAGGGTGGAGATTCAAATTAAATTTAATGCCCTTTAAAAACAACCTGAAAGCACTACCTCAAGCTTAGGAGGATCCGAAGGAAGAACGTAAGTAGGCCTCTGGTTGGGGTGAGAAGTGCTAGGAGCGGCAGTAATAAGAGAAGAGGATCAAATATGAGCCGAAGGGAGAATGAGGGCAAAAGTGATGGGAATTTCTTGTGAAGCGAAAGAATGTTTCGAAGCAAGCTCTAAAGGATGGGGGCGGTAATCAAATTTCAACTTCTTTGACAGTTCATCTCATTCCTCAAGAGATCTTCTTTTCTCATTCCCATCTTCATATGAACGAGATCGATCTCTCTCTTCCTGTCGATGGGTTTCAACTTCAAGATCCTTCCTCCGTCTGTATTCTTCCTCTGTCTCTTGAACTTGATGGCGGCTGGAGAGGCGCATGTGGTACTGCTAGGAATTAGTATAGTCTTCAAAGTCATCATAAAAGCCTCATCCCCTCATCATACTTGGAATGATACACACATAAGAGGCTTGAAAAGCATGATATGAAATAAGAAAATATATAAAGAGATGGAAATAAGTGTAATCCTAGTGCAACGTGTTGTGTGTCCTTAATAAGGGCCCAAGACGTCACCACAAATCATAACAAATGGTTGTCGTAGGTGGGATCGGACCGACTTTGGTTGTTATTAGTAGGACCAAGCTAATTATTGGCATGATATCACATAAATAAGAAGGCGCCGTGTCAAATTTAAAGTCTGCTTTCATGAGCACGTCGAAATCAACAAAAACATCGCTGAAATCTCCAAAATTTTCTGTAGCATCCTTACGCGGAGAATCGTGATGTCGTCCAGTTTCGGGGGCTTTTCCTTTACCACTTGCATCAGAAGGATGTGGGCTCATGAGATCGAGACTCAATCCCGGAGTCCCATCGCAAGACTCAGAGTCTTCATCTACAAATTCCGATGATAAATAATCACTAGAAGTAGACTCTTCACCACAACTCTCAAACTCTCCTTCTTATTTTTCTGAGTCTATAACAGCTTTGCCTTCTTTATGTGTGAACTTGTCTCCTACTTCATTTAGGATCACAGGAATTCTAGCTGAACCACCCAGTCCAGTCGCAGCAGCATCTTCCCCCTCGTGGGCCTTACCGAGTAATCCTCCGGACGGGCTACTTCTCTCTTGACCTTCCTCGGAACTATAGGATGAAAAATGGACCTTGTGAGAACCCTGGCTCAGCTAGGAGAGGGAGTTTCTATCTGAATGGCAGATCTACCTGGAGCTAACAGTCTGTACCAATGCAAATTCTCATCGGTCAGTAGAACTTTAACGCACCTCTATTCGGTGCCAATATCCTTTATATTTTGGCAAACTTCATCAAGCATCACATCTCTATTCGGCCTTGGGATAACTGCAAGAGAAGTATAGTTAGTTAGAAACTCCATTACAATGCCTCAAAGCTCGATAAATGGAAAAGAGAAGCTTACCCCCTGTTGTCCATCGACGAACCCCTCGGGGCATCTAAACAAAAAGTACCGCATCTTGAACAGTGGTAAGTTTCTTTGCAACCCTATGACGATCTTTCAATTCCTTTGGGCCTCGATAATAATCAAAGAGGGACAATCAACTCTCCTCTTGAACACAAGAAAATACCACAACTCATTGAAATTTAGAGCACGGTTGAACGTTCGCATGAAAAGGACATGCAAGAAAATAAGGATGGCGTACCCATTCGAATGAAGCTAGAATGTGGCAATTACTATGTCCGAGAGTGTTTCACACATAAATTTTTTAAAAGGAGGCATGGCTCTGTTCACACACATGTATCAATGGCAAGAAGCGTACCCTGGAAGGGGGATATCAGTGCATTCGTCTTTTGTTGGCAGACACACGTTTGCATATCAGTGAAGAACCTTTGCAGAAACTACTAATGAAGCTCTTTCAGGTGGATTAAGCAGGACTCTAGAGTTGGGATGCATGAGGTCCACTATGGGCCCAACCAGAACTAATTGACCGTACTGAGCTTGCGAGGTGGATGATGATTCAGCTTCGGAGAGCGCCAGGCTTCACCCGCTGGACTTATGACACGTGAATTGTTGCTTCATTCTATATAACTGAACTCGCATCTGAAAAAGGTCATGTAAATCTATCCTAATTTTATAAGTTTCCCCTATCATAGTTAAATTCCGAAGAAACTTTGACTTGTAATCGACATGCTAGACTTCAAGAACTAACCGGGGCAAGTGCGGTGTGTTGTCTATATGGGATAAATTCAATGCATTACAAATGCTCCATCTTGTGTAGATAGTTCGGTTTATAGTGTAAAAAGAGAAGAACTTCCTGTATCAGCTCGTTTTTCATTTTTTGTTTACTTCTTGTACACTTACCCGTTATCGATCAATGATTGATAACAGATCCGTTTTCCGAAGCGACACAGAAAACTCTTCTTACTATAGGAACACCGAGTGCGGATCAATCAAGCTTGATAAGCCTAGATTCTCTAAATCGACCAGTGATATGTCATACAGTGGTGTCTGTGAAACTCGACACAATTAAATTTGGTCTAAAGGATGAAGATAGCAAAACGTGTCAAGCATTGGGCCGAAGCCCGAATGTCATTCTGGGAGATGACTCAAGACCCAATTTACTCTCTTCCTCCTTTAAATCGCAATTAACTCAAACTTCTCGCAATCAACATCGCAAGTGAAGGCCAGTCATCAAATCATTATACCAACATAACAATTAACGAATCAACTAAGCAAATCCACTTAAACTGATTTAAAGGCCCAAGAAGAATCACAAATCAAACTTATATGCTATGGAATGATGGATGGCGAGCCAACTTCAGGTTGGCATTATGATAGGGTCGGCTACAGTTCCATGGCGAGCTAGGGCTTGTAAGCTAGAATTTTGAGTTAGGGCTTGGCATTTGGAATTGAAATCACAATGGAAGGTATCAATTCGAAAGATAATCAAGGCGTTGGAAGATGGTTGAATTGCTTTAAGATTGGATTGCTCAGAGATCAACCGCTCAAAAAGTGGATCACTTGGAGATTCTACTGACTCGGGTCGAATGAAGTCAGATCGGCTATGGTACTGTATATAAGCGAACAAAAAAAGAAAAAAAAATTGCTAAGTAATTGGGTCGCAAGCCATTCGACCCATTATGGATCACTTGTGACCTGACCTAAGGTCTTGTTGTTAAAAAATTCGACTATGTAGTTATGGTCGCTAGCAACCCATCCCACACGGATCTCTAGCGACTAAACAAAAAGAAGAAGAAGAAAGAAGAGGAATTTCACTATTCTTCTCGAGCTCGATTTCCTACACATACTCAACATTTTGAGACATAATGGGAAGTTACAAGCAGAAATGTGATATGTTGCGAAAAGCAAAAGCAATCAAACCAAAGAAAGAAGACCAACAATGTTGGGATATCGTATTTGTAAAGTTCTAATGCAATCACTCGAAATCGACAGATGGACATTGAAAGCGATAATTTCCAGAGCACGTCTTGTTTATAGCGAAGACATAAGTAGGAGGCAAATGTTGTCTTGGTTTTAACCCAGCAAAAACCAATAGAAAATAGAACAACCTTGTGGGGATAAGACGGTTCAAGACTTAACTAAAAAAGACAAGACAAGGGATTGACAAGGGCCAAGAAATATGTGACGCCCCACCCCGAGACTCATATTAACAAAGAGTATTACTAGGTAATACAGCCTGCTAATGTAGAGAATATGGTTGGATAGGAGCGACCATCTATAGCCTTGTCTTAAACATCTATTGAATAGGTCAATGAATGCTCTAATTTTTTTTCCTAACTCATGTGGATTGACATATCCAATAAATACATAATACAAAACAATAGGTGGCTAACGGATCTATGAGAATAAAATACAATAACTAAATGCAACTGACATTACAGAATAGCAGATAAACATATATATACACACACGTATATAGATACATCACCAGAGTAATACAAAATGAAACACATTTATGGTGTGGCGACCACAATATACACAAATCTAAACAATATACATCAGAGTCGACACAAAAAACTATACAAAAAGATGATAACAGATAAATCCATGTGGAAGCAGAAAGGCTAAGTCCAACGGGTACCTAACCTGAAACATCTTGGTCTGACCTGAGTATAAAATACATGGGTTAGTCTGGCTAAAACAATCAGTTTAATAGGATAAATGATAATAAGAAGCATATGGATAAGTGAGATATTCTTCTCAAAAGAGAAGAAACAATTCTAAGTTCATATGGTTACTTCAAGTGATATAATGTCACTTAGCACGAGTATATGATCTCAAAAGAGATAAATCAACATTCAACAAAATATTAAATATAGCAAGCCTCATATCATCGGCTTATCCTAAAACAACAATAATGGTTTCGATGAACCATAACTCCTAAAAAGAACAAATCCCAAAACACGCCATAATAGAAATCTCAAATAAATTCTCGAAATAGGGAAATCTCAATCAAAAATATGCCATAAGGCAATCAAGTATATCTCCAACATAGGAGAGTATAAATCTCAAATAAACGCCAAAAGACAAATCTCAAATTAGCGCCAGGTGTAGGAGACTCAAATCTCAAATATGGAACTTAAAGGAGTTCAATTTCCAAAGATATAATCGCCATATATATGATATCACAAACAGCTCAAATGCCTAATAATAAAAAGGCGATACACTTGGAAAATCTCAAATAATCAATGAAATCATCTCAAAATATTTTGCACGTGCATGTGGCTGAAGCCTGCCAAGTAATGATCTCTCAAATATGGAACATGCCCGAAGGCAAGTACGTCACTATGAAAAATACAATACAATTGTAAATACACCGCAATAGCAAACACCGCAATGGCAAATACGCCGCTACGGCATATATGCCATAATGACAAACGCCGCAATGGCAATGACCCGATGGTCCAGTACTGGCAATACATCACAATGGCAAATGTGACACAAATACTCGGATAGGAACCCGAAAAGTGTTAACGTGCATCCCATATCACACGTTTGTACTAAACGGTTTACTAACCGCTAGTAAATTTCACACTTAAAGTAGTAAAAAGTTTACCTCATCACATCGGTAAACTCGACTCCGAAGATCAAAACGATCAAACGGACAAGTCAGGAATCAATCGATAAGATAAACGCATGTGTCCCGTACCACTTGTTTTACTGAATCGTTTAATTCTCCTTCTCATCTGCTCGAATAGTGCAAAAACATATATTTTACATGGAAAATACTTTGCTTTGAGAAAACTAGTTTTTAAAACAATTTTTGAAAAGCGTTGCAAACACTATTTTGAAATTTTCTTTATTATAGAGAATATATAATTTTAATAGCTTTAAAATAATTATAAATATTTTAAAATATTTATTTCGAAAGATATTTTATTATAAAAGTCTTCCAAAAACGGTTTAGAAAAATATGTGCACAGAAACAGCAAAAATCAATGAAAATTCAATGAAATTAACAAACTACAAAAATCCAAATGAAATTGTCAATTCATAGTGCGATTCGACGTTAATGTCGACTTGCCTATTAGTAGGAGTTAGCCTTTTAGAATCATCTCAAAACAATGCTCAAATCGCCGAATCCAAAACAATTCAATGGAAACTGCCAAAACTTTGCAAAAGAACTCAGACCTGCGGCTTGTTTAGCCATTTCGCCCCTTTTAAATCGATAATTTGAGAAAACAAGAAACAAAAAGGTTGTAGAAGATATCCTAAGCTTTGCAGAATATCAAGAATCGAATTCCAATAAGGAATGAAAAATTTATGACTAAATCAATTTTCAGATCTAAAGTTCATTACCGCTGTCATTTTATTTTATGGATAGCGACACTAGAATGAACTTTCGGCCATGTAAACATCAAAATTTAACAAAACCCAAAACATGAAATTTTTAACAGGTAATCTAAGCTTTCTGGAACGTTAAGAATCATCAAATTCGGACATCAAACGAACAAGATATGCTAAATTACCAACAACAATTAGCACAGAAAGTCACAGTTTTATAGTGATAGGGCAACGAGTTTGAATTAGGTTTTTTGACCCACTATGCTTAAAATTATTAAAAGTGTTTAACATGAAAGTTATCACACTCTTTTCAAGCTTTTCGGAACTCCATATAAAATTAAATTACAATTTAAAACGAAAAAGATACACCCAATTTACCGACATCGATACACAAATGAACAAGCAACAAACAAAATTTAGATTTCTTACATTGAAATCTCAATCTAAGCTAGAAAATGCGAGTTTTAAACTCACCTTAGAAAAATTTAGAGCAAATATAAGCAAGCTTGAAGAAGATGATAGCCTTATGCCTTGATTATGCTTAAGAAACCTGAAAAAAAGAAATATATAGACATGCAAAGAGAAACTGAAATTAAAGAAAATATAATTTCTCAAAACCAAAAATTAATGAAATTATCTTTGGTTTTGGATTGATTTCCTAAAATAATTAGCTTCAAATTATTTTAATTTTGCATAGAAATTAGAGAATTTGAAGATTTGGATTCTAGGTTTTAAGAGGAAAGAGGGGTTTTCAATTTTCTTCTTTTTGTTTACTGTAAATTGAACTTGCATACATTCAGTTTGAGAAGGAAATGTTTTCTCCTTAGTTAAAATAGCGAGTGGGCTTTAAACCGAAAACCCAATAGTCTATATGTTAATATTTAATCCAAATTAACTAAGTTATTCAAGTTTTTACACTTTATTGCACATGTTTTAGCCGAAACAACTTGCATTTCCATAGTTTCAACTTTATAAAAATCGTATAAACTTATTTTATGTTTAACAAAATGTTTTCGCAACATATAAAAGATATTTTAGCCATCAAAATTATTTTCCATCATTAAAACTCTTATTTTTATTCAAATACTCAATTTATACTATAATTTATATAAAACAATATTTTAGCAACCAAAATTTACACAAAAATCATTTTTTTGTCTAATTAAATATAACAAACCTTATTGACATCATTATTACTTTCAAATCTTATTTTAAAAAACATTCCAACTTTTTAATTACAATATTTTGTTAAAATTAACATAAATGAACATTTGGTAATAATTTGCAAAATTATTGCAATTTATCAAATTAAAACCATATAATATTCTCTTTTCCTCCAAACTAACATAATAAAGCTTTTTAAAACTTTATTTTCATTAGTTTACATTTACTTCAACAAATTAATGTCGATTAAATTATTTTGTCTCATTTAATTAATTCAATAAATTTCCAAATCATCATATTTCCAATATTCACCATTTATTATCGATATTATCATCTTTTACTCCACTTTATTCTTTACAATTTTATTGTTTACTCAAAATAAACTATTCTAAATCACCAATTTATTTTTATTTTCCAACATTAAATTATAAGCAATTTAATATTACACGTAATCATAAAACCAGGGTTGTTACAGACTCCCCCTTATAATAATTACGTCTTTGCAATTTCTAGAGAAGATCTGTAAAGGGTACTTTTGGCACAGGTCCTTATTAATTTTGAAAATTCACGAAAAGTTCTTCACTAAATTTCAGTGTGAATTAGATCACTGTTTTTTTATTCACGATTATTGCAGAGCATGATGCAACTTTTCATAAAAGTTGTTGACATTTCCGCAACTTTTCTGTACACTGTGAACATAGTGTATGAAAATTGCTGAAATATCAACACTTATTTATAAAAGTTGCTGATATGTCAGCAACATTTATGTACACTGTGAACACAGTTTATGAAAGTTGCTAAAATATCAGCACTTATTTATAAAAGTTGCTGACATTTCAGCAACAATTTTCTTCGTTTCCAAAAAACAAGGACCCGATTTACAATGAAACTTTGATAGGGAAAGTTGCTGAAATATCAGCACTTATTTATAGAAGTTGCTGACATTTCAGCAATAATTTTCTATGTTTCCAGAAATCAGGGACCTAATTTACAATGAAACTTTGACAGGGACACGCTTTACAATATGAAAGTATGATAAGGATGCCTCCCTAATTTCCACATCTGTAAATAACACGATTTAATTTCATCAAGCAAAGAGAATGATAGATAAGCTCGAGTTTTAAAAAAATTCTCACCCTCGACTCAAGATGATAGAAAACCAAGATAAAATTGCTCGACAAATTCAATGATTTCCCAAGTCTAATTACTGGGATTAGCGGACCATTGAATTTCTTCGAGCAATACATCATGATGTCGAAGCATCTCACCTTCGAAACAAGAATAAAAATAAAATGCTACGCAAAAGATCAATCGAGTGAGATTGATTTCTCATGAGCTTCTCGAATAGAGTCAGGATTTTAGCATCACTTTATCCTAGACTCCAATCAACAAGATGATTATCGACATGACTTTTCATACGTCGCTGCGGAGAGAGCCACATCGATTTTAGATTGATGACAATTGAGATTAGAAATTGACGAGTGGTGGTACTTAAAATGTCACCAAAATCCGACGACCGCATGACCGCATAACCGCAAGTCGTTAGACCATTGCACTAAGGAAAGATAAACACAAGGAACCAATATATATATATATATATATATATATAAATTTATAATAAAAAATTCTTAGAGTTTCTAAACTCATTATCTTCATAATCATGATCTCAATTTTCAATACTTAAAAAATTACAAAACTCTTATTTAAATTTTAATTTAAACTCATTACTCTTTATTTAGAGTAAATAAAATTTAAGTTGTTTATTCTCTAACTCTTCCATAAATATATTTAGAGTAACACAGAATTTTTTAAAAATTTGTTTCTCTAATTGTCTAAGTGTTAGAAATTTTTGAAAAAAATCAACGGAGTCTCCTTTGTAAAGAGGGCCGTTTACAATATCACAACAATGATTTATAATATACATCGACCATTAGGTGGGAAACACAATATATATCAACATTTAACACTTGAAAATTTAATCCGAAAACATGCCTTTCTTTTTATCATTTTTAAAGTGAGTTAGCTTAATCTTATATAACCTTTCTGCTCAAAATATATTCCAGCTATCATCTTTCACCTGTACTTAACTCAAATAGCTCGTATTAGGTTACATTCATAAAATAAGAAGCACTACCTTTGACTATTAAGGCAAACAAATCATTTTATTCTATTTCAGACCTACTGTAAAGAACTCAAGATTTGACATAGCAAACTTCAAAAGCTGAAAACACTTATAAAATGAAAGTTTTTATACTAAGTCTAAGCTTTCCAGCAATATAAAGATCATCAAAATTGGACTCATGATTTAAAATTTATGCTAAATTTACTTTTCGCTCAAATCTCAAAAACTTTCATAATAGGACAGAGATGTCCATCCATTTTCAAATCCATTGACCAAATAAAATGCAAAATCTTCCAAAGTGGTAAAAGAAAATTTATAGCTTACTGAAAGCACTTTCATTTATAAAAAGATCATTTGGAGTTATAAATCTCAAGTTATCGCTGTTTAAGCGCAACACTTTTCCAAACCGAATTTCAGCTTTCAAATCAGTTTGAAATTTGAAATTTTTCCCAAACCATTTTAATTTTAAACTACATTTTCAAACAATATTTTTGCTAAATCATTTATTAACTGATCTTCTTTTCTTAGAAAGCTAAGACATACAAAATTATGATCAACTCTATGTAATCATCTTTTAAAAGAAACTATTCACTAATTGGAAACAATTTTATCATTTTACACAAACAAGTTTTTTTTCAAACAACTAACTTTGAAGACTCGTTTTGAAAGAGATGACTAATATCTTTTATTATCAATAGATAATTATCCATCCAAAATAATTTTGAATTTACATATTACTTTTAAAATTGTTCTCATGATTTAAAATGATTGCATCTCATGACTTATTCATTTATTAAACCTTACATCTCTCTAAATAAACCATTCAAATTCGTATTTCCTCTTGTCATAAAATTAAATTTCCATATTTTTATCAACATAAAATTTATTAGAGTTGATAATTAACTAAAACTTGTTTTCAGAAGAATTTTACAATTTCATACCCACAAGTTGTAATACTATTAAGTTTCAAAACCAAAGCTTACCCATAAATTTATGCTAAAAATTTAACTTTAGCATTTCCTTAATATCCCATAAGATAGAGTTTTAAATCGTACTATCTATTTTTTTTCAAACAATCAATTACCAAAACAAATTTTAAAGTCACCAAATTTAGCTCTGAACAAAAATATTTAGTTACTATTCCAATATTCTCTAACTAATGTATTATTTTATCTCGAATACAGTATGTTATTAATCAAAGCATCATATGATTTCCAGTTAAGACATTTCCTTAATTAAAATTAATTTTCTTTATTTACTCAAATCATCATAAGATATCATTATTTAAATTTCAATAGGTTGTACTTATACAATCGATTAAAATATAATCATATTTAATTTCACTAATTTCCCATAATATAATGGCATTGCCTCGCCATTGGTTTATAGTGAAAAACCTCATCGATTGGCTGCAGAGTTGACCAACGATCAAAACTGCCTTGCTACTTATATCCCATACTCACTAAAGTTCAATGGCTGCATTTTCCATTTAAAAAAATTAATGTTCAAACTCATTTTAGTAGTTTTTCAATTTTTACTTATTACAACTTAATTTTTATCATGTTTGATTTTCTCATCAATGCATTTAGGAATTCCGATCTATAACGTTGATCAGGCGTATCGACCAGAATTCTTAAAGCACTCGATGGACAACCCAACACATAATTCATTTTCTACAAAAAGAAAGACCTCATATATAATTCACAAAATATTCTGTATTTCTCTCAAAAATCCAATTTCACTTAAAAACACATCTTCAGTTTGAAAGATTTGAAAACTCAATTATACTTATACTCAAAAGAAAAAACACAAGAAGAACTCATCGAGAAATTCCCAGAATACTCGATTCACAAGACTGATGGAATATAATGGAGGGTTTGCTATTCCGAATGGTATAACGAGCTACTTATAAGATTAATAATGATTACGGAACGATGTAAGAGGAATGCTATCCTCCAACTCATAGCTCATGAAAATCGACGTGAGGTCTAGTTGAGAAATGAACCTAGCACCACTCAATAGATTAAAAAGGGATCAACAAGATATAAGATTAAGGGTAAAATAACTTCTCAAACGAGGAGAAGTGACATTACCAACGAATCATTACTTCAAGTGAAGTAATACTACAAAGTATATCAACAATTGAGTATTCAAAGAGGATATATCAAAGGATACAAGAACGACAATATCAGTTAAGTTCAATGAATCACCTCATTTCCTTACTAGAATTCCTCGTGGATGGTTGATCGTAAGGCTAAGAATTGGAAAGGAGGTCAATACAATACTCGATTGCTCGATTGGGTGTCAAAACCGAAATGGCTCATAGAAATCAACAAAGTCTCAATGATTGGAATTTGAGATATATCATCAACATCTCAGACTCAAGAGTGAATACAGATACTTCGAAATCATCACTAACATTCCGAAGAACACGAAACAATAAATCAGCCAAAATTAGGATACCAAAATATTGGATCCTTCGAATCCTAAAATGTGGCTTGATAATATGCAAGCCACTCTACCTCAAATCATTCCAAACTCTAGATAGGAAATATCATTCCAATTCGCATGAAAAGATGAACTACAAGGAACAATCCCAAAATCCTCATACGTCATGCCAAATATTGTGGATCCCATCAATAGGATTCACAATTCTCAAAGAAGAACAAGAAAAGAATCATCCAAAAGCATCAACAAATTCCTTCAATACGGATGACTGTCAAGCACCCGTACTGAAGAGGACTCGAATAGAAAAATCACAATTATGATTGCTCCTAAAACAAGATATCATCAATTCTATTTTGTAATACTACGGAATAAAATATATTCCTTGACATATCCCAAACTTCTATCTTAAAGGACATGATAATGTAAGGGATACGATGATTAAAGGATTAGTAGCACTTGTATTATACCTGGATGTACAATAATATGTGTTTTTTCTCTATTTTTATCATATTTTGTTCTGAAATCAACTCTGATACCAAGCTATGAAGCCCCACCCTGAGACCCACATTAACAAAAAGTATTATTGGGTAATACTGTTTGCTAATGCAGAGAATAGGGCAGGATAGGAGCGACCATCTATAGCCTTGTCTTAAATATCTATTGAATACATCGTTAAGTGCTCTAAATTTTTTACTAACTCATATGGATCGACATATATAGTAAATACTTAATACAAAACGATAGGTGGCTAACGGATCTATGAGAATAAAATACAACAATTAAATGCAACTCACATCACAGAACAACAGATAAACATACACACACACATATACAGATACATCACTAGAGTAATACAAAACGATACATATTTGTGGTTTGATGACCACAATATACAAAAGTCACAATAGTATACATCAGAGTCGACACAAAAGGACTAGACAAAAAGATGATAACATAAATACCCATGCGAAAGCAGAAAGGCTAAGTCTAATGGGTACCTAACTTGAAACATCTCGGCCTGACCTGAATATAAAATACACAGGTCAGTCTAGCTAAAATATTTAGTTTAATAGGATAAAAGATAATAAGAAGCATATGGATAAGGGAGATATTTTCCTCAAAAGAGAAGAAACAATTCTAAGTTCATATGGTTACTTCAATTGATATAATGTCACTTAGCATGAGTATATGATCTCAAAAGAGATAAATCAACATTCAACAAAATACTAAATATAGCAAGTCTCGTACCTTCGGCTTATCACAAAAAAATATGGTTTTGATGAACCATAACTTCTAAAAAGAGGAAATCCCAAAACATTCCATAATGGCAGTCTCAAATAAGTCCTCGAAATAGAGAAATCTCAATCAAAAATACGCCATAGGCAATCAAGTATATCTCCAACAGAGGAGAGTACAAATCTCAAATATATGGCGAATGGAAAATCTCAAATAAACGCCAAGTGTAAGCAACTCAAATCTCAAATATAGAACTCAAAGGAGTTCAATTTTCAAAGATGTAATTGACATATATATGATATCTCAAACGGCTCAAACGGCGAATAATAAAAAGGCGATACACTGGGAAAATCTCAAAGAATCAATGAAATCATCTCAAAATATTTTGCACGTGCATGTGGCTGAAGCCGACTAAGTACTGATCTCTCAAATATGGTACCATGCCCGAACAAATATGTCACTATGACAAATACGCTACAATGGCAAATGTCGCAATGGAAAATACGCCGCAATGGAAAATGCCGCAATGGCAATGACTCAAAGGTCCAGTACTGGCAATAAGCCGCAATGGAAAATGTTTCACAAACTCTTGGATAGGAACCCAAAAAATGTTAACGTGCATCCCATACTACACGTTTGCACTAAATGGTTTACTAACCGCTAGTAAATTTCACACTCAAAGTAGTAAAAACGTTTATCTCATCTCATCGGTAAACTCGACTCGAAGGTCAAAACGATCAAACGAACAAGTCAAGAATTAACCGATAAGACAAAAGCACGTGTCTCATACCACATATTTTACCAAATCATTTAATTCTTCTTTTCATACGCTCGAATAGTGCAAAAACGTGTATTTTATATAGAAAATACTTTGCTTTGAGAAAACTAGTTTTTAAAACAATTTTGGAAAAGCGTTTGCAAAACATTCCTTTGAAATTTTCTTTATTATAGAGAATATATAATTTTAATAGCTTAAATAATTACAAATATTGCACAATATTTTTTTTGAAATCCGTTTTATTATAAAAATCTTCCAAAAATGATTTAGAAAAACACGTATACAGAAACAACAAAAATCAACGAAAATTTAATGAAATAAACAAAAGACAAAAATCCAAATGAAATTATCAATTCATAGTACGAATCGACGTTATTGTTGGCTTTCCTATTACTAGGAGTTAGCCTTTTAGAATCGTCTCAAAACAATGCTCAAATCGTCGAATCCAAAACAATTCAATGGAAACTGCTAAAACTTTGCAAAAGAACTCGGGCATGCTGCTTGTTTGGTCATTTCGCCCCATTTAAACTTATAATTTGAGAAAACATAAAACAAGGAAAGTTGTAAAGGATATCCTAATCTTTGCAGAACATCAAGAAATATCAAATTCCGATAAGGAATGAAAAAGAAATGACTAAAAGCATTTTCAGATCTAAAGTTCACTACCGCTGTTATTTTAGTTTCGGGATAGCGACACTAGAATGAACTGTCGACATGTAAACATCAATATTTAACAAAACCCAAAACAAGAAGTTATAATTGATAATCTAAGATTTCAGTAACATCAAGAATCGTCAAATTTGGATATCAAACGAACAAGATATACTCAAATTATCGACAACACTTGGCATATTGAGTCAGAGTTTTACAGTGACATGCAGCGAGTTTGAGTTTGGTTTTTCGACCCTCTATGCTCAAAATTTTCAATAGTGTTTAACATGAAAGTAATCACATTCTTTTCGAGCTTTCTAAAACTTCAATGAAATCAAATTTTAATATAAAATGATAGAGATATGCCCAATTTAATGACAGTGATTCACAAATGAACATGCAACAAACAAAATTGAGATTTCTCACTTTGAAATTTCAATCAAAGACAGAAAATGTGAGTTTTAAACTCACCTTAGAAAAATTTAGAGTGAATATAAGCAAGCTTGAAGAAGATGATAGGATTATGCATTGATTATGCTTCAAGAACCTAAAAAAAAGAAATATATAGACATGCAAAGAGAAACTGAAATTAAAGACAATACTCTCAAAACCAAAAATTGATGAGACTATCTTTGGTTTTGGATTGATTGATTAAATTAATTAGCTTCAAATTTTTTGATCTTGCATAGAATTTAGAGAATTTGAAGCCTTGGATTCTAGAATTTAAGAGCAAAGAGGGTTTTTCAATTTTCTTCTTTTTATTTACTGTAAAATGAACTTGCTTACATTCAATTTGAGAAGGAGATGATTTCTCCTTAGTTAAAATGGTGAATGGGCTTTAAACCCCAAACCTAATAGCTTATGTGTTAATGGTTAATCCAAATAATGAAGTTATTCATGTCTTTACACTTTATTTCACATATTTTAGCCAAAACAACTTACATTTCCGTAGTTTCAACTTTATAAAAATCATACAAACTTATTTTACGTTTAGCAAAACGTTTTCACAACATATAAAAGATATTTTAACCAAAAAAATTATTTTCCATCATTAAAATTCTTATTTTTACTTAAATACTCAATTTACACTATAATTTATATGAAACAATATTTTAGCAACCAAAATTTACACAAAAATCATTTTCTTGTCGAATTAAATATAACAAACCTTATTGATATCATTCTTACTTCCAAATCTTATTTTAAACAAAATTATGCCTTATTACTTACAATATTTTGTTAAAATTAACAAAAATTAACCTTTGGCAATAATTTGCAAAATTATTGCAATTTGTCAAATTAAAACCATATAATATTCATTTTTCCTCCAAACTAACATAATAGAACTTTTTAAAACTTTACTTTCATCATTTTACACTTACTTCAACAAATTATTATTGATTAAATTATTTTGTCTCATTTAAGTAATTCAATAAATTTCCAAATCATCATATTTCCAATATTCACCATTTATAACCAACATTATCATTTTTTACTCCATTTTAATCTTTCCAATTTTATTGTTCACTTAAAATAAACGATTGTAAATCTCCAATTTATTTTTATTTTCCAATATTAAATTATAACCATCGTTATAATTTAAAATGTTAGAGGTAATCATCAAAACCAGGGTTGTTGCACAATACGACTAAGACAATGACTTGGATCAACGAAGCAGAGAGATCAGCATTCCTTTAATTCTATAAGTAGTTGAACACAAACAGCTAGTGAATTTCCATCAAGATGTCATAGCAACGATAAAAGGCTATGGAAACATCTCCAATTCCAAACTCTAGAAAACCCTAAGTGCTTTGGTCATCTGCGACCCATACCTCTGCTCAAACCATCAAACAAACTAGCTATGGAACACTAAGAAAAGATGCAAGATATTGGCTCATAAACGAGCCAAGTCTATGGGTCGCCAGGGACTCATAGGCCGTGGGTCGCTAGCGACACATGGTATTGATGCGTTTTGCGAGCCCAAGCTTCCTTAGGTTGTCTACTACTTACTTGCGAGCCGATGAAGGCATGGCCTGGCCCAAAAGCTCCACGATCTCTATAAATACCATTATACCTACAAATTGAACAGGATCTTCGCCGGACTGGTTGTTGGATCTGCCAGAAACATTCTTCACTCCCTGCCTCCCTCACAACAATCTTGAAAGAAATTCACTATGATTCTCTAGTGGATTCCAACTCCAGGGATTCAATCTACTTAGAGATAATCAAAGTCTTATAATCAAACACATCTTGTAAGAACAATCAGTCTATAATAAAAGTATAAAGTGGACGTAGGCTTCATTAACAGCCGAACCACTATAAAAATTCTCTGACTTCTTTCTATTAATGTTCTTTTTCTATATCTATGATCTATGATATTGTGTCAGAAAAGAGCTGGTGCTTTTAAACTCAAATGAGGGCGTTAGCCCATTTTTTGGATCAACAAATAGTTTAAAATATCAACTACGAACTTGCCTTTGGGTTCATTCAGGGTTGAACTCATTTCGATTGTATAATGATAAAGATGATAATTTATTAAGTCCAGCAATACGTTCTCCTAGGCAAACATTCAATTGTCACTTAGAAGATTATTCTAATTATCACAAAACAAATGGAGACTCATCTTTCGAACCAATCCAAATAAAATATACCTTACTTAAGACATTGTTTTCTAAAATATTTATACCATAAAATATTTTGCGTAAAACTATTACTACTTCCCCAAAAATCTTTTGAAATCCCAAAGACAATGAAATTTGGATCCTCAAAATCCTTTTATTTAAAAAACACATTTTCATAATTACAAATTTCATAAAATCATTCTTTATAAAATCATTTCCCAAATATTTTGTTCAAGATATTCAAGCTTTCCTTTAATAATCATCTTTCATTAAAATCCAATTTTCACCATCGAATGCCTTATAGTTAAATTGTAAAACTAAATTGACAAGGTGTTCGCTTTACTACTTTTATAGTTCTATCTATTCAACCCATGCTTTAAAAAGGCAAATTTCTAATAAATCACCAAACAATAGTGTAGCAACCCTGGTTTTCATGATTACCTATAATATTAAATTATAACGGTGGTTATAATTTAATATTATAAAATAAAATAGATTAGAGAATTAAAATGGTTTGTTTAAATAAACAATGGATTTAAAACGTGAAAATAAAATTTTGAAACTTTATTTGAATGTTTGTGTTAAAAATGAGCAAACATGATTTTAATTTAAAGAAATGCAACAATTTTGATAACTGTTTCCAAATGTTTCTTTTATATATTTTTAAAAGAAGCATTTGATTTAAAATGTGGTATATTATAAATAAAAAGGAGTGGCTTGGGTTAAAAATAACTTTAGAATAAAGAAATGATGAAAATATGATTTGTTATATTTTGTTACACAAGAAATAAATTTTTATGTAATTTTTGAAGCTAAAAATGGAGTTTTAAGTACTAATTGTGCAATTTGTGCATTTAAATTAAAATAAGAGTTTTCTTAGTGAAAATAAATTTTTAATGCAAACTTGTCTTTTATTTTGATATGTTCGTACTTTTTAGTTGTCCCTTCTCACTCGAGAATATTATCACATTATCCTTATGCTCATATTATCGCTTATCTCTGTTAACTGATTTTTTTAGCTAGACTGACCCATGTATTTTTTACTCGGGTCAGACCGAGGTGTTTCAGGTTAAGTACATTTGGACTTAGCTTATTCTGCTTCCGCATAGACTCTATTCTGCTAGCTCTTTTTGTTATAGCTTTTTTGTATAGTCCCTTTTGGTTTGCTACTCTGATATGTGTATTCTTTTGACTCGCTTGTATTTTGTGGTTGTTATACCACTTGACATGTATCATTTTGTATACTCTGTGTTATATTTGTATATGTGTGTGTGTGTATATATATATATATATATATATGTGATGATCTACTGTTCTGTGATGTGTTTTTCATTCAAATTATTGTATTTTGTTCCGATAGATCCTATAGCCACCTATGGCTTTGTATTAAGTATTTTTTGGATACGTCGATCTACTTGAGAAAAGAAAATATGGCATTTTTCGACGTATTCAATAGATATTTAAGACAAGGATATAGATGGTTGCTCCTATCTAGCCCTATTCTCTGCATTAGCAGACAATATTACCTAGTAATACTTTTTCTTGATGTGAGTCTCGGAATGGGGCATCACAGCTTGGTATCGGAGCTGAGTTTAGAATAAAATATGATAAAAACAGAATAGAAACACATTCAAAGTGTAACAAAAACATGACGAATCCCTGAATCATCGTGCCTTTGTTCTTTTTGTGTCCTTTGGGGTAGATAGAATTTTAGGAATACGTCTAGGAATGCATTTTAATTTCGTATTATTCCATATTTGAATTAATTATATCTACCATGTGAGTAATCTTTATCTTATCTTAACTTTTAGCTAATGGTTGAAAGAGGCAGAGGACAACGCTCGGATGTTGGGCAATCCAGTGCTCGCATCCAGACAGCGTTTATTTGTTTGCCGATCAATTTATGGAGTTATTTAGGAGCACTCAGCCTCCAACTCCTACTCAAGCACCTCTTCCATGAAAGTCTATCTTTTCTCCCTTGTGAAATGATTTCTTCCATCTCGAAGGAAAGCCGTTCAAAGTCTCTGAGTCTGTTCTTGAGGTCCAAGCTTGGATCCGTACGTGCAAGCACATCTTCTCTCGCATGGATCTTTCTGATCATGATAGATTTCTTGTAGCATCTAGCATATTGCAAGAGCGTTCCCTTGATTGGTACGATCTTCTCATAGCCGAGCTCGATGAGTCTACTCTTTTTGGGACTCAGTTTCGTGAACGATTCGAGCTCAAATTCGTTCCTGAATCTGAGAAAGCTTTATTAGCCCGTCGCTTCCTCGAGTTGAAGCAAGGGAAATCATCCGTCTCTGATTATGTTTCATTATTCGAGGCCTTATCTAAGTATGGTCTTGAATACATTAGCACTTAGTATAAGAAGAATTTGAAGTTTGTCTCTAATCTTAAGAAGTATCTCAAGAAGTCTTTGATGCTCCAGCTCGAGCTTTCTTTCAAGGAGTTGGTTGACTCAACGCTTCATCTCGAAGCTGTCGAGAAGAAGTGCGGGAGTGGTGATGAGGTTGAGGTTTTCAAGAACCCTAATAAGAAGAAGTTCCCATTTCATAAGTCAAAAATTTTCCCTTCCAAGAAGAAGATGCCCATTGGATCTTATTCTAATTCCAAGCCTAGTGGAGCATCTCCTACTCGGAAGGGGTGTTTCAATTATGGTTCTCCTGACCATATGATTCAAGATTGTCCTAAGCCTCTCTTCTACCGCTACTCTGAATAATTCTAAATCTGGCAACTTGAATGTAGCAGATGCTTGTGGAGGTTCTTTAAGTGTAGAGGTACTTCTCCTTCTATTCTTGAAGGTTCATTGTTGTTTCTTGATCGTTCTATTCAAGTCCTCTTTGATACACGTGCGTCGCATTCATTCGTATCGAAGAAGCTCATTGATGATTTGTCTTTGGATGTTTCTTGTATGGTTACTTCATTGAGGATTGCGAATCCTATCGGGGGATCCGCAACACTTAGCATGCTTTGTGATGATGTTGGGATTGTTTTATGTGGCTTATCTTTTCGTGCGAATCTGCACGTTATTTATTATTTGGGATTTGATATGATTTTGAGTATAGACTGGCTAGTGCGATACGATGCCAAGATTATTTGTTCCGAGAGAATTTTATATATTCAACATCCAGATTCGTCTACTTAGTTATCACTTGTTCTTCGGAATGTGGATAATTCCAAAGTTGCTTTATATTCTCTAGACTCACGAGACGATGATGATATATCTCGTATTTCTATTTTTTGGGACTTCGCTGATGTATTTCAGCCTATTTCGGGTTCCGCATTGATTTAATTCCAGGCGCGTAGCCAGTTTGTCATCCTCCCATGAGGATGTCTATAAAGGAAAATGAGGAACTCAAGAAGCATCTTTTAGAGCTTGAGTCCAAGCAGTTGATTCAGTCTAGTTCTTCACCGTGGGGTGCCGCGGTCGTCTTCATGAAGAAGTTCGATGGAACTCTTAGGCTTTGCATCGACGATCGCAAGTTTAACGAGTTGACCATCAAGAATAGGTATACATTACCTAGGATCGACGATATATTCAATCAATTGAGTGGCGCCAAGGTCTTTTCCTAGCTCGATCTTGCCACTGGTTTTCATCAGCTTCGAGTTGAGGAAGATAACATTCCTCTTACAACTTTCCGCACTCGATATGGATCTTACGAGTGGCTCGTTATGCCGTTTGGTTTGATGAACGCTCCTGCTTTCTTTGTTGATCTTATAAATCGAGTATTCTGACAATATATTGATAAGTTCGTCCTTGTGTTTATCGATGACATCCTTGTTTATTCGAGGTCTGAAGCCGAGAATGTTATCACTTGAGAATTGTCTTGATTACTCTTCGTCACTATTAGCTTAAAGCCAAATTCTCCAAGTGCCATTTCTTGAAGAATAAGGTTGTGTTCTTAAGCTACGTTGTTTCTTACGAAGGCATTTCGGTCGATCCTTTAAAGATCGAATCCATCCAGAATTGGAAGAGGCCTGAGAATGTTCATGAGATTCCTTGGATTGGCGGGTTATTACCGCTGATTCATTGAGGATTTTTCTTGTACTGTGCTTCCTCTCACCAGCCTTACTCGAAAAGGCATTCGATTTATTTGGTCCGACAAGTATGAAGCTTCTTTTTAGAAGTTGAAGGAGCTTCTCATTAATGCTCCTATTCTAGTGGTTCTCGAAGGGAATCGAGATCTTGTTGTCTACACTGATGCTAGTAGGTGTGGCCTCGGTGCCATGCTTATGCAGAAGGATCATGTAGTTGCTTATGCTTCTAGGCAACTGCGTCCGAATGAAGTCCGCTATGCCACTCATGACCTCGAGTTAGCTACTATCGTCTTTGCCTTGAAGATTTGGCGCCATTATCTATTAGGCGAGCACTTCATTCTATACACCGATCACAAGTCCTTGAAATATCCGTTCTCACAGAAGGAGCTCAATATGAGGCAATAGCATTGGCTCGAGTACCTTGCCTCCTATGACCTTGATATCTAGTATACCCCTGGTAAGGGAAATCATGTTACTGATACGCTTAGTCGCAAACATTCAGTAGTTGTTTCTATGATGCTAGCCGAGTGGGATGTTTTAGAGACCTTATCCCTTTGTGATATTTGTGATCGAGCTCCATCTTCTGATTCTCCTATCCTATTATTTAGTTTGGAAGCTCGACCCAGCTTATTGGATCATATTGCCGATGCTCAGTGGTGTGATCCTGATCTTGTGCACCTTATTCAGATTTGTGAATTTGAGTCCCGTGATGTGGAGTTGCAGGATTTCAGTATTGATTCCCATGGGTGTTTACGCAAGAATAACCATCTTGTTGTGCCTTCTGATTCTGCACTTAGGCATGACATTTTCGATGACTCTCATCATTCTATGTATACCATTCATCCTGGCAGTCGTAAGATGTATGCCGATATGCATCGCCTTTATTATTGGGAAGGCATGAAGCATGGTGTGGCAAGTTATGTGAGTAATTGCTTGACTTGTCAACGTATCAAAGTCGAACATCATCGCCCTTCTAGTCTCCTTCAGCCTCTGGATATTCCATTATGGAAATGTGATCAGATTTCAATGGATTTCATTGACGGCCTACCTCGTTTGAGATCGGGCCATTCTAACATTTGGGTTATTGTTGATCGCCTTACAAATCAGCGCATTACGTTCCTATTAAGTCTAATAGGAGTGCTTCTCATTTGGCTAAGTTATATATCAAGGAAATCATGAGACTTCATGGAGTTCTTAGTTCGATTGTTTGTAACCGTGACCCACTATCCACGAGTCATTTCTGGTAGAGTCTTTAGCAAGCTTTGGGAACAAAGCTTAATTTCAGCAAAGCATATCATCCGCAGACTAATGGACAGACTGAACGGGTGAATCGTATTCTCGAGGATCTTCTCCGTGCTTGCATTCTAGATTTCGATGGTAGTTGGGAGGATTGCATACCTCTTGTGGAATTCTCTACAACAACAGTTTTCAGTTCAGTATCGGTGTGGCTCCTTTCGAAGCCTTATACGGAAGGCCATGTCGATCACCTTCTTGTTGATTAGAATCTGGTAAGAAGCTTATTCTAGGCCCCGATTCGGTTTGTGATTCTTTTGAGAAGATTATTCTTATTCGACAGAGAATGAAAGAGGCACAAAGCCGTTAGACATCCTACACGGGCAACCGTAGGAAGCCTCTCGAGTTCTTTATTGGTGATCTCGTCTTTATTCATGTTTCTCCTTTGAAGGGGGTTATGCGTTTTAGTATAACCGGGAAATTAGCTACTCGCGTTATTGGACAATTTCCTATTACTCAATGTATTAGCCCTGTGGCTTATAGAATTTCACTTCTAGCTCATCTATCTGGCATTCCCGACGTGTTTCATGTCTCTCAGCTTCGAAAGTGTCTTCGAGAGTCGAATTCTATTATCGATTCTCCTGGTTTGCAAGAGCTTGAGATCTCACCAGACTTATCTATCAAGCAGTTTCCTATTCGTGTTCTCGCTTCGAAGGTGAGACACCTTCGAAACAAGGATAACTCGCTTGTGAAGGTTCAATGGTCTGCTAATCCCAATGGCTGTACTTGGGAAACCAGAGAATCTATCGAGCAATCATACCCTAGATTCCTATCTTCTCATGACATTGGCGAGAATTTATAGACACAAGCTATTTATTTTCTTTGCTTGATGAAGTAAATTGTGTTGAATATATACTCTTCTCTAGAAATTGGGAGGATGCAATTTTGTTAAAGAGGGAGTCTGTAACAACCTTGGTTTTGATGATTACTCTTAATATTAGATTATAACGGTGGTTATAATTTAATATTGTAAAATAAAACAGATTAGAGAAATAAAATGGTTTATTTAAATAAAAAATGGGTTTAAAATGTGAAAGTAAAGTTTTGAAACTTTATTTTGGATATTTGTGTTAAGAATGAGCAAAATATGATTTTAATTTAAAGAAATGCAATAATTTTGATAACTATTGCCCAATGTTTCTTTTATATATTTTTAAAAGAAGCATTTGATTTAAAATGTGGTATATTGTAAATAAAAAGTAGAAATTTGGGTTAAAAATAATTTTAGAATGAAGAAATGATGAAAATATGATTTGTTATATTTTATTACATAAGAAATAGATTTGTGTGTAATTTTTGAAGCTAAAAACGGAGTTTTAAGTACTAATTGTGTAATTTATGCATTTAAATTAAAATAAGAGTTTTATTAGTGAAAATAAAATTGTAATGTAAACTTGTCTTTTATTTTGATATAAAATAATTTTAAGAACATAAAAATTGATTGCGTGATTTTATAGAAGTAAAAACATTTGCATTAAATACATAGTATAACTTGTGTATATCAGCGTATTAGCGAATTTAGCGTTAATTTCTTTTAGGTTCATTAATATGGATATTGGGTCTTAGCCCGTTTAAAAAACTTAACCAGAAATTTGAGAAACATCTCTTTCCTATTTTGTTGTACGTACAACAAAATAGTTTCTTTCAAAAGCTAAGAGAAATTGAGAAATCCACCTTCTTCTTCTCAAACAAAATTTCAAACTCCAATCTTTATCAAATCTCTTGCTGTAATTAACAAGTTAAAGCTAGTTTATTTTAGGTAATCTATCTTTAAACCTAAATACTTAATCAAATTCCAAATTTGAATATGTTTGTTTGCAATTGTGATATTCTTCTTTGCATATCTTTGTTCTTCTATTTTAAAGGTTGTTGAAGCAAATTCCAACACAAAGCTCGCAACTTTCTTAAGTTAATTCAAGTTTTCCCTTTGATTTGCAAAAGTGAGTATCAAAACTCACAAACGCTAGCTAAAGCCATGCTTCAAAATGCCAAATCTAACCAAAAATAGCTTTAATATATTGATTATGTTTATATTGTTCCTGTGAAAACTGAGTTTGTGTGTCACTTTGCGCGTCATTTTCTCCCAATTCCGGCAATGAAACGCTGTTGGATTTTCTTCAGTTGATAACTTATGTGTTGTAGATATGTATGCCAAATTTCATTGAAAAATATATTTGTTTGATGCTTGAAAACTGCATTGCAAAATCAATGCACAGTCTGTAAATTATCTGTATACGTCTTGTTTTCCGAGTTGCTGCAAACATGGCCTGGGTCCATGTTTGAGACCACATATCTGTAACAACCCGTAAAATTTAATAATTAAGCTGGTTATTTTAATTAAAATTGTGTAATTTAATTTTGAAGGAAACAAAATTTGGTAATTTATAATGAAGCAAACGTGAAAAAAGGGTAACGTAAATGGTAAATCACGTAAGACTTTGTGATTTAATATTTGGGGAACAAAATTTGGGTAACTTATTTATGAAATAATAAGTGAATTAAAAACGTAACAATGCTAATTAAAAATTATAATTAATGGATCTAATGAAATTTCCAATTTGTTGTAATACGGGAAAAGGAATACTTATTAATAAATTTAATATAAGAAATGAACTTAAATATTGAATTTATGAATTTATATATATATTGAATAGCAACTGAACGTAAATTTAGGTAATAAGGTTAGAACAAGTTGATAAATATTAAATGTGTAGTGTAATCCCAATTGATTTAAACCATTGTGAAGTTTTAACTGATCATAGTGTTTAATAATTGTTAAAATAATAATGGAAGTGTGAATGGAAGTTTAATAGAAATGTTAATTTTATACATAGATGGCAATTGATTTAATTAAAAATTTGAAACCAAGATAAAACAACGAATTGGGATATTAAATGGGTATAAGCGCCTAAATTTCAGCACAATGAAATAAAATATTGAATACAAATAAAAGATGAAATTTGAATTATATAGCCGATTGGAACATTTGTTGTAATTAATGAACTTTTAAAGGTAATTAAGAGTTAAGGGTAATAATGGTTATAAGTTATATATTTATTTAGTTCGTAAAAGTCAGTTTGAAATCAATTACAGTTAATTCACTTAATTAGCGCAATTTGATGTAGATTAATTTGGTAATCGGAGAATGTTAATTCAATAGGATGTAACCAATGAAATTTTAATCTAATACTACGTTAAGGCTAACTAAGGTAAGTATTAATAAAGCGAATGAAATGCAATACCAATTGAGGGAAACCAATTCGTAAGGGTATAATTGAATGAAATCAGTAAATTGGGAAATAAATTCAAAATTGATATTAATTGATGAAATAATGCATAATAAATTGTTGGTTGATAATTAAAGTATGAAGGTGTGTAAATGGGCATATATTAATTGCAATGAAATAAATTAACGTTGAATATGGAATTATAAATCTGGTTTGATGAGTAACGAACTTAAATGCAAGTAATATAGGTGGCTTGTTATATAAGGTGTTAAATAAACTATGTAAATAATTGGTAACTATATCTAAATTTAATGTTTTATTAATGTAATTTAAAGTAACGATTAATGGAATAAAGGATGGCACCAAGATAAATTAGTTAATTGGTTTTAAAATCCAAATTTATGAGTGAAATTGACAAATTTCAATATAGTAGTTATTACACAATAAGTGGAATTAAAATAGTTAATACGAATAAAGGTGAAATTGGAAGTATCAATGTAATATAACGTAAACAAATGTTCAATATGTTTAGAGGATAATGTTTGTTTGAATAATAAGAATGGGAATCAACATTTTTTCCGTTTATTGGAATTTAAATTACGATAATATGATTTACTACAATTAAATGGAAACTTAATATTTGAAATATTGCATAAATGGAAATGTAGATGAAACCTAAGAAAATAAATATAAACAATCGTGAACCAATGTAAATTGCATCCTTTTGATAACGATGAATTTAATAATAGAATGAATAGTGAATTTAATAGAATTGTTGGAAATTTTATTTATAATTTTGAAATTAATGAAATTGAAGGTTTATATTGAAATTTATAAATTTATCTTCTCTAAATAGACATTTAAATTTGTTTAAATCATTAAAAATGTTTGAGAAATATAAGGTGATAAAATTGTCAATTTTAGAATTGAAATTTAAAATTTTGATTTAATCAATTAATTATACATTTATTTAATTAATATAAAAATATCCATTTTTGCCACTGACTCAGATTTCGATGAAACCAGTTTCATCGGATCCGTAACGGTGAATTATAATAGTTTTTCAAGTTTCGCAGCGATCGGACTTGTCGTTTGATCGTACGGACTCGAAAAGCCTTGAAATTTATGCAATTTAAATCAATTTGGAAAATTTGAATTCAGCATAACTTCTTCATACGATGGAATTTGGACGTGAAACTTTTTCCATCACGTTTAAAATATTTTTAAACATATATTTGGATATATGGGTTGACCCTTTTCCGTTCTGGAATCGAAACGGGCTTTTCGGGTCAATTATCGTTCAAAACCCAGATCCAACCTAGCCCATTCTTTCTATTATGTTTGCCTATGTATATGTGGTGATAAACCCTAGGTCATTGCTTATTCCTTATTCAGAACGTATGCTCTTCCTCTTTTCACTGCAAACCCTAATCTTCCCAATCAATTTCAATTTCAAAAAAAAGGGAGGGGAAAAAATTGTGGATCTGCAGCAACTTCTGGTTGCGCTTCGATTTTCAGAGGCAAAAACGCTGCATCTACTTCGGGTTTGGAAGAAAGTTACCCGGGTCGCTCCGGGTCGTTTTGGCAAAAACTCCAAGCAAGCACCGGGGAATTGAGGCGGTGGACCGAAGTTGAACCCGAAGTCGACTCAGGACCAGAATTTTCCAATCTTCTAATTTTCCTAACATTTTCATACGAGCACGGATTCATGCGTGGTTTGTTTTCTAGGATCGTGCTAGAATTACGGACGTTTTGGCATTGTTTTGGATGGATTTGGAGACTGTTGAAATTTTAGGTTTAAATTGGATTTAAATTCAATTTAAATTCAAAAGGTGAGTGTTTTAACCCACTCACAACTCCTAAGATTTCTTATGTTGGTTAAATTGATTAATAATGTATTTAAAATTTTATTTGTAGCTGTTTGGCATATATTTCATCATTTTCTCAGTTAAATTGCATTCATTTAATTTACGCGTTATTTAATTCATTATTGCATTTAAAACTGCCAGTTAATTGTTAATTAATTTATTCACTGCATTAAAATTGTCAGTTAAATTTTAGTAAAAATTATTATTGCATATAACATGTTAGTTAAATTTATTTATTATTGCATATAAAATACAGTTAAACATTTATTTAATTCATTATTGGAAAATTAACTGGCAGTAATTAATTATTATTTATTGATTGTGGTTGTTTGAATTGGATGATAAATTGATAAATGTTGATGATTGATATGATGGATGAATGGATGCTGTATTTATATTGTATAAACTTCAAGTTATTATGCATTTCATTTCATTTGGGAATGCGGTTTGAAATGATATACAACCGCATTTTTATTTTTAAATTGCGGATTGAAATGATAAATATCCGCATCACTTGACCATAGGATAGAAAATTTTATACAGACACCGTCGGTGTATATATATATATATAATTATTTTGAAAATGATTTCTACTGTTTGGATAGGATACGATTTAATAAATATTAAATTTTGATATTTTATAAATATTATTTTATATATACATATATAGTTAATTTGTTGAATTTAAGCTATGTATAAATCTGTTAAATAAAAATGAGCAAGTTGAATAACGGAGTTTGATAATTTATATTATATGATTTACTACAGGTTTAAGATATTGTATATATATAGAGTTTTAAAAGATTCAAATCAATTAAGATTGGAAGATAAATCGGAAATTTATTTGGAATTGAGCTTATTTAAAAATTTAACTCCATAAGTTGATGTAGACTTATTAAGATTGGAATTTAAAGGTATGACATCTATAACTGGATTTTTATTCAAGATAAATCAAATGAATATTTCTTGTATAAATAAATTGAAGAAAATTATTAGTTGTTAGTAATTTGAGTTTTATTTTATGGATTTATTATGTGAAGATTTCAAAACTATATAATAGGACAATAAATTGTTGAATAGAAATTTTCAACCTGAGTTTTGAAATTGTTAAATACTCATAGTTTGAAATATATTAAAATCGAAGTGTTTTATTGAAACTGAGAGTGAATCTAAATTTATGGGTTAGACTTAATTTAAAGTGAATAAATGGTAAAGGCGTGGAAATTATTTACTTTTTAAAGTAATTTAAAATCAACTATTTTACATACATTTAAGTTTTGGAAGTTATGGTTTTAAATTATGAAACCCAAAGTTTTATGTTTTGAAAGGCTATGTTTCAAGTATTTGGTTTCAAATTATTATAACCTTGAAATGAGTTTAAAAAAAATATATAATGAAATGATATCATATTTATTTGGTTTTAAAAGAAGAAATGATATCATATTTATTTGGTTTTAAAGAAGAAATGATATCGTAATTATAGTTTTGAAATGGGTATTTTATTCTGGTTTTGAAAGTATAAACTATTTTGAAAAGGTCGTGGTGTTATAACAACGTTTGGTTGTTAAAGAGACTGGGATCGGAAGTTGTCATACTCTCTGCAACTCCGAAAACCACTTTAACAACCGTGTATGCGGTGGAGATTCCAGAATGAAGTAGGATGGTGGCGGCGTTCCTCTGAGGTAAATACGTGGACCCAACTCCCGTGAGTTGGCATAAGGTGGCTAAAACAAGAGCGATCGACGAGTTAATAAGGTAGCACCTTTGATCGAACACTTCCCTTCGATACTATACTCTGACTTTGGATTGATTCGGTGGCCACCTTTACTTTTGATTTCTTTGATTTGGGGGAGTTTGTTCGAGGTGGGCGGTAGCTGCGCGCTACGCGTTACCACCGACCCGAAAGCGTAATTGGTATATCTACCATGGCATTGCCTAGTTGTGTCGTGACTCCTACTCTAGTTTGGTTTTCTCCCGTAGCCCATGTGGTATCCTATGGTGGCTTCCCGATCAGGAGGGACTATGATATTGGATGGACTACTGGGACTATTATTGTGTTAAGGGGGAGATTGTGTAACTCCTTAACGCTCTTTAAATAAGTTTATTTTACAATTAGACACTATTATAATAGCGAAATATACTACATAGTAAATAGTTTAACAGATCCTTAAGAGATGTGAATCCCGAGCGTCTTTTAAGTTACTGCACTCATATTTATCTCCGTTGATTTAACTTACATAAGATCTTTTAGTTCTGACTCGAATGTTTTGTCTTTTCAATTCGCTCGGGTCAGTCCAAGCGTCTCAGGATTTAAAGATTTAGCTCTGGAGGACGAAGATGAAGATTTGTATTGCTATTATCTACTATATTATTCCACCACACCATTTAATTCCGCTGCATTGATATTTATTGGTATGTGAACTCTAATCTTTATTGTATAAAGAAGAATATAATGTTTTGTAAACAGTTTTGCGAACTATATATTGATTATTATATTTTATCTTTGCACTGTGAGATTCTGTTTATTTTATTTCTTCTCTGTTTTTTCCTTATTTACCCCATAACAATCCGCCCTTCCATATGGTTTGAACTGGCACGTGTGTCGAATTAAACCGTGCGAAAAGGCGGGACGTTACAATTGGTATCAGAGCTTTGGTTTAGCGATAAACCTTAGCTTTGTGGGGTCTGACTCTTTACTAATAGGGTAGTAATACCCTATGGGAGTCGCTGAGTGTATATGTATGAGAGAGCGTATTTGTTAGTGTTATAAAAAGATTTTAATATTGTGTTAATCTGTTCCATTTTGTATTTATAAATTCTGGTTGATGCATGGGACGCTGTGACATCAATAGGGATTTCTAAACACTTAATAGGACAGACCGACATAATATTTGTTTTTAATATAGGCGAATGAAATAATTTTGCACATTATATTTTCTATATATATAAAATAATTTTTTATAAAGATTATATTTGGTTGCAATATATTAGTTGTTAGGAATAAAATTTATACATAATAGGTAAAATAAGATTGAAAATAAAATCAATGAAATTTGGAAATTTTAGAACTTAAGTCCGGGATTTTGAAAAATTGCTTTCAAAGGATTTTTAAATATAATAATAGTATTTAGAAATATTTTCTGATATAAATATTTCAATATAATTTGAAAGTATGGTTTTAAAGAAATTCTGGAAAGAAATAAGTTGTACTCCCTCTCTACCACTGGAAAATAATTTCGATGATGAGTGCACGCATCACCGATGTTCATTTTCAAGTTTTGAAGTGGGAAGGCCACTATAGTAGTCTTACTACGGATTTATTTGATAACCAAATATAATTTTTTAATTTTTTTAAGTATAAATCATTATCTATTATCTTTAAAATGATTTGAAAGTAAATGTGGTATTTAATTCTTAAGTTTCTGCTAATTAATAGTTTTAATTTGGATAGTGAAATTGAAGTTAACTAATAATTGGAACCTTTAAATAAATTTAGAGATTAAATGCTTGGTTATAAATGAAATTAAAGGAAGTTTGAAATTTGTAACTTATAAAACAAAGATGTAATTATTGAACCATTAACTAATTAAAAGAATTGAGAAAAACTTGTATAACTTTCAATTACATTCTTAAAGGCATACATATAACTTACCAAAAGATATAAAAGTTGAAAATGTTAATAAGAAAATGTAATTGATATTATACAAGTAATTAACTTGAGAAAATGAAAGTAATTAATAGAATTCTTTAATAAATAATAATTGATGTTGTAGTGTTATAAACTTAAGTATAATTGAAATGCTACTAAATTAATATAATAGGAAGGTAAGTAATATAAATAAATGATTGTAAACCTTAGTAAATGAATTAATAAAATTCTTTATTTATAAGAATTGACGTTATAAAGTTATAAATTTAAGTGTAATTAAAATGTTACCATAATTTAATATAATAGAAATGTAAGCGCTAAATAAGTAAATGAAATTTGAGAAATGAATGTAATGCAAATAAATAAATGTGATTTGTCGTTTGGAATTGTTGTTGTTTGGTTTATGGTTGTTTGGGTGAAGATACTTTAAGATTGTTTGGATGTATAAATAATCTATTTAGTTCATCTAAGACTGTTGAGTAATTGATGCGCTTAGTAGTTTATTTTTCTTTCAATACAATTTGAAGTTTGAACCCGAACAATTATTTGTTTTGTTTGATATGAATGAATGATTGCTTTGTGTTGATGTTTGTGTGATGGTTGTATGCTGTTTGTTGCAATTGATTGTTGTTGTACTGATTTGGTTATTTATAATTGAAACCACTTTAAATATTTCACTCTATATAATTGTTAACCCTTTTAGATTATATGAGTGAAATGCAGGAAATTGCAACCGCATTTGGTTTCATAATTAAGCGTATATTACCCGACAAATAGGTACGTTTTTGGATTACGGTATAGCGCTATTATATTATTTTTCCCGTGTTGGGATTTTATATTATTTTGGAAAATATATGTTGTATATTATTATAATCGATATTATATTTTCTCCCGAGCCTCCCCGTACAAAGGAGACTCTACCGAAATTTTTCGTAAAATTTTGGACTTAGAAATTTTTGAAAATATTTTCCAAACTTTATTTATTTAAGTATAAAAAGGTTTAATGGTTATAAAATGGGTATATTTTATTTAAAGTAATAAATTTTGTAAATTCATTTTTCTATGAATTTAATATTTTAGTATGATATATTGATTTCTTAATTCTTTCTTCTCCCTTCTTTTTCCTTTTCGGGGGCGAAAAGTTTTGAGTGGGGGAGAGTGTAATGACCCGTAAAATTTTAATAATTAAGCTGGTTATTTTAATTAAAATTGTGTAATTTAATTTTGAAGGAAACAAAATTTGGTAATTTATAATGAAGCAAACATGAAAAAAAAGGTAACGTAAATGGTAAATCACGTAAGACTTTGTGATTTAATATTTGGGGAATAAAATTTGGGTAACTTATTTATGAAATAATAAGTGAATTAAAAACGTAATATTGCTAACTAAAAATTAAAATTAATGGATCTAATGAAATTTCCAATTTGTTGTGATACGAGAAAAGGAATACTTATTAATAAATTTAATATAAGAAACGAATTTAAATATTGAATTTATGAATTTATATATATATATTGAATAGCAACTGAATGTAAGTTTAGGTAATAAGGTTAGAATAAGTTGATAAATATTAAATGTGTAGTGTAATCCCAATTGATTTAAATCATTGTGAAGTTTTAACTGATCTTAATGTTTAATAATTGTTAAAATAATAATGGAAGTGTGAATGGAAGTTTAATATAAATGTAAATTTTATGCATAGATGGAAATTGATTTAATTAAAAATTTGAAACCAAGATAAAACAATAAATTGGGATATTAAATGGGTATAAGCGCCTAAATTTCAGCACAATGAAATAAAATATTGAACACAAATAAAAGATGAAATTTGAATTATATAGCTGATTGGAACATTTGTTGTAATTAATGAACTTTTAAAGGTAATTAAGAGTTAAGGGTAATAATAGTTATAAGTTACATATTTATTTCGTTTGTAAAAGTTAGTTTGAAATCAATTACAGTTAATTCACTTAATTAGCGCAATTTGATGTAGATTAATTTGGTAATCGGAGAATGTTAATTCAATAGGATGTAACCAATGAAATTTTAATCTAATACTACGTTAAGGCTAACTAAGGTAAGTATTAATAAAGCGAATTAAATGCAATACCAATTGAGGGAAACCAATTCGTAAGGGTATAATTAAATGAAATCGGTAAATTGGGAAATAAATTAAAAATTGATATTAATTGATGAAATAATGCATAATAAATTGTTGGTTGATAATTAAAGTATGAAGGTGTGTAAATAGGCGTATATTAATTACAATGAAATAAATTAGCGTTGAATATGGAATTATAAATCTGGTTTGATGAGTAACGAACTTAAATGCAAGTAATATAGGTGGCTTGTTATATAAGGTGTTAAATAAACTATGTAAATAATTAGTAACTATATCTAAATTTAATGTTTTATTAATGTAATTTAAAGTAACGATTAATGTAATAAAGGATGGCACCAAGGTAAATTAGTTAATTGGTTTTAAAATCTAAATTTATGAGTGAAATTGACAAATTTCAATATAGTAGTTATTACACAATAAGTGGAATTAAAATAGTTAATACGAATAAAGGTGAAATTGATAGTATCAATGTAATGTAACGTAAACAAATGTTGAATATGTTTAGGGGATAATGTTTGTTTGAATAATAAGAATGGGAATTAACATTTTTTTCGTTTATTTGAATTTAAATTACGATAATATGATTTACTGCAATTAAATGGAAACTTAATATTTGAAATATTGCATAAATGGAAATGTAGATGAAACCTAAGAAAATAAATGTAAACAATCGTGAACCAATGTAAATTGCATCCTTTTGATAACGATGAATTTAATAATAGAATGAATAGTGAATTTAATAGAATTGTTCGAAATTTTATTTATAATTTTGAAATTAATGAAATTGAAGGATTATATTGAAATTTATAAATTTATCTTCTCTAAATAAACATTTAAATTTGTTTAAATCATTAAAAATGTTTGAGAAATATAAGGTGATAAAATTTTCAATTATAGAATTGAATTTTAAAATTTTTATTTAATCAATTAATTATACATTTATTTATTTAATATTAAAATAGCCATTTTTGCCACTGACTCGGATTTCGACGAAACCAGTGTCATAGGATCCGTAGCGGTGAATTATAATAGTTTTTCAAGTTTCGTAGCGATTGGACTTGTCGTTTGATCGTACGGACTCGAAAAGCCTTGAAATTTATGCAATTTAAATCATTTGAAATCAATTTGGAAAATTTTAATTTAGCATTACTTCTTCATACGATGGAATTCGGACGTGAAACTTTTTCCACGTGTTTAAAATATTTTTAAACGTATATTTTGATATATGGGTTGACCCTTTCCCGTTCCGGAATCGAAACGGGCTTTTCGGGTCAATTATCGTTCAAAACCCAAATCCAATCTAGCCCATTCTTTCTATTCTGTTTGCCTATATGTTTGTGGTTATAAACCCTAGCTCATTGCTTATTCCTCATTCTGAACGTATGCTCTTCCTCATTCCACTGCAAACCCTAATCTTCCCAATCCAATTTCAATTTCAAAAAAAAGGAGGAAAAAAAATTGCGGATCTGCAGCAACTTCTGGTCACGCTTCGAGTTTCAGAGGCAAAAACGATGCATCTACTTCGGGTTAGGAAGAAAGTTACTCGGGTCGCTCCGGGTCGTTTTGGCAAAAACTCCAAGCAAGCACCAGGGAATTGAGGCGGTGGACCGAAGTTGAACCCGAAGTCGACTCAGGACCAGAATTTCCCAATCTTCTAATTTTCCTAACTTTTTCATACGAGCTCGGATTCATGCGCGGTTTGTTTTGCTGGGATCGTGTTAGAATTACGGACGTTTTGGCGCTGTTTTGGATGGATTTGGAGACTGTTGAAATTTTGGATTTAAATTGGATTTAAATTCAATTTAAATTCAAAAGGTGAATGTTTTAACCCACTCACAACTTCAAAGATTTCTTATGTTGGTTAAATTGATTAATGATGTGTTTAAAATTTTATTTGTAGCTGTTTGGCATATATTTCATCATTTTCCAATTAAATTGCATTCATTTAATTTACGCGTTATTTAATTCATTATTGCATTTAAAACTGCCAGTTAATTGTTAATTAATTTATTCACTGCATTAAAACTGTCAGTTAAAATTTTAGTAAAAATTATTATTGCATATAACATGCTAGTTAAATTTATTTATTATTGCATATAAAATACAGTTAAACAGTTATTTAATTCATTATTGAAAAATTAACTGTCAGTAATTAATTATTATTTATTGATTGTGATTGTTTGAATTGGACGATAAATTGATAAATGTTGATGATTGACATGATGGATGAATGGATGCTGTATTTGTATTGTATAAACTGCAAGTTATTATGCATTTTCATTTCATTCGAGATTGCGGTTTAAAATGATATGCAACTGCATTTTTATTTTTAAATTGCGGATTGAATTGATAAATATCCGTATCACTTGACCATAGGATAGAAAATTTTATGCAGGCACCGCCGGTCTATATATATAATTATTTTGAAAATGATTTCTATTGTTTGGATAGGATACAGTTTAATAAATATTAAATTTTGATATTTTGTAAATATTATTTTATATATACATATATAGTTAATTTGTTGAATTTAAGCTATGTATAAATCTATTAAATAAAAATGAATAAGTTGAATAATGGAGTTTGATAATTTATATTCTATGATTTAGTACAGGTTTAAGATAGTGTATATATATAGAGTTTAAAAAGATTCAAATCAATTAAGATTGGAAGATAAATCAGAAATTTATTCGGAATTGAGCTTATTTAAAAATTTAACTAAATAAGTTGATGTAAACTTATTAAGATTGGAATTTAAAGGTATGATATTTATAACTGGATTTTTATTCAAGATAAATCAAATGAATATTTCTAGTATAAATAAATTGAAGGAAATTTTTAGTTGTTAGTAATTTGAGTTTTATTTTATGGATTTATTAGGTGAAGATTTCAAAACTAAATAATAGGACAATAAATTGTTGAATAGAAATTTTCAACCTGATTTTTGAAATTGTTAAATACTCAAAGTTTGAAATATATTAAAATCGAAATGTTTTATTGAAACTGAGAGTGAATCTAAATTTATGGGTTAGACTTAATTTAAAGTGAATAAATGGTAAAGGCGTGGAAATTATTTACTTTTTGAAGTAATCAACTATTTTACATACGGTTGAATATCCAAACCATTTAAGTTTTGGAAGTTATGGTTTTAAGTTATGAGACCCAAAGTTTTATGTTTTGAAAGGCTATGTTTCAAGTATTTGGTTTCAAATTATTATAACCTTGAATTGAGTTTTAAAAAAAAGAATATAATGAAATGATATCATATTTATTTGGTTTTAAAAGAAGAAATGATATCATATTTATTTGGTTTTAAAGAAGAAATGATATCGTAATTGTAGTTTGAAATGGGTATTTTATTCTGGTTTTGAAAGTATAAACTATTTTGAAAAGACCGCGGTGTTAGAATAAGTTTGGTTGTTAAAGAGACCGGGATCGGAAGTTGTCATACTCTCTGCCAACTCCGAAAATCTCTTTTACAACCGTGTACACGGTGGAGATTCCATAATGAAGTAGGATGGCGGCGGCGTTCCTCTGAGGTAAATAGGTGGACCCAACTCCCGTGAGTTGGCATAAGGTGGCTAAAACAGAAGCGATCGACGGGTTAATAAGGTAGCACCTTTGATCGGACACTTCCCTTCGATACTATACTCTGACTTTGGATTGATTCGGTGTCCACCTTCACTTTTGATTTCTTTGATTTGGGGGAGTTTGTTCGAGGTGGGCGGTAGCTGCGCGCTACGCGTAACCACCGACCCGGAAGAGTAATTGGTTTATCTACCCTGGCATTGCCTAGTTGTGCCATGTTACCTACCCTATCGCGCCTTGTACGAGTTTGGTTTTCTCCCGTAGCCCGTGTGGTATCCTCTGGTGGCTTCTCGATCAGGAGGGACTATGATATTGGATGGACTACTGGGACTATTATTGTGTTAAGGGGGAGATTGGTTAACTCCTTAACCCTATTTAAAAGTAAGTTTAATTTACAATTAGACACTATTATAATAGAGAAATAACTACATAGTAAATAGTTTAACGGATCCTTAAGAGATGTGAATCCCGAGCATCTTTTAAGTTACTGCACTCATATTTATCTCTGTTGATTTAACTTACATAAGTTCTTTTAGTTCTGACTTGAGTGTTTTGTCTTTTTAATTCGCTCGGGTCAGTCCGAGCGTTCCAGGATTTGAAGATTTAGCTCTGGAGGACGAAGTCGAAGATTTGTATTACTATTATCTACTATATTATTCCACCACACCATTTAATTCCGCTGCATTGATATTTATTGGTCTGTGAACTCTGTTCTTTATTGTATAAAGAAGAATATAATGTTTTGTAAACAGTTTTACGAACTATATATTGATTATTATATTTTATCCTTCCGCTATGAGATTCTATTTTATTTTATTTCTTCTCTGTTTATTTTCTTATTTACCCCATGACAATCCGGCCTTCCGTATGGTTTGAATTGGCATGTATGTCGATTTAAACCGTGCGAAAAGGCGGGACGTTACAATATCTCTTTCGTTTCTTGCTCGGATTGCGTTATTTTTATTTTTATTTGAAAGATAGTGTTTTCTACTATAAGCATACCAAATTTCAGATCATTCTGACCTATATAGCTTACAGAAATATGCTGTCGAACTTTGTCTCGGAGTATGTTTTTGCCCAGGTTTTTACAGTGAAAACACTGCTTGGGTTCAACTTTGAGACATCATAACTTCTTCATACTTTAACCAAATTGCATGATTTTTTTTGAAAGATAAAGTCTTCTACTACATGCTCACCAATTCTAAGCTCAATCTGATGCCATTTGCTCCTCTGTTTTATGCCTGGAAGTTGAACCCAGAATGGATTTTTAGGCCTGGGCACATTCATGTTGAACTTTTACAAACATGATCTAAGTCCATGTTTGAGACAGCGTAACTTTTCCATTTTATTTTGGAATTCATTGTTTCTTTTTTTTAAAAGATAAAGTTTCTACTTTGTGCATACCAATTTTTACTTCAATTAAAAGTCATTCGGCCACTTGTTTTATGTCCGAAAGTTGAATACAGAGAAGATTTCAGACCTGGGTATTATTTTGTGTTTATGTTCATTCTCCGTCCGTTTTTGACTTTTACTTCAGTTTTTGTGATATTTCTGAACTATTTTGAGGGATGTGATGACTCAATAGGTTAGCCTAGTTTTCATGAATTTGAAATTCATATTTTGAATTATTTGAATTTAATTTGAATTTAAATTTGAATTTCGATTTGAGTGGAATTTTGCTTGTTTTTGGTTGTTTTCGAGCATGGTTTTCTCTAAATCGTTTTGAAATGATTTTTAAAATTTAGGGGATTTAAAAATAATTATTATATAATATTTTAAATTATTTTCTAGTATAAAACCTACTTATCCTTTATAATAAGGGAAATTTTCAAATATAGTTTCCAAATGGTTTTCGAAATCGGTTTTTCAAAGCTTATTTTCAAGGTACACATTTTTTCACTATTCAAGTGAATGGGAAGAAGAATTAAACGGTTTGGTGAAACATGTGGTATGGGACACGTGCGTTTATCTTATTGGTTAATTCCTGACTTGTCCATTTGATGGTTATGACCTTCGATTCGAGTTTACCGATGAGATGAGGTAAACTTTTTACTACTTTGAGTGTGAAATTTACTAGCGGTTAGTAAACCATTTAGTGCGAACGTGTGGTATCAGACGCACATTAACACTATTCGGCAATTTGAGAGTTTGTAACACAATTGTCATTGCGGTGTGCCAGTACTGAACCTTCATGTCATTATCATTCCCGCATTTGTCGTTGCAGCGTATTTGTCTTCGAGACGTTTGTCATTACGGCGTATTTGCCATTATGATGTTTTTCCTTCGGAGAGGTACCTATTTGGGATAACAGTACTTGGTAAGGCTTCGGCCACATGCATGGGCAAACACTTTTGAGATGGTTTCTTTGACTGTTTTCCCTAATGTATGCCCCCTTTCCAGAATTGGTCCTTTGAACTATTCAATATATATTTGTGTCGATTACCTTTTGGGAATTTGAACTCTTGGAAATTCTATTCTTTTTTTGAGATTTGAATTACCTACACTGGCGTCATATAATATTTGCCTTTTGGCGTTTACTTGAGATTTTAATCTCCTCTTTGGAGACATATTTGCCTTATGGCGTGTTTGAGATGAGATCTATTTATGCATGTTTTGGGTTTGCCAAGATGGTGGGTTTAGGTTTCCCCTTAACCATATTTGATGTTTTATGAATGCCGATGATATGAGGCTCGCTACTTTTAGCGCTTTATGGGTTATTTTTTCTCTTTTGAGATTATATGTTTCTGTAGTGATACCATTTTATTTCTCCTTTTTATTTATAATATACCACATTTTAAATCAGATGCTTCTTTTAAAAATACATAAATGAAACATTTGGTAACAGTTATCAAAATTATTGAATTTCTTTAAATTAAAATCATGTTTTGCTCATGTTTAACACAAATATCCAAATAAAGTCTCAAAACTTTATTTTCACCTTTTAAACCCATTGTTTATTTAAATAGACCATTTTAATTCTCCAATCTATTTTATTTTACAACAATAAATTATAACCACGATTATAATTAATATTATATGTAATCATCAAAACCAGGGTTGTTACAAATAGTCAATGCCCAAAACTGAAAGATGATGATTAATCAAACAAGAAATGGTAATAACTGGATATTATCATTTTATAACTAACAAACCCATCACAAATAATTATATCAATCTCAAGTGTTTATTCTTATATATATAAAATATAAAATCTAGGTAAAATTATTTCATTCACCAAATTTTAAAACAATATTATGTCGGTTTGCCTGATTTGAGAGTTTAGAAACTCCTGTTGAAATAGTTGTACCTTCCGTATTAAACAAAATTCGTAAACCACTAAACCGATTAACCAACACAAAACATTTTTGCAACACTAATTACTTCACACTCGTGTGTGTGTGTGTATACACACAGAAACTCATTCTAGCGTATTGCCTACCTATCTCTAATGAGTCTACCCCATTAAAACCTAGATGTTCGCTCAACCTAAGCTCTAGTATCACATATGACGAGTAATATATAATATACAATAGAACACCTTTTCGATCTCAAAAGTCAACACCGATGTATCCACGGTATTCAAGTGCCGAACATCCATGTAGCAGAAAGACAGATTGTGGGGGAAAAATAAAGAAAAGGAAGAACAAAATCTCACACGTGATGAGTAATGTAAAATATACAGTAGATCTTTACAGGAAAAAACATAATAGACATACGTCAATCAGAGTATGTATCTATCATCAGACTGGATAGTTATAATAACCTATCCTCACAAATGATGATAAATATAAACAACCAACATATTGGAAATGAAATATATGCAAGTACATCTTGGAGTCCTCCAACTCATCTCCTAAAGCTCCAAAGCATCCCAGATCATTCTGGTAAACAAGCATGAGAAATACACATCAAATGGATTTTAAATGTTATTAAAACCGTTTAAAATAAAGGTATCTCGTAAGACCATGCTGCATATAAACATGAATATGTTTGTACGCTACAATAACCAAACCATTTCACAGGAAATCTAGTGATATTATGATAATGTCTAGGGCTTCAAAATAAACATTGAATCGTAGCTAAAAATTGCTACATCAACTAAATTCTAACATAATAGGTATACAACTAAGTTCGAGAGCCACTTATTAGAGGATGGATTTCATTAATGACATGGTAAGGTTCTGCTTTCCGTACAATATACCTCTAGATGAAAGGTACCGAGGCAACAAAACAATTGCACGTTTGCTACTTAGGATCAGGCTGCCTCTTCCCAGATAATATCGAATATAATCACCCTTTTGTTGCCGGCTGACAACAATACCAAGTGTCAAGCATACATAAACCCATAAATACCGATCTAGATTAGGTGATCCTCATACTCTAATGGGAGTGACCAACCTAGACTTGCAGACATCCCTACTTTCGTCATTACCGGGTATGAGACTTGAGTCTACATTTTATCTTTTTAGGAAATCCCACTTGGAATGCTAAAACTGCCATCCAGACGACAATGTAATGCTAGCATTCATCCATACAAGTTGTTTAAGTTATGAACAAACCGAAGTCACTACTTCTACTACATCCGTTTTGGAATCACCCACTTGACTAGTTGCAAGTAGCCCTTGCACTGCAAGAGCTCCGCCTTCAAGTCCATCATCTTTACGATGTCTTCAATTTAAACGCTTAAGTTGGATTGAAGTGGTTCTCGGATAATTCACAATTATCTTATCTCTGTAACTTAGAACCAACATTTGATAGTTTCTGGTAAACTCCACTCCAGTTCTTTTGCACATAAATAGACAATATATAAGATCGGAAATCCCCATCTAACTATTTTAGTGGATAGACTTCCTTATCATTTGTCCTAGAAGAACACACGAGTTTATATGTACACCGGTATAAAAAAAGATGTCTATACTATATAATTCTAACGTTTCTCCTAGATATATCCAGACTTAAACATTGGCTAAGACTTTGATAGTCGATTATTTGACTATCAAATAAACAAAAAATTAAACATAGATTTAATTTCATATGGAATCCACTAAGCCTGTTTAAAATGAATCTTCGTTAGTTAAATCATCTTAATTATTTACCAAAAGATATTCGTATGCTTAACTCACTATTATACGTATATTCTCAAACCATTTTATTTCCTTGGAAAACTTTACCATATACTTATACAATGTTATAAGTATGTTCATAAAACATTTAAGAAAGATATTCCTATTTCAAAATCATATTAAATGGATCCAAAACAATGTCACCAAAAATGTAACAACCCATATTTTTGTGAATATTTTTAATTAAATTTTTATTTGAAATTTTGATTTTTAAATCATTTAAAAGTGAATTTTTAGAATTTTTCCAATGTAAGTTTGGAATTTGTTTGTAATTTATTTTCCAAATGCAATAAATAAACGATTTTTGAAAATTTTATATTTTGGTCAAAATTTGAATTTTCAGTTTAATTTTAAAAAAAAATTTGAATTTTTAAATTTTAATCTTTTTCTTTGAAGCAGAATATATTTATGATACCTGTTCTGCTTTTCGTTTCGTTAAAGTCTGAGTTATACTTTTTAAATTAGATAAATTACAGTGTTTTACACGCAGTAATTTTCTGTATTTCAGGTTCTATTTTTCTATGTGCATTTCTATAATTTTATTTTCTATGTTATTTTATTTTATTTTTCTGTTTTGTTTATCTATACTTTATTTATTGTATTTTACTTGTGTGTATATCTTTTCATAAAAGGCTTGGAAGAAATCAAGGAGACATGCGCTACATTTCTTTAATGCTTGACTTTTTATTTACCTACCCTCTTTATTACTTACCCTAGCCATTCACCATTCATAGCAGTGAATTGCTCTTATTAATCACGTACAAAAATCTCAAAATAACCTCTTTTCAATTGCATTTAAGAATTATATATGTGTGTGTGTTTCTTTCTTCTTATTTCTTGCCTTTAATTTCCTAGCCCTTTTGTTTTCCTATCATTTACTCCTCTTTAGCCGTTCAAATCTTTTCTTTCCATCTACTCCACTTCGTATACACATTTACTTCAAATTTCATTTCTAGAAAGAAATGTATGCAAAGAAATAGCTTGGAGAAATTTAAGAGACATACGTTTCATTGTTTAAACTCTTTCCTTTTTCATTTGCATGTCTTTTATTATTTTCTAGCCGTTTCCTCCTCATTCCTAGCCTTGAATTACTCTATTCATAGCCTTACATATCAAGTTGAAAATTCACGTACAAAAAAATTATTTCCCATCTCTTATTTTTTCCATCTGCATTTAAAAATAAAATATATTATACATTTCTTCCTCCTTAACTTATGCCTTTCCGTTTCCCTAGTATTCATAACTCCTTAGCTGTTTGTTTTCTTATATAGCCGTGTATTTCCTTTTATCATTCACGTACAAAACTCCTCAAACATATCTCATTTTATTCCATTTCTCATTTCATCTCTTGAAAGAAAGAATTTTTTTATTAAATACATCAAGTATTTGTAGCCATTTTATTTTCCAAACCATTCAAAATCTTGTCATTTATTGCATAGCCGCTTTATTACTTACCTTAGCTGTTCATTACTTTAATCTAGCCATGAATTTCTCTTGCCCACCACACATAAAAACTTCCCAAAACTTCTCATTATCATTTGCGTGAAAGAAAATTATATTCAATCTCTAGATCCATGACTTCTCTTCCTCTTCTTTCTTTTTCTCTTTTTGTTTCTTCTTTGTTCTTCTTGCTTATACTCGGCCTCTGGCCTCTAGCACACCTCTCACCATCATGACCAAGCAATATAAGATGATGGTTGAACCCATATGTGGTGTAGCTAAGCCATTGATTGATTAAGGCAAGTTATATCACTTTGATTCATTTATTTTTCCATTGTTTTAACATCTATTGTTTTGTATTGAATCATATTCTTATGTATGTAATATTTGTTTGCATACAAGATTTAGATCTGACTCTTCATCCACTCAAGTTTGCGTTGTGCTTTGTCGTGCTTTTTCGTGCTTTGCGGGGTTGAGATTTTTTTTCTGAATTTGTTGATTCTAGTTTAAAAAGGTGAGTTTTTATCACTCTAGACATATATACTTATATTTTTGTGAAAAAAATGACAAGTGGATCTGTAGACATTGATATGTCATTCATATATGCATGTGTTGTGATTACATGATGATAAATGCCGTTTATATATTTGTTACATCATTTGTTATGATATTATATGTATACTGTTATTTTATTTCTATTAATCACCACTGCAAGTTCCCTATCACTATGGGTTGAAATGATACATACCCGAACGGACTTTAGAATAAAGAAAAATCATTATAGGCTGAAATGATAGGCTCGAGTGATTTTATTGTTTTTATTTTACTTGGGATTGCGGGTTTGAAATGATAGAACCCAAATTTTTCTTTTTAAATTACGGATTGAAATGATACATATCCGTATCACTTGACCTAGGTTAGAAAATATTATATAGATCCATGGCTATATTTTTAAATGGTATTTTCCTAAAAATATATTAAGTATTTTAAATATTTTCTGAAAGTTATTAAGTATTTTGGAATTATAAATATATGAAATTTTTAACTTAATTTGATTTAATGCTTTAAAGTGTAAAGAAATATATTTTTTTTATGGTTAATTTTTTTTATAAGTTAATGGTTTTAAATGGAATTAAAAGAGTCTTATTTATGATAAATAACTTAATAATTAAGTTCGATTTAATTTGGAATCTTAAATCTGACTAGTAATTTTAATAAAGGTTATTTCCTGAAATGGACATATTTTGTATAATAAATAAGTGTAGTTTTGAATAAATAAAATGAAATACATTTTTATGGGACATTTTGTAATAAGTTTATTTAACTTGGAATCATAGTTGAATTGATGTCTAAATGAATAAATTTGTAAAGAATTTGATTGTTATATTAACTATGATAAATATTATTTTGTGAAATGTTATGTTTTGTAAGATAAATAGCAATGATTTTAAAATGGAAAAATGCAAGTTAAACATACATGTGAGATGTAAGTTTAATTTATATTTTAATTGACCAATATAATAAATGATGGTACTGTAAAACAAAAACGAAATTTATATGTAAAATTTTAATTAATGAAAGAAACATGTAAAGTTCTAATTAATGAAAGAAACATGTAAGGTTTTAATAATGAAAGAAACAAGTAAAGTTTTAGTTAGTGTAATATTGATTAAAATGATAAATACTCTTTATTATAATAAATGTAAGTTAAAACGTACATTTGACATGTAGGGTTCAATCAATGTAATGGTGTATTTTAGATTGATTAAAATGATAAATGTTACTTACTGAAATAATAAAATGTAATTTGATAATGTACATTTGATATGCAAGTTTTAGTTTATGTAAATGGCATATTTTAAATGATTAACATAATAAAATTTCTTTATTGTAATAATAATGTGAGTTAATACGATACTTTTAACTTAACATAAGAATTTCAGCTTTAAATTGGATATTACAGTAACAAAGCTTATTTAACTAAGGCTATGGTAAAATGACCATGTTAAATTTGTAAGCATATAAATACTTTGATTATATAAAATGTTAAAGTGGAAAGTTTTACATTCCAAAAATGCTATGATTCCTTAAGATTACATTTTCAAAATGCTATGATAATTTAAAGGAATATTTCAAGTTTAATAAATTGAAGGAATATTCAATGATTTGGAAATTAGGGTTTTATTTAAATGATATATTATTGAATTAGTTTTAAAATGGAAATGATACTATTGTGATATGGTTTTGAAAGTATATACTAGTTTGAAAGAAATGATATGATTTTGAAATGGATATGCTAGTTTTGTTTTGAAAGTATAATTTTGAAATAAATATCCATGGGTTATAATAATGTTTGGTTCTTAAAGAGAACAGGATTGGAAGTTGTCATACTCTCTACCAACTCCGAACACCACTTTAACAACCGTCTACGCGGTGGAGATTCCATATTGAAGTAGGATGGTGGCGACGTTTCTTTGAGGTATATACGTGGATCCAACTCCCGTGAGTTGGCATAAGGTGGCTAAAACATGAGCGGTCTCGGGCCAATGAGGTCATTCCTCTGATCGGACACATTCCTTTGATATTATACTCTGATTTTTGGATTGATTCGGTGGCCACTTTTGATTTTTTTGATTTGAGGTTGTGGCTCGAGGTGGGCGGCAGTAGCTGCTACGCGTTACCACCAGCCCGTGTGTGTAATTGGTATACCTACCCTGGCATTGCCTTGTGTGCCGTGTCACCTACCCTAGCACGCCTTGTACGAGTTTGATTTGTGTCGTACCTATGGAGTATCCTCTGATAGCCTCCCGATCAGGAGGTATTACGGTAATATAGACTATTAGCATTATTACGTGTTAAGGGCTATATGGGTAACCCCTTAACGCTATTTAAAAGTAAGTTTATTTTACTATAGACATTATTATAATAGCGAAATATTACTACATAGTAAATAGTTTAACGGGTCCTTAGAGGATGGGCGGTCCCAAGCATCCTTTAAATTATTTGTACCTTATATTACAGTTCGCTTGAGTTGGTTTACATTGTATAAGTATGTATGTCCTGACTCGAGTGTTTTGTGTTCGACTGAGTGATACAGCATTAGAGACTCACCTTTGGAGCTGGAGCCTTGCTTGAAGATCCAGCCATCTATTTCAATTTTAGTATTCTGTTAATCCCAGTTATTCAGTTGATTCCGGTGATGCATTCAGCTTGTGCTTGTTTATCATATTATGTTGTATCTTGTATAACTCTGATGTATTTATATAGTAGCTTCACGAACTACTATCTTTTTGCTTCCGCTGCATTTATTACTTTGTGTCTGTGATCCGTGATTTATTTATTTACTATTTATGCTGTGTTTTGCCATATTTATTTTACAATTTGGTATTTTGAGCAATTCAAGTCCGACATGTGCGGATGCGAATGATTGAAAATATTGGATCGTTACATTTGGTATCAGAGCTTTGGCTCTAGGCAAACTTAGCATATATGGTAGATTTATTTACAGAATCACTTTCATTTGAGTTGAATTTCTTCCTTTTTGACTTGGGTTTCTATTGAGTTTTGGAACGTTCCCTGTGGTTTCAAAATTCATTCTTGTTCCCCACTATTCTTCTTCTTTTGATTCTGCAGTATCCCATAACTCCATATCGAATGATCTTTATAATGAATTGGCGGTCTCGTCAACATTCAGATGACTTGTAAAGGGGTGAAACTCCTTTGCAATTAGCATCGATTCACTGGAGATTTATATATATATATATATATATATATATATATATATATATATATATATATATATATATATATATACATATACGCAGTGTAGATGCTAGTACCTCTTGTTATTTCGATTTCTATTTCTTAAGATCGAATGTAGAATTACCTCAGAATTCCACGTCTTGAAGTCACGGTTGACCCGGTTAAGGTTGCCCGCAATTTATGCAAGCTTGTCCATTCCTTATTCTGTCAATTTAATTAGCTTATCTTTTGTTTCCAGCTTATCTTCGAATCAGAATTCTCTTGATTTGAGTCAATCAAATTTGAATCCCTATTCTTGCTTTGTAAACCTATATTTAAAATGTTTTATATATTGTGTTGTTTGAGTTGTTGATGTTGATTTGGGTTTCCGATCGATTCGTCTGATCAACGCTATCGATAGGATTTTAAAACACTTGAACAGAGCAAACTGACACCGTATTAATTTAAAAATTTAGTAAATGATAAATTTTGTATAATTATATTATGTATGAGTTTGATTTTCCGAATTCTGATAATTAATCGAATAGGTTATTAAGAAATAATATTTGACTTTACATATATCTTGTAACCATTGGCTTTTGTCTCCTATATAAATAACGAACTATAAAACATAGCTATAAATTAATTTGGAAATTAAAATGAATCTAAATCAAGAACTTGAGAATTTAATTTTTGATGGTTTCAAACTTGGGTTTTTAAAGTTTTAAAAGATATATCATTTAAAGTGTTTTCCAAATAGAGATTGTTTTCAAAGAATTTTTAATGTTTAAATCAGTGCCCTTCTTTTGTCGCTGGAAAATAATTTCGGTGATGACTGCATCATCATCGACATTCATTTTCGAGTTTCCAAGTGAAGAGACCATTCTGTAGCTTTGCTACTTTTTTTCTTTGAAAATTTAATTGATTTGAATTTCAAAAATATGACTTGATTTATAATATATATATATATATATATATGGATATATGATTTAAATTTGAATTTGATATATATTGTATATTCATTTATTTACCTCTAAATGATTTGAAGTTAATCGAAAATGCAATTCTTAAATTTACCTTAAAGAATGTTTTAAATTATAAAATGAACCAAAAATTTTGAATAAATATTTAAGTTGAAATAATTGAATTCGAAAACTTTATTTATATAATATTCTATTGCATTTCCATTATGAGTTACCCAAATTATTTAAAAGTTGACTATGTAATTGGATAATATACAATATAAAACGATTTCATAAATAAAATTTGAGTGCTTATAATAAATGTTATAGGCTTAAATTTTAGTTATAAAAGGATTAATAAAGGTAAATAGAATAAAAAGTTAATTGAATAATATACAATATAAAGTGATGTTAAAGGAATTTATAAATAAATTGGAGTAAGTCATAACAAGTTTAAGTATACGCTTATTGTAGGGTTTTCAAATCAATAGTGGATCGTCAACCGTTCGACGATGGGGAGTTGCATCAAGTAGAGGGGATGATGTAGAGTGCGTCCATTTGGTTCGGTCGCGTTAACAATGCCTTGATTCACCATGATCGGTGGTGAAAGTGGCAGCAGGGGGCTGGGCGTTTGTGGGAGTCGCGCGGCCGCATGTGTGTCTATTAGAGACAGCTCGGCTTGGAGATCTCAACAGCATTCTTTGATGTGGTCGTAAGTGGTCATAGGACGTGCGGCAATTGGGTAAAGCGCGATGGCTGATGGGTAGGCTTCTTCGATCGCATACGGCTAGGGTAAGAGATGGTACCCATTTTCCCTTTTTTTCCATTCTATTTTATTTTATTTATATTTAGAATTTAAATCTTCTGACGTTCATAACCTTTTCATACGAACTCGGATATGCATGTGTTTTCTTCCGTTGGGATTACATCGAAATTCTAGACAACAGAAACTAGTTTGGTTAAATTTTGGGACTGTACAAATTTTCGGCTTTTACTGGATTTTAAATCGACTATAAATCAAAGGTGAGTGATTTAACCCACTCACGCAACTAAAGCTTCTTATGTTAGTTAAATTAAGTGTATGAAGTGATAAGAAATTTATTGATTACTGTTTGGTAATTTAAATTATCATCCAAATTTAACTTGAATTTTATATGGGGTTAAAAGTGGAATAAATGCAATAACCATCTGGAATAAAGAAGAATGAAACTTATTGAATAAAATTTTGAGTATAATAAATGATTTCAAATTCACGATTTTAGAAATTTTAATTGGGTGATAAGATAATGAAATTATAAATAGATAAGATTTAATTAACTTAGGAAAAATCAAATGGATGAAATAAATTAATAATTTATGTTGAAACTTTCGTGGTTTTAAAATTTATCATCTTATTTTGTTTTCCAATCACTTATCCTTCGATTGTTCCAATTCTCCTGCATCCTAAGCGGGGAATTGAATTCCAAATTGATCTTATCTCCTAAAGTTCGATCTGTAGACCTTCCTCCCAAAATACCTTTACCAAACTGTTTTGGAAACTTTTCAAGAATCTTCTTCCTGCTTATGTCCTTGATTACAGAGGATCATGGGAAGATCATCTCCATCTTGTTGAATTTACCTGTAACGACTGTTACCAGGTATAATTTCGATCTTCTTTTTTTATATTGTCTTAATTCTATCTCATTCTACCTGTTGCCTCTATTTTCCATATCTTGTTCCTTTTCGAGGACGAAAAGTTTTGAGTGGGGGAGAGTGTAACAACCCATATTTTTGTGAATATTTTTAATTAAATTTTTATTTGAAAATTTGATTTTTAAATCATTTAAGAGTGAATTTTTAGAATTTTTCCAATGTAAGTTTGGAATTTGTTTGTAATTTATTTTCCAAACACAATAAATAAACGATTTTTGAAAATTTTATATTTTGGTCAAAATTTGAATTTTAAGTTTAAATTTTTAAAAAAATTTGAATTTTTAAATTTTAATCTTTTTCTTTGAAGCATAATATATTTATGATATATGTTCTGCTTTTCATTTCATTAAATTCTGAGTTATACTTTTTAAATTAGATAAATTACATCGTTTTACACGCAGTTATTTTCTATATTTCTATTTCGATTTTTCTATGTGCATTTCTATATTTTTATTTTCTATGTTATTTTATTTAATTTCTATTTTGTTTATCTAAACTTTATTTATTGTACTTTACTTGTGAGTATGTCTTTTCATAAAAGGCTTGGAAGAAATCAAGGAGACATGCGTTACATTTCTTTAATGCTTGCCTTTTTATTTACCTACCCTCTTTCTTACTTACCCTAGCCATTCACCATTCATAGCCATGAATTGTTGTTATTAATCACGCACGAAAATCTCAAAATATCCTCTTTTCAATTGCATTTAAGAATAATATATATAAATATATATATATATATATATGTGTGTGTGTGTGTGTGTGTGTGTGTGTGTGTGTGTGTGTGTGTTTCTTTCTCCTTATTTCTTTCCTTTTATTTCCTAGCCCTTTTGTTTTCCTATCATTTAAACCTCTTTAGCCGTTCAAATCTTTTCTTGCCATCCAGTCCACTTCATAATTCACGTACACATTTACTTCACATTTCATTTCTAGAAAGAAATGTATGCAAATAAATGGCTTGGAGAAATTTATGAGGCATATGATTCATTGTTTAAACTCTTTCCTTTTTCATTTGCATGGCCTTTATTATTTTCTAGCCGTTTCCTCCTCATTCCTGGCCATGAATTACTCTACTCGTAGCCTTGCATATCAAGTTGAAAATTCACGTACAAAAAAATTATTTCCCATCTCTCATTTTTTCTATTTGCATTTAAAAATAAAATATATTGTACGTTTCTTCCTCCTTAACTTATGCCTTTCTGTTTCCCTAGTACTCATAACTCTTTAACTGTTTTTTCTTTTAATATAGCCGTGTATTTCCTTTCATCATTCACATACAATACTCCTCAAACATATCTCATTTTATTCCATTTCTCATTTTATCTCTTGAAAGAAAGAATTTTTCTTATTAAATACATCAAGTATTTGTTGCCATTTTGTAACAACCGGTATTTTCAGTCATTCGCAGCCGCACATGTCGGACTTGAATTGCTCAAAATACCGCATTGTAAATAAATTTGGAGCAAATGAAATACAAATCACTGAATCACAGACACAGAACAAACAGAATACCTCACATTGGAATATAAAATACATAGTAGTTCATGAAGCTACTACGGCAGAGTCTCAAACCAAAAACATAATACAGTTTGAAAACAACAAAATAGAAATCCCAAATACATAGAAGTTCACTAATACATGAGATAAACTAGAATAGCTGAAACAGAAAGTAGATATAAATGTAGATAAGCAGAAACTCCAACAAAGACCAGCTCCAGAAAGAGAATCCAAAGCTATGAATAATCAGGCTGACCCGAGCGTAAAGTAAAACACAAAACACTCGAGTCAGAACAATATATACTTATATAATGTAAATCAACTCAAGTGAACTGTAGTAGAAATGCATCATAACTTAAAGGATGCTTGGGATCGCCCATCCTTTAAAGATCAGTTAAACCATAAATTAAATACATCCCGTGGTTAAAATTTCAAAATAGTATTTATACTTCGAAATCAAATATCATTTAAAAATTCAATATCATTCAAAATCCATTTCAAAATATCATATCTTCCAAACCACATTATTTTATTTTATTTAAATACCATTTCAAAACACATTTCAAAATAGTTTATATTTTGAAACAAATTGCTTCATTTAAATCATTAAAATGAAGATATTATATTTAATAATTAAATTATTAAATTTCCAAAATTTCAATCTTTCAAAGTTCATTTATTCACTTAAATTTATTAAAACAATGAAATTTTAACTATCACAGCATTTAGAAAATGCTACGGAAAGTCACACTTAAAACAATTCAATTTAACAAAAGACAACATTTAAAATGCTGTAATAGGGTTCCATTAGTTTCAAATAAACTTAGTTAAACGTAACCATTATAACATTCACAAAAAATGCTATAATAGCCTTTAATTAAATTGAGCCATTTGGTTCATTATTATCAACTACAGGATTTACAAACGTTGTATTATCCTTTACATTAGAATTAATAGCATTTTAAAAATGCAGTAAATTAACTTCAAATATTCAGTATAATTTCACAAACAATTATATTTTTATTTAAACCATTTTTACTTATAAAATCATATAATTTCACTTTTAAAACAATCATTAAAATACCCTTCTATTCATGATTTTATAAAGTTAAATCTCTATTCAAAAATCAAACTTTAATAGTAATTCACTTATTAAATTCCAACACTAAATTTTAAATTCATTAAATTAAATTTAGATTAACACTTAAGTTTAAATTTTCAAATATAACTTAATTTCATTTTCATTTACTTAACTTAAAATTCACTTTTAAGCCAAATTCACAAATTTCCAATTTTAGTTACATTTCAAAATTTCAACTTAAATATTCATTCATTTCACATTTTAACTTAATTCAAAAATCATTAATATGTTATAAAATTATTTTAAATTCATTTAATTCAAAATATCATAAATTTATCATATTTTCATAGTTATTTAAATACCATTTATCACAAAATTATAATTTCCAAAAAAAACTTACATTTCAGATTTTCTAACTTTACCATTAATTTATTTCACTTATAAATTTTCAGAGAGTCAATAATGCTTTACAAAAATCATTTTAATCAAATTTAAATCAAAATATTATAATATTTACATTTCTAAAATATTTTAAAATTTTAAGAAAAACATATTTTAACAATGGGTCTATATTTCATTTTCTAGCCCAGGTAAAGTGATACGGGTAATATATCATTTCAACCCGTAATTTACAAAGAGAACCCGGGTTTGATCATTTCAAACCCGCAATCCCAAGTAAATGAAAATAATTAAAAATCATTCAGGCCTATCGTTTCATCCCATAATGATTTTCTCCTATTCTAAAGTCCGTTCGGGTATGTATCATTTCAACCTATAGTGATTCTAATCTAAAGGGAACTTGCAGTGTGATTAACTGATAAAATAACAAAACAGCAATAATATAACAGTAACATATGATGTAAGTGGTGTTTAATCATGTGTGAACATTATATGATAGTGACATAGCAAATAAAATATGGTGATGTAGTTTACATATTCACAAGCGATCGATTTACTATTCATATAAGTATAAAACTGTCTGGTGAGAATAACTCACTGGTTTGAGCTGATGACCCAACGAAAAATTTCACAAACGGAATCTACACAAGCACAAAAGCACGACACAGATTCGAATAGAGGAGCCAAATGTCAAATTCCTTGGATACACATCAAACAAAACAATATAACAACGATGAGTTTCAAATCAACTACGATCAAAACTACACTGGAATAGACTGCACAGAATCAAATAGAAATGCTTGCACTTTCTTTTAACCTTTACTAGGCTCAGCCATAAGGGGAAATAAAAAATAATGGCAAGTGTTTGGGTTAGGTTATAGTGGGTATGGGTTGGCCTAGTTGTCATTTGTGATGGTGCCAAAGTGGGTGAAGGGAATAATACACATAAGCATGAATACATGCATTTGGTCATGGATTTGGGCTCGTCCAAGGCTCCAAGTGTCACGGCTAGAGGTGTGGGGTCCACTGTGATGGTGTGGCCGAGGATGCTGGAGGTGGTGGAGGCGTGGTAGGCGGCGGCTAGAGGGGTGGTGAGGTGATGCAAGTGATGTTGTGCTCGGCTAGGCTAGGAATTCGGGTTGTTTTGAAAAGTTTATGGATGGGCATCACCAAGGGGGGTCATGGCATGGTTGGTTGGCGACGATGAAGTGGTGGTGGTGTGCCATCAGTGCTGGAGGTGGCTAGGCAGCAACGAAGGCATGGCCGATCCTAAAAGAGGTGAAAGCATGTGCAAAAAATCAAACTAGAATAAACAATATAAGTAGAAAAAGAGATAAAAGAAATAAAAAAATTTTACCAACTTCCCAAGCATGTGATGGCTGAAATTTTATTCTCAGGAAGGAGGAAATGAAGATATGTGAAATGAAAATGAATTAGTCAGCTGAAATGTGGGGAGTTATGCCAAAAGAAATGAAGAGTTGTGAGGAAAATGGAGAGGTGGAATTCAAAAAGGCAAACGGCAATTCAAAAGTCAAAAACTCTTCATATATCCTTATTTTATATATATAACTTTATATTTCTGGAAATAATAATAATCCCAGATAAAATTTCGAAAATTTATCAAAATATAAAAATTTATATAATATTTATTAATTATATAAAGTTAAATTAAGAAAAATAGCTAAAAATAGTGAACTAGAATAGAAAATTTGAAATTATTAGAATAATTTTTAGAAAATTCTAATGAGCTTGTAAAATAATTTTAAACATAAATAATAACATAAAATAAAAATACATTCATAAAATAAATATTTAAATTTTAATTAAATATAATTTAAATGAAGAAAATAAAAGAAAATGGAAAACAACCTTTAAAATAGGAAATAAATAAAATTTTGGAAATTTTTTATTATCGCTTTAAAAATATTAAAAGAAAAAATACATAAAATAACATATTAACACAAATTAAAATAAAATATAACATAGAAAATATGATTTATATAATTTAAAATAGATAAAATTTCAAAATAAATCAAATTAAACTCAAAATTGAAATGTACATAACTTTCAGAAATTTAATCCGTTTTCAACAAAACGAAAAGCAGTATTCAAGTTATTAAATCTATTTTCATAATAAAAGATACAATTTAAGAATTTAAATATTTAAATTTGAAATTTAAAAGTCAAGGTTTGACCATTTTGAACATAAATTCATCTTTTAGTAAAATATCCAATTTATACCGGTTTGAAATTATAATTCACATAATAATCAACACCTACATTTAAAAATGAAAATTTTGAAATAAAATAAGTTTAAAATAATTTCAAAATAAAACAAAGTCAAATATTATAATATATGAAAAATCTAGGGTTGTTACACTCTCCCCCACTCAAATCTTTTCGTCCTCGAAACGGAAGAAAGCGGAGAAACAACAAGAAAGAACAATAGGTTGGAGGACATCCTGAAAGAAGGTAGGGAAAAAGTAGCTAGGAGGGAAAGCAGGTTGAAAGACATGAATGAACCATTATTTAAAAAAAAATTGAATATTTGACATGTTAAACATTTAATATGATAATTAGTTATTTGATTCAAATTTGATAGTTCGAAGTAAACAATATTTAGGACATTTTAAATCATGATTAGAATATCCTTTATACAATACTTTACCAAAATACTTTTATAACTCGATGTCTTAACAAGTTTACTTTCGTTCCTGCAGACTCTGGTTATGCGTTGATCTGGCACAAAGCTAGAATTTTCCAAGTACTTAGTAGACCTGTTTCAACACCCAGTGAAAATACTAAAAAAATAGGTATGAGAAGTTCCGCTCAAAATCCAATGTCAAATGATGATAATACGATAGCAGTGGCCTGTTGCTGATCCAGTATTTACGAAATGGACACAACACTTTCCAGAAGATCCTTCTACCTTTCGGATTCTAGAAAAATATCCTAGCCAGTTCGTAAACAAGGGACCATCGACCCCTGCTGTAGTGGTACGCTGCTGATTCAATGATTTACGCAATGGATGCACTTCCTTCCCAGAAGATCCATAAACAACAGATCCCAGGATCGAAAGCGCCTCCATTGGGTAAATTAAAGAACCATCTACCCTAAAAAAATTGAGGAACTCATGAGTTTAAGTCCGGACAACCATATCAGTTCGAATCCATTTCTGAATTCACCCAAGTCCATTAGGGTTTATTGGTCGAATCCATTCCTGGATTCCCGAAGTCCATCTGGGTCGAAGCATATCACTATACTTCTTCCGAAGGGTACTTCCCATACCTCTTACATCAAAATATAATATACCATATATAGTATCCCTTCAAAATCATAGCTTCAAATATCGCACTTATATAAATCCCATTATATATAAGATTTCATTTTCAAATCGAATACTTTCCAAAATCAATAGTATATCAAATCATACTTATATAAACTTCGATTATATAAGATTTGAATTTACAAATTGAGTACCTTTTCAATTCAACATTTTCGAATCAACTTCATACTTATACAAATCCATTTTATATAAGTTCGATAACTCTCAAATCAAGTATTTAGTAAAACAAGGTTCTCAATTTTAATTTGTTTCAATAACATTTCATTTTCAAAATCATATATGATTTCCCAAATCATTTCATCTGAATTACATATACTCAGTTTCAAAGTTTCTTAAAACAATAGATTTAGAAAATAATCCAAATTTCCAAATCAACAAAAATTTAGGTCAAACAAATTCATTTCCATTTCAAACATCTATTCACTTTCAAAAATCATAATACTTTCAAAGTTATAAATCTGTCGAAACCAAAGTACTTGAAATCATTACATTTTGAAATCATAACTTTTCTAAATCACACATTTGAAATCATAAAACATCCCTTTAATTATTTACATTTCACAAATTTATTCAATTTAAACCCAAGTCTACAAGTTCCAGCTTTAATTCAATTCAAACCATCAGTTTCAATTCAATTTAGTTTTCCAACAAAACCATTTCAAATATTATCAAATTTCAAATAAAGATTTGATCCGCAAAATAAACTATTTAATCTTTAATATATTTTAGAGCCTAAATGTATCGTATTCCAAAACTAAATTTTACAATTTCATATATCTCAAATTTTACTTCATTATTACTTAGTTTTGACATATTCATTTCATAAATTCACCATTTTTAATTAAACTCAAATTACAAGTAAACCAAATATCCTTTCATACAAATATAAACTTTAAATTTCATTTATCAAAATCAGTTATCATTCCCGATTCACATTCTTTATCAAATAAAGATTATATCATTCAAAGCCTCATTATCAAATCATTATTTGAATTCAATTTCAAATATTTAAATTTAAATATCATTTAAAAAAAATCAAATATGTCATTCAATTATTATTTCAAATATCATTACAAAATACATTTCAAAATTCCATTCAAAAATTCATTTATCCCATTACATTTCATTCCATTTAACACATAACCAAGTAAACCTTATTTAAATTCAAATTAAATTTAAATTCCTTAAAATTCAAATTTAAATATTAAATTATATTCAAAACTCCTTAAATTTCACAAATAATCAACTCCAAAATTAACTCATTTAACTTTTTAAAACATAACTCAACAGTGTTAAAATCTACAACATTACGAAACATTGTCAAATTATAACAATGACAGCATTTAAAAGTGCTATCGTAACTTATAGTTTCCAAAATAGGTTAGTTCGAGAATAATGGCATTTATAATATGCCTTAGCAGATATTTAGTCAATTCAAACAAAATTAAATTCAAAAAAACAGCATTTTAAAGTGTTGTCATAAAACTATAGCATTTTAAAAATGCTATTAATAAAATTCCAGATTTTATTATAACTTATAAAAAAACAATACAACTTCAATTTTAGCAAATTTTAAACTTATAAATCATATTTCTAGACTTCAAAATTTCACATTTAAATAATGTTTTAACATATGATTTACCACAACAAAATTTTAAATCAAATATTCAATTTAAAACTCACTTTCATTTGTTAATTCAAAATTCACTGTTTTTCTTAACTTATAAATTTAACAAAAACTCAACATTTTACTTCAAATATCTTTTCAAAACTATATTTCATACCAGTATAATTCAAAATAGTCTTATTTATTTCACTCCACAACAGTTTCAAACTTATATAAATCATATTACTTTATACATTAATCATACCAAACTAAACTTATACTTTATCAAATACCTTATACCATTCAAAATTTCTTAGCTTTGAAAAGTTAACCTTGGTTTGGAAGTGCTCGAACCTTCAAAATAGTCGAAGAAATCATATTTTCAATCCAAGAGTTGGAAATCGCAAACAAATTAGTAAATCGATTCCAATAGGTAGGGTTATACCAAAACAAATCTGAATCTCGAGGATTGAGCACTAGCTTATTTTAAACCATTTCAATTATATACACACACATATCTTTCGAATATCAAACCATACTTCGAAATCGGAAATCAAAATTTGGTTTCATAAAATCACTCGCATAGCAAAGCTACTAGAGTGGTCTCTTCCCCACTCAGAAACTTAAAAATCAATGTCGATGATGCATGTATTCATCACCAAAATTATTTTTCAGCGAAATAAGTGGGTTCTGGACTTTTATTTCTTGAAACTTCTTTGAAATCTCTTTGACATCATTGGAATTCATTTGAATACATTGGAAACATTTCTTATTGAAAAATATCTTTAAATCATATTATTATTATATATTTTCCAAAATCTTAAAAACCCATTTCAAAACACCGGAGTTCGATTCCTCGAAATTCAAATTCAAAACCCTTCATTTATAAATCATTTTTATATAAATCACATTTTCTTATAAATTTCCAAAATTTCAAATCCTTTCAAAGCTTCAAATTTTCATTTTCCAAAGTTAAAAATCCTTATTGAAAACATTTCACTTTTATATACAAAATAGGGCCATCCTTGTCAAAATAATAATTTCGATGTATGCACAAATTCGAAATACAATCAAATACAAATTTCCAAAGAATGATTCAAGGTTAGATTTCAAGCAATACGGAGATTCGAATTTAGAGGAACTCTAATCAAATAGAATTCTGTTTCGAAGATAAGCTCGAACGAAGATAAGTTAATTTTATTACCAAATAGAAGATGATAAGCCTATATAAATCGCGGGCGACCTTAACCGGTCAACCATGACTTCAGTAATATAATCAATTCGGAAATCTAAGGCAAATCGACATTCGATCGCCAAAGATAGAATACAGGTAGAGCAGGAGATAGATAGCATCGAAAACCGAGGATACAAGAATCTCCGGTGAATCAATGCCAATTATAAAGGATTCTCACCCCTTTACAAATCATTCAAAGATTTGCGGAATCACCGATCTTTATAGTGGTCATTCCAAAGTGGAGTTATGAAATGCTCCAAAATCAAAATGGATAGAATAGGGAAGTTAAGACTGGATTTTAGAACAAGTGGGAGCGTTCCGAAGTTCAAGGAATCCTAATCGATAAGAATCCTAACCAAGAGATTTCTAACAAGATGGATACTGAAGGGATGAAGTTTTGAAAATCTTGGTTTCAAAATAAGAAAAAATTTATACCAAAATAATCTTTGAAAATCTTTAAAAATCATTTGGAAATTATTTTATACTTCGAAAATACGTCCTCTCACAAGAAAGATTCTGAGATTGATTTCACTCATTCTAGGGTATTTCTACCCTATCTCTAATGAGTTTTTGCTCCACAGGCTATGGTTTGCCTAAAGCCAAAGCTCTGATACCAAATGTAACAACGCCGTATTTTCAGCCATTCGCAGCCGCACATGTCGGACTTGAATTGCTTAAAATACCCCATTGTAAATAAATTTGGAGCAAATGAAATACAAATCACTGAATCACAGACACAGAACAAACAGAATACCTCGCAGCGGAATATAAAATACATAGTAGTTCATGAAGCTACTGCGGCAGAGTCTCAAACCAAAAACATAATACAGTTTGAAAACAACAAAATAGAAATCACAAATACATAGAAGTTCACTAATACATGAGATAAACTAAAATAGCTGAAACAGAAAGTAGATATAAATGTAGATAAGCAAAAACTCCAGCAAAGACCAGCTCCAGAAAGAGAATCCAAAGCTGTGAATACTCAGGCTGACCCGAGCATAAAGTAAAACACAAAAACACTCGAGTCAGGACAATATATACTTATATAATGTAAATCAACTCAAGTGAACTGTAGTAGAAATGCACCATAACTTAAAGGATGCTTGGGATCGCCCATCCTTTAAAGATCAGTTAAACCATAAATTAAATACATCCCATGGTTAAAATTTCAAAATAGTATTTATACTTCGAAATCAAATATCATTTAAAAATTCAATATCATTCAAAATCCATTTCAAAATATCATATCTTCCAAACCACATTCATTTTTATTTAATTTAAATACCATTTCAAAACACATTTCAAAATAGTTTATATTTTGAAACAAATTGCTTCATTTAAATAATTAAAATGAAGATATTATATTTAATAACTAAATTATTAAATTTTCAAAATTTTAATCTTTTAAAGTTCATTCATTCACTTAAATTTATTAAAACAATGAAATTTCAACTGCCGCAACATTTAGAAAATGCTACGGAAAGTCACACTTAAAACAGTTCAATTTAACAAAAGACAATATTTAAAATGTTGTAATAGGGTTCCATTAGTTTCAAATAAACTTAGTTAAACTCAACCATTATAACACTCACAAAAAATGCTATAATAGCCTTTAATTAAATTGAGCCATTTGGTTCATTATTGTCAACTACAACATTTACAAATGATGTATTATCCTTTACAATAGAATTAATAGCATTTTAGAAATGCAGTAAATTAACTTCAAATATTCAGTATAATTTCACAAACAATTATATTTTTATTTAAACCATTTTTATCTTATAAAATCATATAATTTCACTTTTAAAACAATCATTCAAATACCCTTATATTCATGATTTTATAAAGTTAAATCTCTATTCAAAAATCAAAATTTAATAGTAATTCACTTATTAAATTCCAACATTAAATTAAATTTAACCTAACACTTAAGTTTAAATTTTCAAATATAACTTAATTTCATTTTTATTTACTTAACTTAAAATTCACTTTTAAGCCAAATTCACAAATTTCCAATTTTAGTTATATTTCAAAATTTCAACTTAAATATTCATTCATTTCACATTTTAACTTAATTCAAAAATCATTAATATATTATAAAATTATTTTAAATTCATTTAATTCAAAATATCATAAATTTATCATATTTTAATATTTAATTTAAATTCCATTTATCACAAAATTATAATTTCCAAAAAAACTTACATTTCAGATTTTCTAACTTTACCATTAATTTATTTCACTTATAAATTTTTAGAGAGTCAATAATGCTTTACAAAAATCATTTTAATCAAATTTAAATCAAAATATTATAATATTTACATTTCTAAAATATTTTAAAATTTTAAGAAAAACATATTTTAACAATGGGTCTGTATTTCATTTTCTAACCCAGGTAAAGTGATACGGGTAATATATCATTTCAACCCGTAATTTACAAAGAAAACCCGGGTTTGATCATTTCAAACCCGCAATCCCAAGTAAATGAAAATAATTAAAAATCATTCAGGCCTATCATTTCATCCCATAATGATTTTCTCCTATTCTAAAGTCCGTTCGGGTATGTATCATTTCAACCAATAGTGATTCTAATCTAAAGGGAACTTGCAGTGTGATTAACTGATAAAATAACAAAACAACAATAACATAACAGTAACATATGATATAACTGGTGCTTAATCATGTGTGAACATCATATGATAGTGACATAGCAAATAAAATATGGTGATGTAGTTTACATATTCACAAGCGATCGATTTACTATTCATATAAGTATAAAACTGTCTGGTGAGAATAACTCACTGGTTTGAGCTGATGACCCAACGAAAAATTTCACAAACGGGGTCTACACAAGCACAAAAGCACGACACAGATTCGAATGGAGGAGCCAAATGTCAAATTCCTTGGATACACATCAAACAAAACAATATAACAACGATGAGTTTCAAATCAACTACGATCAAAACTACACTAGAATAGACTGCACAGAATCAAATAGAAATGCTTGCACTTGCTTTTAACCTTTACTAGGCTGAGCCATAAGGGGAAATACAAAATAATGGCAGGTGTTTGGGTCAGGTTATAGTGGGTATGGGTCGGCCTAGATGTCATTGGTGATGGTGCCAAAGTGGGTGAAGGGAATAATACACATAAGCATGAATACATGCATTTGGTCATGGATTTGGGCTCGGCCAAGGCTCCAAGTGTCTCGGCCAGAGGTGTGGGGGTCCACTGTGGTGGTGTGGCCGAGGGTTTTGGAGGTGCTGGAGGTGGTGGAAGCGTGGTAAGTGGCGGCTAGAGGGGTGGTGAGGTGATGGAAGTGATGTTGTGCTCGGCTAGGCTAGGAATTCGGGTTGTTTTGAAAAGTTTGTGGATGGGCATCACCAAGGGGGGTCATGGCATGGTTGGTTGGTGAGAAGGAGGTGTTGGTGGTGTGCCATCAGGTGCTGGAGGTGTGTGACGCCCCACCTCTATACCCACGCTTGACAAGAACACTACGGTGAATGCTGTCAACTAGCACGGAGAATAAGGCTGTTGAGGAGCGACCATCCGTGTAATTGCTTTGTGCGAGCATCAATATGTCAGATAGTATAACATGCAATACTTTATCAAGAGAAAATCCGACATACCGACACAAACTCAAAGCTACTACACAGTGGCTATAATATCTTCGGAAACAAATACAGAAATAAACATAACATAAATCAGTCACAGATAATTCATATCACAAAGGCGGAAGAAGATATGAATATATAACAAACACATGGAAGTGTATATCAGAGTAGTGGTCAAAAAGATCCACAATAATACGAAAGAATAGCAACACGTGCTATACAAAAGAATACAACTATGAGTCTATATCTCAAGTGTATACAACAAAATAAACTACTAATCTAAGTAGTTTGCCAAAAGTCATAGAAATCAATCCCAAGTGAGAAGTCAAGCTGAAGCACCTGTAACATCTCGGTCTGACCCCAGTATTGTTTAATAAGAAAATAATAAACGGATCAGTCTAACTATAAATATCAGGTGAAATGATATAGAATAAGAGATATGACTAAACACATAATAATCACAATGCCAAGCTGTGATATATATAAGTAATTGAAAATCAACAAGAGATTAATCAATATCACCAAATCTACACAAGAATCAAAGAAAATGTCATACTCCTTATTTCGTTCATCAAACCACAAATATTGACGATTATATCAATGTCAATCACAAAAGTCAATGACACGCAAATTCACCATTGCACAAATATTGATAAAACTTATCAATAGAAATCACGAAAATTGGTGAAGCACAAATTCTAGAAATCATCTCAAGAAATCCAGACAATGACACGAATTCACCTATGCACAAAAATTGATAAAACTTATCAATAGAAATCACAAAAATAGGTGAAGAAGAAAGTTCCAGAATTCGACACACGAAATCCAGAAATCACACAAAATAGGGGGGAGGCCTATCACACGAACGGGAGCATGAAAACTCACCAACATATGTATCACACGAACGAGACGCTATCTCATGCTAGCTAGCCATTAATTTTTGACACACGAACGGCCCGAAGACCATGGGGCGCTACCCCATATATGTGAGTTGAAACTCACACAAACGGGGTTTAGTCTCCCTCGTAGACAAAGAGACATCGCACATTGCTAGTCTAAATGACAAAAATGATCGTCATGATCATCAAGAAGTGTCAATTACAGTAAGCTAGTAAATATATGAACTTAGCTTCATGTCCCATAACCACTAGCTTAACTTAAATATTTACGAACAAATTGTAGATTTCCACTAGAAAATTGTCACAAGAGATTCAATCGAACAAGTCCAAGAATTAACTGACTGAAGTAAACGCAAGCGTTTCATACCACTCATTTTACTAAGTCGTTTAATTAGATTTCTCATACGAGTGAGGTAAAGGTTTGTATATACTAATAGATTGGAAATCAGTTTGAGAAAACGAGCTTTGTTATAAAATAGTGTTGAAATCATTTGAAGAAAGAGTTTTAATATTTACTACTAGTATAGAAACCTTTATATTTTTAAAGTGATAAATCACAAAGAAGATTGTAGGGACAATCAATCGCTAAAATTCACATACGAAGATGTGAATAAAAATCCAACGAAATCGATAAAGAATCCATCGAAATGGATATTCAAAAATCTCTAAAAAGGAGTCATCAAAGTCATAACAAATGATAACAACACATAGGAAACAACACGAATTGATTAAAGTTGGAAATTCAAACAACTAGGCGAAATAGGCAAAAATGCACCTGGTCGGTCGGCCGGCTACAGAGCTCGGTCGACCAGACCCTGTTCCACAAAAATTCTCGGGAAGAAGGTCGGTCGGCTGAGCCCTGTAGGTAGTCGACCGGACCAGAAACAGAAAGGTGCCTATGCACCATAGTAGCAGGTCAGTCGACCGGCCACAGGGCTCGGTGGGCCGAACCTGTTCCTAGTCCCTTCAAAGCCCATTGAATACAATGGCCAATCACTACCAAATTGCAACCGTACGAGCATCGGTACTAAGGATTTATGCCCATCGACTACCCGGCCCTATGAGCTCCTTGTTGCATCACCAAAAACACATTTGAAATCAAAGCTATGGTTTTTAAGAATTTGGCTTTCAAAACACCAAAATTGGAATATTCACAAAACCATTCCAAACCAAAAGCAAATGCACACGAATAAGTGTTAGGAATTCATACCTAACAATCGAAGATAAATATAAGCATAGATGTGAGATAAAAATCTCACATTTGAACCCAAATCAATGAAGGATAAGCTTTAAAAACAAGCAAAGATCAATTCCTCTTCAATAACATCTCAAGAAGCTTCAATCTAAGCTTAATAGAGAAACATTTTCTAAATTAGGTTTAGGAAATTTCTGAAATCAAAGAGAGAATGAGTTGGAGAAGAAGAAGAAAGAGCTTACTAATGGGTTCACTTGAGTTTGGAGCAAGAAGATGGATTTGCTAATGGAAACTAGGGTTTTGGATTTCTATTTCCCATTCTCTTCCACCATTAATCTCTTTAGAACTAAAATTAGAGGAAGAGGGAGTGAATGAAGAGGGGGGTTTCAGTTTGGGGTATTAAGTTAGAACATTGGGCTGAACCCAACCTAAACCTAAAGCCTATGTGAAAAGTAGAAAAATTCTACTTTCTCCAAACATATCGAAGCTAATACTCGAAAAGGTCGCAAACGGCATATTAACTCAATGGGAGTGGTCCCGAGTCCTAATTCGACCGTATGCAAAAAGTAGCTTTTCGGACTAAATTCCGAGAATCGATAAAATATTTAAATAGAATATTTAAATATAAAAATCAACAAATATGCGGGTTGTTACAGACTCCCCTCCTTAAAGAAATTGCGTCCTCGCAATATTTAAGAAGAAGATATATAGTAACAACCATAAAAGCATATTCAACACAAAAGAAGTTTGAAATAAGAAGTTCACCTCAAAGAGCACGAGAAAGTAAGTCCGGATGTGTTCGCTCGATGAACTCTCTAGATTCCCAAGAACAATTCTTAGGATTTGAAGACCATTGAACTTTCACAAGCGGAACATCTTTATTTCGAAGACGTTTGACCTCCGAAGCAATAATTCGAACAGGATGCTGCTCATAAGTTAAATTCGGTGAAACTTCAATCTCTTCCACAACACCGGGCTCAAGAATAGAATCGGAATCTCGAAGACATTTCCGCAATTGAGAAACATGAAACACGTCATGCATAGCAGAAAACTGAGCCGGTAATAAAAGACGATAAGCCATGGAACCAATACGTTCAGTGATAGGAAATGGCCCAATATATCGAGGCGCTAATTTTCCCGATCGACTGAAACGTACAACACCCTTCATAGGTGAAACACGAATGAACACAAGATCTCCAACAGAAAATTCTAATTTCCTTCTTCGGTTATCAGCGTAGGATTTTTGTCTACTCTAGGCTTCTTTCATCCTATGTCGAATAAGTTCAATCTTCTCTGTGGAATCACGAATAAAGTTTGGACCTAAAACCAGCTTCTCACCGGCCTCAAGCCAACAAGAAGGAGATCGGCATGGCCTTCCATAGAGTGCCTCGAAAGGTGCCATACCAATACTAGATTGGAAGCTATTATTATAGGAGAATTCAATAAGTGAAATATGATCTTCCCAACTTCCACCGAAATCAAGCACACAAGCACGAAGAAGATCTTCAAGAGTTTGATTCACACGCTCGGTTTGTCCATCGGACTGGGGATGATAAGCGGTGCTAAAATTAAGCTTCGTTCCCAAAGCTTTTTGAAGACTCTTCCAAAATCCACTAGTAAACAATGGATCACGATCACTAACTATAGAAGTAGGAACTCCATGTAATTTAACAATCTCTTTAACAAAGAGTTTGGCCAAAAGTGGAACGGTTCGATTGGACCGAACGAGAATAAAATGGGCGGATTAGTAAGCCTATCAACGATCACCCATAAACTATCATGACTCGAACGAGAAGGCTGTCTATAAAATCCATGGAAATTTGGTCCCACTTCCAAATTGGAATTTCTAAAGGTTGCAATAACCCACTAGGCCTTTGATGTTCGGCCTTGACAAGTTGGCAAGTCATGTAACACTTAACAAAATTAGCAATATCAGATTTCATTCCCTCCCAATAATAAAGTCGCCTCATATCAGCGTACATTTTACTACTACCGGGATGAATGGTGAATTTAGAACGATGGGAATCTTCTAAAATATCTTTACGAAGATCACCAATATTTGGTACGATAAGTCTACCAAATTTTTGAATGCCGCCACGAGAATCAATATCAAAGTCTTTTAAACATTCAATATCAATCTTACCCTTAATATTTTGGCCAAGAAGAGCCAATTCGGGATCTAGCCTTTGAGCTTCAAGAATGCGGTCTAAAAGAGAAGGAAGAGCCTCAAGGCTACATAAAACAAGAGATGAACATAAATCGGAAACACGGTCTTGAATTTCGCAAGTGGATAAAATCTCGAGATCGTTCCATTCGGATATCATCATAGAAACAACAGCTTGTTGTTTACGGCTAAGGGCATCGGCGACACGATTACCCTTACCGGGAGTATAAAGAATATCAAGATCATATGGTGCAAGAAATTCGAGCCAACGCTGTTGACGCAAATTAAGTTCCTTTTGAGAGAATAAATACTTCAAGGATTTATGATCGGTATAAAGAAAAAATTTCTCTCCTAAAAGATAATGACGCCAAATCCGAAGAGCAAAAACAATAGCCGCGAGCTCTAAATCTTGAGTGGCATATCTAGTCTCACCAGGCTTCAATTGCCTAGAAGCATAAGCAATAACATGTTCTCTTTGCATAAGAACGGCACCCAAACCAACGCGACTAGCATCGGTATAAACAATAAAACCTTGATTTCCATAGGGAATCACAAGAATAGGAGCATCGGAAAGGAGTTCTTTTAATTTCTGAAAAGAAGCTTCACATTTTTCCGACCAAATGTATTTAACACCTTTCTTTGTTAAGCCAGTAAGAGGGACGGCAATTTTAGAAAAGTCTTTAATGAACCGACTGTAATAACCCGCCAATCTGAGAAAACTATGAATCTCTGTCACATTCTCCGGTCTCTTCCAATCTTGAATCGCTTCAATCTTTGAAGGATCTACTGAAATTCCAGATTCGGATATAATATGACCGAGAAACTTCACACTAGATTGCCAAAAATGGCATTTAGAAAATTTTACTTTCAATTGATTACTCCTAAGAGTTTCCAACACAATCCGAAGATGTTTTTCATGCTCCTCCTCGGTTTTAGAATACACAAGAATATCATCAATAAAGATGAGAACAAACCGGTCTAGAAAATCTTTTAAAACTCGATTCATAAGGTCAACGAAATAAGCCGGAGCATTCGTTAGACCAAATAGCATAACAAGCCATTCATAAGATCCATAACGAGTATGGAACGATGTCAAAGGAATGCTATCCTCTGCAATACGAAGCTGATGAAATCCAGTAGCTAAGTCTAATTGTGAAAAGACTCTAGCACCACTAAGTTGATCGAATAGATCATCAATCCGAGGTAAAGGATATTTATTTTTGATAGTAAGATCATTAAGCTTGCGGTAGTCAACGCAAAGCCTAAGTGTTCCATCAGATTTCTTCACAAAAATAGCTGAAGCTCCCCAAGGCGAGGAACTAGAGCGAATAAATTGCTTCGTCTCCAATTCGGATAATTGTTTACGCATCTCCTCGTTTTCTTTATTGGACATACGATAAGGAGGGCGAGTGATAGGTTGAGCTCCAGGAATGAGATTAATTCTGAACTCAATTGCTCGCTTAGGTGGTAATCCTAAAACGGGCTCGAATATGTCGGAAAATTCACGAACGACGTGAATAAGAGAAATAATATCACCCTCATCATCATCATCGTCATCACGAGGATTTAAAGAATATAAAGATGCAACCAAACTGGAATCTGAATCTTTAAGATTAACAGAAACCTGATTAACGGATTGAGGATGTCGAAGATGAATAGTCCACTCAGGACATAGGATATGAGCTTCATAACGGTTAAGCCAATCCATTCCCAAAATCATTCCAAAGCCTAAATAACGCATGACATGCAAATCGGCTAGGAAAGGAAAATCACACAAAATAATCTCGACATCTTTACACAATAAACTGATTGTTGCGGATCCACCAACCGGATTCGCAATTCTCAAAGAAGTCATTAAACACAAAACATCCAAAGAAAAAGCATCAACAAGTTCTTTTGATATAAAAGAATGGGACACACCCGTATCAAAAAGAACTCGAATAGGATGATCAGGAAATAAAATAATTCCATCCAGAATAGAACGAGAAACACCTTGGCCACGAGATGTGTTGCCAAGGGCTTGAGCAACATTAAGCTTTCCCTCCTTCCTATTTTGAAGTTTAGGACATACATGCATAAAATGGTCCGGGCTCTTGCAATAGCGACAAGTACGAGGCTTTGAACATTTGTTCGCACAATGGTCTTTCGAACCACAATTATAGCATTTCCCTTGAGTAGAGGAAAAGGTCTTTTCAACAGGAGTTGCTTTCCTCCCTTTCTTATTGGGATAGGGGCCTTTGAATTTGTTTGGCCTCTTCTTGTTGTTGAAGTTTGGTTTGGAACCCACCACTTCAACATCATTCTCCCTATCCGCCTCTTCAAGACGAAGAGCGATATCAATGAGTTGGTCGAAAGAAACTTCTAATTTTAGAAGTAATGGCTTCTTGAGATTTTTGTTTAAGCCATAGACGAACCTCTGGTTCTTCTTTAAAGGGGTGTTCATATATTCAACCCCGTATTAGAAAGCGACTCGAAGGAGGCGACATAATCAGTCATGGAAGAATCACCTTGAACAAGGTCTATAAATCGTCGAGCCAATGTCACTTTCTCTGCTTCTGGTACAAATTTCAACTCGAAGCGTTCCCGGAATTGCTCCCAGGTGAGATCCGCTTCATTAATTTCAGAAATAAGAAGTTCGTACCAGTCCATTGCTCTTTCTCGGAGCATACTAGAGGCCACCTGAACTCGGTGAAGGTCAATAAGATTCATGCGAGAAAAGATTCGATCGCATGACCTTAGCCAAGCCTGTACTTCAATAATAGTTTCGGAACCTTTGAATGGCTCCCCACCCAAATTAGTGTAATCGATGCACAAGCGTGCAAATCCTGACTTTGGGTGAGTAGGTTTCGGGTTAGCTCCAGCTGCTTGAGCATTTGTCACTAAATCAAGAAGCTGTTGAGCAGTCATAAAAACTCCATCCTGAGGTGGAGTGCTAGATGGTACGGCTCTGGGGTGGCCTGGTCTAGACATTTCTCTTCCTTTAGAAAGAAAGAAGAAGAAGAAAAAGGTTATTCACCAAATTGAATATCAAGCAATCTTGATAGATAAACAAGGAATCATAAGGAAAATAGGAAGAATCGGTACGAAGACTCGAATTAAATCCTAAAGCACGACTCCTAAGATGGACTTAGGACGATGATCCTTGTTATAATATTCCATATTGTTCCGAAGTTTGGCTCTGATACCAAGCTGTGACGCCCCACCTCTATACCCACGCTAGACAAGAACACTACGGTGAATTCTGTCAACTAGCACGGAGAAAGGCTGTTGAGGAGCGACCATCCGTGTAATTGCTTTGTGCGAGCATCAATATGTCAGATAGTATAACATGCAATACTTTATCAAGAGAAAATCCGACATACCGACACAAACTCAAAGCTACTACACAGTGGCTATAATATCTTCGGAAACAAATACAGAAATAAACATAACATAAATCAGTCATAGATAATTCATATCACAAAGGCGGAAGAAGATATGAATATATAACAAACACATGGAAGTGTATATCAGAGTAGTGGTCAAAATGATACACAATAATACGAAAGAATAGCAACACATGCTATACAAAAGAATACAACTATGAGTCTATATCTCAAGTGTATACAACAAAATAAACTACTAATCTAAGTAGTTTTCCAAAAGTCATAGAAATCAATCCCAAGTGAGAAGTCAAGCTGAAGCACCTGTAACATCTCGGTCTGACCCGAGTATTGTTTAATAAGAAAATAATAAACGGATCAGTCTAACTATAAATATCAAGTGAAATGATATAGAATAAGAGATATGACTAAACACATAATAATCACAATGCCAAGCTGTGATATATATAAGTAATTGAAAATCAACAAGAGATTAATCAATATCACCAAATCTACACAAGAATCAAAGAAAATGTCATACTCCTTATTTCGTTCATCAAACCACAAATATTGACGATTATATCAATGTCAATCACAAAAGTCAATGACACACAAATTCACCAATGCACAAATATTGATAAAACTTATCAATAGAAATCGCGAAAATTGGTGAAGCAATAATTCTATAAATCATCTCAAGAAATCCAGACAATGACACACGAATTCACCTATGCACAAAAATTGATAAAACTTATCAATAGAAATCACAAAAATAGGTGAAGAAGAAAGTTCCAGAATTCGACACACGAAATCCAGAAATCTCACAAAATAGGGGGGAGGCCTATCACACGAACGGGAGCATGAAAACTCACCAACATATGTATCACATGAATGAGACGCTATCTCATGCTAGCTAGTCATTAATTTTTGACACACGAACGGCCCGAAGACCATGGGGCGCTACCCCACATATGTGAGTTGAAACTCACACAAACGGGGTTTAGTCTCCCTCGTTGACAAAGAGACATCGCACATTGCTAGTCTAAATCCCAAAATGATCGTCATGATCATCAAGAAGTGTCAATTACAGTAAGCTAGTAAATATATGAGCTTAGCTTCATGTCCCATAACCACTAGCTTAACTTAAATATTTACGAACAAATTATAGATTTCCACTAGAAAATTGTCACAAGAGATTCAATCGAACAAGTCCAAGAATTAACCGACGAAGTAAACGCAAGCGTTTCATACCACTCGTTTTACTAAGTCGTTTAATTAGATTTCTCATACGAGTGAGGTAAAGGTTTGTATATACTAATAGATTGGAAATCGGTTTGAGAAAACGAGCTTTGTTATAAAATATGAAAGTTCGGTGTGTATACAATTATATGTGCTAATATAGTATACACGGATCGTGTAATATGGATTACAATACAAATGCGGAAATAGATGATAATAGCATTGTAAATAGAAAAATCACACCAGAGATTTTTATACTGGTTCGGAGCACTGTCCTACGTCCAGTCCCAGACTTCTATCTGGATTTTCACTATTAACTACCTCGCTTCACCCGGAGGAACAGGTTTACAACACCCGAACAACCGAACGGGATTTCACGCCTCTAATACACCGAGGACTTCAACACTTGCCTCTTACAACACAGAGGACTTCAACAAAAGAACAAATACAATTGTTGTTGACAACTTGTGTTCTTGAAAACACGGATTTGTCACTAGCAGTACACCCTTCCTATAATCTTATCCTCAAAGTATGCGATATGATGTTTTGAAAAGATTAAGGAAAGTATATTATTGAATCAAAGGATATGAAATAGTTTCAAAGATTCAATAAATAATTTAGAGCTTTTATAATACAGAATTGAGATCAGAGATTAGATTAAAAGAATATATGAAATCGTTGTTTTTTTAATCAATGAATTGGATGAGTTTATATAGATAAGAATGGTTGCAACTCTTTGCCATTAAGAGATATGATCTTTGGTGAAAGGTTAAGAGATGCAACCGTTGGAGAAGAGAAGTGTCTTTTGGAAAAATTGTTTTCTGTTCAAAAACGGTCGACAGGTTAAAAAGTGACCAGTAGACAGGAATTTAAAATATATATACGTTATGTGCATGTGTGCACGTTCATTGTGCATTTTACACAGAAACGGTCGACCGTATGATTATTAACCGGTCGACCGGTTCCTGTTAATTTGCACAATGAATGTGCAATGCTATAAAATGTATATATATCGATTATATTGAGGTGCATGATTATTTGAGGATAGATTTTAACAAGTTTTTAACTATTACAATATCAAATAATCAACCTATAATCTATAGTAACATAACCTTGTTTTGTCGATCGCCTTATTTGTCAGAAATCAAAACTTTCATAAAACTTGTGACTCAACATTCTCCCCCTTTTTGATTGATGACAATATATATCTGCAAAATCTGAATCTCCCCCTGAGTACGTGATCTCTTTCTCTTTGAATTCTTATAAATGTATGTTCCTGCAAGCAATTGTTAGCCCTTTCTCCCCCTTTGTCATCGACAAAAAGGAGTAACAGATACTAGAATATGATATGCATAGAATGAATATGATATGAATAGAAAGATAACTTACTAACACATCAAAAGCATAACAGAGTTTACTACAGAACATAATGTCAATTGAAAATCATAAATAACGACACTATTTAGAACAAGTGTCGATGAATGTTTTTAAAGAGCTAAAACATAATAGAATCTAGGATGAAGCAGATCGTATCTCCTCTTCATCATCATCATCGTCATCATCATCATCATCTTCTTCTTCCTCATCATTGTGCCCTCTAGATGATTCACCATGTCCATGACCACTCATTCCTGTAGATTCGTCAGATGATGTCCAGGTGAAAACTGGAGCAGCAGGACGTTTTCCTGGGTCTTGTGCTTGAACAGAGGTGGATGTGGAACAAGATATAGCATCCCATAGCATACCAAAGAATGACTTGACCTTATTGAAGCGCTTATCGATTTTTGAGTCCATGCGCTTGAGACGTGATTCAAGCAAAAATTGGTTACGCGCGATTGTTTCAAGTGATTCTTTTGTTGATGACTTTGATTTTAAAAGTTTTACTTCATCGGAACGAGGACGAGATGAAGTTGCTCGTTGTTTCCTTGGTCCTCTTTGTTGCCATTCTTCGAAAGGCATAATTTCAAGATAAGGTGGAGGAAGCTTCATTCGCTTGATGGTGATGGAATTAATGCATTTTGGTTTTAAGGTTGCAGAATCAGGAGGATTGACCCCACAAGCTAACAAAAGTCTCATGATATATTCATTGTAAAAGAAATGAGGCCGGGTTGAGTTATTTACCTTGAGAATTTCATCAAAAAGCATGTGAACCCAATTGATTTCGATTTCACCATAGATAGCATAGAGTGCCTTGAAGTTTTCTTTGTACACTGCATCATAATTTCCAAGTCTAGGAAAAAGAGAATGCATCAAGACCCGATGAAGTAACCTGGCTGTCGGGCGAAGTCCAATAGACTTAGTGCCATCGCTATTGTCTTCTATAAACTGATGACTGGTACTATTTCGAGTGAAAACTTCGCAGAAGGTAGATGAAAACTCTTCGCCTCGATTTGGTATACCAAGTATAGAGGCAATTCTAGCATGAGTAAGAAAAATTTGCTTTCCACAGACCATAGACCAGATGACGCCGTTTGGATTATCAGGTTGATATTCATCAAGATTCATGTTGGCGTAAAATAATTTAATCATTAATGATTTATCTCCACACTATTTGCCGAAAAATCTATCAATGGAGTAATGTTGGCATTATCGGCTAACCTCCGAACTCCGTAAGCCGTGAAATCATCAAATTTGATGAAAGAGCCTGGATGAAACTTGTAATTTGTCATTTGATTCCATCTTGTTATAGCAATTGGAGTTTGAAGCCATTTTTTGACGGAGATGGTAAGAGATGAAGTTTCAGAGGTTGCTCCTTTCTTTGATTTCTTTTGAGGAGGAGCCATTGTTGGAGGATTTGTGATTTGGGAATTGAAGAATGGGAACTAGGGTTTGTGATTTGGGGCAAGAGAATAGTTTGAGTAGAGAGTGAATGAGGGTAGAGGGAAAAGTAACGTATAGGGTTATATAAAAAAACTGAAAATACGACAACCGGTCGACCAAATGTTTTTGGCCGGTCGACCGTTTTCAACCAGAGAGCAAACGGTCGACCGGCTATAAAAGGGGCGGTCGACCGGTCGTGGTCTGTTGTGATATTTCAGTTTATATTTAGAGTTTTTATCATATATCAACCTATATTATTTATATTTTATACGAAATACAAAATATAACCTTCATTACACAAGAGATAGATAAAGATAAAAACTATATATATATATATATATAAGTCTAATGAGAAAGTTCGTCATTAGAATTATCGTTGTTTCCTTCAATACGTTTCGACCATGGACTCCATTGTTTCTGAGCTCCTTCATTCTTCTCATAGTTCCGATCCCATGAGTTAGGACTTTTGGATGTTGATGGCCTAGACGGCATTGGTTCATGCACGTCATGTTTGTTGGAACCGCAGAAAAATGTTGCCAACTTTTCTAAAACAGACAATCGGGCCGACGTCCGTTGTTGCCGTGATAAAGTTGACTTTGCCCGTAATGGAGTTGTCTCTGAAGGTCTATCTGATGTTTCTGGTAGTGGTGTATCTCATCGATTTGAGCTTTGGTACGAGGAGAATAGAATAGTGTCCGCTTCACTCGTTTTGAATTTGGAGTTTTATCAGACATACAAGAGCATTGATGATGACAACTTGATTTTTGTTTTGGAGTTGTAGGAGAATAAAACTCCTCTGATTCAGAACTCGTAATTGAAATGTATGTTTCTTGAGCACATTTGTCACAAATGTGAGCCATAGTGTACGTTGTATAGAATATTATGGTTTGATAAAAAGAAAGGATGAACAAAATATAAAATGTTTGCAAATTTATATATAAGTTTGTTATGTATAACCTATGGATGTGAGTTACTGAGAAATTTTAACCAAGAAAATATAAGCAGAAAATTTTTTTGTAAGTCTAAAAATAGCTTTCTTTTTAAAACTGAATTTATAAGATAAGAAAGTAAAGAATGATCACAAAAAAATAAGTAAAGTGAATTTAACCATTAAATAAAGCAGTGGCTTATATTTAATGTAAAAAAAATATAATTTATGTAATAGTTGTAGTTAAAGGATAACTAAAGAGAATAACTAAAGAATAACTAACAAGAAGATGTTCTTTTAGAAATTTCTTAGTCAAGATTTTTTCTTGAAATTAAACCAAGCTCTCTTCGTAATCTAATAAAATTAGATTCGAGCAGAGGCTTAGTAAAAATGTCTGCTAATTGATTGTCAGTATGAACATTTTCAAGACATATATTTCCTTTGTCAATATTATCTCGAAGGAAATGATGACGGATATCAATGTGTTTGGTTCTGGAGTGATTTACTGGATTTTTAGAGAGATTTATAGCACTAGTGTTATCACAGTATATAATAGAATTTGATAAATGAATATCAAAATCTTGAAGTGTTTGTTGCATATATAGTACTTGAGTACAAGCAAGAGATGCTGATATATATTCAGCTTCACATGTTGATAGTGAAACACAATTCTGTTTCTTACTGAACCAAGAGACAAGTGATTTTCCAATAAAATGGCACGTACCACTTGTACTTTTTCTATCCGTTCGTGAGCCACCGAAATCAGCATCACTATATGATACTAATTCAAATGGACATTCTTTTGGATAAAAAAGACCGAAATCCTTGGTATTATTAAGATAACGAATTATACGTTTTACTGCTCGTAGATGTGATTCCTTTGGATCGGCTTGAAAACGAGCACATAAACAAACACTCATTATTATATCTGGACGACTAGCTGTAAGATAAAGAAGAGAACCAATCATGCTTCGATACAATTTCTGGTCAACATTCTTACCACTTTCATCTTTGTCAAGATGTGTAGTTGTACTCATAGGAGTTGGTTTACCAGATGTATTTTCTAATCCGAAGCGTTTGATAAGGTTTTCACAGTATTTTTCTTGATTAATAAAAATGCCGTTTGAAAGTTGCTTTATTTGAAGTCCAAGAAAATAAGATAGTTCTCCCATATGAGACATTTCGAATTCTTTGGTCATAATATTTGCAAATTCTTTGCAAAGTTTATCGTTTGTTGAACCAAAGATGATATCGTCTACATATATCTGGATAACTAGAATATCTGTTCGAGAATGTTTAATAAACAAAGTTTGATCGACTTTGCCTATTTGAAATCCTGAGTTAATAAGGTAGCTACGTAGTCGTTCATACCAAGCACGAGGTGCTTGTTTTAACCCATACAGAGCTTTCTTAAGTTTGAACACATGGTCAGGATATTTTTCATGTACGAACAGAGGAGGTTGTTCGACATAGACATTCTCTTTGATAAATCCATTGAGAAAAGCACTTTTGACATCCATCTGATAAAGTTTGAAATTATGGTGACAAGCAAAAGATAATAGAATTCTAATAGCTTCTAGTCGAGCAACTGGTGCAAAAGTTTCTTCATAATCGATACCTTCTTCCTGATTATATCCTTGTGCTACTAATCTTGCTTTATTTTTGGTGATATTGCCTTGTTCGTCAGCCTTATTTTTATAGACCCATTTAGTACCAATTACTGACTGATTAGTTGGTCTTGGAACAAGTTCCCAAACGTTATTGCGCTCAAACTGATTTAGTTCTTCCTGCATGGCAATGATCCAGTAATCATCTGTAGCAGCTTCTTTTGGATTCTTAGGTTCGATATTTGAGAGAAAAGCGACATGACCCATTTGATTGAGTTGACTCCTTGTTCTGACATGTGATGTTATTTCACCGATTATATTTTGAGGCGGATGGTCTCTTAATATTCTTGGTGGTGATTGTAACTCACATATTTGAGGACTATTCTCAATAACTATTTCTGAGTCAGAATCAATATTTGTGATGATTTGATTGTCAGTGACTATTGATTCGTCATCATCTGATATAGTGTGAGGGTGCTGATAGATTTCATCAAAAGAGACATGAAGTGATTCTTCAATAGTTTTGGTTCGTTTATTAAATATCCGATAGGCCTTACTTCGTTCCGAATAACCGACAAATATTCCTTCATCGGCCTTTGGATCAAATTTGCCAAGCTGGTCTTTTGTATTTAAAATAAAGCACTTTGATCCAAAAACTTTGAAGTATGAGATTTTAGGCTTTCTTTTGTTAAATAACTCATAAGGAGTATTCTTGGTAAGAGGTCTTATGGATACACGATTTAAAACATAACAGGCAGTTGCCACAGCTTCTGCCCAAAAATGTTTTGGTAAGGTGGTTCCATTCAATAATGTTCTTGCACATTCTTGTAAAGTTCGGTTTTTCCGTTCTACAACTCCGTTCTGTTGTGGAGTTCTGGGAAACGAAAAATTATGATATATACCTTTCTTTGTACAAAATTGTTCAAATTCATTATTTTCAAACTCTCCGCCATGATCACTTCTTATATTTTTAACTTTAATCCCTTTTGATTTTTGAATTCTTTTGACGAAAGATTTGAAACGATCGAAAGTGTCACTTTGATTTTTTAAGAAAATTGTCCATGTATAACGAGAGAAATCATCAACAATTACAAGCACATATTGATTGTGATTTATTGATTGAACTCTAGTAGGTCCAAATAAATCCATGTGTAGTAACTCAAGTGGTTGTAATGTTGATATGACTTTCTTGGATTTAAAAGATGATTTGGTCAATTTTCCTACTTGACATGCGTCACAAATGTTGTTAACTTTAAAACTCATTTTGGGTAGTCCTCTAACTAGATTGTTTTTGGCTAGCTTGTCAATAGTTCTGAAGTTTATATGACAGAAGCGTTTGTGCCATAGCCATGGATCATTGTCATTAGCCACAAGACACATATATGAATTATGATTAATGTTCATATTCAAAATATATATATTTCTGTCTCTATAACCTTCGAAAACCAAATTATGGTCTTTATCTAGAATACTACACTTATTATTTGAAAATGAAATAATAAAACCCTTGTCACATAACTGACTAATACTTAGCAAATTGTGTTTCAAATTTCTAACTAGCATGATATTAGTAATAAGAGGCAAGTTAGATGTACCGCAATTGCTCACATCGCCTTTGCCGATGATATAGCCTTTTGAATTGTCTCCAAAAGTGACGGAGCCACCATCTGAATATGTAATATTTGTTAATAAACTCTTGTCTCCTGTCATGTGCTTTGAGCAACCACTGTCCAATATCCACTTTCCTCTTTTCTTAAGTGGGACCTGCAAAAAATAGAATTAAGTCCATGGTACCCACTTTTTATAGGGTCCTAAGAGTTAGGTCTTAGGAGTCCAAACCCATATGGGTCCGGTATCCCCTTTATATATATAATTATTATTAAAATGCACAGTATTCATGAATTGCTGAATGTATTTGTTCCTAATCAAATTGTTATTTGTTTTAGGAACCCATATTTTGATAGTCTTGACATTTTTCTTTTGAAATTTCACAACTGGTTTTGGTTTGGAATATAATAAACTAAGATTTTTCTTAGCTTCAGTTTTTTGTACTTTCTTCTTCCTTTTATTTCCAAGATGTTTCTTGATTTCTTGTTTGTTATATCCCAATCCTTGTTTGTCTGAAATAGATTGTGAACTTTCAATGATTTTTGTCAAATTTTCTCGACCTTTGTTAAAGTTAGAAACATTTTGAGTAATGTCATCAAACTTTGTTTGTAAGCTAGCTTTTTCTAGGTCTAGAATTTTGACTTTTGCTTTAAGCTCATGATTTTCAGTAGTTAGAGCATTATTTTTCTCTTTTTGAGCTTCTATTTCTTGACTCAAAAGAGATATTTGAGAGTCAACATTAGATGATGATTCTTGAATATTTTCAAGTTCCTCTTCTAATATTTTCTTCTCATCTTTTAACATATCTCGTTCAAACTCTGCTCTACTTAAATCTGCTTTGACTATTTTTAATTGACGTTTTAAGTCTTTATATTTGACTATCAATTCAGCATTAATATCAAGTAATTCATCAAATGTAGGAATTTGTACCTCATCTTCTGTTGCCATAAAACAAACATTAGCTTGTTCATTCTCTGAATCACTTTCACTTTCTGATGAAGATGACTCTGAATCATCCCATGTTACTGAAAAAGCTCGTTTCTTAGATTTGTCCTTCTTATATTTGAATTTTTCATTTTCTGACTTCTTCTTTTGTTCTGGACAATCCTTCTTCATGTGTCCCTTTTTGTGGCAATTGAAACATTCTATAGCAGATGAAGATGGTTTGTTTGATCCATGTTTCCTTTTATTGTAACGACTGGCTTTTCGATATTTTAGGAATTTTTTGAATCCTTTCGCAATGAATGCCAAATCTTCATCTTCAGAATCTGTTTCATTTTATCTTTCTCAACATGAAATGCTACATTTTTCTTTTCTTCTTCTTGTTCTTTTCTAGCCTGCAAATTTGCTTCATAGGACATTAAATTTCCTATCAATTCATCTAGCTTCATGACGGAAAGATCATTAGCTTCTTCGATTGCTAATACTTTTCCTTCCCATTCACTAGTCAGAGAATGTAGGACTGTTGAAACAACATCGAAATCAGAATACTTTTGTCCTAAGCCAATAAGTGCATGGTGAATAGTTTGAAACCGTGAATACATGTCATTGATTGTCTCATTTGGTTTCATTTTGAAATTTTGAAATTGACTTTTTAGCATGGCTATTTTGGCTTGTTTAACCTTGTTAGTACCTTCATGAGTGATTTTTAGTGTTTGCCAAATTTGATATGCAGTAGTGCAGATACTAACACGGTTATATTCATTTTGGTCTAATGCACAGAACAACATATTTATTGCTCTTGCATTTACGGCTGCTGCCGTTTTCTCAGCTGTAGTCCATTCTGAATAATCAGTTGTTGGATTCACTATTTCTCTTTGAGTGGCATTCCAAGCATCATAGCTATTTGATTGCATAAAGAATGACATACGTGTTGCCCAATAACTATAGGTAAGACCATTGAAAAATGGAGGTCTTTGTGTCGATTGACCCTCCGTGTAAGTGGTGTTTTGAGTGCTAGTACTTACGTTATTTGCCATATTACTATAATATATCAAATAACTGTGTTACGGTTATATGATGACCGTGCTCTGATACCAAATGAAAGTTCGGTGTGTATACAATTATATGTGCTAATATAGTATACACGGATCGTGTAATATGGATTACAATACAAATGCGGAAATAGATGATAATAGCATTGTAAATAGAAAAATCACACCAGAGATTTTTATACTGGTTCGGAGCACTGTCCTACGTACAGTCCCAGACTTCTATCTGGATTTTCACTATTAACTACCTCGCTTCACCCGGAGGAACAGGTTTACAACACCCGAACAACCGAACGGGATTTCACGCCTCTAATACACCGAGGACTTCAACACTTGCCTCTTACAACACAGAGGACTTCAACAAAAGAACAAATACAATTGTTGTTGACAACTTGTGTTCTTGAAAACACGGATTTGTCACTAGCAGTACACCCTTCCTATAATCTTATCCTCAAAGTATGCGATATGATGTTTTGAAAAGATTAAGGAAAGTATATTATTGAATCAAAGGATATGAAATAGTTTCAAAGATTCAATAAATAATTTAGAGCTTTTATAATACAGAATTGAGATCAGAGATTAGATTAAAAGAATATATGAAATCGTTGTTTTTTTTAATCAATGAATTGGATGAGTTTATATAGATAAGAATGGTTGCAACTCTTTGCCATTAAGAGATATGATCTTTGGTGAAAGGTTAAGAGATGCAACCGTTGGAGAAGAGAAGTGTCTTTTGGAAAAATTGTTTTCTGTTCAAAAACGGTCGACAGGTTAAAAAGTGAGCAGTAGACAGGAATTTAAAATATATATACGTTATGTGCATGTGTGCACGTTCATTGTGCATTTTACATAGAAACGGTCGACTGTATGATTATTAACCGGTCGACCGGTTCCTGTTAATTTGCACAATGAATGTGCAATGCTATAAAATGTATATATATCGATTATATTGAGGTGCATGATTATTTGAGGATAGATTTTAACAAGTTTTTAACTATTACAATATCAAATAATCAACCTATAATCTATAGTAACATAACCTTGTTTTGTCGATCGCCTTATTTGTCAGAAATCAAAACTTTCATAAAACTTGTGACTCAACAAAATAGTGTTGAAATCATTTGAAGAAAGAGTTTTGATATTTACTACTAGTATAGAAACCTTTACATTTTTAAAGTGACAAATCACAAAGAAGATTGTAGGGACAATCAATCACTAAAATTCACATACGAAGATGTGAATAAAAATCCAACTAAATCGATAAAGAATCCATCGAAATGGATATTCAAAAATCCCTAAAAAGGAGTCATCAAAGTCATAACAAATGATAACAACACATAGGAAACAACACGAATCGATTAAAGTTGGAAATTCAAATAACTAGGCGAAATAGGCAAAAATGCACTAGGTCGGTCGGCCGGCTACAGAGCTCGGTCGACCAGACCCTGTTCCAGAAAAATTCTCGGGAAGCAGGTCGGTCAGCTGAGCCCTGTAGGCAGTCGACCGGACCAGAAACAGAAAGGTGCCTATGCACCATAGTAGCAGCTCGGTCGACCGGCCACAGGGCTCAGTCGGCCAAACCTGTTCCCAGTCCCTTCAAAGCCCATTGAATACAATGGCCAATCACTACCAAATTACAACAGTACGAGCATCGGCACTAAGGATTTATGCCCATCGACTACCCGGCCCTATGAGCTCCTTGTTGCATCACCAAAAACACATTTGAACATCAAAGCTATGGTTTTTAAAAATTTGGCTTTCAAAACACCAAAATTGGAATATTCACAAAACCATTCCAAACCAAAAGCAAATGCACACGAATAAGTGTTAGGAATTCATACCTAACAATCGAAGATAAATATAAGCATAGATGTGAGATAAAAATCTCACCTTTGAACCCAAATCAATGAAGGAGAAGCTTTAAAAACAAGCAAAGATCAATTCCTCTTCAATAACAACTCAAGAAGCTTCAATCTAAGCTTAAAAGAGAAACATTTCCTAAATTAGGTTTAGGAAATTTCTGAAATCAAAGAGAGAATGAGTTGGAGAAGAAAAAGAAAGAGCTTACTAATGGGTTCACTTGAGTTTGGAGCAAGAAGATGGATTTGCTAATGGAAACTAGGGTTTTGGATTTCTATTTCCCATTCTCTTCCACCATTACTCTTTTTAGAACTGAAATTAGAGGAAGAGGGAGTGAATGAAGAGGGGGGTTTCAGTTTGGGGTATTAAGTTAGAACATTGGGCTGAACCCAACCTAAACCCAAAGCCCAAGTGAAAAGTAGCAAAATTCTACTTTCTCCAAACATATTGAAGCTTATACTCGAAAAGGTCGCAAACGGCATTTTAAACTCAATGGGAGTGGTCCCGAGTCCTAATTCGACCGTATGCAAAAAGTAGCTTTTCGGACTAAATTCCGAGTATCGATAAAATATTTAAATAAAATATTTAAATATAAAAATCAACAAATATGCGGGTTGTTACAAGGCGGCTAGGCAGTAATGGAGGCATGGCCGATCCTAAAAGAGGTGAAAGCATGTGCAAAAAATCAAACTAGAATAAACAATATAAGTAGAAAAAGAGATAAAAGAAATAAAAAAAATTTACCAACTTCCCAAGCATATGATGGCCGAAATTTTTTTCTCAGGAAGAAGGAAAGGAAGATACGTGAAATGAAAATGAATTAGTCAGCTGAAATGTGGGGAGTTATGCCAAAATAAATTAAGAGCTGTGAGGAAAATGAAGAGGTGGAATTCAAAATGGCAAAAGGCAATTCAAAAGTCAAAAACTCTTCATATATCCTTATTTAATATGTATAACTTTATACTTATGGAAATAACAATAATCCCAGATAAAATTTCGAAAATTTATCAAAATATAGAAATTTATATAATATTTATTAATTATATGAAGTTAAATTAAGAAAAATAGCTAAAAATAGTGAACTAGACTAGAAAATTTGAAATTAAATAGAATAATTTTTAGAAAATTCATATGAGATGTAAAATATTTTTAAATATAAATAATAACATAAAATAAAAATACATTCAAAAAATAAATATTTAAATTTTAATTAAATATAATTTAAATGAAGAAAATAGCAGAAAATAGAAAACAACCTTTAAAATAGGAAATAAATACAGTAGATTTTGGAAAAAATTTTATATCACTTTAAAAATATTAAAAGACAAAATATACATAAAATAACATATTAACACATATTAAAATAAAATATAACATAGAAAATATGACTTATATAATTTAAAATAGATAAAATTTCAAAATAAAACAAATTATACTCAAAATTGAAATGTACATAACTTTCAAAAATTAAATCCGTTTTCAACGAAACGAAAAGCAGTATTCAAGTTATTAAATACATTTTCATAATAAAAGATAAAATTTAATAATTTAAATATTTAAATTTGAAATTTAAAAGTCAAGGTTTGACCAGTTTGAACAGAAATTCATCTTTCAGTAAAATATCCAATTTATACCGGTTTGAAATTATAATTCACATAATAATCAACATCTACATTTAAAAATGAAATGTTTGAAATAAAATAAGTTTAAAATAATTTCAAAATAAAACAAAGTCAGCTATTAAAATATATGAAAAATCTAGGGTCGTTAAACTTTTTATTTTCCAAACCATTCAAAATCTTGTCTTTTATTGCATAGCCTCTTTATTACTTACCTTAGTCGTTCGTTACTTTAATCTAGCCATGAATTTTTCTTGCCTATCACACATAAAAACTTCCCAAAACTTCTCATTATCGTTTCCGTTTTAAAGAAAATTATATTCAAGCTCTAGATCCATGGCTTCTCCTCCTCTTCTTTCTTTTTCTCCTTTTATTTCTTTTTTGTTCTTCGTGCTTATACTCGGCCTCTGGCCTCTAGCACACCTCTGACCATCATGACCAAGCAATATAAGATGATGGTTGAACCCATATGTGGTGTAGCTAAGCCATTGATTGATTAAGGAAAGTTATGTCACTATGATTCATTTATTTTTCCATTATTTTAACATCTATTGTTTTGTATTGAATCATATTCTTATGTATGTAATATTTTTTTGCATACAAGATTTGGATCTGACTCTTCATCCACTCATATGCGGGGTTGGGATTTTTTTTCTGAATTTGTCGATTCTAGTTTAAAAAGATGAGTTTTTATCACTATAGACATATATACTTATATTTTTGTGAAAAAAAGTGACAAGTGAATCTGTTGACATTGATATGTCATTCATATATGCATGTGTTGTGATTACATGATGATAAATGCCGTTTATATATTTGTTACATCATTTGTTATGATATTATATGTATACTGTTATTTTATTTCTATTAATCACCACTGCAAGTTTCCTATCACTATGGGTTGAAATGATACATACCTAAACGGACTTTAGAATAAAGAAAAATCATTATAGGCTGAAATGATAGGCTTGAATGATTTTTATTGTTTTTATTTTACTTTGGATTACGGGTTTTAAATGATAGAACTCGGATTTTTCTTTTTAAATTACAGTTTGAAATGATACATATCCATATCACTTGACCTAGGTTAGAAAATATTATACAGACCCATGGCTATATTTTTAAATGATATTTTCCTAAATATTTATTGAGTATTTTAAATATTTTCTGAAAGTTATTAAGTATTTTGGAATTATAAATATATGAAATTTTTAACTTAATTTGATTTAATGCTTTAAAGTGTAAAGAAATGTTGTTTTTTATAAGTTAATTTTTTTATAAGTTAATTGGTTTTAAATGGAATTAAAAGAGTCTTATTTATGATAAATAACTTAATAATTAAGTTCGATTTAATTTGGAATCTGAAATCTAACTAGTAATTTAAATAAAGGTTATTTCCTGAAATGGACATATTTTGTATAATAAATAAATGTAGTTTTGAATAAATAAAATGAAATACATTTTTATGGGACATTCTGCAATAAGTTTATTTAACTTGGAAACATAGTTGAATCGATGTCTAAATGAATAAATTTGTAAAGAATTTGATTGTTATATTAACTATGATAAATATTCTTTTGTGAAATGTTATGTTTTGTAAGATAAATGGCAATGTTTTTAAAATGGAAAAATGTAAGTTAAACATACATGTGAGATGTAAGTTTAATTTATATTTTAATTGATTAATATAATTAATGTTTGTACTGTAATAACAAAAACGAAAGAAATATGTAAAGTTTTAATTAATGAAAGAAACGTGTAAAGTTCTAATTAATGAAAGAAACATGTAATGTTTTAATTAATGAATGAAACAAGTAAAGTTTTAGTTAGTGTAATATTGATTAAAATGATAAATGCTCTTTATTATAACAAATGTAACTTAAAACGTACATTTGACATGTAGGTTTTAATCAAAGTAATGGTGTATTTTAAATTGATTAAAATGATAAATGTTACTTACTAAAATAATAAAATTTAAGTTAATAATGTACATTTGATATGCAAGTTTTAATTTATGTAAATGACATATTTTAAATGATTAAAACAATAGAGTTTCTTTATTGTAATAATAATGTGAGTTAATAAGGTACTTTTAACTTAACATAAGAATTCAGCTTTAAATTGGATATTATAGTAACAAAGTTTATTTAACTAAGGCTATGATAAAATGACCATGTTAAATTTGTAAGCATATGAATACTTTGATTACATAAAATGTTAAAGTGGAAAGTATTACATTCCAAAAATGCTATGATTCATTAAGGTAACATTTCCAAAATGCTATAATAATTAAAGGAATATTTCAAGTTTAATAAATTGAAGGAATATTCAATGATTTGGAAATTTGGGTTGTATTTAAATGATATATTATTGAATTAGTTTTGAAATGGAAATTATACTATTGTGATATGGTTTTGATATCATATACTAGTTTGAAAGAAATGATATAATTTTGAAATGGATATGCTAGTTTGGTTTTGAAAGTATAAATGATTTTGAAATAAATATCCATGGGTTATAATAACGTTTGGTTGTTAAAGAGACCGGGATCGGAAGTTGTCATACTCTCTACCAACTCCGAAAATCACTTTAACAACCATGTACGCGGTGGAGAGTCCAGAATGAAGTAGGATGTAACAACCCGCATATTTATCGATTTTATATTTTAAATATTTTATTTAAATATTTTATCGATACTCGGATTTTAGTCCGAAAACCTACTTTTTGCAAACAGTCGAGTTGGGACTCGAGACCCCTTCCATTGAGTTTAAAATGCCGTTTGCAACCTTTTGAGTATAAGCTTCGATATGTTTGGAGTAAGTTGAATTTGATACCTTTTCACTTAGGGCTTTGGGTTGGGTTCAGCTCACTAGCCAACATCATACCCCAAACTGAACCACTCCTCTTCATTGCTCCCTCTTCCTCTACTTTTCAGTTCTAAAGAGATTAATGGTGAGCGGAATGGGAAATTAAAACTCCAACCCCTAGTTTTCTTTTGCAAATCAAGCTCTAGCTCCAAACTATTAGAAGAAACTTTGTTAAGCCTTTCTTCTTCTTCTCCAACTCATTCTCTTATCAATTTCAGAAATTCCTAAACCTAACTTTGGGAATGTTCTTCTTTTTGAGCATAGATTCAAGCTCATTTGGGTTGTATTGAAGAGTGGTTGATTCTCCCTTTGCTTTCAAGCTTCTTCTTCATTGTTTTTGTGAAAAGGTGAGATTTTTATCTCACATCTTATTCTATAACTATCTTCGATTGTTAGGTATGAATTCCTAACACTTATTCTTGTGTAATTGCTTTTGGTTTGGATTGATTTTGTGAATATTCCAATTTTAGTGTTTTGAAAGCCAAATCCTTAAAAATCGTAGCTTTGACCCTTGATCATGATTTTGTGATGCAACCGAAGAGCTTATAGGGCTAGGTAGTCGATTGGCATAAATCCCTAGCGTCCATTGCTCGTCTGATTTAAATTTGGTGGAGATTTGGCCCTCACTCAGATAGGATGGGAGGAGCTGGAAACAGGCTCCGGTCGACCGAGCTCTGTGGCCGGCCGACCGACCTGCTACCAAAGTGCATAAGCACTTCTCTGTCTCTGGTTCGGTCGACCGGCTACAGAGCTCAGTCGACCGACCTACTTCCCGAGAATTTTTCAGAACAGGGTCCGGTCGACCGAGCTCTTAGCCGGCCGACCGACCTGTTGCTATTTTGCCTATTTCGCCTATTTTGCATGGTTTCCAAATTTAATCGATTCGTGTTCTTTCCTTATTTGTTGTTATCATTTGTTATTGAATTTGATGACTTCTTTCCTTAAGGAATTTTAGGAATATTCATTTGATGGATTCATTATCGGTTTCTTTGGATTTTTATTCACGTCTTCATATGTGAATTTCGGTGATTGATTGTTTTACAATCATTTTTGTGATTTGTCACTTTAAAAATATAAAGGTTTCAATACTAGTAGTAAATATCAAAATTCTTCCATCAAAGCGATTTCAACACTATTTTATTACAAAGCTCGTTTCTTAAACCGTTTTCCAATCTATTAGTATATACAAACCTTTACCTCATTCGTATGAGAAATCTAATTAAACGGCTTAGTGCAACAAGTGGTATGAAACGCATGCGTTTACTTCGTCGGTTAATTCTTGGACTTGTTCGATTGAATCTCTTGTGACAATTTTCTAGTGAAGATCTACAGTTTGTTCGTAAATATTTAAGTTAAGCTAGTGGTTATGGGACATGAAGCTAAATTCATATATTTACTAGCTTAGTGTAATCGACACTTTCTTGATGATCAATGACGATCATTTTTGTGATTTAGACTAGCAACGTGCAATGTATCTTTGTCTGCGAGGGAGACTAAACCCCGTTTTGTGGAGTTTCGACTCAAATTGGTGGGGTAGCAACCCATGGGCTTCGGGCCGTTTGTGGAGCTTCGGCTCAATTTGTGATGGTTAGCAACCATGGAATTAGCGTTCCGTTTGTGATACACGTGTTGGTGAGCTTTATGCTCCCATTTGTGATAGGCCTTTCCCCCTTTTTGTGATTTCTGGATTTCGTATGTTGATTTCTGGAATTTGTGCTTCACCAATTTTCGTGATTTTCATTGATAAGTTTTATCAATCTTTGTGCATTGGTGAATTCGTGTGTCATTGACTTGTTGTGAATACAAGTTTTGGGTATGAAACCCTTTTTGGATCTCTGAGGAGATTCTTGTGATATTGATTAATCTCATGTTGATTTTCAATTACATACTTATAGTAGTATGCTATTATGGTTATCATATGTTTATGCCATGTCTCTTATCCTATATCATGTCATCTGATATTTATAGCTAGACTGGTCCGTTTATTGTTTTCTTATGAAATAATACTCGGGTCGGACCGAGATGTTACAGGTGCTTCTGCTTGACTTCTCCCCAGGGATTCATTGCTCTGACTTTTGGCTAACTACCTAGATTAGTAGTTTTTGGTTGTATACATTTGAGATATAGACTCATAGTTGTGTACTTATTCTTTTGTATAGCACATGTTGCTATTCTTTTGTGTCATTGTGGATCTTTTAGACCACTACTCTGATGAACACTTTTATGTGTTATATATATATTCATGTCTATTTCCGCCTTTGTGATATGAATTATCTGTGATTGATTTGTGTTATGTTTATTCCTATATTTGTTTCCGAAGACATTATAGCCACTATGTAGTAGCTTTGAGTTTGTGTCGGTAAGTCGGACTTCCTCTTGAAAAGAATGCAAGTTATATTTTATCTGGCATATCGGTACTCGCACAGAGCAATTATACAGATGGTCGCTCCTCAACAACCTTATTCTCTGTGCTAGTTGATGGCATTACACCATAGTGACCTTGGCTAGCGTGGGTATAGAGGTGGGGCGTCACAGCTTGGTATCAGAGCCAAACTTCGGAACAATGTAGAATAATTTAACAAGGATCATCGTCCTAAGTCCTTCTTAGGAGTCGTGCCTTAGGATTTAATTCGAGTCTTCGTACCGATTCATCCTATTTTCTTTATGATTCCTTGTTTTATCTATCAAGATTGCTTGATATTCATTTGGTGAATAACCTTTTTCTTCTTCTTTCCTTCTTTCTAAAGGAAGAGAAATGGTTAGACTTGGCCATCCCAGCGCCGGTCAATCTAGTGCTACTCCCCAAGATGGAGTTTTTATGTCTGCCCAGCAACTTCTTTATCTAGTAAAGAATGCTCAAGCAGCCGGTTCTAATCCGGAACCAACTCATCCTAAGTATGGATTTGCACGCTTGTGCAACGATTATACCAACTTGGGTGGGAAACAATCCAAGGATTCTGAAACTATTATTGAAGTCCAGGCTTGGCTGAGATCAATCGATCGAATCTTTTCTCACATGAATTTTATTGATCTTCACCGTGTTCATGTGGCTTCTAGTATGCTCCAAGAAAGGGCATTAGACTGGTACGAGCTTCTGATTTTAGATATTATTGAAGGGGATCTTACTTGGGAGAAATTCCGAGAGCGCTTCGAGTTAAAATTCGTACCAGAAGCAGAGAAGGTGACATTGGCTCGCCGTTTTATTGACCTTGTTCAAGGTGAATCTTCTGTGACAGACTATGTCGCATCTTTCGAATCTCTTTCCAAATATGGGGTTGAATACATTAACACCCCATTGAATAAAAATCAGAGATTTGTTTATGGCTTGAATAAGAGTCTCAAGAAGCCATTACTTCTAAAATTAGAAGTTTCTTTTGATCAACTGAGCGATATCGCTCTTCGTCTTGAAGAGGCGGATATGGAAAGCGATGTTGAAATTGTGGGTGCCAAACCAAAATTCAACAACAACAAGAAAAGGCCTAACAAATTCAAAGGTCCTTATCCCAATAAGAAAGGGAAGCAAGCAACCCCTGTGGCAAAGACTTCTTCCTTTGGTCGTGGGGAATGCTATAATTGTGGTTCGAAGGACCATTATGCGAACAAGTGTCCAAAGTCCCTCTCTTGTCGCTACTGCAAAGGTCCCGGCCATGTTATATCTTCATGCCCCAAGCTTCAGGGCAAGAGGGAGGGAAAGTTGAATGTGGCTTAAGCCCCTGGCAACACATCTCGTAATCAAGGTACATCTCATTCTATCCTGGATGGTATTATTAAATTTCATGATCAACCTATTTGAGTTCTTTTTGATACGGGAGCATCACATTCTTTTATATCAAAAGAACTCGTTGATACTTTTTCTTTAAGTGTTGTTACTTTAATGACTTCTTTGAGAATTGCGAATCTGGTTGGTGGATCCGCAACGATTAGTTTGCTTTGTAAAGATGTGGAGATGATTTTATGCGATTTTTCTTTCCAAGACGATTTGCATGTCATGCGTTACTTAGGCTTTGGAATGATTTTGGAAATGGATTGGCTTAACCGTTATGAAGCCCAAATCCTCAACCTGTTAAGCAGATTTCTATTATCCTCAAAGATTCGGATTCCACTTTATATGCATCTTTATATTCTTTAAATCCTCGTGATGATGATAATGATGATGAGGAAGACGTTATTTCTCTTATTCACGTTATTCGTGAATTTTCCGACATATTTGAGCCCGTTTTAGGATTACCACCTAAGCTACAATTGAGTTCAGAATTAATCTTACCCCTGGAGCTCAACCTTTTACTCGTCCTTCTTATCGTTTATCCAATAAAGAAAATGAGGAGATGCGCATACAATTATCTGATTTGGAAATGAAGCAATTTATTCACTCTAGTTCCTCGCCTTGGGGAGCTTCGGCTATTTTTGTGAAGAAATTCGATGGCACACTTAGGCTTTGCGTTGACTACCACAAGCTTAATTATCTTGCTATCAAAAATAAATATCCTTTACCCCGGATTGATGACCTATTCGATCAACTTAGCGGTGCTAGAGTCTTTTCACAATTGAACTTGGCAACCGGTTTTCATCAGCTTCGTATTGCAGAGGATAGCATTCCTTTGACATCATTCCGTACTCGATATGGGTCTTGTGAATGGCTTGTTATGTCATTTGGTTTAACGAATGCTCCGGCTTATTTCTTTGACCTAATGAATCGAGTTTCAAAGACTTCCTCGATCCATTTGTTCTCATCTTTATTGATGATATTCTTGTGTATTCAAAAACCGAGGAGGAGCATGAAAAGCATCTTCGGATTGTATTGGAAACTCTTAGGAGTAATCAATTAAAAGCAAAATTTTCTAAATGCCATTTTTGACAATCTAGTGTGAAGTTTCTCGGTCATATTATTTCCGAATCCGGAATTTCCGTGGATCCTTCAAAGATTGAAGCGATTCAGGATTGGAAGAGACTGGAGAGGGTGACGGAAATCCGTAGCTTTCTTGGATTGGCGGGTTATTACCGTCGATTTATCAAGGACTTTTCTAAGATTGTCGTGCCTCTCACTAACTTAATTAAGAAAGGTGTTAAATACATTTGGTTGGACAAATGTGAAACTTATTTTCAGAAATTAAAAGAACTCCTTTCTGATGCTCCTATTCTCGTTATTCCCGAGGTGAATCAAGATTTTGTTGTTTATACCGATGCTAGTCACGTTGGTTTGGGTGCCGTTCTTATGCAAAGAGAACGTGTTATTGATTATGCTTCTAGACAATTGAAGCCAGCCGAGACTAGATATGCCACGCATGATTTAGAACTTACGGCTATCGTTTTCACCCTTCGAATTTGGCGTCATTATCTATTGGGAGAAAAATTTATTCTTTACACCGATCATAAATCCTTGAAGTATCTATTTTCTCAAAAGGAACTTAATTTGCGTCAACAGCATTGGCTCGAATTCCTTGCATCTTATGATCTTGATATTCTTTATACTCCCGAAAAGGGAAATCGAGTTGCCGATGCACTTAGTCGCAAGCAACAAGCGGTTGTTTCTATCATGATATCTGAATGGAATGATCTCGGAATTTTATCCACTTGTGAAATTCGAGATTGAGTTTCCGATTTATGTTCATCTCTTGCTTTATGTAGTCTTGAGGCTCATCCTTCTCTTTTTGACCGCATTCTTGAAGCTCAAAAGCTAGATCCCGAATTGGCTCTTCTTGGCTAAAACTTTAGGGATAAACTTGATATTGAAGTTTTGAAAGACTTTGATATTGATTCTCGTGGCAGTATTCGAAAATTTGGTAGACTTATCGTACCAAATATTAGTGATCTTCATAGAGATACTTTAGAAGATTCACATCGTTCTAAATTTACCATTCATCCCGGTAGTAGTAAAATGTGCGCGGATATGAAGTGACTTTATTATTGGGAGGGAATGAAATCTGATATTGCTAACTTTGTTAAGTGTTGCATGACTTGCCAACTCATTAAAGCCGAACATCAAAGGCCCGGTGGATTATTGCAACCTTTAGAAATTCCAATTTGGAAGTGGGACAAAATTTCCATGAATTTTGTGGACGGCCTTTCCCGTTCTCGTTCGGGTCATGATAGCTTATGGGTGATAGTTGATAGACTCACTAAATCCACCCATTTTATTCATGTTCGGTCCAATCGAACCGTACCTCTTTTGGCCAAACTCTTTATTGAAGAAATTGTTAAATTGCATGGAGTTCTTACTTCTATTGTTAGTGATCATGATCCATTGTTTACTAGTGGATTTTGGAAGAGTCTTCAAAAAGCTTTGGGAACGAAGCTTAATTTTAGCACCGCTTATCATCCTCAGTCCGATGGACAAACCGAGCGTGTGAATCAAACTCTTGAAGATCTTCTTCGTGCATGTGTTTTTGATTTTGGTGGAAGTTGGAAAGATCACATTTCTCTTGTTGAGTTTTCCTATAATAATAGCTTCCAATCTAGTATTGGTATGGCTCCTTTTGAGGCACTCTATGGAAGGCCATGTCGTTCTCCTTCTTGTTGGCTTGAGGCCGGTGAGAGGCTGGTTTTAGGTCCAGATTCTATTCGTGATTCCACAGAAAAGATTGATCTTATTCGTCATAGGATAAAAGAAGCCCAGAGTAGACAAAAATCCTATGCCGATAACCGGAGAAGGAAATTAGAATTTTCTGTGGGAGATCTTGTGTTTATCCGTGTTTCACCTATGAAGGGTGTTGTACGTTTCAATCGATCGGGAAAGTTAGCACCTCGATATATTGGTCCATTTTCCATCACCGAACGTATTGGTTCTGTGGCTTATCTCCTTTTGTTACCGGCTCAATTTTCTGCTATTCAATGACGTGTTTCACGTTTCTCAGTTGCGGAAATGCCTTCGAGATTATGATTCTATTCTTGAGCCCGGTATTGTGGAAGAAATTGAAGTTTCACCAAATTTAACTTATGAGCAACATCTTATTCGTATTATTGCTTTGGAGGTCAAGCGCCTTCAAAATAAAGATATTCCGCTTGTTAAAGTTCAATGGTCCTCAAATCCTAAGGATTGCTCATGGAATCTAGAGAATTCATCGAGCGAGCACATCTGGACTTACTTTCTCGTGCTCTTTGAGGTGAACTTTTTATTTCAAATTTCTTGTATTGAATATGCTTTTATGGTTGTTACTTTATATTTTCTTCTTAAATATTGCAAGGACGCAATTTCTTTAAGGAGGGGAGTCTGTAACAACCTGCATATTTATCGATTTTATATTTTAAATATTTTATTTAAATATTTTATCGATACTCGGATTTTACTCCGAAAACCTACTTTTTGCAAACAGTCAAATTGGGACTCGAGACCCCTTCCATTGAGTTCAAAATGCCGTTTGCAACCTTTTTGAGTATAAGCTTTGATATGTTTGGAGTAAGTTGAATTTTGCTACCTTTTCACTTAGGGCTTTGGGTTAGGTTTAGCCCACTACCCAACTTAATACCCCAAACTGAACCACTCCTCTTCATTGCTCTCTCTTCCTCTACTTTTCAGTTCTAAAGAGATTAATGGTGAGTGGAATGGGAAATTAAAACTCCAAACCCTAGTTTTCTTTTGCAAATCAAGCTCTAGCTCCAAACTATTAGAAGAAACTTTGGTAAGCCTTTCTTCTTATTCTTCTCCAACTCATTCTTTTATCAATTTCAGAAATTCCTAAACCTAACTTTGGGAATGTTCTTCTTTTTTAGCATAGATTCAAGCTCATTTGGGTTGTATTGAAGAGTGCTTGATTCCCCTTTTGCTTTCAAGCTTCTTCTTTATTGTTTTTGTGAAAAGGTGAGATTTTTATCTCACATATTAGTCTATAACTATCTTCGATTGTTAGGTATGAATTCCTAACACTTATTGTTGTGCAATTGCTTTTGGTTTGGATTGATTTTGTGAATATTCAAATTTTAGTGTTTTGAAAGCCAAATCCTTAAAAATCATAGCTTTCATCTTTGATCATGATTTTGTGATGCAACCGAAGAGCTTATAGGGCCGGGTAGTCGATTGGCATAAATCCCTAGCGTCCATTGCTCGCCCGATTTAAATTTGGTGGAGATTTGGCCCTCACTCAGATAGGCTGGGAGGAGATGGAAACAGGCTCCGGTCGACCGAGCTCTGTGGCCGGCCGACCGACCTGCTACCAAAGTGCATAAGCACTTCTCTGTCTCTGGTCCGGTCGACCGGCTACAGAGCTCAGTCGACCGACCTGCTTCCCGAGAATTTTTTAGAACAGGGTCCGGTCGATCGAGCTCTGTAGCCGGCCGACCGACCTGTTGCTATTTTGCCTATTTCGTCTATTTTGCGTGGTTTCCAAATTTAATCGATTCGTGTTCTTTCCTTATTTGTTGTTATCATTTTTTATTGACTTTGATGACTTCTTTCCTTCGGGAATTTTAGGAATATCCATTTTGATGGATTCGGTATCGGTTTCTTTGGATTTTTATTCACGTCTTCATATGTGAATTTCGGTGATTGATTGTTTTACAATCATTTTTGTGATTTTTCACTTTAAAAATATAAAGGTTTCAATACTAGTAGTAAATATCAAAATTCTTTCATCAAAGCGATTTCAACACTATTTTATTACAAAGCTCGTTTCTTAAACCGTTTTCCAATCTATTAGTATATACAAACCTTTACCCCATTCGTATGAGAAATCTAATTAAACGGCTTAGTAAAACAAGTGGTATGAAACGCTTGCGTTTACTTCATCAGTTAATCCTTGGACTTGTTCGATTGAATCTCTTGTGACAATTTCCTAGTGAAGATCTACAGTTTGTTCGTAAATATTTAAGTTAAGCTAGTGGTTATGGGACATGAAGCTAAATTCATATATTTACTAGCTTAGTGTAATTGATACTTTCTTGATGATCAACGACGATCATTTTTGTGATTTAGACTAGCAATGTGCGATGTCTCTTTGTATGCGAGGGAGACTAAACCCCGTTTTGTAGAGTTTTGACTCAAATTGAGGGGGGGTAGCGACCCATGGTCTTCGGGCCGTTTGTGGAGCTTCGGCTCAATTTGTGATGATTAGCAACCATGGAATTAGCGTTATGTTTGTGATACACGTGTTGGTGAGCTTTATGCTCCCGTTTGTGATAGACCTTTCCCCCTTTTTGTGATTTCTGGATTTCGTGTGTTGATTTCTGGAATTTGTGCTTCACCAATTTTCGTGATTTTCATTGATAAGTTTTATCAATCTTTGTACGTTGGTGAATTCGTGTGTCATTGACTTGTTGTGAATACAAATTTTGGGTATGAATCCCTTTTTGGATCTGTGAGAAGATTCTTGTGATATTGATTAATCTCATGTTGATTTTCAATTACATACTTATAGTAGTATGCCATTATGGTTACCATATGTTTATGCCATGTCTCTTATCCTATATCATGTCATCTGATATTTATAGCTAGACTGATCCGTTTATTGTTTTCTTAAGAAATAATACTCGGGTCAGACCGAGATGTTACAGGTGCTTCTGCTTGACTTCTCCCCAGGGATTCATTACTCTAACTTTTGGCTAACTACTTAGATTAGTAGTTTTTGGTTGTATACATTTGAGATATAGACTCATAGTTGTGTACTTATTCTTTTGTATAGCACATGTTGCTATTCTTTTGTGTCATTGTGGATCTTTTAGACCACTACTCTGATGAACACTTTTATGTGTTATATATATTCATGTCTATTTCCTCCTTTGTGATATGAATTATCTGTGACTGATTTGTGTTATGTTTATTTCTATATTTGTTTCCAAAGACATTATGGCCACTGTGTAGTAGCTTTGAGTTTGTGTCGGTATGTCGGACTTCCTTTTGAAAAGAATGCAAGTTATATTTTATCTGGCATATCGGTACTCGCACAAAGCAATTATACAGATGGTCGCTCCTCAACAGCTTTATTCTCCGTGCTAGTTGACGGCATTACACCGTAGTGACCAAGGCTAGCGTGGGTATAGAGGTGGGGCGTCACATAAGATGGTGGTGACGTTCCTTTGAGGTATATACGTGGACCCAACTCCCGTGAGTTGGCATAAGGTGGCTGAAACAGGAGCGATCTCGGGCCAATAAGGTCATTCCTCTGATCGGACGCATCCCTTCTATATTATACTCTGTTTTTTGGATTGATTCGGTGGCCACTTTTGATTTTTTGATTTGGGGGTGTGGCTCGAGGTGGGCGGTAGTACCTGCTACGCGTTACCACCAGCCCGTGTGCGTAATTGGTATATCTACCATGGCATTGCCTTGTGTGCCGTGTCACCTACCCTAGCGCGCCTTGTATGAGTTTGATTTGTGTCGTACCTATGGAGTATCCTCTGTTAGCCTCCCGATCAGGAGGTACTACGGTATTGTACAGACTATTGGCATTATTACGTGTTAAGGGCTATATGGGTAACCCCTTAACGCTATTTAAAAATAAGTTTATTTTACTATAGACATTATTATTATAGCAAAATATTACTACACAGTAAATAGTTTAACAGATCCTTAAAGGATGGGCGGTCCCAAGCATCCTTTAAGTTATTTGTACCTTATATTACAGTTCACTTGAGTTGGTTTACATTGTATAAGTATATATGTCCTGACTCGAGTGTTTTGTGTTTTGCTTTACGCTCGGGTCAGATTGAGTGATACAGCATTAGAGACTCGCCTTTAGAGCTGGAGCCTTGCTTGAAGATCCAGCCATCTATTTCAATTTTAGTTTTCTGTTGATTCCAGTTATTCAGTTGATTCCGGTGATGCATTCAGCTTATGCTTGTTTATCATATTAAACTTATGTTGTATCTTGTATAACTCTGATGTATTTATATAGTAGCTTCATGAACTACTATCCTTTTGCTTCCGCTACATTTATTACTATGTGTCTGTGATCTGTAATTTATTTATTTTCTATTTATGCTATTTGCCATATTTATTTTACAATTCGGTATTTTGAGCAATTCAAGTCTGACATGTGTGGATGCGTATAGTTGAAAATATCGGATCGTTACAAAAACATTGTTTACTGTAATACAAAACCACTGATCCTTCGGTCTTACGTATTGAAAAAGGCTTCCATACCACCATAATCAAGAAGAAATATTTATTAAATTCATAAACCAAATTTATAATCGATCCATTTCATATACAAAAGATAATACTTTATACACCTAATTTAAATCTTCATTGAAAAATTAGACTATCCTTTGGATAACAATGAAGTCATTCGAGTTGTGATTTCTCCACATCAAACCTTGGCTCCACAACATTTGTCATTTAGGATGGGTAGAAGTTTCCCTACCGTGAAGTCTAACGTCAAGTATATATTTTCAAAATCTCTGTATATTGTTCATTTAAAATCAAAACTTTATAAACCAAACTTCTTTCCAAATTCCCAAGATCTATTTCCAATTTATAAAATCCATGTTTAAATCCTTCATTTAAAAATAATCCTCTTTTATAAAAGAATTTATTGATTTTAAACAACTTTTATAAACGAATATTATCATTTAAAGCACATTATTAAATTAATTAAATAAAATTGTACCATTACTAAAAAACTAATAAATTAACTTAAAAACACCATTAATAAATGGCTAATTAACTTTAAAACATCATTATAAAAAAATTAGTCAACTTAAAATATCATTAGTAAAATAATTAATAAACTTTATAGTAACTCAAATAAAATAGTTAATTAACTCAAACCCTTCTAATAAATAATTAATTAATTTTAAACATCATTATTAAAATAAATGGTTGACCTAAAGTATTAATAAAATAATTAACTATCTTCAAAATATTATAATTCAAATAATATTAACTTAACCATTTTAAATATCGAAAACACGTTATTTGAAAATATTTAAAGTTAAAGTTAGTTTAATTCCATTTATTTTCAAATTTAAAAAGAGGCTTAGTGACCCCAAATGGCACGTAGACAAAAGACCACTCATTTTCAAATCAACAATCCAAATCATATCGCTAATATTTACACAAGCAATAAGTATGTAAATAAAATTCATAATTAACATACGATGGATAAAATATCATCAACTAAAGTCAACTAGAACACAATTAAAAGTCCAAACTAATAAAATAACAGAATAGGAATTTATTCTGCTGAATAGATATCTCATATGTCTATTCAAATTAATTATAGCAGAACGTTGTTTTATTCTGCTAATGAAATGTCAGCGATAAAATATAATTACCCAACTACGTAATTACTATCCCTATTTATTTATCAATATTTTATACGTCAACAAATTTGTCAAATAGTTATGCAAATGTGATCTACTTGTTAACTGCAGGTCAAACGGACTTTTTATGGGTATGCTTAAATAATTTCATAGTTTTAAATCTATTTTTAAATAAACTAATACCCTACACCCCAAAACAAACCTGGCACAAGAATCGAAACCCAAATCCACTGCAAATCTTTTTGTCTGAACTTTCCCCAAATTCAAATTTCATAAATCAATTTGCCTGGAGCTGAAAATCCAATGTAGGAACGTGCATGCATGTTGCATAGCACCGTTGACTGCCTCGTTGACCATTCCTACAAACTCCTTTGCCCTCACGTGACTCGCCTACATCATCACCATCACCTCCAATGCCCTTGATCATAAACTAACCCTTCCATCCAAAATGAACCCATGAACAGCCATGAACATGCAAGAACCTCGGTCCCCACCATTACTTTCAGACTACGCTGCCACTATAAATCAAATTCCCCTTCGATGCTCCCCCTCTAGGCTCGATGGGAAACCACCCGAGGCTTCCATATGCCGTCTCAATCCAAATATCAAATGCTAAATCAAAATTCCCTAAAACCCTAACATGAAATCGATAGAGAAATCCTTACCACCATGCTCGAAGCGACCGTTGCTCCCACCACCACCTTGAGCATGACCTCCTCCTAGTGCCACCGAACCTCCCTATGCCACTTCAATTTTCGAAAATTCAATTTTAAACAAGATCGGTTCAACTTATAGCCACGCTAACTATCAACCCTCTAAAATCATGAGACTACCCTTTAACATCATGATTCGTAGACACAAACATGATTATTCTCTCTGTTTGTCTATTCGAGCTCGAAAAAACCGACAATATTCGACCATTTATCGATTAAAACCCATATCTCCCAACTATTTGACGAAACCACCCTCGGCTATTTTAAAGAAATAGGGACCAAACTCTATAGCTTTACAGTTTAAACCTTTGGATAATTCTAAATGAGGAAGGAGATGCTGATTTTTAAGATAATTACTTAAACATCAATTTTTCTATAGCAACAATCTAGTTACTAACAAATTCACACTTTATATTTCCTTTCATTGTCAAATCAATTACGATTTTTTTAACCCGTTCTACAACATGAAAATTATATAAAAATCATAACCAAGCAAGAATTAAATTTCTCAAAACATTTATTTTATATAATAAACAAAGAAACGAAGTTCTCACCTTCCCAAATTATTTGAAATGTAAAATCCAAGCTTAGCTTCTTCTTTTTTCTTGAGTGCAGTCGAAATAAAGATGAGAAGATGAACTATGAAATATGAAATGAGAAATAGTCTATATATAAAAGGTTAAATAACAAATAAAAATAAAAATAGGCATACCCTATGACCAAAATGCCCTGGAATCAATATTTTCAAATCTTAAATCAAAATATCAAGCCATCAAATTGTCAAGCTTATGCAAACATGTTGGATAATAGAGTAATCCTTCTACCTTTATTAATTCACACACTTAAGGAATCCTTTCATTTCAAATCCATCTTTTTATTAGAATTTAAATATATGTTATATTTATAAATCCTTACTTTTATTATTTTATTTATACATTTCAAAATAAAAACGTTTTAAACATTTAAGTGTTGTTTAAAGTTTATACAAGGTATTACAACTTCTATAAAATTTGTCATTTGATAAATAGCTGAAATTCCAAAAAGCGTTTTTCGGTCACATTTTCAGCTCTCCGTTGAACTATAAATTTATGTAAAAAAATTCAAAAATGAATTTTCTATCGTTAGTTATAAATTATAAGAGAGTTAGCTAATTATTAAAACAACTAACTAAATATTTAAAATTAATTAAATATTCTCAAATCAAATTGATAAATTCCAGGTCATTACATTCTCCTCCCCCTTAAATGAGTTTCGACCTCGAAATTACAACTCAAACAAATAAAGAAAGAAATAGTTAATACATAAACTTAACCTTTTTACTTCCCAAAATTATTTATGAAAACATTTTCAATAAACACCACTTAAACTTTAAAACTTGTATAATACCTTATTATATCCTGAGTGTTTATATGATCGTCTGGCTCAATTTTTTTTATTTTGAGTTTATTTCCTTTAAGTAAACTCAAGATCCAAATACTCAGTTTTCTTTCAAAATCCCTTTTGAAATGATAATACATATTTTAGTCATAGAATATATATATATATATATATATATATATATATATATATATATATATATGGCTAGAGTAACCTCAAAATGATACCATGGAACTAGGTACTACTACATATTATCATACATTCCCTTACCAAGCTGCGATCCCCCACCCCAAGACCTACATTAACAAAGAGAATTACAGGGTAATCATGTCTGCAAATGTAGAGAATAGGGCTGCTTAGGAGCAACCATCTTTAGCCTTGTCTTAAATATCTATTGAATACGTCGATAAATATTCTATATATTTTTTTCTACTCAAGTGGATTTACATTTGCAATAAATACTTAATACAAAACTATAGGTGGCTAACGGATCCATCATAACAAAATACCATAAACAATGATACAGTAAAGTGGTATGATGACCTCTCTATATACATGAGTCAAATGATCCAAAGGGTAGTATTTAAGAGAAGTGTATTTCATCGAACACATCCCTTTCTAATTTTTAGATATATTTTAGCCACTTGAACTAGTTAATATCAAAATTCTTTTCCTCTCAAAATTCCCTTTTTTGAAACAATACTATATAATTTTCACAAATAGCTTAAAAATATCAACAACCAACTTGCTTTTGGGTTCATTCGGGTTTGAACTTGTTTCGATTGTATAATAATATAGAGAATAATTTACTAAGTGCACTACCACTTTCACCTAGGAAAACATTCGATTGTCACTTAGAAGATTATTCTAATTATCACAAAACAAATCGAGATGCATTTCCCTAACCCATCCAAAGAAAATATACCTTACTTCCAATTCTAAAATAGTTATACCTTAAAATATCACAAAATTCATTTAAAATCCTTTTCCAAAGACTATGAGATTTGGATCCTCAAAAATCCTTTTATTTAATGAAAACACTACTATAAATCCAAATTTCATAAAATCATTCTTTATCAAATTATTTCCTAAATATTTATTCCAAGATATTCCAAGCTTTCCTTTAATAATCATCTTTTATTAAAAGCTAGTTTTAACCCAACATTGTCACTGAGCGTCTTATAGGTGAAATTTGAAACTAAATTCACAATATGTTTATTTTAATATTCCCATAATTATATCTACTCAACCCATGCTTTAATAGGAAAATTTCTGATAAATCACCAAACAATAGTCAATGTCCAATGGACAAGGATGATTAATCAAACAATAAATGATAATAACTGAACATTATCATTTCCTAACAACCAAACATCATAAATAATTATATCAATTCCAAAATTTTATTCTTTCATAATATAAAATATAAAATCTATGTAAAATATTTCATTTACCAAATTTTAATACAATACTGTGTCGGTTTGCCTTGTTTGATGTTTAGAAACCCCTATCAGCATAGTTGTACCTTCTTTATCAACCAAAATTCATAAACCACTCAACCGATAAACTAACACAAAAGATTTTTATAACACTAACAAATACACACTTGTATACACACACTCATTCAAACTCATTCTTAGGTATTAGTAGCCCTCTCTAATGATTCTACCCCACCAAAGCCTAGTTGTTCGCCCAACCTAAGCTCTTCTACCTCATCTGATGACTCGCCTTTTCGACCCTTAAAAGTTGATACTACGACATCCATGTTATTCACGTGCCAAACATCCAAGTGCCTAAAAAAATTGTTGGTAAAAGAAAGAAAAGATAGAACATAATCTCACATCGTGATGAGTAACATATAATATACAATAGATCTTTACAAAAGAAAAACTATACCTTACATACATCAATCAAAGTATCTATCTATCTATCATTAGTCTGTATAGTTATAACAACCTATCCTCATAAATGCTGATAAATATAAACAACTAACGCAGCGAAAAGTGAAATATACGCGAGTAAATCTTAGAGTCCTCCAGCTTGTCTCCTGAAGCTTCGAAGCAAATCAACTATATCTAAAAATATGCTTGGTCTAACCCGATCATTATAAGAAAATAACACCCAGATCAGTATGGTAAACCAACGTAAGAACCGTACATTAAATGAATTTTTAATGTTATGAAAACCTTTCAAGATAAACGTATCTCATAAGACCATGCCACACATAAACATGGATGGGTATTATAACAAATCATGATTTTCGACCCTCGAAAATCGACAGTAATACACCTATTGTATTGTATGCCAAGCATTAAAGGGCCGAAAATTCCGATCGTTGGGGGAAAAGAAGAATGAAGACAAGAACAGAAGAAGAAACTAAACAATAATATAATCTCATAATGCAATGGAATAATATATAATATAACAATGATCCTTACAAAATGAAAACTGTAATATACATGGATACATAAGAGTACAACAACAAATCATTGATCATCTGCCTAGACGATTATTACGACCCCTTACAAATGCTAATAATTAAAACAATAGTGCAGTGAAATAAGATAATAACTAGATATCGATAAAGCCTTCTGCTCCAAGTTCCTCCAAAATGCATCCGAATCAAATCTGAAAAATATTCTCAGTCTGGCACGAGCATTATAGGAAAAAATGGCAGGATTAGGCCGGTAAACCAACGTGAGAAAATACATCTCAATTGGATTTTAATTCTAGAATTTTTTTTGAAATAAAGGTATCTTGTAAGACCACGCCGCTCATAAATACGGATGGGGTTTTACCTTAAGATAACTGTTGGCATCAAAATTGGCCACCAACACCTAGTTTTATGAAAGCACCATATCCGGTCATAGATCTCAGATAGTGTCTTATGTAGAGAATATAATATGAAGAACAAACAAATTAAAAAATTAAAGCAAGTAAAATGAGACAAGATTTATAGTGGTTCGGCTAACCTCGACCTACGCCCACTCCAAAATAATCCTTTTTACTATATTGTAGTTTGTTTAAAGTTACGATCTGAAATTCAAGAATAAAATCAATACAATGTAGCCTAAGTTAAAGATAAATGAGAAGCAGGAAGAATATTCTATTTCTAGTGTGATGCCTGCTGTATTTATAAGGGAATACATGCATGGATCAAGCAGAAATTTCGACAGAAGGTTCGGGAGACGAAGACGAGGCCACCCAAAAAATTCCAGGCCCATGGAGACCCACAATAAGGATCTTTAACGATTCTATTAGTGTTTCCAAATAGACTACCATTCCTATGAGGGGTGCCCAACGATGTTAGCTACCTACTCCCCAAATTTCATGCAATTCCGACATACGGTTTGTGAGATAATGCATTTTCTGTAAAGTAGTATTGCTCGAATTCTGATTTCTGCCAATCCCTCCAAAGGGATTTATGCCAAACCCTCCAACTTCCTCCAATTGGAATTAGATCTCTATAGGTGTCCACATGTTGAAGTAATCTTATGCTTCAAGTTTTATGTCAATTGGATATGTAGATGTTGAGATATTGATCGATCTTTGCTATAAAGTTGGGGTCATGCGATCCCTAAGAGGGAAGTGGGCCAATCCCTATTGAGGGATGGAGGATAATCCCTCCAAACTCCTCCACATACCATGAAATCTCTAGAAGATCTTCTTCATAATGTATTATGCTTAGCCTCAAAATTTACTGCCAATTGATTAGTAGAACTCGAGTTATTGATCAATCTTTATTGTAATATGTTGTGAATGCCGATTATAGCCAACCCTATGGAGGGAAGAGGGTCGACCCCTCCAACTTGCACTATTTGATGTGCGATCCCTACGATAGACTCCCTATAGTCCCTAACTCTTACTCACAAATTTTTATGTGAATTGAGTTTATGGAGTTTGAGATATTGATTGTTTTCCATTGAGTTGTACTTGCTTGGCTGAAATATGCCGATCCCTTTTTTAGGTTAAGTAATTTGCCTATAACTTGGGCATACAAACTACAACGATTTAAGATTTGAAACGTAGCCTCGTGGGGCCATCCTTGTCACTATATATCGGTCTCACATAGTTTGTGACAAAAATGAGGATATGTATCGATCCCCTAAGGGAAGGGATATGCACCGATCCACTGCTTGGGAGAGGTACTAATCCGTACTTAGAATATTCTGTAGATTCTATCTTTTGGTCTCGGTTGATTGTCTCTTCATATCATTTTCTAGATGTGATTTATTTACCTCACAATCATTGCTCATGGCTGTAGGCCTTGATAATCCAAAAGTCCGTTGGGTTAAGTCCGCCCGTCTTCTGCTTTGGCAATAGGTGGGTTAACACTTCGCCCCCTAAAACATGTCTTGAGATAGGAAGGTGTATTTTTAATTGCCATAAATCCAAAATCTAAAATCCATAACCCATTGATAGCCATATTTTCCAATCCAGAATCCAATCCGAATCCTCGGTCCCTCTAGGTTATTTTATCTAAATATGCATACATCAAAAGCCAAATCCATCACTCTTCTAATACGATATCCAAATCCATGACCTCTTCTACTTGTTACCCTATTCCAAATCCCTGATCTCACTGGATCCGTGCTGAGCACAATCCATACTCAATGACCTGGACAACTTGATCCATCGCATTTGAGCAAAGAAACCTTCCCCTTTCCAAGCATAGCCCATACTTGACGACCTTGATCTCTCCAGATCCTTACCGAACACAATCCATACTCGACAACCTAAGTAGGTCAATCCATCATGCTTAAGTGAAGCACTAGGCATAGTCCATACTTGAAAACCTTGTTGGGTTTTATTCTTCGGCCTTGATACCCAATTGAGGAATTAATCCATGATGCACGAGTCAATTTCATTATGTTCACCCGACGAAAAGACCCATACCTTGCGATTGTTATCCAGTCTCTCCGGGCAAGACCACAATCACGACATGTGTTATCTATTACATTGATCCAAATTTAAGCGTACTAAGTCCATTTGTCAAAATTTAAAATAAGAGTCCATGCAATCAATAAACTAGAGTTCAAGTAAAAAATAGAAAAACAAGAGTTCGAAGAAAACAAGAAGTAAAAAACAAATTTTACAAACCCGAGCACAACGATTAATCATCATCTTCGAGCATGCCTAGGGGCTGTCCTTGATCCCATACATATGTAAGTGACTTAACCATCCTACTATGGAGTTTGTCACTTATTCTAAGCCATCTAAATCAACTGATGACAAGTTGATGATGATGCCTTGATCTAGTGACATTTTCATTCGAGATGGACAGTGGCTGCTCCTATTCCACCCCTGCAGCCGAATCCTTACATATTGTTGCAACTAACCATTCCTAACTTGTTCCTCAATGATATCCGTCAAATGCCAATAGTCATTTGTATTGTGCCCATCCAGCTCATGGAATAGCCAGCGCTTCCTAATGTCCATTCACATTAGGAAGGTTCCTTCCTTGTCGGCTTTTGATACGAAAGGCATCCTCGAATATCTAGATATATCCATTCTGGGGTTTTATTTAATCTCAAATAAGAGGAGTATTAGCTCCCTTTTTTGCTTCGATGCATTAAATCTATTGTCCATGTTTCATTTACCCTTGTCCTTTCTTGAGCTTTCACCGGGTGGTTCTCCACCATGTACCGTATTAACTTCCATTGCCTCTTTATTAGCTTTCGCATCTTCTTATCGCAAAGACCTTTCTTCTTCATGGTAGAATTCCCAAGATCCATCGGTGGATCCCATATCAGATACCTTAAAATCTAAATTATCTGTAACTGTTGACACCACTGCCATCAAAACCATCGATGAATCTGATCAATCCACAGAAACAACTGCGACATTGAACCTGGTTAAGATAATCTTGAGTGATTCATCTGCCCACTGCTTTACTAATGTCAACGCCATCACATTCTTGGGTCTCGTAATGTTAATTCAAAACTGCTTCATAAATCTTACGATTGATTCTGTCCATGCGCCAATAGAACCGCTCGCTAACTATTTGAACCATAACACAGCTATATCCATTAAGTACAAGGGGAATCATCGTGCTAGGATTTCTTCCAATGCCCTTAGTACTTCCATGTGCCATATATACCTCATCATATGCATAATTGGATCCGATTTTCCATTATAAGCTTCCAGTGTTGGTAGTTTGAATTTTGGTGGATTCCTAGCATTCCTGATATTAGGAGCGTTTGGACTTCTATTTACATCCTCTAGGTCCCTATTCACTAATCCTCTATGCATAGCTCACCTGATCATCTCTATAAACCTGTCATTGTCTTCCAGTGGCAGTCCCTTATCTTTGTGACCCCCTTGATTCTTTAGGGATCAGTTCCGATCCCTCTAAGATGGGCGAGGACTACCCTCGTCTAGTCTGCTCCATTCCTTTATCCATTGGCTCCATTTTAATATTCACAGTTAGGATTTCCAGCGATTCCTGCTGCTTTAACTGCTTGATCTAAATTTTCATTAGCTCCTACTGCTCTATTCCCTTGATTCTGTTCTCTAGCATATCCAATCCATTAAAAGAAGTTATGCATCATCTTCTCCTGTCTTTTCAGCATCTGTTCCTACATAGCATTCACCATTGTTTCCATCTCCTCCCTAGTGATGTAGGCAAAAATTTAATTAGCTCCTCCTTCCGAGGAAGCCTTTAATTCCCTTTGATGGCTTATATCAGTTACCCGTCTTCTTGTAGATTGCTTTACCATTGCTTTAAATCCAAGCTCTAGACCTTTTCCAAACTCTTAATCCAAATTCCACATCCACGGGGGATAAATTGCTTAGTGAAAGCATAAAAAATGTTGGCCTCAAAATTAGCCAACACCCGGTTATATGAAAGCACCAATATCCAATCACAGATCTTAAATAGTATCTTACATATAGAATATAATATGAAGAACAAAAAAAATAAAAATGAAAGCAAGTAAAAAGAGACAAGATTTATAGTGGTTGGGCTAACCTTGATCTACGTCCACTCTAAAATAATCCTTTTTATTATACTTTAGTTTGTTTACAATTACAATCCGAAATTCAAGAAGAAAATTGGCAGAGCGTTGCCTAAGTTGAAGATAAAAAGAAGCAGAAGGAAGATCCTTTTTCTAGTGCCATGTTTGCTATGTTTATAAGGGAACATGTGCACAGATCAGGCTGAAATTTTGATAAAGGTTCGAAAGACCAAGGCAAGGCTCCAAGACAAGGCTACCCCAAATTTTTAGGCCCATCTGAGCCCACAATAGGGATCGATAATGATCTTGTTATTGTTTCCAAATGGAATGTCATCATTATGAGTGGTGCCCTACCTACTCCCCAAATTTCATGCAATTCGTATATACGGTTTATGAGATAATGTATTTTTCATAAAGTAGCATTGCTTGAATTCTGATTTTAGCTGATCTCTTCGAAGGCAGTTATGTAGATCCCTCCAAATTCCTTCGATCAGAATGAGATCCCTAGAGGGTGTTCCTCGTGTTGTAGTAAACTTATGCTTCAAGTGTCATGTCAATTGGATATTCACATGTTGACAAATTGATCAATCTTTGCTATAAAGTTGGGTTCAAGCGATCTCTAAGAGGGAATAGGGCCGATCCCTACCGAGGGATAGAGGTCGATCCCTCCAAACTCCTCTAAATTCCATGTGATCCCTTAAGGTGCCTCATGTTGTATTATGCTAAGCCTCTATGTTTCACCCCAACTGGATCAGTAGAACTCGAGTTATTGATCAATCTACGTTGCACTATGTTGTGAACGCTGATTATAGCCGATCCTTTTAGAGGGAAGAGAGATCGATCCCTCCAACTTGCTCTATTTGATGTGAGGTCCCTATGGTAGGCTCCCTAGAGTGCCTACATCTTGCTCATAATATTTTGTGTGCATTGGATTTATGGACTTTGAGATATCAATTGTTTTCCATTGATTTATGCTTGGTTGGCTGAAATATGCCAATCCCTTTTTAGGTAAAGTAGTTTTCCCATAACTTGCGCATATAAACTTCAAAGTTCAACGACTTGAGATTTGAAATATAGCCTTGAGGGGCCTTTCTTATGACTTTATACCAGTCTCACCTAGTGTAACACCCCTAATAAATTTAGTCAGGATATTTAATTGTATAAATTAAATACAATAATGAAAACGTTAAGTGACAAGGGGATTGAGATTTGAATAAATATTAAGTGGCCATGCTTAAGTAATAAATTAAATGGGCGTGGGAATGGATTATAAGTAAATTAATCTATGTAAGGGTATAATGGGAATAAGCTTTGCATAAACCCTTACCCTTATATGTGTGTGTGTGTGTACGTATATGTATGTATGTACGCATTCTCTTTATACCATTTCATTTCATATTGACTTCATTTTAAAAGCAAATCAAGAACGTAAGTAAAAGAAGAATAGAGCAAACCATTAACAAAAAAAGAGAAATTCAAAGAAAAAGAAAAAGAATTAAATCCAACTCATCTCAATCCACTTTCCTTATCAAAGATTAAGGTGAATGATAATTTCCATCTCTATCTGTTAAATATATGTTTTGGATTTAAGATTAAATTTCTGTGTGATCTTTGATGATGATATGTTTGGATTATGGTTTATTTAAATTTAAATAAGATTGTTTAAATAATGGTTCATATAAAACCGTGTGTTATTGACGTTTAAATCTAATTGAAAAATTATATGTTATGCAAAACATAATTTTAGAGTTGGGTTTTAAGTTTAATAATTTTCCAAGCTTTGGAAAGATTATTGTGAATTTTTGAATGAAAATATAGCACACTAGGTTTAATTATTTATTTTAGAAAATATATTAAGAATTTGGATTTGAAATTTTGATATGTTAGATAACATGAAAAAGGTAAATTTCTAAGAATTTTGGGGATTTTTCATAAGTGATTTAATATACAAAATAAATTATTTTGAGAAGAGGATCAAAGTGATTTACATATAAATAAAGAAGAAGGTTTTATTTGCAAAAATTTAAGTTTGATACTTATCCAAAATAAAAAAGATGGTTGGTTTTAAAAAGCATGAGAAAAGTTAAGCAAACCAATAAGAAATGAACATGTAGGCAGGTTAGTTTATATATGTTACTTAAGTTAGATTTAACCCAGAAAAATAGGTTTCACTCTAATCAAAGTACCTTTCACTCCTTTCCTTTCGCCTTCGATCATGTTGAAACCCCATTAAGTTAAATTCAACACATAGGGTATCACCAAGGTGATACGTAGTGGATTGGAGAAAAGCAGAAGGTATGGTGTCGAAAGCATAGTTTCTGATGGGGTCGTTACCTCAGTTTGTTTTAAAAAGATAAGAGCTTGCCTTCGTTTTACTAAGCTTTTGACTTAGTCGATACATATGTTTTTTAAAGAAGTTTTATAATGGCTTTCGAAGGGGTTGTCATGTTTTTTTAATAGAGAAAGTGTTTCGAAGGCGTTGCTTTAATTATAAATCAATGCTTTCGAAAGAAGGGGTTCCGAAATAGTCGAAGCCCACCGTCACTACTTGTACCTTTTGAGTGTATTAAAGTCATCAATACTGTCGAAAGGCATTTTTTTAAAAGCTATATTAAGCCACTTTCTAAATGCCTTCGAAAGGGTCATGGGTTTCAAAGGCAATTGTTTCGAAGGGGGTTTCGAAGCTATCCTTAAATATTTTAAAAGGTAAGCTTTCGACTACATCAAAAGAGATGGTTTTGATGCCATCATAAATTTCCCAATATTTTTAGACAGTAATGAATGGTTTCGAAAGAGATACTTTCGTTGATACTTTCTTTGACCCAAATAATATTTTAAAAAGGTAAACTCAATGATGTTGAAAGGTGGACTTTCAATGCTTAGGAAGACATACTTCTAATGGTTTCGAAACCGTGCTTCTAATAATTAATAAGTAACACCTTATTATAGTCGGAAGGTTTTGAAAGAAGGATATTAAAGTGTTTTTAAAGCAGAAGCCTAATGTTTTGAAAAGAGATATATGCTTTTGAAGGAGGCTACCCAGTGAGTTCGAAAGCAAGGTTTTGAAGTTTTAGAAAGTATAGTTTTCAAAACAATTAACCCAATCTTATTTAAAATAAAAATCATGGCATATTAATAAACAGAGTATTTTGAAATGGAACTTATGAAGAAGTCTAATTGGGTTAAAGGGATTGACCGAGTTATATTGTTTGCTTTTTCATATATGTGTATATTCACTTTATAATGAATCCAAAAAACTATACTTTGGAAAAAGGTTGAATAACAACTTGGGTTGACCTAGTAGTGAATAAAAATAAGATATTAGCAGGGCCAACAGGTAACAGTAAGGCCATGAAAACTATGTAAGGGAAAAGATATTGGCAAGGACTAATAGGTTCATAGTTAGCCCTTAAAAACTATGTATAATTAAAGATGTCGGTTAAATAGGTTTATAGTAAGCCTTGATAAAAAATATGGATAAGAAAATGAAATATTGACAGATAGTCAATAGGTTCCTAGTTAGCCTATGAAAATTATGGTAAAAGAAGGATATTGATAGTTAGTCAATAGGTTCCTAGTCACCCCATGAAAGCTAGGACAAAAGAAATGATATTGGAGTTACCAATAGGTTCATAGTAATCCCATGAAAACTATATACATGGACATAGAGTCCTTAAAAGTTTAACCGGTTATTAATAGTCCCATGAAAATTAGTAGGTTAATAGTAATCCTAGAAATTGTAATTCTGACAGATAGTCAAAATGAATTGGGGATGGCTAATCTAGAATTGATTCAATTGTTTTGCATCTCATCACATAATAATGTTTTGTACTGAATTAACCATTATGGATGCAAGGGAACAGAAAATGGTTTATAAAGTTTAATATACTCTTGAGGGGAAACTTGTTCCGCTAAGCGGTGTGGTTTTACTAGACATCTAAATAACTTAAGTTGGTATAATATTATTCATACTAGGGTTTATGCCTGACTCGAAGTTTATGTTTTCCCCTTAAACTCTTGGGTTCTCGATTGATTTTGACTAGTTTGTGATTTGAGGTTTTTAGGTACCTTTTAAGATGAAAAAAGCTTCCGAAGTCATGCAGAAGGCATGTAGTTATTAAGTTCTTTCTCATGTGATTCCGCTATGTTATTTTGTTAAGGTAAAGTGGTTTATTGCCTATTAAATACTCTGATCACTAAGGGGCATATTCATACGTCACTCTTAGAGTATATTATAATCATTATATTTTTTTGAACGTGGTTAACATTGTGAGACTATGTAATGAATGTTGAAATGAGTTTGGAAAGGAATGTGGAAGTTGTTTTGAAAATTTAAACTTTTCCCATATCCATGTATTTTTGGTATATCAATTTATCTAACATTACCGTATTCGGTCGTCTAGGATTAATAAATATGGATAACTGCAACATCCGTAGTCATTATTTTTGGGTCTTCAAGTAGAGGATGTTTCACTTAGTTTGTGAAAAAAATTGAAGACATGTACCGACCCCCTGGAGGAAGGGATAGGCATGGATCTCCTGCTTGGGGGAGGTACTAATCCTTGCTTAGAATATTCTGGAGATTCTATCTTTTGGTCTCGGTTAATCGTCGCTTCATATAATTTCCTGCATTTGATTTTAGGGCCTCACAATCATCGCTCTTGGCTACTGGCCTTTATAGTCCTGAAGTCTATTGGGTTAAATCTGTCTATCTACTGCTTTGACAAAAGGTAGGTTAACGAATAACCAAAACATTTTTATTAAATCATTTGATATTATTTCTAATGACGTTCTTTGAAAATCCCTTTTCAAATAACATATTAAAATAGTCGAAAATGTTTCATTAATTAAATTCCAGCATAGTGGGCTCTACAATCAAAACCGTAAAGGCAAGCATTGGAGAACTGATTTCCAACAATGAAAAGGTATGGAACTAACTTTTTACAGTAAATCTCTAGAATAACGTAGCAAGGCCCAGCCCTGCTGCCCATTACCGTCACCGGACCGGCCTACCTCTATTAGATAATACCGAATGTCATTACCCCGGTCGTTCCCGACCTATCTGTGACCACATCGTACATAACAAACCCGATATATAGAGTGTACTTTGGAAAGGTGATGATCATCTCCTAATGGATACGACCCATGTAGCCCCGCTGCATCAACTATGTTTTTGTCTTTCCCGATGTGTAAGGCCTGAGGTAACATTTTACTTCCCACATGAAAAATCCCACTTTGAATGTCACATTGCTATTTCCAACAACACACTAATTGATTTTCACAAAAGTACAACCTCGAGTACATACACCTTAGGGAAGGGTGTTAAGTATAAGAGGGCTTACCTCCTACACCACCAAACATATGTATGTTTGTAAAAACCAATATATATGGTCTTAGAAATGCAATGTCAGACATTCGTCTGTATAAGTTGTCCACAAATGGGGAAAACTAAAGGTACTTGTACTACATCCTGGTTGGGAATCATTTAGGGTCAGTAGCGAGTAGCCCTTGCATTAAAGATTTTTAGAGTGAAGGCGCTACTACCACCATATATATGATATGGGAATTAACCTAGAGATTAGTGGCAAGTAGCCCTACATCATGAAGATCTCCATCTTCCAAATCTTATCATCTTCAAGTAAATTTCAATACCGAATGCATATATTGGTTTAAATTGGTTTTGGAATAAATCCGATCCCGGTCTCTCTGAACCAATAATCGATAAAAGGCCTGAGGAACCAAAATAAATTCTAGCACATAAGAAATCTGTAGGCTTATTTGATTAATCTTTTATTAATTAAGTTACTTTCTAAATATTTATCTCAAAATGTCTAACAAACATATACTCTCCAGACCATTTTTAAATCTTTGATATTCGGAAAATATTTCCATATATTTATCTCAACAGCATAAGTATATTCACAAACTATTTTATTTTCAACACATAGAAAATATCTCCATATACTTAAATCCATAATAAGTATTTATACTAATCTTTAAGGAAAGCTTCATATTTTTTCAAAACACTCTTTATTGGGTCAAAACAAATATTGCGTAAAACATCATTACGACAACCCAAAAAACTCTAGTACAGGGATCCAATTAATTAGACTTAATATTAATTTTCGATGTCGAACTTAAACTATTTATTAGTTAACAATGAATCTGATCGATTTGGGGTATCATTACATCTTAGAACTTGAATGGACGACATTCTTAAAATTGAAATAAATGTGAGTTACCCATCTCGGATATTAACATCAAATATATTATATGAATAAGTCCCATATATTATATAGAACATCTCCTTTCGAAAATCACCCAAAATAACAATAGTGTTATAGTCTATATGTCTTCCTTACTTTCTCAAAAACTTTTATTACAACAAACTTTTTGAAATCCATGTCTTCTTATCACTTAACACATTATAAATTACTATTAAAACCATTAAAATCCATGTGCAAATATCACTTTCAAAACATTTCCTCAGGAGAATATTTTAACTTTTAAAATGTAATGTATGTCCCTTTATAAAAAAACCATACATTACTTATCAAAATAAACCCTTTTATATTTGTAAAACCATGTTTTATAATCTCATTTCTACTTTATAAAACTTCCTTTTATAAAATCACTTTAGTTATAAAATTCTACTTATAAATTTATTCATTTATAAACCTCATTTATTTATAAAATTCCATTTATAAACTATACCTTTCTAAATCTCATTTATTTATAAAATCCTATTTATAAATCTATTACTTTCTAAATCTCATTTATTTATAAAGTCCCATTTATAATCTATTTACAAAATATCAATCACAAATCCATTTTTAGCATTTGTAAAACACCATTTATAAATCTATTACTTTATTTATAAAATATTACTTATACATATATAAACCACTTAAATATTTGTTTTAAACTATTTCTATCTTCTTTAAAACTGTATTTCCTTTGTAATAAATGATGGACTTATTTGTTAAGTTTTTAAAAGCTTTATCATACAGTTTGAAAATATGTGCTTAAAAATACTTAACAAAACAGTTAAATTAGTATTCCAAAAATCATGTTTTATTTCATTTAAATAAAATCCTTCTTTTAATAATTTATAAATAATTATTAAAACATGTATTATTTCAAGTATCACCTTAAAAATTATTCCAATTCAAAATTGTTATTTTATATTATTAAAAATAAGGCTCGGTGCTACTATAACACTAAATAAGTGAAATCATGTCCATTTCATTAAACATGGCATCCAACTCATCATATATCACAATATATGAGAAGTAAAATCTATAGTATAAGGAATCCTGTTGGGTCCTTCCAACTTATTCTCTACATCACAACTCATATATATATATATATATGTATGTATGTATGTATGTATGTATGTATGTATGTATGTATGTATATCAATGCTCGCAAGCGCGTGCACACACACAGACACACACACATGCATATATATATGTATGTATGTATGTATGTATGTAGAATCCTATTGGATCCATCCAACCTGTCCCCCTACATCATAGCTTGTATATATACATATTCGACACATATATGTATATGTGCGTGTGTATGTATGTATGTATATATAGAATCCTATTGAATCACTTCAATCTATCGCCCTCATCACATAGAGTATGTAAGCAAATAATATGGATTATCCGCTACCAGGTGGATACATATAAAAGGTCATCCGCTCCAAGAGCGGGAATAAATCCAAACCAACTGATAAAGCAATAAATCATCCAAACAAGCAACAAATGAGCATAAGTAAAAATATCCACACTTATATAAAATATAAGAGAGCCTAGAGAGGTGAGTAAACTCACCTTATAACCTTACAATGCTGACGTGCTTTCGCTCAGCGCAGTAATTAAACAACATTCGATATTTCCCGAAGTTCCTACGAGCTCCACACTAAGCTAATCTAACTTGACGATGTAGATAGTATCGCTACGAGTTCAACACAACTGACCACATCCTAGTCCGACCTCGTATGGAAAATATACAAATATTAGATGACTTGAGATTATTTAAATTTTAATTAACTTAATTTAATTATGGCTTAACTTAGTTACCTTCTTCTTGTTGTTTAACAAACTCAACTCGCCATTTCAATCTCCATGATGCTACCTCCTCCCGCATTCGACTGCCGCCATGAGTTCACCAGTAGTACTCCCAACCTTCCCCTTTCTATTGACATCAGCCATGCTGCGTAAGGTGGCTCAACCGTCGAGAATTTTTCCCAAAACTCCACCACCATTGAACTAAAATCGTCGCCACCTCTCTCCGATCTAGGATGATCCAAACGACCAACCTCTCTCCTCATCAAGCCGAGCAACTTTGCAGTTGAAGCCATCACTAGAAACTTCCTTTAGCAGTTGAACGAATATTAGCCTTTGGATGTAACGGTGGCTAGGGTTAGGGTTTCTCCAAAAAGAAAGAAGCGAGGTCCTTTTATAGAAGATTTTACAAACACTATTCACGTCCTGAATTCTGAACTACAACCGAGGTATGCCACCTAGCGTTCTATATTATTACCCATATTCCTAACACAATGGATTTTGTACCGGTCCTAATTCCATCATATACAGAAGTTAGCTTTCAAAAGTAGATAAAAATATATTATATTCCTATAATTAATTTCTATGGATTACGAGCTCGCATGACCACACAATACGTCCGATCGTTATGAAACTTATCGGCATACATCTATCTACTGTTACGGATATAATGGCACTAGTTTCTTCAAAATCCATGAAAATGACCCAGAATGCTAATTTTGCCCATTAAATTAAAATAAATTAACTTAAGGAAAGGTTAGATCTGTAGCGGATGGAGCAGTAAGGGATGGCTAGATCAGTAGCGAATAGGAATCAAACTCAAGGGAACAACGTCAAAGCTGCCAGAGTTGGATTGGAACAAGATGGAATCTTGCCCTCTTGCCCAGAGCAACTAATACTTGGGAGAGTCAACATGGTAATCAATCCCAATGCTGGAGTGATTGTTGAAACACCAAGAACTAGTGGTGCATGAGCCAATCCAAGTACTAGGATGCAACCGACAGAAGAATATGTACCTGAACTTCCTCGGAGGAATGCAGGTATCAATGAAGCAGAGTTGTTAATCAGAACATGATGCAACCGGAAGAGTTCATCCCAAGATACCCCTACTGAAACAGGGGGCAAAATATTGCTTTAGGACGGAGACCTTCATCGGATGGTGGGAACCAAATTGCTGAATTGATATGAAGTTCATTAGAGGAGGACACCCAGATCAGGGTCTATAAGATGTGAACAGGAATCCATTTACTGCTAATATCCGTAATGCGAGAAATCCTCCAGATTTCAAGCTTTCGGCACTAGAAATATATGACGAGAAGATATATCTGATGATTCATATGATGAGATACATCCAATATATGAAGATGTTGGGTGCTTCTAAGGAGTTAATAGGGTGGTGCTTCTTATTATACTTAACGAATTTGGCTGCAATGTGGATCAGACAGTTGGAAAATAGATCCACAAGCATGTGCACCGACTTAGTGAGCATGTTCTTAAGACAGTTCAAAGTTCATATCTCACAACCAAGGAATGTACTTACCCACTCTAACATAAAACGAAAGCTTGGAGATCCTTAAAAAGTTATTTATAAGATTCAATGCGGCGGCAGCTATGGTCAACAAATCGGATACATAATTTATCCTAATGACAGCGGTATCTAGAGTCCCGAGTAAGCTTGATTTTAAAGTTGCATTGAGGAGGGATCCACCGATGGATCTTGCGGAATTCTACAACGAAGCTGAGAGTTATTTGCATCATGAAGAGGCTGAAGCCATGGATGAAGATACGGTTGTTGAAATAAATACCATGGAGGATAGGGGACCGGCCGGAGCTGTAATAGGAAAAGATAAAGGGAAAAAAACTGATCATGACTACGGGGAGCCAAAACGACAAAAGAAGGAGTTGGGATTCTATTCATACAGTGTCCTGACTGAAACCCCGAAAAGGATATACTTGGACACTATGGGGAGGAACCCCTACTGAAGGCCACCTAGGAGGGAGCCTACTGATTGAGAGAAAATAGCAGGAAAGTTTAGCATCTTTCAAGTGCTGAATGGGCATGAAAGAATGAGTACCGACACCTTTATGATCTGATAGAAGAACTGTTTTGAAACAACGAGCTGCCCATGTGAGGAACAAAACTGCAATAGAATTATAAGAACAATCACCATCCGTGGAAAATGCATCAAGAAACGCCTAAGGATTTGAGCCAAGACGAGTTAATCCATGATCGGGGTAGATTGGAGTCGAATCCAGCTCCTATACTTTGCTTTTTCATTTATTTTTCTGCACTTTCCTTTAAGTATATAGACAATAACAACCTTGGCCCGCTTACATGTATACGTGATCCTGAACGGTAACAAGGCACACACTGAGTTAGATGCCTAAGATGACTCCTCGAACTGATTACATATGTACGAGACCTAGATTGGTCTCTAGGCACGCTTTGAATCGGATCTCCGAGGTGAACGTTTTGGATTTCGGATAGTTTTGATTCCTACTTATTTGATTTTTGCTTGTTTGTTTTGACTTGGATATTTGAATTTTTAAAGATCAACATTGATTATGATGACTAATATTGATCACCTTAGATCCCTTCCATTGGACCAGAGTGCAGGGTTCGAGTCCCCTTGGCAGAGAGTGAGTGAATGGACTTGTATGATATTGATCCACTTAGAGTCTCGACTAGAGGGATGGGACATGAGTGTAAGAAATAAGTCCCCTCACCAGAGAGTGATCGGATAGGCTTACTTAATCACCCTTAACTTGGCAAATAAACGATCCAGAGAGATCATCCCCTTAACTTAAAACATTAAATGATCTAGAGAGATAGCGCATTAAACTTAAATGATCAGGAGAGACCGAGCCTTAAAATAAATTTGATTTAATAAATGGATTTAAATGCCTTTTAAATAGAATAAAACTGATAAACCACGATGAACACAAGATGATTTTGATATTTGAGAAACATTTCCATATAATTATCTCAACGGTATAAGTTAAGTATTTTCATAAACTATTTCATTTTCAACACTTAAAATATCTCTATGTACTTAAATCCATAATAAGTATATTTACGAATCTTTAAGGAGACCTTCATGTTTTCTCAAACACATTTATTGGGTCAAAACGAATGTTACGTAAAACATCGTTACGACATCCCAAAAACAATAGTATAGGGTTCCGATTAATTATACTTACTATTAATTTTCGATGTCAAACTTAAATTATTTATTAGTTAACAATGAAGCTGATCAAGTTGGGGTATCATAACCTCTCAGAATTTGAATGGACAACATTCTTAACTTCAAAATAGATATTAGTTACCCACCTCGAATATTAACATCAAATATAGGATATAAATAAATCCTGTATACTATATAAAACATATACGACATAAAACATCTTTCGGAAATCACTCACTATAACAACAGTGTTATAGTCCATCTTTCCCGTTTCCTTGAAAACATTTACTACAACGAAAATGTTGAAATCCATGTCTTGCTATCACTTAACATATTTTAAATCACTTTTAAATCCATTAAACTCCGTTGGCAAATATCACTTTCAAAACATCCCTTTAAGAGATTATTCTAACATTTAATACATAATGTATCTCCCTTTATAAAAATCCATACTTTGCTTATCGAAATAAACCTTTTTATATTTACAAAACCATGTTTATAATCTTATTCCTATTTTATAAAACTTCTTTTTTATAAAATTTCTATATTAATAAAATTCCATTTTTAAATCTATTCAGTTATAAACCTCATTCATTTATAAAATTCCATTTATAAATCTACTCCTTTCTGAATCTTATTGATTTATAGCACCCCATTTATATATCTGTTCCTTTCTGAATTTCATTTATTTATAAAATTCCATTTAAAAATATATTTACAAAATATCTATTACAAATCCATTTTGAATAACACCATTTATAAATCTATTACTTTATGTACAAAATATTAATTTTATAAATCTTTTATATAAACCATTTAAGAAATATTCGTTATAAACTATTTTTATCTTCATTAAAACTGTATTTCCTTTTTAATGAAAGATGAACTTATTTTTTAAGTTTTAAAAACCTTTATAAACCAGTTCAAAAATTTCTACTTAAAAATACTTCTCAAAACAATTAAATTAATATTCCATAAATCATGTTTTTATTTCATTTCAGTAAACTCCTTCTTTAATAATTTATAGATAATTATTAAAAAAGATTATTATTTCAAGTATTACCTTAAAAATCATTTCAATTCAAAATCGTTACTTTATAGTATTTCAAAATACTCAAAATAACGCCCATGCTATTATAGCACTAAATAAGTGAAATCATGTCCATATCATCAAATATGGCATCCAACACATCATATATCATAGAATATGAAAAGTAAAATCAACATTGTGAGGAATCCAGTTGGATCCTTCAACCTTTCCCCTGCATCACAGCTTATATATATACATACATATATGTATATCTATATGTGTGTGTGTATGTATATGTATCAGCATGTGCACACACACATACATATAAAATCAACACGGGTGAGGAAACCCGTTGGATCCCTCCAACATGTTCTCCTGCATCATATACATTATATAATCATATAATGTAGGTCATCTGCTACTAAACGAGTGCACATAAATGGTCATCCACTCAAAGGGCATGAATAAATCCAAACCAACCGATAAAGAAGTAAATCATCCAAACAAGCTATAAATAGGCATCAATAAAAATATCTGCACTTATATAAAATATAAGTGGGTCTAGAGAGGAGAGTTAACTTACTTTGTAACCTGACAATGTTGACATGCTTCTGATCTATGCAGTAATCGAACAACGTTTGACTCTTCCTAAAATTCCTACAAGCTTCACTCTAAGCCAATCCAACTCGACGACGTAGATATTATCGCTACGAGTCCAATACAATTGACCATGTCCCAACCTGGCCTCATATGAACATGATATGAATATTAGCTGACTTGAGGTTATTTAGAATTTAAATTAACTTAAATTAATTATGGTTTAACTTAATCACCTTCTTCCCATCGTTTAACAAACCCAGACTACCACTTCAATCTCCATGAAGCCACCTACCTCCCACCTTTGGCCGCTGTCGTGAGTTCACCAGTGTTGGCCTCGACCTTTCCCCTTCCATTGACATTGCCCATGCCACCTAAGATGGCTCCACTATCCATAACTTTTCCCAAAACTTTGCCCCCGTTGAACTCGAATTGCCACTGCCTCTCTATGATCTAGGATGACCCAATGGACCAACCTCCTCCCCTCATCAATTTAAGCAACTTTGCAGCTGAAGCCATCGCTAAAAGCTGCCTTTACAGATCGAACGAATATCGGCCGTTGGATGGAATGATGGCTAGGGTTAGGGTTTCTCCAAAAATAAAGAAGTGAGGTCCTTTTATAGAAGATTTTACAAACACTATTCAAGTCTCGAAATACAGAACCCCAATCGAGGCATGCCACCTAGGGTTCTAAACTAAATACCTATATTATAAACATAAGGGAACTAGTATCGGGACCTGATTCCATCGTATACAGAAGTTAGCTTCAAATCAAAATGTAATATATTGAATTCCTTTAACTAATTGCTATGTGTTACGAGCTTGCACAATCGTATAAACATTCGATCATCACAAAACTTTGTGGCATGCATCCAATGGCACTACTTTCGTCAAAATCCAAGATAGTGCAGCAAAGTGCTAATTTCACCCGTTAAATTAAAATGAATTATTACTAAAACCGTATTAATCACTTTTAATTCTAAATTAAAAGTTTACGTTAAACATTTATACTTAAATTGAATTTAAATAAGCTTTTTAAATCCATTTATTTAAATTAAATTTAAGATTCAATCATTTTAAGTAATTTCGATGTTTAAATCACTAGTCTAATATTCAGATAACCCTTATACTTGAAATTTAAGCAGCTTGACTTATAATCTAATATTCAATATTTAAAATTAATTAAATATTTCAAATTCAATTATCTAAAATTCTGGTTTGTTACAGGTACTTACCTTATGTTTACCAAACCATTTCATAGAAAATCTGATGATATTATGACAATGTCTACTATTTTAAAAATAAATATTGAATCATGACCGAAATTATTGCATTAATTAAATTTCAGCATAATAGCTATACAACTAAGTCATAAAGGTACTTATTGGAGGATGGATTCTATGATGACAAGGTAAGGGTCCACCTTCTATACAGTACACCTCTAGACAAAATTCACTGAGGTTACAACGAATTTGCACCACTACTACTTAGGAACGATTTACTCCTTCCTAGATTTTACCAAAGATGATTAACCCTTAGTTGCCGGTCGGTAATTGTACCGAATCTCAGGTATACATAAATCTATAAATGCCGATCTAATTAGACGATGATCATACCCTAATAGGAGCGACCCACTTTGCGCTGCGGCACATCCCTGCTTTAGTCATTATCGGGTGTGAGGCTCGAGGCTGTGTTTTACCTTTTTAGCGAATCCCATTTGGAATGCTAACACTGCTCTAGGCAATAATACAAAGCTACCATTAATCCATACAAGTTGTTCAAGATATGAAAGAACTGAAGGCACTACTTCTATTACATCCTTTTTGGAATAATCCACAAGATTAGTAGCATATGGCTCTTGCACTTCAAGAGCATCATCTTCATGATGTCTCCAATTCGAACGCTTATGTTGGTTCGATGTGGTTCTCAGATAATTCATACTTATCCAAACTTGGTCTCTTCGAACAAACATTCGATAGTTTCTGGTATATTCAATTCCGGTTCTTTCGAAAATAAACAAACAATAAATATGAGGGGAGATCACCTCCAAACCATTTAAATGGACAGATTTCCTTATCATTTATTCTAGAGGAACATACGAGTTTACAGTGTTATCAAAATTACAACTGCATCATACAATTCTCATGTTTCTCCTAGATATCTCCAGAGTTAAAAACTGGCCAACACTTTGATAGTCGATTATATAACTATCAAACAAACAAACAATCAAATATGGATTTAATTCCATATGGAATCTAACAAGCCTCTTTAAAATAAATCTTCATTAATTAAATCACTTTGATTATTTACCAAAAGAAATTCATATGCTTATCTCACTATTATAAGTATATTCTGAAACCATTTACTTTCTATACTTGGAAAACTTTACTACATACTTGTTCAATGGTATAAATTCGTTCACAAAACATTTAAGAAAGGTTTCCTATTTCAAAATCATATTAAATGGATCCAAAACAATGTCACCCAGAATATTGTTTACTATAAACCCAAATCACTTATCCTTCATTTTTAAATATGAAAAATGGCTTCCATGCCATCATAATTAAGAAGGATCATTTATTAAATTCGTAAACTAGATTTTATAATTGATCCAATTCATATATGGAAAATAACACTTTATACACCAAACATCAATCTTCGTTTCAAACTTAGACTATCCTTCAAATAACAATGAAGTCATTCAAGTTGGGATATTACTAGATCCCAACTTGGCTCCACGACTTCTAACTTTTTATGATAAGTAGAAGTTTTTGTACCTTTAAGTTTAACGTCAAGTATATGTTTCGAAAATCTCCGTATGCTATTCATTTAATATCATAATTTTATAAACCAAACTTCTTTCCAAATTTTGAAGATCTCTTTCCAATTTATAAACTCCATATTTAAATCCTTCATTTAAAAATAATCCTTTTTTATAAAACATTTTATTAATTTATTAATATCACTATTATAACTAATTAATTAACTTTAAAACACCATTGATAAAGTGATTAATTAACTTTAACACATCATTATTAAAGTAATTAATTACTTAAAATATCATTAGTAAAATAATTAATTAATTTTAAAATAATTCAAACAAAATAATTAATTAATTTAAACCTTATTAAATAAACGATTAATTAATTTTGAACACCATTATTAAAATAGTTAGTTAAATATCAGAACATTTAATTTCGAAAATATTTTAAAATAAAAGTAAGTTTAAATTCATTTCTTTTCAGATTTGGAAAGAGGCTTAGCGAGCCCAAATGACACTCAAACAAGCTGCCATTCATTTTTAATTCAACAATCCAGATCATATCATTGATATCTAGACAAGTAGTGATATTTAAATAAAATTAATAATTGATAAATGATAGGCAACACATCATCCATCCAAGTCAACTAGCACACGATTAAAACTCCAAACTAATAAAATAGCAGAATGAGAATTTACTCTTCTAAATAAATGTCCCATATATCTATTTAATTTAAATATAGCAGAACGATGCTTTATTCTGCTAACAGATTGTCAGCAACAAAATATAACTACCCAACTAGTAATTACTTTCTATCCTTATTTATTTATTTATCAATATTATTACTTCAACAAATCTGTTAAATAATTATACAAATGTGATCTACTAGTTATGTGAATCTAACATCAAAAATTGCGAGTTAAAAGAACTTCATATGGACGTGTTAAAAAAATTCATAATTTTAAACCTTTTTTTAATATACTAATAACCTACACCCCAAAGCCTAACCCGAACCAAGACTTCAAACCCAAATCCGCTACAAAGCTTCTTCTCTAAAATTTCCCCAAATTCAAATTTCCTAAAAAATTTGCCTAGATTCTTAAATCTAATGCATGAACATGCACATGTGCACCTTGCACTCTACCGCTATAACGACCTGAATTTTCGACCCTAAAAGATTGACACTAATACATCCTCGTGCCATAAATCCAAGTGTCGAAAAGCCAATTGTTAGGGGAAAAAGAAAGTATGGGTAGAACAGAATCTCACACGAATGGAATGATGTATATTATTTCAATATATAATCTTTACAATGGAAGATTTTGAATACAATATCAGAGTCAAACCTAGATTCAGCCTGAAAAATTGTAAACCCTCCGTCCTTACAAATGCTGAAAAAGAATAACAAATGCAATGGATGCAGCAGATAATAGAATACGTTCATACATAGATGAAGATCTCCAGCTCTCCTATGAAAACTCCAAGCATCTTCAACTAAACCCGAAAGAATCTGGATCTGAACTAAGTATCATAAATACCCGAATCAAGTTTAATATACCAGTATGACCAACTTGAACCATAAACATATGATAGAGTCATAGATCGTGCTAAACAAAATCTTTGAAAAGAATAGTATCTCATAAGACCCCGTCGGTCATAAATGCAGATGGATTTTTACCTTACGATAATCAAAATACTTTATAGGGAAAATCACTTTGAACGAAAATGAAGGTACTCCTCGTACCGCATCTTTTTGTGGGAATCACCTCTAGGATCAATAATGAGTAGTCCTTGCATAACTGAGATTTCAAAAAATTATAGGACCACTGCTATAACAATATCTCTATGTTGGGAGCGACCTAGAGAAAGTCAACAAGCAGTCCTTCAGCTATAAAGATCTTCGATCTTCAATACAATGAAGATTTCAGAATGTAGACACCACTACCATACAAATATAATATGGGGTAAACTCCTGGGACTAGTGATATCAATCCCTACATTTTGAAGATCTCGGGTCATCAATAATCATCATCTTCAACACGCCTTCATCTAAAATGAATATATTGGTTCGAAATGGTTTTCAGATCGGAATCACCTAAATCTGACCCCGGTTTCTCCAAACCAACCATCGATAAAAAGACATTTGTTATATAGGTGATTATCACACAACATTCAATTAATTTATATATTTATTTAAATTCAAATTTTTTTAGAGATATATTCATTAAATCATTTCTTTACCTTTTTCAGAGTATATGGAATCAATAAGCCTCATTTATCAAATCCTTTGATTAACTAAAACCCATTTTAAATCTAGGAATAATTCTAAATCATTTCACTTTTTACTTAGGAAAAAAATTCCCAAACTATTTTTAAATGTCATATTGGAAAACATTATTTAGTAAAAAGGATCATGGAAATTATACTAATTCCACCTAATATCAATTTTCGTATTCAACTTTACCATCGAATAACGGTGAAATCACCTTTTAAATTCACAAGGATAACATGGATTCCCTTCTCGAAATTACCAAGTATAAGAAGATCATTTCTATGCAATCTAAGTTGTTTGAAATTGGAAAATTCCATCTTTTATACTTTGGGTAATTTTTATCCGAGTAAATCAATTTGACTATCCCCTCCGTCGGGCCAGTCCAGGTAGCTAGGGAGGGCAGACAACTTGTTTCTCAAACCCAAGCATAGAGCTAGCTCTCTGTCACCCATAATGTGGTAAAGTTATTTGATCAACTCTAAATATTTTACATACTTAATTTAATTTTAATTATTTAGAGCATTCAGGCTTTCCCTTCAATCTGATCCATTGCTTGGTCGGATTTTCTATGACACTTACAAATGGAACAAATGTACTAGTCATTTTTGCATACTTATTTAAACCTCTCAATTATATTTAAATGACATAATTATTTATTTGAAAAGGTTCATAAAAGATTAGGGAAAGAATAATTAAGTTAAAACCATTGCTTGCAAGGGTTATTAAAAAGTGCTGCAAATAGTGTTTTAAAAGCTTATTGGTTAAAACAACTTTTCTATCATTTTGGAAATCCATATCTATAATTCAAATTTCTTTTAAAATATTTTGAAAGGTTTATTCATATTTAAAAAAAATTAAAATATTCATTTTAAATTAATTAAAAATTTGGGTTTTAAAATATAAAACCGCGATTTTTCTAACAACTTGTCTTGCTCATATTTCAAAGTCTACTTAATAAAATCTTGATTTTATTTCTTCATTTAAAAACTATGGACATAATAGTCTGAAAAATTCTTATTTTGAAAAATTCCATGCTATATTCCATTCTCTACATTTGTTTAAATTTTATGTCATGCAATCGTAAACTACCGTTACACGACACGCCTGGTTTTAACTTGTTTTTAAAATTTCTTTTCAAATTAAAGAAAATATTTTTAGATGTTTATAAAACCTTTATAATTCATTTTAAAGTCATTTGAACAAATTATCTTTATTTCATGCTCATTTTCCATTTCGTTTCATATTATAATAGTACATTGTTATTTTAACTCTTTTTAGATTTTTAAAACCAATAAGGGATAAACAATTCCACACACATATTATTTATGGATTAGATTTCCATTTAATTGACTATAGTTAATTACTAACCATTTCTCTAATCATTTATCAACCAAGTTATCAATCATATGACAACCATATAACCAATCATAATATCAACCAAGTTATCATCTAATACCAAACATTTAACCATCCAACATTTAATCATCCAATATGTTTAAACTTTCAAATTATTATACTTGAAATAATTTAGATATTAATTAGTAAAATGCGAGTATTCGTTATCATAAATGCTCCCTCCTAAGCTCCAAAAAATCTAGTTGAGCTTCCGTAGTACTTCAAACTTCCTCTTATCTTCTTGGAACGAATCCGGCGACACTTCTCTCCAATATTTTCACTTTGGAGCTTCTCGAACTCCTTTCTTTCTTCCAAATGGGCTTGTCCTAGCCTTGTTTAGGTGGTGGAGCTTGGCCTTAGTGATGACGATGGTGGTCGTGTACTTAGAAGAGAAAGACATGGAGTTTGGACTTGCTTTTGAGGTGGAATACTATATTTTTACTTAAAATGCTTTTTTTCTACTTTTTCACCATTATTTTCATAAGGGAAAAATCCATTAAAATAGTTTAAACAAAGAAGAAGAGAATGTATTTGATAAAATGAGAGAAAGACTTGTGTATTTATAGACAAAATTATGCAAACTCAAAATTACCAAAACACCCCTTCACCTTCCTACCTAGGTATGGCCTCGCCCCTCTTTTCATCTCCTCCATCACTTCATTCAGTTCTTGCCTCTTTACTTAAGAGCTAAGGGTGTATTTGGATGGAGAAATGGACCTAAGGTAAGATTTGATTTGACTTGTGTTAGATTTGGTGATAATATCTTCTTTAGATACTTTTCTTAACTTAATTAAACACTTAGCTTAATTATTTCTTAGTTAATATAAGTGGGGTATTTATTTCTTTTTTAATGTGTTTATATAACAACTATCCACGTCGTAAAACATTTACACCACTTATATTGAACAAAAATGTTGAGTTTTGAGAAAATGTTTTCCATTACATTTTATGTTTTTAATCAAACTATGTATATACGTAAAAAAACTTAAAAATTTATTTATTATCATCCTTAAATAATAAAAGAAAGATGATTTGAATTATAAAATCTTATTAAATAATATTAAAATCCACTTGTGAAAACACGATGTCGATTGGTCAAAGTGCATCGAAGTTTGTTTATCTTTATAAAACAAATATATATATAACTAACTTTTGTCACTCAATTGTTATCATTTTATAACAATGTAAAAGGTGTTATTTATCACTCAAAACAATTACTTGACTGGATATCCAATTTTATCGAAAACCATCTTTTGTCAATTTACAATGAAACTCCAAAATCTTTTATTTTCGTAAACCAATTCAAAAAATAAGTTCACTGTAAAACCCCGATATTTCGTGCCATTCGCAACCACATATGACGGACTTGAATTGCTCAAAATATCAGATTGTCAATTTATATTTGGCAAAACTCGGCATATACAGTAAATAATCAGTCGTAGAATCAAGACACAGAGTAATATAAGCGGCGGAAACAGATGAATAGTAGTTCATGAAGCTACTAAATTTGTATAACAGAGTATGAAACAAAATACATCGGAAATCAAGATACATGGAAGTCTCAATTCATAGTCAAATAACAAATTCTGAATATATCACTGGAGTCAACTGAATAACCGCAAGCTGAATAGATAGCTGGATCTCCAAGCGAAGCTCCAAACCCCAAAGGTGAGTCCAAATGTTGTGAGAGTCAGTATGACTCGAGCATAAAGCAAAACACAAAAAACTCGAGTCATGATTAACATTCTTATATTAATAAATCCAACTCAAGCGAAATATCAACTAAAATACAAGCAACTTAAAGGATGTTTGGGATATCCATCCTCTAAGGATCCATGGTACTATCTACTATGTAGTACAATACGCTACTATAATATGTCTATAGTAAGATAAACTATTAAAATAGCGTTAAGGCATTACCCATATCCCCCTTAACACATTTTATAGTGCCATAGTCGATACAGTACCATAATACCTCCATAAATTGGAAGATACCAGAGGCACTCCATAGGTACGACACAAAACAAACTCATAGTGGTCTCGATATAGTACGTGACACTGCACAACTAGGCAATGCTAGGGTAGATATACCAATTACACTTTCGGACTGTTGGTAACGCATAGCTGTAGCTACCGCCCAACACTCCCAAAAAAATCAAAGGGTGCACCCAATCAATCACAAAGTAATAGAATGGTATCGAAGGAGTGTGTCTGCTTGGAGGAGCTACCTCACTTGGCCTGTCAACTGCTCCTGTTTTAGCCACCTTAAGCTAACTCACGAGAGTTAGATCTACTTATATACCTCATATAGAATCGTCACCAACGATCCTACTTCATTCTGGAATCTCCACCGCGTAAGCGGTTGTTAAAGTGGTTTTTGGTATTGGCAGAGAGTATGACAAAACTCTTTAACAACCAAACGTTATTATAACACCACGATCATTTTATTTCAAATAGGTTATATTTCGAAACCAAAATATCGTATCCATTCAAAACCATGTCAATTTGAGATCATAACTCACTTAAAATAATATTGAAAATCATAGTACTTTCAAAGTTATAACACTTTCGAAATTATAAAACTTAGAAATTATAACCTTTGGAGATCATATCACTTTAAAAACATAATACTTTAGAAATCATAACACTTTCATTAAACAGTTTAGATATTAAAATATAGTATATATAATAAAATAGTTTATAATAAAATAATTAGTATATTAAAGTGGTTATAAGTTAAAATAATTTATTTCAAAATAATTGGTATATAAAAATAGTTTATATCAAAATAATATATATATATATATATATATATTTAGTTTTAAATATATATCAAAATACTTTGTAAAATAGAAATAGTTTCCTTAAACTTCATAAATCGATTCAAATCAACTCAAATTCCAAAATCTCATTTAAATCAAATCTCAGTTCTTCCATTTCAATTCAATTCAAATCCAAATAAACTACTTTATATCAGTTCAAATATAGATTTGAACTACAAAAGTAAACTATTTCGATTTCAATAGAGTTCAAAGCTTCAAATATTCAATCATTTTCAAAACTAAATTTGATAATTTAATTAATATTTCAAAATCAACTTTACTATTATTTAGTTTTGAAATATTCACTAAATCAATTCAATAACATTTAAATAAAATCTAAATTTACAATTTAAATAAAACTACATATCCCATTTCGATTTACTTAAATTTTAAATTATTCATTTAATCATCTTTAATCAAAATCAAGTCATAAATCATAAATTTAAAATCTTAATTTCAATAGGTTTCAAATTAATTTTATTTAAGAAAATCCTTAAAGAAATATAATTTCAATTCCATTTCAAATTTATCTTTCTAATCCTTAATTTATTAAATTATTATAAGATCAATTTAGAAATATAAGTTTTAAATAAATACTTTAACAAAATAGATACTAATTAAATTAATTTTTTATTAAACTAAATATTATTATTAAATCTATTTATACTAAAACTTATTCTATATATTTTAAAAGTGGATATAAGTAAAATCTTTAAAATTTATAATTTAAAACTAACTTATAAATTTTAAATTCCCAAATATATAATTTTAAAAAAAATCTAAAATTTAAACCTTTATAAAATAAAATAAAATTTATAATATATAATATCTCAAAATCAATATTTATTAAAAGCACATAAATTTCTTTTCAAAACCTTAGAAGTCATTTTCAATATATATATATATATATAGGCCAACGGTGTCTGTATATAATTTTCTATCCTATGGTCAAGTAATACAGATATTTATCATTTCAATCAATAATTTAAATATCTAAGAGTATATATCTTTTCAACTCACAATCCCAAATTCAATTCAATGAAAATTGCCTAGGTTTATCATTTCAACCCATAATGATTTTCATCTATTCTACTAGATCGTTCACGTATGTATCATTTAAACCCATAGGGAATTCTATACTAATAGGAAACTTGCAGAGTGCGAACATATATGATAAAAATATAGTGTCGACAACAGGCATATATCATCAGTAACAGATAAAATATAAACAACAGATCATGGTATCAGATGTCGTTGGTGAATAGTTTAGAAATGGCATATCATATACATAGCAATTAAATAACTAGCAACAACTATTTCAATTATCATTTCAAATGAAATCATATTTAATAAATATAAGAATGTTAATCGTGAGTGATTACTCGCATTTCGAGGCTTGAGATTTGATAATGAGATGAGTTACGAATCCAAGCACGGATTCCAAAGCAAAGAAAGAATGAACGTGAATTTGACGAGCAAAGCTGACAGCTTGGACTTGACGAAATCGAATCAAAATTAGATATGAAGATCAATGGTATAAGTGAACTTATATATATATATATATATATATATATATGTAACTATATATAACTATATATATGTAAAGAGAATCATATTCTAAATTCAAACATATACTAAAATAGGATATACATATTTATTTTCAAATCAATAATTTAACTTTAATATCAAAATTAAAATCTACATATATACATTTGAAAAAACCAAATTCATATATACATTGAAACCAGATTATACTTACATTTAATAACCCATACATAAAATATTCATAAAACAGAGTATGAGAAATAACTTTATTATATACACATACATACATACATACATACATACATACATACATACATACATACATACATACATACATACATACATATATATTGTAACGAACGGGATTTTTCACGCTTGAAAATCGACATCCATACTTCATATCGTATTTGAATGCTGTGGATTCAACCGTTTAAATCCGATTTGCCGGAGCTTATAACAACATTAAGTAAACAACACAGCGGAATAAAAGAATAATACATTGATATACAGCTTCGATACAATATCTGATACAACAGATGATCCAATAGATATCAATATACATCAGAGATATGATACAATAATATAGCAGCGGAAAAGAAAATAGATAACACAAGCAGCAGAACAAATAACTCTAAGATAGTCTTCAAGGAAGAACTCCAAAAACTGCAACTCCATTTCCAAGAACCAATCCAACGATAGATCAAACTCCCAATAACGATGCACAAAGATAAGCAAGTGCAGTCTGATCCAAAGACTGAACTAACTCCAGATAATCTACTTTACCTAGCTATCTGAAAAACCCAACTCTAGACTGCTCGTGTAGAAAAAATTTTGAGCACCCAGAGTTTAGGAAAGAAACAATAAACTCCGGATCAGTCATGGGACTGGTGTGAGCAACAAAAACAGTTTATCTTTTAAAACAATCAACAAAAGATTTTAAAATCAATTCGCAATGCTTTTAAAAATGAAACTGCCATAAGACCTCCCACCACACACACACAATGCAAACGCAGACTTGGAGGAGATTTCTTCTTATGTTAGTCAAAGATGCTTACTACGCAAAATCAAATCATTTTTGATATTATTATTAGTGCAGAGTGTAGAAAACATTTCGAAAGTAGAATATAAATCTTAGCCAGCATAGGTACCATTATATTATGCCTACCATAGCTACCATATTAGATGGCAGGTTCTACAACAAATAACGTACAAGGCTCGTATTGTTTCTTTGGATTTCCAAAAAATGGTCAGGACAAGGAACTTCCCATTGCCACATGAGAACGCCTCTGGAAGGACGTTCCCGAGAACCTAACCGGATCTCTGCCAACACAAGGCCGGGTTACCCCTAACTGGGTAACTACTGACACGAGTATGCCATCACTCGGTTGTAACCAACCTTTAACCGGGGCCCCAGCAACAAATCACAAAGTAATACATATATATATCTGCGATATCAACATAAGTTAAGTATCTGGGCTCCATACCATGATACCACTTCTATCCAGAAGGAAATGCACATACCCTAAGGGGCGCTACCCCCAATAACCTTGCCGCATCTTTCTTGTTTTGACCATTCCGGGGTGTGAGGTCCGACGAAGTCTCGTCCACAAAGCTACGCTTTATAGAAAAGCCACGCCTTGGTCAACAAATGATCAGCATCACTCAGCATGCCACATTACCAAAATTGGGAATATATCGCTGATAGCCTTCAATTACATAACCACTAAGAGTGTTAAGCTAAGAGAATAAATTCTCCGCCACCAACGGAAATATATTTGAAAGAAATTTTTTTTATATCTCAATTTGTAATGTCAGACATACAATCCATACAAGTCTGTTCTGGGTTCGAACAGAACCGAAGGCACTTCCAAAGAAGTCCTTGAAATCCAGATATTCACAAGCCCGATCGGATTTCCCATCACTTAGGGAATCTCTATACCGGTGCGACTCGGTGCAGAGACAATCGATAGGTCATCCTATCGCTTTCGAAAATACCCGGTCTTCATCACCGGTCTTCAAATGCTATCCATAACGTCGAATCACATATTCAGAATGGGTTATATGACACAAAGGTTTTCTCCCGGCTAAACCGAATAGTGAGGGCAATATTTAAAACGTTTGGATATGGGATTTCAATTAAGTCACAACTTAATAATTCAAAACTTACTTTCAAATGATTTAAACCAATTACCATTTCAAATCTTTTAAACAAAAGATTTACCTCATAAAGTTCACCTAGTTTCACAAAGATTCATTCTCGGATTTCAAAACAATTTCATCTTAATTGGATTAATTCATTTAAATCTTTAAATCAAGATTTATCTTATAGCTTTCAAATAGTTTCCCTAACTTGGGAAATCATTTTTCATTTTTAACTTGAAATCCTTTTTAACACAATTTGGAAGTTCACTTCCTATACGAAAGCTTTTATTATATAAATAAAAATAATAGTTTCATTTCAGAAAGATCCAATTTTATTTACACGAGTTAAAGCCTTTGAATTCAAATTCCCAAATCAATACCTTTAAAATAGTTTAACCCATATAAACTGGTATAACATCTTTAGTCCCTAGTTTCCAGATCATAGAATTCAATTTCAAACATTGAATTTAAATTGAAATCAAAATATTTAAATTCCAAAACTCAATCAAGTAATTTAAAAAAAATTATCTTGAAATTCCATCCCTAAAGCTTTTCACATTTATTCCGATTCCATTTCCAAAACATTTGAATTCAAAAATTCAAATTTAAAACTATTTCAAAATCTGCGACTTAACTGATTTCCTCGTGAAATCCATAATTATGTGTGTATAAGTGTGGTCCAGGGGTTTAACACAATAGTGCACAATCATTCAACCATCACAGATCAAATACAGAAATTTATTTGATAAGCGGTATAAACTATAACGCTTACATTTGATTAGTGGTATAAACCATAACGCTTATATTTTATTCATAGAACATAGATATATATATATATCACAAATAATAATTACATTTATCTCAGATAAATAAATTACATTTCAGACCATGACACAAATCAAGACATATCACAAAGCATCAATATCAGGGATATCAAACAATTTTAATTATTCAGTCAAGTTCAAACATTCACAAGTAAAATTTATTTGTTGACTGATAAATTTAAATCAACTGCATTAATTAAAAATCTGGGTTAATTATCCTATGTTAATTACAATTTATTTTAGAATAAAATCCCCTTTTAGCATTCACAAATTCATTTTTTTAATTATGGACTAATCAATCTTAATTAATGAATCCATTTAACCCTTGATTAATTAATTAATCTTAATTAATCACAATTATTAATTAATTCTTTAAATTATTAATAAATAATTATACTCAAATTTCTAATTATCATTCAATTCACTACATCTACCAATTACCTATTATTTACTTTCTAAGTAATCGTATTTTTTTTCAATTTGTCAAATGATTGTTCTTGATTAATTAACTCACTTGCTTATACTGAACAATTCATTCACCAATTACTTATATTAAGTAATCATACTTAACAATTACACAATGATTGTTATTAATTTAAATAAATCTAAATTTATTGTTAAATTTAATCGCATTGATTTTTTCCCCAATAATCTTAATCAATGACTTTTATTAACTATTAAATTTCTTTAATTACTTTTCTAAAGAAATTTACTTATATTAATTATTATTAATGATAAATTGATTAACCCTTTAAGAATTCATTAGTCTTCACTAATTAAAGTAAACTCATCCATATTGATAGTTTAACTATTATTCACAATATGTTTGAAACCATCGATTTCAAATTTTCCTTTTTGAATTTCAATTTAAATTTAAACTTATTTTTAAATACTTAAGTTATAAAACTTAATTAATTTCAAAATCTCGAAATCAGGTTTATAATTTATTTCAGGTTTAAACTTTTAAATTTCAGCTTGTTTAAATCTTCCATTTACAATTCAATTCCATTTTTGAAATCAAACTTCTTTGATACACTTAATTGCTTTGAAATTATTAAACCAAATTGGATTTAAAACTTTATGTTATTTACAAACTAAGTTCCAATTTAAACTTGAATTTTTTTATTTACATTTTGATTTAAACCTCAGTTTTAAAACCTTGATTTAAAATTTAAATGTTGGTTTAAAATTCCCAAACCAGAAAACAATTTCTGGTTGAAAACCTGTAAATAACTTCGACTCGAGCCTCTTCTTCCTTGTTTCAAGTATGCTACTTGAATTACTCGAGTATGACGCGAGACTCCCCATTGCTCTACCCAGGCAAACCCAAAAAAAAACACCCCCAAACCCAGACCAACGTGCTCGTGCACGTACACACCACCGACCATCACCACCAGTCTTCGCCACAACCTCCAACGCATCAAACATCACCGCGACAACACACTTCAACCATCACACCATCACCATCGGCCAGAAATCGAAATTCGAACAGAAATTCGAAACCTGGAAACCAAAAAGAACAGGTGCTCCTCAAACCTGTCACGGCGTCATTCTTCGAGCTCCTCCCACTGAAGGTCACGAAATTCCGGCCACGGCCTCGCCTACCACCCAGCTACCATCCACCAAAGCCCGGTCGCACTCGATCCATCAGAGGAAACGAACGAATCCAAGAACGAACCCCTGTCAAAACTAGGGTTAAAAATTTCAAACACAAGCCGCTGTCGCCACCGTGGCCGTGTCCATCTACGACCATTTTTCCAGTCACCCCCATAGGGTCCCCCACCACCTCACATAACCCCGACCACCCTTGACCTCGCGATGACCGGAAATGCTCGAAAACAAGTTTTCCAGACAAACCCAAATTCCTCTCAAATCTTAATTCTAAAAATCTAAATCTTAGTTTTAAAAATCATGGTAAAATGTAAGCATTCAGGCATCGTTTCTGAATTCATGTTTTAAGGGGTTTGAATTTTGGCAAAAATTCAAGTTTGCTCAGTTCTTTGATTCCCAGAGGCAAGCCAATATAATTTAACTTAAATAATTTTAAAAAAAAACTAGTTTGTGATCAAACGAACATCTTTTGTTTTGATCCTGAGTCTAAATGTTTAATAGATCAAGTAGAAATGGATTTTCAAATCAAAGTCTTGTTTTTGAAAACTCCAAATAGAGAACAGAGAAGAGTAACAGCCTGTACACATAGGCTTCCAATATTCATGGGCATTTATATATATATATATATATATATATATATATATATATATATAAGCATACTCATCCACATACATAAATGAAATCAAAATTTCACTTTTTAAATTTGTTTTTAGAGTGAGGTTACTCACCTTCCAGATCATGGTTTAAAGCTTTGAGGTTGGAGTTGAAGTTGAAATCTGGTTTTGAATTTAATAACTGAAACTGGAAGTCTTCACTTGATCTCAGGCTTTGGGATTAAAATCTGAAGCAAGCTGAAACTTCTTCTGTTATCTTCTGTTTTGTTTTTAAGTTGAAGTTGTTTTTAAATTATAGATGATACTTACTCAGATTTACTTAGCTTTATGGACGAATTGAGAGGAGAAGGCTGGTATAAATAAAAGAAAAGATGTGTTCAGGGGTTACAAGTTGTACAGGTGATAAAATATGGTTTTTCTAGTACAATGCTAAGCATGCTGAAGTGAGGTTGTATTATATTTGAGGTGCATTAGAGGTATGGCTGCAGATATACATGTTTTGGGGCTGCATTAATGTCTTGTACAAAATATATGTATATATTTGTATTGCTTTCTTCTTGTTTATTTTATTATGCAGGTTTATGATTGTGGAGGCTGAGATGTATATTTATATATTAGAAGTGATATGGCTTTAGCTAGCATTACTTAGTTTACTTATGTTTCTTTTCTTTTCTTTTGTGTCTGATCTTACTTTGTTTTATATTTCATACTATTTTAAATATTTTTCTATCTTTGTTTTGTTACTTTGAAATACAATGAAGTTCTACTTTTATTATTATTGTTTGTTTTATTTGTATTATGATATTAAAATTACATCTTTACTTCATTTTGTATAAACTATATATTTATTTATTTTATAATATTGATGAATTTCCATATTAAATTTGTTGTTAAAACTTTAGCAATTAATTGTTTACTTTTATTTTTATCATTATAATTTGTCTTTAAACCATTTAGTTAAAACAATAACTCAAACTCAATGTATGTACATATATACATATATATTCATATTATTGTAAATCCATTTACTTGAAATTTAAATCCAAATCACATATGTACAATATTTAAATTCATATGATTTAAAAAAAATATTTGAATTTAGGGAAACTCGAATCAATTTACTAATAAATTTTATAGATTTAAGTTCAAAAATTAATTTAATTATCAATTTAAATTTAGGAAAAATTCAGGATCGTTACAGACTTCCCCCTTAAAAGAATTTCGTCCTCGAAATTACACAGCTCGTTTCACGAATTATACACACACAGAATAGACCAATGCCAATTCAAACTATACTAGTAAACACATGGATATTTTCGGGTAATTCATAATATATCTTAGGTTAAATACTACTCATAATATTAGTACGCAAGTTATAGTCATACATAACCCTACTAACTTCCAACCTTCACTATAATTCTAATTCCAAAACACATACATAAACATACCTTAACCAAAAGAAGTCAATCCAACCAACTACAGATCTTCACTATCAGAGCTTCCTCTCTCAGGCCCTGACAGTTCTATAACTTCAGCCTCATCGTCTGTCTCAAAAACTTCCTCTGGGTCAGACTCTACTGGAATAAAATCTCCACCATCTAGCTCCTCATCCTCTATGGCATCATCATCCTCTATAGCATCATTTAAATCCCAATAAATTTCTTCATCACCTTCGGACTCTACCTCAATTTCAGGTTCTTCTTCCACCTCAAACTCTTCCTCGAATTCCTCTTCGAACTCTTCTTCAAATTCCTCCTCGAATTCTTCTTCAAAATCCTCTTCAAATTCCTCTTCGAACTCTTCTTCATTCCCGGACTCCTCCTTGGGTTCTTCAACTTGAGGTTGTGGCTGCACCACAGGTTCTTCTTGCACCTCCTCACATACTGATGGTTCACCCAAATCATCCCGAATCCTACTAGATGAACCAAAATCACCAACCCTTCTGGCCTTTCCACCTCGGCTGATGCTATTTGTTCTCTACAATTAAAATCAAAATCTAAATATTAAGATCCTAATGGTTTTAGAATTTTATAGGTTGAGAAATACATCAAAGTTTATATTTCAGATTTTATTCTACTCATGAACTTATAACAGAAATTCAAAATCTGGTTTTAAACAAAATCATTTTATCGCCATATTTCAAATCTATCCTTATATTTCATTAACCAATTTAAATCAATTTAAATTTCAAATTTATTCAAAATTTCTAATTTATTTAAAATTTCCAATTTATATTCATTAAGATTCAAATCAAAAACTGATAAGAAACCGATGAAATATGAAGTAAAGATTTTCTACAACGATTCGTACGGCATCACCGCACTGAACTTCTTTCTGGAGCTGTCACGAAGAAATCAAAAGAATTTAGAAACAAATCAAAGAAAATTTGATAGAGAAAAATTGTTTCCACTGTTGCAGGGTATTGACCATTTATAGTCGTATTTCCCTGTCCCCTATCTCGTTCACTTCTTGCATTCATACTTACTATCAATGAATAGTAAGAGAATTTACTGAGGCATTCAAATAGATATCTTAGGGGTACACTCATTCTAGGGTTTACTTCACCCTATCTCTAATGAGCTACTTAATGTGTTATACTCCTGAGCTAAAGTTTAACCTTAGCTCTGATACCACATTGTAACGATACTCGATCAGTAGGCTTTGCAACCATCCCAGACCTACCGTGGCATACACACCCCAAACTTGCTTTTACGGCCAACCTTTCGACTGTCATAGCTTACGCCTAACCAATCCCTTAGAGAAGGCATGTGGGGGTAAGAGTCTCCCGCTCGCCACCAAACAAAATGCGAGAATCCCCCATCATGTTTCACCTAGATAAGCAAGACTGGTGTGAGCAACAAAAACAGTTTATCTTTTAAAACAATCAACAAAAGATTTCAAAATCAATTCGCAATGCTTTTAAAAATGAAACTACCATAAGACCTCCCACCACACACACAATGCAAACGCAGACTTGGAGGAGATTTCTTCTTATGTTAGTCGAAGATGCTTACTACGCAAAATCAAATCATTTTTGATATTATTATTAGTGCATAGTGTAGAAAATATTTCGAAAGTAGAATATAAATCTTAGCCAGCATAGGTACCATTATATTATGCCTACCATAGCTACCATATTAGATGGCAGGTTCTACAACTAATACCGTACAAGGCTCGTATTGTTTCTTTGGATTTCCAACAAATGGTCGGGCCAAGGAACTTCCCATTGCCACATGAGAACGCCTGTGGAAGGACGTTCCCGAGAACCTAACCGGATCTCTGCCAACACAAGGCCGGGTTACCCCTAACTGGGTAACTACTGACACGAGTATGCCATCTCTCGGTTGTAACCAACCTTTAACCGAGGCCCCAGCAACAAATCACAAAGTAATACATATATATATCTGCGATATCAACATAAGTTAAGTATCTGGGCTCCATACCATGATACCACTTCTATCCAGAAGGAAATGCACATACCCTAAGGGGTGCTACCCCCAATAACCTTGCCGCATCTTTCCTGTTTTGACCATTCCGAGGTGTGAGGTCCGACGAAGTCTTGTCCACAAAGCTACGCTTTATACAAAAGCCACGCCTTGGTCAACAAATGATCAGCATCACTCAGCATGCCACATTACCAAATTGGGAATATATCGCTGATAGCCTTCAACTACATAACCTCTAAGAGTGTTAAGCTAAGAGAATAAATTCTCCGCCACCAACGGAAATATATTTGAAAGAAATCTGCTTTATATCACAATTTGTAATGTCAGACATACAATCCATACAAGTCTGTTCTGGGTTCGAACAGAATCGAAGGCACTTCCAAAAAAGTCCTTGAAATCCAGATATTCACAATCCCGATCGGATTTCCCATCACTTAGGGAATCTCTATACCGGCGCGACTCGGTGCAGAGACAATCGATAGGTCATCCTATCGCTTTCGCGAATACCCGGTGTTCATCACCGGTCTTCAAATGCTATCCATAACGTCGAATTACATATTCGGAATGGGTTATATGACACAAAGTTCTTCTCCCGGCTAAACTGAATAGTGAGCGCAATATTTAAAACATATGGATATGGGATTTCAATTAAGTCACAACTTAATAATTCAAAACTTACTTTCAAATGGTTTAAACCAATTACCATTTCAAATCTTTTAAACAAAAGATTTACCTCATAAAGTTCACCTAGTTTCACAAAGATTCATTCTCGGATTTCAAAACAATTTCATCTTAATTGGATTAATTCATTTAAATCTTTAAATCTAGATTTATCTTATAGCTTTCAAACAGTTTCCATAACCTGGGAAATCATTTTTCATTTTTAACTTGAAATCTTTTTTAACACAATTTGGAAGTTCACTTCCTATACGAAAGCTTTAATTATATAAAAAAACAATAGTTTCATTTCAGAAAGATCCAATTTTATTTACACGAGTTAAAGCCTTTGAATTCAAATTCCCAAATCAATACCTTTAAAATAGTTTAACCCATATAAACTGGTATAACCTCTTTAGTCCCTAGTTTCCAGATCATAGAATTCAATTTCAAATATTGAATTCAAATTTAAATCAAAATATTTAAATTCCAAAAATCAATCAAGTAATTTAAAAAAATTATCTTGAAATTCCATTCCTAAAGCTTTTCACATTTATTCCGATTCCATTTCCAAAACGTTTGAATTTAAAAATTCAAATTTAAAACTATTTCAAAAATCTGCGTCTTAACTGATTTCCTCGTGAAATCCACAATTGTGTGTGTATAAGTGTGGTCCAGGGGTTTAACACAATAGTGCACAATCATTCAACCATCACAGATCAAATACAGAAATTTATTTGATAAGCGGTATAAACTGTAATGCATACATTTGATAAGCGGTATTAACCATAACGCTTATCTTTTATTCACAGAACACAGATATATATATATATATATATATATATATATATATATCACAAATAATAATTACATTTATCTCAGATAAATAAATTACATTTCAGATCATAACACAAATCAAGACATGTCACAAAGCATCAATATCAGGGATATCAAACAATTTTAATTATTCAGTCAAGTTCAAACATTCACAAGTAAAATTTATTTGTTGACTGATAAATTTAAATCAACTGCATTAATTAAAAATCTGGGTTAATTATCCTAAGTTAATTACAATTTATTTTAGAATAAAATCCCCTTTTATCATTTATAAATTCATTTTTTTAATTTTGGACTAATCAATCTTAATTATTGAATCAATTTAACCCTTAATTAATTAATTTAGCTTAATTAATCATAATTATTAATTAATTCTTTAAATTATTAATAAATAATTATACTCAAATTTCTAATTATCATTCAATTCACTACATCCCCTAATTACCTATTATTTACTTTCTAAGTAATCATATTTTTTTTCAGTTTGTCAAATGATTGTTCTAGATTAAACAACTCACTTGCTTACACTGAACAATTCATTCCTTAATTACTTATATTAAGTTATCGTACTTAACAATTACACAATGATTGTTATTAATTTAAATAAATCTAAATTTATTGTTAAATTTAATCGCATTGTTTTTTTTCAATAATCTTAGTCAATGACTTTTATTAACTATTAAATTTCTTTAATTACTTTTCTAAAGAAATTTACTTATATTAATCATTATTAATGATAAATTGATTAACCCTTTAAGAATTCATTAGTCTTCACTAATTAAAGTAAACTCATCCATATTGATAGTTTAACTATTATTCACAATATGTTTGAAACCATCGATTTCAAATTTTCCTTTTTGAATTTCAATTTAAATTTAAACTTATTTTTAAATACTTAAGTTATAAAACTTAATTAATTTCAAAATCTCGAAATCAGGTTTATAATTTATTTCACGTTTAAACTTTTAAATTTCAGCTTGTTTAAATCTTCCATTTACAATTCAATTCCATTTTTGAAATCAAACTTCTTAAATACACTTAATTGCTTTGAAATTATTAAACCAAATTGAATTTAAAAATTTATGTTATTTACAAACTAAGTTCCAATTTAAACTTGAATTTTTTTATTTACATTTTGATTTAAACCTCAATTTTAGAACCTTGATTTAAAATTTAAATTTTGGTTTAAAATTCCCAAACCAGAAAACAGTTTCAGGTTGAAAACCTGTAAATAACTTTGACTCGAACCCCTTCTTCCTTGCTTCGAGTATGCTACTCGAATTACTCGAGTATGACGCGAGACTCCCCCTTGCTCTTACCAGGCAACCCCAAAAAAAAACACCCCCAAACCCAGACCAACGTGCTCGTGCACGTGCTCACCGCCGACCGTCACCACCGGTCTTCGCCACAACCTCCAATACATCAAACATCATCGCGGCAACACACTTCAACCATCACACCATCACCATCGGTCAGAAATCGAAATTCGAACAGAAAGTCGAAACTTGGAAACCAAAAAGAACAGGTGCTCCTCCCACCGAAGGTCACGAAATTCTGGCCACGGCCTCGCCTACCACCCCGCTACCATCCACCAAAGCCCGGTCGCACTCGATCCATCAAAGGAAACGAACGAATCCAAGAACGAACCCTTGTCAAAACTAAGGTTAAAAATTTCAAACACAAGCCGTTGTCGCCACAATGGCCGTGGCCATCTACGACCATTTTTCCAGTCATCCCCATAGGGTCCTCCACCACCTCACATAACTCCGACCACCCTTGACCTCACGATCACCGGAAATGCTCGAAAACAAGTTTCCAGACAAATCCAAATTCCTCTCAAATCTTAATTCTAAAAATCTAAATCTTCGTTTTAAAAATCATGGTAAAATGTAAGCATTCAGGCATCGTTTCTGAATTTATGTTTTAAGGGGTTTGAATTTTGGCAAAAATTCAAGTTTGCTCAGTTCTTTGATTCCCAGAGGCAAGCCAATATAGTTTAACTTAAATAATTTTTTTTTCCAAAAACTAGTTTCTGATCAAACGAACATCTTTTGTTTTGATCCTGAGTCTAAATGTTTAATAGATCAGGTAGAAATGGATTTTCAAATCAAAGTCTTGTTTTGAAAACTCCAAACAGAGAACAGAGAAGAGTAACAGCCTGTACACATAAGCTTCCAATATTCATAGGCATTTATATATATAAAAATTTAAGCATACTCATCCACATACATAAATGAAATCAAAATTTCACTTTTTAAATTTGTTTTTAGAGTGAGGTTACTCACCTTCCAGATCATGGTTTAAAGCTTTGAGGTTGGAGTTGAAGTTGAAATCTGGTTTTGAATTTAATAACTGAAACTTGAAGTCTTCACTTGATCTCAGGCTTTGGGATTAAAATCTGAAGCAAGCTGAAACTTCTTCTGTTATCTTCTGTTTTGTTTTTAAGTTGAAGTTGTTTTTAAATTATAGATGATACTTACTCAGATTTACTTAGCTTTGTGGACGAATTGAGAGGAGAAGGCTAGTATAAATAAAAGAAAAGATGTGTTCAGGGGTTACAAGTTGTACAGGTGATAAAATATGGTTTTTCTAGTACAATGCTAAGCATGCTGAAGTGAGGTTGTATTATATTTGAGGTGCATTAGAGGTATGGCTGCAGATATACATGTTTTGGGGCTGCATTAATGTCTTGTACAAAATATATGTATATATTTGTATTGCTTTCTTCTTGTTTATTTTATTATGCAGGTTTATGATTGTGGAGGCTAAGATGTATATTTATATATTAGAAGTGATGATATGGCTTCAGCTAGCATTACTTAGTTTACTTATGTTTCTTTTCTTTTCTTTTCTTTTGTGTCTGATCTTACTTTGTTTTATATTTCATACTATTTTATATATTTTTCTATCATTGTTTTGTTACTTTGAAATACAATGAAGTTCTACTTTTATTATTATTGTTTGTTTTATTTGTATTATGATACTAAAATTACATCTTTACTTCATTTTGTATAAACTATATATTTATTTATTTTATAATATCGATGAATTTCCATATTAAATTTGTTGTTAAAACTTTAGCAATTAATTGTTTACTTTTATTTTTATCATTATAAATTGTCTTTAAACCATTTAGTTAAAACAATAACTCAAACTCAATGTATGTACATATATACATATATATTCATATTATTGTAAATCCATTTACTTGAAATTTAAATCCAAATCACATATGTACAATATTTAAATTCATATGATTTAAAAAAATTATTTGAATTTAGGGAAACTCGAATCAATTTACTAATAAATTTTATAGATTTAAATTCAAAAATTAATTTAATTATCAATTTAAATTTAGTAAAAATTCGAGATCGTTACATATATATAACATGAAAGAGCCAAGCAAGCTTAGTCAAAATACAAAAGTGAGGTGGCAGGCAATATACCTATATATACAAGCTACTTAAAATACAAACAGACTATATATATTTTTATAATATAAACATGCGGACCTTTATATAAGAAATATTTATATATAGAATCAACTATTTATAAACCAATATATTATAAGCAACTATACTTAAAACTTGCATATATAAAATATTTTATACTAAAATATTTTAAGCCAGACCTCATATATATATTCGCATATTTAAAACTGTAAGATATAAATAAAAGAAAACAAAGCAGCTTGTATAAAAATATATATACAAACTAATATATAAACTATAGCTTATGCCTATATATAACATATACAAACATATAACTTCAAATATATTTCATGTTATAAAATATAGCTTATACTAATATAAACTATAGCTATACTAAAATATATTTATAGAAACTGTCAAATATATAACTTATACAAGGTAACAACTAATATATATATATATATAATTATATAATTGTCAAAATATATAACTTATCAATAGAGCAGGCTAATACATATCAATAGATCTAACTGTAAATATACACTAAATACACATTTCTTTCTTTGTCTTTATATAATGCGAAGAGAAGCACGGGCTAAAACTTTATATTAATAAACATATATATAACATATAAAGTATACTAAAATATTAATAAACTGTCATATACAAATATTTACATAAATTAACATAAACAACTAACATATTATATAACTCACGTAAATATATAAACTAATTTTTTTAAACTAATATAAACTCACATATATGTATTCACGTGAGTTGAAAGAGCTGGGTTGAGTATGCGGTGATGGAGGCTGGCCATTGTGTCGCATGGTGGTGTTCAGGTAGGCAGCCAGAGGGGAAAAGCTCGAAAATGGTGGCTTAGCCGTGCTTGGTGAAAGAAGAAGGGTGGCGAGCAAAGAAGCATGGCCGATGGTTTTTTTTTCAAAAATGGAGAAGGATGAGATAGTGGTAGTGGGGAAGCAACGGCGTGGATTGAAGAGCAAATAAGCTACAGGGAAATATGTGTATAAATCTGATATTCATATATATATATATATATATATATATATATATATATATATATAAATATATATATATATATATATATAATTTTCTCGAATAAAGAAGACAATAAAGTAGAAAAAAGAAACGAACAGAAAGAAAATGAATTGAACTAGTGTAGTAATCCAAAAGCCAAGAGTTCATTCAGAGAATATAAATATCAAGTGGCCATTGATATTACACGGTGGGAACTGAAGAGACGTAGGAAACTAAAAGCATTGAATACAGAACAGGTACGGCTAAACATTACACAGACTTCGCCATGTCCAGATTCTGAAACACAGAAGTGAATATACCATAGAGATTAGCACGACGAGACGATCAAAACATTATATACAACCTTCTTATCATAAGTCGATAACGGTACCCAAAAATGCTGCTAGAATGCTGAAAATAAGATAAACGGAGCAATAGCAGTTTAAATTTGATGAAACGGAAGATGACGTCTCACTTAGAAGATGATTTAAAAATTTATTATATAAAATATTTAGGTTTGAGAAACAATTTATTATCATCAAATATTAACTGATTTGAATTTTAAATAAAATTATACAAGAAAATAAACTTCCATATTTTCAAAAGAAAATTTACTATTTACTAGGTTTATATAGACATATTCCAAATATCAAATTTTTATATCCAAATTCAATTATTTAAAATTTTACAATATTTCAGTTAATTACGTTAATAAAACCTTGAAATTTACGGGTCGTTATGTTCACCATTCTTATTTATCATATAAAATATGCTTATTTAAGTTTGAAAATTCAATATTTGAATATTTAAAGTAAATTAAATATACATTCAAAAGTGATCAAATCATGGGTCGTTACAACCACTGATCGCCTCGTTGACCATCCCCACGAACTCCCCTACCCTCACGTGACTCGCCTGCACCATAATCCTTGCCTCCAACACCCTTGATTATAAACTGACCCTTCCACCCAAAACGAAACCATGAACAACCAAGACTAAACAAGAACTGCGGCTACCAACACCGCTTCCAAACCTTGCCCCACCATAAGTCGAATGCCCTTCGACACTCCCCTCCAGACCCAACGCACAATCACCCGAAGCTTCCTTGCACAGCTACAACTCCAGAATAAAATGCCATATCAAAATGCCCTAAAACCCTAATCTGAGCTCGATAGACCAGCCCTGACCATTGTACTCCAAGGGACCGTCGTCCATGCTACCACCATGACCACGGCCTCCTCCCAATGCCATAAAACCTCCCCTTATCACTTCGCTCATCGAAAATTAAATTTTTAACCAGATAAGTTCAACTAATAGCCCGGCCAACTCCCGACCCTCTAATATCATGAGAATACCCATTAAAATCATGATTTGCATAAACAAACATGATTGTACCCTACACTCGTTGATTCGAGATCGAATAAAAACTGACAATATTCGATCACTTACTGATTTAAAACCATATCTCCCACCCCACTTGAAGAAATCACTCTCGACTATTTTTAAAAAAACTAGAGATCAAACTCTACAACTTTACAGTTGAAACCTTTAGCTAATTCTAAGCAAGGAAAGGGATGTTGATTTTTGAAGGTGAGAAAGAGGAAGTTGTTACTACATTTTCAAAGAAAGTAAAGGAAAACAAGATGGATTATATATGTACATTTGTTTCCACAGTAAGCATACTCCTTCATTCTAAAGCAAATATCAATAAAAATATAATTTTTAAAACAACTAAATGTTGAGTCACAGGTTCTATGAAGTTTTTGATTTCTGACAAAGAAATAAAGGCGATCGACAAAACACAGGCATCATGGCTATAAAGAGGCACAAAAGAGCTACATATGGTACTCTAGATTATAGGTTGATTATTTGATATTATAATAGTGATAAACTTGTTAAAATATATCCTCAAATAATCTTGCACCTCAATATAATCGATATATATACGTTTGAATAGCATTGTACATTCATTGAGCAAATTAACAGGGACCGGTCGACCGGTAATAAATCAGGCGGTCGACCGTCTCTGTGTTAAATGCACAATGAACATGCACACATGCACATAGTGACTATATATTTGAAATCCTGTCTACTGGCCAATTTTTGACCTGTCGACCGTTTTTAAACAGAGAGCAACCTTTTCCAAAAGACACTTCTTTCTCCAATGGTTGCATCTCTTACCTTTCATCAATGATCATATCTATTAATGGCTACTGTTCACAAAGAGTTACAACTATTTTTCTCTATATAAACTTATCTAAATCATTGATTCAATATACGTGAAAGCATATATTTTTTTACTCTAATTTCTTATCTTACTTTCTAAATACTCTTGCATTCTAAAAGCTCTCAGTTATTCTAATTGCTTATTGAATCATTGAAATTATTTCATATCTTTTGATTCAGTAAGTAATATACTTCCCTTAATCTTCACAAAACATCATTCACATATTTTGAGGATAAGATTATAGGAAGTTTGTACTACAAGTGACAAAAATGTGTTAGCAAGAACACATACCGTCAACAAACAATTATATTCATCGTTGTTGAAGTCCTCGGTGTTGTAAGAGGCAAGTGCTGAAGTCCTCGGTGTTGTAAGAGGCAAGTGTTGAAGTCCTCAGTGTATTAGAGGCGTGAAATCCCGTTCGTTTGCTCGGGTGTTGTAAACCTATTCCTCCGGGTGAAGCGAGGTAGTTAATAGTGAAAATCCAGATAGAAGTCTGGGACTGGACGTAGGACGGTGCTCCGAACCAGTATAAAAATCTCTGGTGTGATTTTCTATTTTTATTTACTATGCTATTATCATCTATTTCCGCATTTATATTATATTCCATATTACACGATCCGTGTGTACTATATTAGTACGTGCACTCGTACACTATCACATCACTACGCCTTGTCATTTGGTATCAGAGCAAGGTCATCATATAACCGTAACACATTTATTTGATATATTCTTGTAATATGGAAAATAACGCAAGTACTAGCACTCAAAACACCACTTACATGGAAGGTCAATCAACACAAAGACCTCCATTTTTCAATGGTATTAACTATAGTTATTGGGCAACACGTATGTCATTCTTTATGCAATCAAATAGTTATGATGCTTGGAATGCAACTCAAAAAGAAATAGTGAATCCAACAACTGATTATTCAGAATGGACTGCGGCTGAGAAAACGGCAGCAGCCGTAAATGCAAAAGCAATAAATATGTTGTTTTGTGCATTATCAAAATGAATATAACTGTGTTAGTATCTGCACTACTGCATATCAAATTTGGCAAACGCTAAAAATCACTCATGAAGGTACTAACAAGGTTAAACAAGCCAAAATAGCCATGCTGAAAAGTCAATTTCAAAATTTCAAAATGAAACCAAATGAGACAATCAATGATATGTATTCACGGTTTCAAACTATCCACCATGCACTTATTGGCTTAGGACAAAAGTATTCTGATTTTGATGTTGTTTCAACAGTCCTACATTCCCTGACTAGTGAATGGGAAGGAAAAGTATTAGCAATTGAAGAAACTATTGACCTTTCTGTCATGAAGCCAGATGAATTGATAGAAAATCTAATGTCCTACGAAGCTAACTTGCAGACTAGAAAGGAACAAAAAGAAGAAAAGAAAAACATGGCATTCCATGCAGAAAAAGACGAAAATGAAACAGAGTCTGAAGACGAAGATCTGGCATTTATAGCAAAAGGTTTCAAAAAATTCCTAAAACAACGAAAAGCCAGTCGTTATAATAGAAAGAAATCTGGATCGAATAAACCAACATCATCTTCTATAGAATGTTTCAACTGCCACAAAAAGAGGCACATGCAGAAGGATTGTCCAGATCAAAAGAAGAAGTCAGAAAATGACAAATTCAAATATAAGAAGGACAAGTCAAAGAAACGAGCATTCTCAGTAACATGGGATGATTCAGACTCATCTTCATCAGAAAGTGAAAGTGATTCGGAGAATGAACAAGCTAATGTATGTTTCATGGCAACAGAAGATGAGGTACAAATTCCTACATTCGATGAAATTCTTGATATTAATGTTGAATTGATAGTCAAATATAAAGACATAAAACGACAGCTAAAAGAAGCCAAAGCAGATTTGAGTAGAGCAGAATTTGAACAAGATATGTTAAAAGACGAGAAGAAAATATTAGAAGAAGAACTTGAAAATTTTCAAGAATCATCATCTAATGTTGACTCTCAATTAGTTCTTTGAGTCAAGAAATTAAAACTCAAAAAGAGAAAATGATGCTCTCACTACTAAAAATCATGAGCTTGAGGCAAAAGTCAAAATTCTGGACCTAGAAAAGGCTAGTTTACAAACTAAGTTAGATAACGTTACTCGAAATGTTTCTAACTTTAACAAAGGTCGAGAAAATTTGACAAAAATCATTGAAAGTTCACAATCTATTTCGGATAAACAAGGTTTGGGATATAAGAAACAAGAAACCAAGAAACATCTTGGAAATAAAAAGAAGAAGAAAGTACAAAAAACTTAAGCTAAGAAAAATCTTAGTTTATTATACTCCTAACCAAAACCAGTTGTGAAATTTCAAAAGAAAAATATCAAGACTATCAAAATATGGGTTCCTAAAACAAATAACAATTTGATTAGGAACAAATATATTCAGAATTTCATGAATACTGTACATCTCAATATTAATTATGTATATAAAGGGGATACCAGACCCGTATGGGTTTGGATTCCTAAGACCTAACTCTTAGGACCCCATAAAAAGTGGGTACCATGGACTTAATTTTATTTTTTGCAGGTCCCACTTAAGAAAAGAGGAAAGTGGATATTGGACAGTGGTTGCTCGAAGCACATGACTGGAGACAAGAGCTTATTAACAAATATTACATAATCAGATGGTGGCTCCGTCACTTTTGGAGATAATTCAAAAGGCTATATCATCGGCAAAGGCGGTGTGAGCAATTGCGGTACATCTAACTTACCTCTTATTACTAATGTCATGCTAGTTAGAAATTTAAAACACAATTTACTTAGTATTAGTCAGTTATGTGACAAGGGTTTTACAATTTCCTTTTCAAATAATAAGTGTAGTATTTTAGATAAAGACCATAATTTAGTTTTCGAAGGATATAGAGACAGAAATATATATATTCTGAATATGAATATTAATCATAATTCAGATATGTGTCTTGTGGCTAATGAGAATGATCCTTGGCTATGGCACAAACGATTCTGTCATATAAACTTCAGAACTATTAACAAGCTAGCCAAAAACAATCTAGTTAGAGGACTACCCAAAATGAGTTTTAAGGTTAACAACATTTGTGATGCATGTCAATTAGGAAAATTGACCAAATCATCTTTTAAATCCAAGAAAGGCATATCAACATTACAACCACTTGAGTTACTACACACGGATTTATTTGGACCTACTAGGGTTCAGTCAATAAATCACGGTCGATATGTGCTTGTAATTGTTAATGATTTCTCTCGTTACACATGGACAATTTTCTTAAAAAATAAAGGTGACACTTTCGATCATTTCAAATCTTTCGTCAAAAGAATTCAAAAATCAAAAGGGATTAAAGTTAAAAATATAAGAAGTAATCATGGCGGAGAATTTGAAAATAATGAATTTGAGCATTTTTGTACAAAGAAAGGTATATATCATAAATTTTCGTTTCCCAGAACTCCACAACAGAACGGAGTTGTAGAACGGGAGAACCGAACTTTACAAGAATGTGCAAGAACATTATTGAATGGAACCGCCTTACCAAAACATTTCTGGGCAGAAGCCGTCGCAACTGCCTGTTATGTTTTAAATCGTGTGTCCATAAGACCTCTTACCAAGAATACTCCTTATGAATTATTTAACAAAAGAAAGCCTAAAATCTCATACTTCAAAGTTTTTGGTTCCAAGTGTTCTATTTTAAATACGAAAGACCAGCTTGGCAAATTCGATCCAAAAGCCGATAAAGGAATATTTGTCGGATATTCTGAACTTAGTAAGGCCTATCGTATATTTAATAAACGAACCAAAACTATTGAAGAATCACTTCATGTCTCTTTTGATGAATTCTATCAGCATCCACACACTATATCAGATGATGACGAATCAATAGTCACTGACAATCCAATTATCACGAATATTGATTCTGACTCGGAAATAATTATTGAGAATATTCCTCAAATATGTGAGTTACAATCACCACCAAGGATATTAAGAGACCATCCGGCCCAAAATATAATCGGTGAAGTAACGTCACATGTCAGAACAAGGAGTCAACTCAATCAAATGGGTCATGTCGCTTTTCTCTCAAATATCGAACCTAGGAATCCAAAAGAAGCTGCTACAGATGATTACTGGATCATTGCCATGCAGGAAGAACTAAATCAGTTCGAGCGCAATGACGTTTGGGAACTTGTTCCAAGACCAACTGATCAGTCAGTTATTGGTACTAAATGGGTCTATAAAAATAAGGCTGACGAACAAGGAAATATCACCAAAAATAAAGCAAGATTAGTAGCACAAGGGTATAATCAGGAAGAAGGTTTCGATTATGAAGAAACTTATGCACCAGTTGCTCGACTAGAAGCTATTAGAATCCTATTATCTTTTGCTTGTCACCATAATTTCAAACTTTATTAAATGGATGTCAAAAGTGCTTTTCTCAATGGATTTATCAAAGAGAATGTCTATGTCGAACAACCTCCTTTGTTCGTACATGAAAAATATCCTGACCATGTGTTCAAACTTAAGAAAGCTCTGTATGGTTTAAAACAAGCACCTCGTGCTTGGTATGAACGATTACGTAGCTATCTTATTAACTCAGGATTTCAAATAGGCAAAGTCGATCAAACTTTGTTTATTAAACATTCTCAAAAGGATATTCTAGTTATCCAGATATATGTAGACGACATCATCTTTGGTTCAACAAACGATAAACTCTGCAAGGAATTTGCAAGTATTATGACCAAAGAGTTCGAAATGTCTCATATGGGAGAACTGTCATATTTTCTTGGACTTGAAATCAAACAACTGCCGAGTGGTATCTTTATCAATCAAGAAAAATATTGCGGAAATCTTATCAAACGCTTCGGATTAGAAAATACATCTGGTAAACCAACTCCTATGAGTACAACTACACATCTTGAAAAAGATGAAAATGGTAAGAGTGTTGACCAGAAATTATATCGAAGCATGATTGGTTCTCTTCTTTATCTTACAGCTACTCGTCCAGATTTAATGATGAGTGTTTGTCTACGTGCACGCTTTCAAGCAGATCCAAATGAATCACATCTACGAGCAGTGAAACGTATAATTCATTATCTTAATAATACCAAAGATTTTGGTCTTTTTTATCCAAAAGAATGTCCATTTGAATTAGTATCATATATAAATGCTGATTTTGGCGGCTCGCGAATGGATAGAAAAAGTACAAGTGGTACGTGCCATTTTATTGGAAAATCACTTGTCTCTTGGTTTAGTAAGAAACAAAATTGTGTTTCACTATCAACATGTGAAGCTGAATATATATCAGCAGCTCTCGCTTGTACTCAAGTACTATATATGCAACAAACACTTCAAGATTTTGATATTCATTTATCAAATTCTATTATATACTGTGATAACACAAGTGCTATAAATCTCTCTAAGAATCCAATGAATCATTCTAGAACCAAACACATTGATATCCGTCATCATTTCCTTAGAGATAATATTGAAAAAGGATATATATGTCTTGAATATGTCCAAACTGATAATCAATTAGCGGACATTTTTACTAAGCCTCTGCTCGAATCTAGTTGTATTAGATTACGAAGAGAGCTTGGTTTAATTTCAAGAAAAGATCTTGATTAGTAATTACTAATGATTGTCTTTTCCTTTGGTTATATTTTAACTATAGCATTTTTTTTCTAAGAAAAGCTATTTATTTTCTTTGAATAAGAGCCTTTGCTTGCTTTCACGGTCAAATTTCTTTATTCATTCTCATTCACAGGCTTATGTATAAGGAATTTCTTTATAAGCTTGTCAAAATTTCTCTCTTTATTCATCTTTTCTTATCTGAGCATAAGGCTCTATACATAATTTTCTATGGCCCACATTTGTGATGAGTGTGCTCAAAAATCACACATTTCTGTTACAAGTTCTGAACCAGAGGAGTATTATTCTCCTAAAATACCAAAACAAAAACCGAAGTATCATCACCAATGCATTCGTACTCCTGGCAGTACACCAACCTCAAAACGCGTAAAGAAGGCGCTGTTTTGTTTTCTTCGTACCAAAGCACAGGTCGACGAGATTCACCACTATCAGAAACATCAAATTGATCTTCAAAGACAGCTCCATTATGGGCAAAGCCAGCTTTATCATGAACAACAACGGACATCGGCACGTTTATCTGTTTTAGAAAAAATGGCATCATTCTTTTGCGGTTCAAATAAGCACGATGTGCATGAACCAATGCCGTCTAGGCCGTCAACATCTAGGAGTCCTAACTCTTGGGATCGGAATTACAACAGGAATGAAGGTGCTCAGAAAAACTGGAGTCCATGGACACATCATATTAAAGATAATAAACAAAATTCTAATGACGATTCTTCCACTCCTCATTAGTTATATATATATATATACATACACATGTTGTAACGTTTTCTCTCTATCACTCATGTAATAACGTTTGTATTTTATAATAAGAGTGAAATATGAATTATATAGCTCGTCATATTCTCAAAAAAAACTGCAAAACAGACTGTTTTTCATCAGGCAACAAAACCGGTCGACGACCTATAATAGTACCGGTCGACCGTTTAGCCTCTGGATGAAAACGGTCGACCGGCCTATTATAAACGATCGACCGGTATACGTATATTCAGTTTTTATATATACATTGCGTCATTTTTTTCCCTTCCTCCTCCTCATTTGATCAACCGGTTATTTATCCCCAAATTCCAAAAACCCTATTCTCTCAATTTCAATTTCCAAATCTCCAAATTTTCTAACAATGGCTCCTCCGCAAAAGAAACCCAAGAGAGGGTCATCCTCCGGAACTTCATCACTCAATATCTCCGCTAAGAAATGGCTTGAAAATCCGGTAGCTATCACAAGATGGAATCAAATGACTAACTACAAATTTCATCCGGGCTCTTACATCAAATTTGATGATTTCACATCTTATGGAATCCGTAGGTTAGCAAATAACTCCAATCTTAATCCATTGATCAATTTTTCAGATAACAATGTGGAAATAACTCACTTGATGATAAAATTGTTCTACGCCAACATGAACCTCGACGAGTACAAACCTGATGATCCGAACGGAGTCATTTGGTCTGTCGTATGTGGCAAACAAATTTTTATCACTCATGATAGGATAGCTTCTATACTGGGTATTCCAAATCAAGGCGATGAGTTTTCATCACATTTCTGCGAAGTCTTCACTCGCGATAGCATCAGCCATCAATTCATGGAGGATAACAGTGATGGCACAAAATCAATTGGACTTCGACCCACCGCCAGACTACTACATCGCGTCTTGATGTTCTCTTTGTTTCCTAGACTAGGAAACTATGACGCTGTATACAAAGAAAACTTCAAGGCCCTTTATGTTATTTATGGAGATATCCAAATCAATTGGGTTCATATGCTGTTTGACGAGATTCTCAAGGTGAACAACTCTACGTGACCTCATTTTTTCTTTAATGAATATATCATGCGTATTTTGCTAGCTTGTGGCGTAAGACCTCCTGACTCTGCCACCTCGAAACCAAAATGTATTGATTCCATAACCATCAAACGCATGAAGCTTCCTCCTCCTTACCTTCAGATTATGTTGTTTGAACAATGGCAACAAAGAGGTCCAACACAACAAAAAGCTACTTCCTCCCGACCTCGTTCCGAAGAAGTTAAAATGTTAAAATCAAAATCCACCACAAAAGAATCACTTGAAACTATCGCGCGTAATCAATTCTTGCTTGAATCAAGACTCAAGCGCATGGACACAAAAATTGATAAACGCCTCAACAAAGTCAAGTCATTCTTTGGTATTTTACGGGATGCTATTTCATGTAGCACATCCATCTCTGCTCATGATCAAGACCCAGGCAAACGTCCTGCTCCTCCTGTTTTCAACTGGTCATCAACTGAGGAGCCTGCTGGTAATAGTGGACATGGTCGTGGAGAATCATCTAGAGAGGACGATGATGAGGAAGATGATGGTGGTGATGATGATGAGGAAGAAGATGTTCAAGAGGAGACAGCTTCTGACTCATCCTAGATTCTGTTTTCTATCTCTATATTTTGGTTTAGTAATTTAAAACATCATTCGACACTTGTACTAAATAGTGTCGTTACTTTTATTCGTATGATATTTTGGTGTGTATGATACTCTGGTATGTTTGGATATGTTATATTTTTTTGCTATGCATGAATTTTCTGCTTGATATACTCTTATATTATTCCATTATCTATTATTCCTTTTTGTCGATGACAAAGGGGGAGAAAGTGCTAACAATTATTTGCAGGAATATATATATATAAAGAATACAAACAAAATCTCAGGGGGAGATCACATATTCAGGGGGAGATTCAGAACTTCAGATATATGTTGTCATCAATCAAAAAGGGGGAGAATGTTGAGTCACGGGTTCTATGAAGTTTTTGATTTCTGACAAAGAAATAATGGCGATCGACAAAACACAGGCATCATGGTTATAAAGAGGCACAAAAGAGCTACATATGGTACTCTAGATTATAGGTTGATTATTTGATATTGTAATAGTGATAAACTTCTTAAAATCTATTCTCAAATAATCTTGCACCTCAATATAATCGATATATATACATTTGAATAGCATTGTACATTCATTGAGCAAATTAACAGGGACCGGTCGACCGGTAATAAATCAGGCGGTCGACCGTCTCTGTGTAAAATGCACAATGAACATGCACACATGCACATAACGACTATATATTTGAAATCCTGTCTACTGGCCAATTTTTGACCTGTCGACCGTTTTTAAACAGAGAGCAACCTTTTCCAAAAGACACTTCTTTCTCCAATGGTTGCATCTCTTACCTTTCATCAATGATCATATCTATTAATGGCTACTGTTCACAAAGAGTTACAACTATTTTTCTCTATATAAACTTATCTAAATCATTGATTCAATATACATGAAAGCATATTTTTTTTTACTCTAATTTCTGATCTTACTTTCTAAATACTCCTGCATTCTAAAAGCTCTCAGTTATTCTAATTGCTTATTGAATCATTGAAATTATTTCATATCTTTTGATTCAATAAGTAATATACTTCCCTTAATCTTCACAAAACATCATTCACATATTTTGAGGATAAGATTATAGGAAGTTTGTACTACAAGTGACAAAACTGTGTTAGCAAGAACACATACCATCAACAAACAATTATATTCATCGTTGTTGAAGTCCTCGGTGTTGTAAGAGGCAAGTGTTGAAGTCCTCGGTGTTGTAAGAGGCAAGTGTTGAAGTCCTCGGTGTTGTAAGAGGCAAGTGTTGAAGTCCTCAGTGTATTAGAGGCGTGAAATCCTGTTCGTTTGCTCGGGTGTTGTAAACCTGTTCCTCCGGGTGAAGCGAGGTAGTTAATAGTGAAAATCCAGATAGAAGTCTGGGACTGGACGTAGGACGGTGCTCCGAACTAGTGTAAAAATCTCTGGTGTGATTTTTCTATTTTTATTTACTGTGCTATTATCATCTATTTCCGCATTTATATTATATTCCATATTACACGATCCTTGTGTACTATATTAGTACGTGCACTCGTACACTATCACATCACTGCAACTTTTCACTAAAATGATTTTTTTGGTCAAAAATCGAGTTGCTGCCAAATTTACACTTTTATATTTCCTTTCATTTTCAAATCATTTATGAATTTTTTGACCCATTACTAGAACATGAAAATTATATAAAAATCATAACCAAGTTAGAAGTAAATTTTCCACAGCATTTTTTAAAAAAAAACTAAAAATGAAGGTCTCACCTCCCAAATTATTTGAAATGCAAATCCATAGCTTAACTTTTTTTCTTAAGTGTAGTAGAAATAAAGATGAGAAGATGAATTATGAAATATGAAATGAGAAATAGTGTATACATAAAAGGTTAAATAAATAATAAAAATAGGGATGCCCTTGGACCAAAATGCCCATAAATCAAGATTTTCGACTGTTACATCAAATCTCAAGTCACCAAAATGTCAATCATATGCAAACATGTTGGATAATCGAGTGATCCTTGTACCTTTATTAATTCACACATAAGGAATCCTTTCATTTCAAATCCATTTTTTTTTGAAATTTAAATATATGTTAAATTTATAAATCCTTATTTTTATTATTTTACTTATAAATTTCAAAAAAATATTTTAAACATTTAAATGTTGTTTTAAAGTTTATACAAGGGTATTATAACTTTTCTACAACTTGTCATTTGATAAACAGCTAACAATCCGCAAGGTGAATTTCGGTCACATTTTCATTTTTCTGTTGACTATAAATTTATGTAAACAAAATTCAAAATTGTATTTTCTATCATTAGTTATAAATTAAAACAAAGTTATTTAATTATTAAAACCATTAATCGAATATTTAGAATAAAATAAATATTCCCGAATCAAATCAATAAAATTTCGGGTCATTATGGAAAGCCTAAATATATTTAAGGAATAAATAAATACATAAATGTATATATACCATGATTCTCGATGTTTTTGACGCTTGAATCATGAGGGTATTTCATTAGAAATACATTATTCCATTAGTCGATGTCGCTCTATAAGTATATTGAAGATTATAAATCTTTAAAATAAAGTTGTCCTCTACCATTTAAACAATAGTAAATTACTTGCATACTCTCTAGTTGTTGAGCTTTCCTCAAGCTAGGGATACTATATATAATATTATTAATGTATAGACTAGATGAGGTAAGCTATGTATACATATTTGTAGGGCTTTCCTCAAGGTAGGTATAGTATACTTATGTCGCCATGTGGTATAGTATACTTAAGTCATCGTGAAATGGTAGGTATGAGTGAGTAATTCCCTTTACTTATTTTGATTTCCTTTAGCTAATAATGATATTCGGACAAGGCACCATAATTAGGAGTTGTATATTATACAACTGATAAAGATTTATCCATCGTATGTAGGAGTATGATTTGCTAAGTTTTCCTCAAGATTGACATCCCAAGATGTACAAGTCCTAACACTTGCTAATAAAGTCGAAAGACTTGTATGTATCGACTTAGGTTTTAGCAAAACATAAAGGACTAGTGATATCCTTATTATAAAAATGAAATTATAATGTTTAATCTTTCTAATATTGTCCGCACATATGCTATCTAACATTATACTATTCCGCAATGATAAATTTATGTGTTTAATATGATTGATAAAAGTTTATCAATTAAAATATACAAATGAACTGAACTGAAGATTGACAAATAAAAATATAATAAACGCTTACTAATAAATTCTTCTTCCATGTTAATGTTTCAATACCCATTCAAGCGCCTAAGTTTACAACTACTAAATAAATTCATGATTTGGTCACATACGTGTTTAATTAGCCGAAACCGTGCATTGTAAACTATGAGTTTTGAAATCTAAAGCAATTTAAGACTGGATATTTAATCCATATACTATTACATATTAGTGTTATGTGGTGAACTATCACAGTTTGTAATGTACGATACTTTAATAAAATTAGTTCATTAAAAATAAGTGAATAAACCGTACACTAAGATCGAGTAATCAATTTAATTGATTACAATAAAGAACTTATTGTGTTAAATGTTATACTAGACCAAAACAACAAAAAGGGTCTAAGAACTCAACCGTTGAATGTTAGTTTAGTTTAGTTTACATAAAGTGCAATGTAGTTAATGTCCTTGAGTGTTAAGGATGATTGAATGCACTTTTATAAAGAGTTCATTATGATATCGTAATAAGGATTTTCTTTTGAATGGTTCAACTATTCAAAAAGGAAAATGAATGTACAAAAGTAGTCGTGATTTAAGGTACAACTGGAATGAAGAGAGTGGATGGTCACTTCTCCGTCATCACAAACATCGAAAACAAAAATTATAAAAATTATAATTAGTAATTAACGTCAAAAAATAATATGATTTCTATTCTATAATGTATTTGCATATAAAAGATTGTTTTCTGTGAGATTTATTTATTTGAGTTCAAGATAACTGATCAAAGAACTTTCTACTGTAAACTAATTATAGTATATGAATAAATATTCTATTTTAAGTGAATGATGGGCCTCCTTATTTAATATGTTACTACAGTAATGGCGGAAATAGTAAGAGGCATGCCACATAATACTTACTAATTGCAATAAATTATGAAAATTGTTTTCATAAAATGTACCGTGCATTATTTATGAAATAACATTCGTTCTTTAGTGGTGACTGAAGAATAGACATGGCTTTATTTCAATGAAAATATTATGAATATTCGTTATGAAATAAAATTATAAGTAGTAATTGTTTTTATAAACACGGGATGCATTGGAAGGTATAGATGTATCTGACATTATATACAATTATTTTGTAATTGTAGACTAAGCTATGGTTCCGATGAGTAATTATTCGATCATATGATTATGAATCATATGGAACTATTGAATTATACCTCATATACTTAATTGCAAAGTAGCCATTTTGTAGGAGTTTCATAAGAGTTGATGAAATCTTTAGGCCGACACATATAGATATATGAAATCACAAGTCTGATAATACCAAAATTGTTCCACGACTTTGTTTTCTTCACGAATGAATTATCGCAAGCATGAATACATGTATTTGATACTTATGGAGCATGTCCATGATATATTCATAGAATATAAAATGGAAGTAAAATAAAATAACATGCAAAAGAAATGATTTGATTTGATTGAATGGGTGAGTATATTGTATATATTTCCAAACGTACCAAAAAATGAATTAAAGTTTAATCTCAAGAGTCACTCCTTCCTATAATACATAATGATACGTTGATAAGGAGTAATAAACTCTATTGGACAAAGGACAATTAAATGATGAGTGAAGTTGACTTAAATTCTTTCTATAACGTGTGCACTTAAGAGTAGTACACAAGGTTAAGGTTAATATCATCTAAAGAATAATTTATAAAGTCGTATAAGATATGAATATATAAGAAACCCCATCATGTCCTTGGCGAAGAAACTGGCAGATTATGTGATTCGAAGGACCACATATGATAAGTGTGCATAAGAAATCTTCTATGAATCGCCCCAAAGGAGTTCCAGGATGATAGTCATCGGATGACTTGTCATGAACATAAATATTGTGAACTAATAACAAATCAAATTTATGTATGGAAATTCATAAAATGTTTGCGAATGCTCGTTCCATTGTGATAAGAAATAATTATTGTTTCAATAAATACCAACTTCATAGAAAAATGGATTTGGATATGATCCTTTTATCCAAATTAAATAAGAAATAATTTTATTTAAAACATTATCGGATTGGGTTTAATAATATTTTAGAATTCATAGGCCCAATAGATCCAGAATAGGAAATTTTTTGAAATCTTCCAATTCTATCCACTTTCGACTGGTTCGGTTTCGACAATGGTACCAGAGCAAAATAGTTTATGTGGTTTGAATTAGTTATGTTAGGTTAACCAATTAATCTTACCAATTTAGTAGGGTATCTAGAAAAGTAGTGCCAAGGCTTGAGTTTAGATAATCAAGTATCCTAACCTCCCTGACTATTGTCCTGGGCCAAAAGGTTAATAAGCCTAAAAATTGCCTTTAATAGAAAAGACCCAAGTCAAATTTTGAATTTAAAAGTTAAATTTAAAATAAGAAATACATTATAAATGTTAATGTAATTTCAAAATTATTATAAATTAAAATAAGATTTTAAATTTAAAAGTTTAATTTAAAGTAAAATAACATTATAAATCTTATAATATGATTTTTCAAAGTTGGCTTTGAAAATAATGTATGTTATAAATGTTATAATAATACAGTTTTCAATAGTGCTTTGAAAATATAATTACCATGTCCCAAAAATTTTAATATTTATTTGTAAGATTAATATATCAAGTAAAATAATCAAATAGTTAATTAATTAATGTATATACATGTACAATATATATATATATATATATATATATTATTATATATATCTCTGTGTGTGTATGTTACAATGTCATGAATTGTTTAAGCTGATGCGAGTCTATATGTATATACATAAGAAAATTTTGAAACTAGCATTTAATTTAATTGCCTAATAAATAAGCTAATTAGAAGCTAATTAGCAAATAATAAAATACATACATACATACATATATACATACATATATGTGTGTGTGCACGCGCGCGTATGTAACCATAAATGTTATGGTACACATATTTAATTAAAAAATTAGTTAAATAACAAAAATTATTTAAAATATTAATTAATTAAACTAAATAAATAAGATTTAATGACTGTAATGCACATAAGACTATTAAATAAGTTAATCAAATTATAAATGTTATCTAATAATTAAAGTTACATAATAAGTGGAACATAAAAATACCCAAATGGAATTAAGGGATAAATACATGCTTATAGTATGTATACCATGATTTTTGATGTGTCCGACACTTGAATCAGAAGGGTATTTCATAAGAAATAAATTCGTAATTAGTCATTTACATGTTTATTTTCTTGAGAATGTGTATTGTCATTTATGAGTTTCAAACTCTAAAGCAAGACGTGAATACAGATATTTAATCAATGAACGATCACATATAAACGTTATATGGTCGTAATTCTTAATGTACGAAACCCTGGTGAAATTGGTTCATTCGAAATAAGCTAGTAAACCATAGTGTGAGATTCTATATTCAATGCTTAGAATAACGATCTTGTTAAGTTAAATGTAACACTAAACCGAAAGCTGTAAGGTAGGCATGAGAACTTGATCTGTGGAATATCGGTTTGATCGATTTACAGTATTTGTTATCCTTAGATGTTAGGGATGATCAAAAACACTTCGGTAAAAGGTTCGCTATATTGTAGCGAGGTTTCTGTTTGAATGGTTCGATAATTTAGAAAGAAAAATGAATGCATGAGAGTAAATGTAACTTAAGGCACGGTTTGGATGAAAAGAATGAATGGTCACTTCTGCTCAAAAAGAAACATCGAAAACGAGAATTGTAAAATAATAATTGATCCTTAACATTGGAATGAGAAATATGATTTCTATTACAAAATGTATTTTTATTATAGAAAATTAATTTCTATGGAATTTATTGTTTTAAGTTCAAGATATTTGATCTAAAAACTCTTGAACGTAAAATGGTTGCAGTAGATGAAATAACCTACATTAAGTGGTTGAATGGGCCCTCTATTTCATACACTATTATAGTAATAAAAGAAATAGTGTGAGCTCGCCATATGGCACTTATTGGTCACATCAAGTTATGAAATTATTTCATAAAACATAACACGCACTATTAATGAAATAATAACTTTTTTATGAAAAATGAAAAATAGATATAATTTATTTCAATATGAATATTATGAATATTCATTATAAATAAAACAATAAGTAGTGATATTTTTTTGCATAACCAAAAAGATGTATTGAAAATACAATATCTAAAATTATTTGCAATTATTTTGGAATTACAGACTAAGCCATAGTTGTGAGAAATAATTTTTGATTGTATGATTATCAATCATATAATACAGAGGTTAATTATATCCTAGAAATTAAGGTCAAAGCTCCCATTTAGTGGGAGCATCATAAGAGTTGGTGAACTCTTCAGAACGATGCATATGAATGAATGTAATAATAAGCCTACTAATACTAAAACGGTTCCACATACTTCGTTATATTCATTGATGAATAGTCACAAGCATGGGTATGTGTATTTGATACACATGTAACATGTTTATGATAAGTTTGTATACTATAAAATTGATTTAAATGAAATTACATTGAATAATGATTTGAATTGATCGAATATGTGAATATATTGAAAAGAGTTTCGAGCCTACCTAAAAATTGAATAAAAATTCAGTCTCAAAAGTCACTCCTTCCTATGGTACATAATGACGTATTGATAAAAGGCAATCAGATTTTGTTAGGCAAAGTACGATTAATGATGAACGAAGTTGAGTTAACTTTTCTAGCATGATCAAGTGCTTTAGAGTTGGCAGGTTGTGTGAGTCGAAAGATCGCATGTAATAATACGTGAGGGATCTTGTATGAATCGCCCCAAAAGGAGTTTGGGAACGATCATCATTTATGTTTTGGACATAACTTCATAAACTACAACCAAATTTTTTTTATATATTGAAATTCATAAAATTCTTATGAATATCTATTCCATTGCACTGAGAAACAGCTATTGTTTCAGGAACTACCAACATCGAAGCGAAAGAATTTCTTTTAGAAGTTTTTGGTAGTAAAATGGATTCGGATACGATCCAAAAATAGAACTGATTATGAGGGATGAAAAGAAATTGATCAAACCTAAATGTACACAACATGTTAGATTATTTAATAAGTATACTTGCACATTGAAGAGAAACTATGAGTTTCTTAGTAATGTCTAGAATAGGTAATCCTCAATTGTAGATTGAACCATTAAGTGTATTGACTCTACGATTTGGCGTAATATGCAAATAAGAATGGATTCCAAGTACAACATTAAAATATGATTTTGATAGTTATACCTAAAGGGATATGATACATCGGTCGCATATATGTCTTCAAGAGAAAGACAAATGTAATTAAAATAAATAGCCATATTAATAAGAATAATATCATAAATTTCAATTGATAGCATAAAAGATTCATCATCCAACATGCTCTAGTTAATTATAATTTTGCTTACAAAATTTTCATCTAGAGTGATTCTATGTCTTGGTAAAAATATAATAAAACAGAAAATTCTAAACAGTGACTAAGAATAGACTATCTTCGAATAACAACCAAAGTGTTTTACAGCCAGTGGGAATGATATTGAGTTTGTGGGTTCTTGGATATGATCCAAGAATGGAGACGAGAGTATCATTCGACAAGCATCAAATTTGAGCAAATGTTTTAATAAAATATCAAATAGTTTGATTTTCGACCAAAATATAGAGGAAGCATGTATTTATAGGAAAGAACAATAAAAGGTATTGTAATATCTCAAAAAAATACAAATAACTTGTATTCCAATGTAGGGGTTATTAAAATTGTGAATTGTGAATTAAATATTGATTAAATGGATTTAATAATAATATTTAACTCATTTTAATTAAACAATAATAATGATGAACTCATTTTCTAAATTTATTTAAATAATAAGTAGTTCGAATAAATATCAAGAAAACCAATTATCAATAAAAATGACTTGACTTTTATTGACATATTTTTAAATAAATTTATAGGATATAATTTTTAATTTGAAAAATATTTAAATTTTCATTTGACGTATATATCGAAAAACGTTGGTATTTTCGAAATTTCATAGAATAAGGTAGCTAGTGCATTTTAATGTTGCTTTGGGATCGTATTGCATTGTTGCGGGCAATCATATTTTTTATTTTTGTCATTCGTGGTTCGTATGTGAATGAAATGTTGTGTAGATTCGTGCTGGAAATTGTTAAATAAACCAAATGTTAAACAAGACTATTCTTCATTCTTCTTTCCTTCCTTTTACATTTCAATTTCCCTCCTTCTCTCTTTTACAGTAAACCAAAAAAATGAGCCTCTCCCTTCTAAAATCCAAATAAATGCTACACACGACAAAAAATTACAAAACAAGATTCATTCAACCTATGTGGGTATGTATTTCAAATCCATATTGTTTATTAGGTGTGATTGAGTTTGAGGATGCTCGACATTTCTAGGCTGACCTAAGGATTAGTCTCGTTGGAGTTAGGAGAAGAATTGGGACAAAAAGAGGTTGGATTTGTGTTTCTCTTGGCAAGATGAGTTTGTGGTGTTAGTTAGCTAGGGTGTGAAGGCGCGTAAATAAATGCTTCTCTAGGGTTTGGCGGGGATAGGCATCAGGTCGCGATTCATATAGTGGGGCCGAGGGTGATAAGTGATTGGGTTGGGGAGGTAGAGCTTGCAAAGAGAATAGCAACGACGAAGATCGCTCATCAAACGATGGAGCGTAGCTCCCTATCAGCATGAAATCATGCATAACAACATGGATTTGTGCATATGCACATGTATAAGGGTGGAAATTGTTTTGGGAAGAAGGATTATTTGGGGTATTTAACTTAATTGAGTAATTTATTGATTTAATTGATTTAAATAATCCAAAATCTTATAAAATTGATATCTTCTCTATACAAGCTCGGATTTGGATATGGTCTTTTAAGTTGGATTCATATCGATGTTATTTATGTATTAGTATTAGATTCATCAAATTTGGAGCTAGTAGAATTTTGAAGCCGTTTGATTTTAGATCAAATCGAAATTCTTAAGCGATAACTGAAATTTTAGTGAGCTTACTCAGTTCTAAATAAACTATATGATATCTATGTTGCTACGGATTATTGTTGAATGCTTATATAATAGTTTATATATTATCATTTAATTGTTTATGTGGATTTGATACATGTTGGATAGAGGATGACATAAATAACCATTATTTTGCAGGAAACAAAAGCAAGAGGGAGTTGAAGTGTATATATAGCATATGGGTTGCTAGAAAACACTTTGAAATACACATACATATGTGTTATTAACAGGGAACTTTTATAGAGAGACCCTATGCGATTTCTTACCAATATTGATTTACTTATATTCTTATGTCATTTATATTGTCGTTTAATTGAAATATTTGTTACATACTGTTTGATTTGTGTAAGTGTTGTTATAGCGATTATCGCCTTACCGTCACTTATGAAATATCATCTCCTTAAATCTCTGTGTGTGTTGAAATTATGTTTGTATTTTAAAAAAATAAATATTTAATCATCTTGTTTTTGCACTATGAAAGTTGTTTAAACTATATTTTCAAGTATTTTTGAGAATTTTGGAAATAAAGGATAAGTGTTGTTTTAAGTTTATAAAAAGATTATAAATTTGATTAACTACCTATCGAGACAATTAATGTTGTTTTAAATTTATAAAAACAATTTAAATTTGATTAATTTTCTTTCCAGATAATTAATGTGGTTTAAAATTTACAAAATGAGTTATATTAATTATCTCTCGGGATGATTAATATTGTTTTGAATTTATAAAAGTAATTTAAATTGGTTAATTATCTTTGGTATAGTAAATGTTGGTTTAAACTATAAATGCGAAAATCTTTATAAAGGAATGTTTAAAAATAAAGCTAAGTATAAATTGTTTTTGGTTTATAGAAAATAATGTTTTAATGACATTTGTTGTTTACCCTTCTTTTTAATACACTTAGAAATATATTCAGCTCTTCAAAAAAATATTTTAAATAGTGTTTTGAAAAGTGTTTTACAAATATTTGTGATTGTGAAAATCAAGTACAGAGAGTCAATTGTTTTAAAAGTTTGATTCGTTTAAAGAAAATATTTAGTCTTACACTCAGCTTTAAACGTTGAAGGAACTCTTGCTATTCTTAGAGTTAAGAATGTTGTCATGACAAGATGGGAAGCAACACTACCCTTACTTGTTCGGCTTTATTGTTTTCCCTGGGGTAGTGCTAGTTTGGGTTCGACAAGTTGTGATAAGTGTACGAGAGATTTAATTTCCAAATATAATCATTTTATTATTCCCTATAGTTGATTTATTATCTATCCTACTATCTTCTTAGTGTTCATCAATTAAAGATGATTTATTTTTCTTTTAGGACATTTTAACTCTTGCTATTATTAAAGTTAAGAATGTTGTAGAGTCAAGATTGAAAGCAACGCTGCCTTAACTAGTCTACTTCATTGTTTTCCCTAGGATAGTACGAGTCTGTCTCCTATAGTGGATTTCTTAATTGCTAATTTTGGTATCCTTCTTTGTGCTTCATCAATCTAAAATAATTAGTAACTCGTTTTGAGTGTTGGTACCCAACACCAAAGATAACTAAAACCAAAGAGCGAGTGGGAGCCAAGCCTTGTAGGTCACACCCATTAGGGTGTATTCACATCTATTTATAGGAGTTTCAGTTCGCATACATGTAGTGATGTGAGTATATTCGGATGCTCATGGTTTTAACGTGGCCAAGCTTGGAAGTTTCGAAGAGTGTTGTGTGTTTGTCATGGGCTTTTAAGTATAATCTATCTAGAGGTACACTTTCGATATAGGGAGGCGTCCCTATTAGTCATCATTATGTTACAAAGTGAATCAGACAACGGTGAACACACAAGATTGATTTTCTGTTGTCCTAACATTTTCCACTATTTCACACAACATATGGAAAAAGTACTATGTTGTTTGAGTAGCTCCTAAAATCTCAATGGCTTGTCATTTAGACAACATTTTATTAGTTGTCTGATTGAAGTTATCAAAAAATTTAGTTATGGCTCCATATTTTCCTTCTAAATATTTTAGTGTCCACATATTTTCCCTCTAATATATTTGTTGTTTGATTGAAGTTATCAAAAAAATTGGCTCTGTATTATACCTCTAAATATTTCGGTGGCTTTTCCCTCTTAATATTTTGCGTTCCTCTTCTCTCCCTCTCAAAACTAAATCAGCAAAACCCTTTAATCTCACTCTCAAAATGAAATCGGAAGAACAAAATCGGCCACGTTCCCTCTTTCCTCTTCCTCAATAAATTGATGGTCATTTTCCCTCTTCTTCCGATATAGGGTTTCTAGATCAAAATCCACCGCTTGGAATTTGAAGTGAAAATTATACTCCTTCTTTTCTGATGCTCGCACACTTCGATTAGTTGTGATTGTTGCATGGTTGCTTTCTTTGTGGAGTTGATTGCTATCGATTTGGTATGTTTAGCAATTTTTCCCCTTTTCAATTTTATGCTCAAACTAGATTAAATTTGACAATGATGATATAGGTTAATTTATAGGGTTTGAATCCCTATATTTTCATTTTGAAATTTCTGAATCTATTTCGAATATAATTTAGACATTGATTTTACCGACTTTGGCCTTGATTTTTCGATTTTCAATTTTGAATAGATTAATTTTTTAATTTATTTCCTGTGATTTCAATTTCAAAATTCATGATTTCTTTGTTGAAATGCATGTGTTCATAAACCTATTCTATGTACATTTTCTTTTGGGTCCTTGCTCTTGATTATTGCATCTGTATATATGTATATGCTGCCTATTTATGTATCCATCATGATGTTTGCACATGTATATGTTGCCTATTTATCTACATCATGATATTTGCTTGAGCTTGCATCTGGTTCTGCTTGTAATTTACTTTGTGGATTTGTGGAGCTTGCACCTTATTGCTTGATCTTGGTTGATGATTCTTGCTTATGCTAATTTGTAACTGGTGTTTGATATAGCATGAATTGATTTCTTCCTTTTGATGTCGTGACTTGCCTTGCCTTTTGATGCCTTGCCAGATTTTGGTGATTTCTTCCTTTTGATACAACATGAATTGATTTCTTCCTTTTGATAAATTGCCTAATTTTGGTGATCTCTTCCTTTTGATGCTAATGTGTAACTACCTATTTATCTACATAATGACATGTATGTACCATTATACATGCTTCATATGTGCATCTTTAAAGGTACATTTTTGTACATACATACATGTATATGCATATATGTATATATTTATATTACTTATGCTCTAAAGCTTGCTATTTGTTTTGCTTGTCCCCTGAGGCTTGCAAATTTCTGATTGAAAAGGAATATGCACTTATTGTATCAAATCTTCACCGTGGAACTAGTTGATGCTAACCTGTTGCACTAGTGCTAGTTTTTATTGAACTAGTTGATGCTTGAAGTGTCTTCTTGCTTGTTGCTAGTTATGTATACATGTATACACATATATGTTTGCACCATGCTTGGTTGTATGAATATGTGCTTATGGTTCTATATGTATGTATATACTTGTGCACTATGCTTAAACTGTTTTGAGATTCCATGCATTTCACTATATCAATTCATCATATAGAACTTCCATGTATATACACACATTCATATGTATGTGTATATGTGTGCATTTGCTCAATTTGGATAATTCCTATTGTAGTTTGTATATGTGTGCACTTATATATATATATATACACACACACACACACACACACACACACACACACACACACACACACACATACATACATACATACTTGTATGTTCATACTTGTATGTACATGCTTAGACTGTTTTGACTTGTATACACTAGTATATATGAACTTGTTTGCGAATATGAACTGTTTTGCCTTGTATACACATGTATATATATACATTTGTATATACTTATATATATGAACTGGTTTATGAGTTGTTTGTATATGCTTGTATCAACTTGTTTACACTTGTATGTTCATACTTGTATATACATGCTTATACTATATTGAATATGCTTAAACTGGTACATGTGGTTTGTGATTGCTTAAATTGATCGCTTAAACCAGTTTATATACGTGTTTTGAAAATGCTTAAACTGATTGCTTCTTGAACTGATTACTTCTTGAACTCAAGTCGGATTGCTTCTTGCACTTGAACTGATTGCATTGCCTTGTTTTGTTTTGTACACACATACACACACATACACATCCTTGCCTTTTATATATATATACATGTTTATATCCATATGTGTAAACACACACACGCATATATATATGTATGTATAATTATGTATACATATATACATGTATACATCCTTGAGTGTGCTGATACCTGAGTAAGTTACTCCTATGTGCACTAGCACCTGAATGTTCATTTTCTGACCCATTTTGATTTTCTAAACCATTTTGAGTTGAAATTATTTTTTTGAACCATTTTATGTGCCTTGGTACTTATTGTTTTGTCTAAGCTTGTTTATGTGCACTATCTTAAATTCTTGCCTAGTTGAACTTGTTTTTCTGAACCAACTTGATTTTGGTACCTGAGTGTGCTTGTTACTGCTATATGTAGTCTTCTTGCTTGTTACTTCCATGTATATACACACATACACATGTATGTATGTATGTGTGAAATATTAGCATCTTTGGTATTTCATACATGTGTATATATGTGTTGCTTACATATGCTTTTGATGCTCCTTGGTTTGGCAATCAGTTTTGAACTAAAATGAAATATGTACGTCTACTTGTTTTTCACGTATACATGGCTATTTGAACTGCACTTCTACACTTTTAAGTCCTCGGTACATACTTGCACATACTATTTGTGACGTCCCAGAATTTTAGGCAATAACAATTTGATAATTGTCATTAATAATTGTTTAAATTTGACGATATTGATTTATAATCTAATTATTTAAATTAACAAAAATTTATCTTTTTAAAAACAAATAATATCTAATTGGTAATTTTATCTTTTCAAAGCTAATATAAATATGTTGTTTAATTATAATATATATTTGTATAAATATGTTGTGATTGGAAGATTTTTTTTAAAATTCAATATAATAATTTTCAAAGCTAATAAATTGTATTCTGTTTATAATGTATATATATGTATATACATTATATATAGGAAGTCTTTGATTTTAATTTAATAAAAGATATGTTTTCAAATTATAATGTATATATATGTATATATTGTGATTTGAAAATATGTTTTAAGATTTTAGTTAATAATTTTCAAAGCTATTTAAAATTAGTTTTATATTTTCAAAACCAATATATGTGTTAATTAAAAATATTTTAGCTGAAGTTAAAATAAGATTTAAATTTTGGTTCATTTCTTTGCTTTTAAAATTCTTTATTTAAATTACACATGAATATGGCTTATAAATATATATAGGTTTAAAATATTCTTTCTTTTTAGATATTTTATAAAAAAATTGTATGTATATAAAAATTAATATAAACATAACATATTAAAATGGATTTAGACATTTGTAAATATATAAGTCAAGTTTTAGACATTTGTAAATAAATGGACTCATGCAAAATACATTTGTAACTAAGATGGCACGCAATGAAATAAGTGGCCTAATTCTCTTGTAAATGAAATATAAATATAATGTTTAAAAGAAAAATCTAATTATTTAGTTCAATGCTTCCTTATCATCCTTCTTCCTTCGTCTTGTGTAATATATATATATATATATATATATATATATATAAATGCACAAACCTGGAAATCAAATTCAACAGCAACATTTGCTTTCAGGTTCCAATTTCAAATTGAAATTCAACTCAGCATGAATTCAATTCAAAGATCAAGCAAGATTCAACCCAGATTCAATCAAAACAGCAAGCGTATGGATCAATTCAACAATCAAAACAAAGTTCCATATTAAGATCCAAAACTTGTTCTCTGCTTTAAATCGGTGAGTAAACTTTTATTTTAAAACCAGCTTTCAAGTCTAAGATTCAACTTTCATGTAATGAGATCTTAAAGTAATATAGCATGAAATGTTTGCATGTATTTGAATGTATGAATATATATTATGTGATATGTCTGTGTATAGGAAAATATTCACTTCTCTGTTATAGTACAAGGGTAACTTCATCAACAAAAAATTGATATCTTCCAAACAAATGAATTTTAGACTAAGATCTCTAAAGTAAAAAGGGTTGTAACATAGTAACATTAATTTTAAAATGGTTTCAAGATTTGACCTTTAGTAAATACTGAAAAAATAAAGAAATACAATAGTGATCAGAAATATGTCAATAATCGATGGTGTTATTTTCAAGATTTAATTTTATAATCTGATTTGTAGTGCTAAATCATGAATTTAGGAAGAGAAATCATGACTTTTAGGTAGGTAATTATTGAGATCTATGGAGTTGACAAGAATCTGTGTTTTTGCCAAATTCTGGTGATCGGCATGGAATTAGTCGACGTGGTCGTTGTTAAGGGAAGCCTGAAGATGGATGATCTCTGGAAAATGGTGTAGTAATTTATCATTGGCCATGGTGGCCAAGGGAGGGCAAAGTAGGGTTTTGAATCCGGTTTTGTCGTCGTGGTGTTCGTGGAAAATTCGTCGCCGTGAGGAGACCAGACTCGATCGCGAGGTGGGGAAAGGGTTTGTCGGAGCATGGCATGGCTTTAACTTGGACGGCATGTGTTCCTGTGGTCGAAGCCGATGGCCAGGGGGGAGGTTTTTTGATCGGGGTAGGTTCCAGGCCTAGGTTGTTGGGTTCGATTTTGATTCCTAGGTGAATTAGTAAGTTTAGGTGGTCGCGTGGAACGATGGGGCGGTCATCGACTTGACGAAGGTCACGGTGGAGGTTGGAGCTCTGGCGATGGTGCATGCATGTGCACGGTGCACATTTGTGTATCTGGAATTGTCGAGATTTGGGGAAGAATGTTTTTTCTCGGGGTCGAACTCGAGTAGATTTCATGATTGACTCGAAGCAGGAGGGTTATGTGAGTGCTTCGTGTTTTGCTCGGGGGAGAGTCGTGGTAGGCTCGGGTTGATTCATCTTGTTTCCAGATTTAAGTTTTTGTAATAAAAACTTGTGCAGGTTTTAAAAATAAATTAAAGGAAGTTAAGTATTAACAAATTTTATTGAAAACAAAGAATTCGAGTTTTCAAAAGTTTCAAAGTTTAAATCAAAATAAAAGCAAGTTTTCTAAGTTAAATGTTATATAAAGTTCGAACAAAGTGTTTGAACAAGTTTTAAAGTTATTAAAATAATTAGTTTTCAAAAGAAAATGTTTAACCAAGTTTTAAAATATATTTAAGGTAGATAAGTTTTTAAAAGATATGATAATTAAGTTTTCCAGAATAACTATTTATTTATTTATTTATTAAACAAGTTTGAAAAGGTTTTCAAAGATTTTAAATGTTAAAATTAAATGTTTAAATTGTTTTTTAGAGTAAATTATATATTTTTAATTATGTAAATTAATTTCTATATGTTTATGTAATGAAATTTAATGATGTAATTAATAAGGGTTAATTAATTTATGTTAATAATCCAAAGTATAATTACTTGATGGAAGTAATTAATGGATAGATAAAAGTGCAATTAAATTAAGGGTCATTAACTAGTGATTAAGCGATAATTATTTAATGTACTTAATTTAAGATAATTGGTTTAATTAATTAAGGATAGTTAATTACTTGATTAATTAAGGGTTAACTAATCTAAGTAATTAAAGGTAATTAATTAAGGAGTAATTAATTAATGGAAGTACTTAAAGGGATAAATTACTCAATTGTAATAAATAAAATTTATGTGATTGATTTTAGTTAATTTATAAGTTTAATTAATTAAAGATAATAACTTGATGATTGATTAAGTATAATTACTTAGTGTAATTAATAAAGTGTGATTACTTAGTGTAAGTAATAAATGGGTAATTACTGGGTGTAATTAATAAAAAAGGAATTACTTGATGGAAAGTAATTAAAGGATAATTACTTAGTGTAAGTAATTAAGGATAAATTACTTTATGTAATTAATTAAGGATTAATTAATATAATTAATTAGGGAGTCGATTAATTAAGGTAAGTAATAACAGGATAGTAAATTACTATTTGTAATTAATTAAGGTTAATTAAAGGGAAGTGATTAATTAAAGTATAATTAACTAATGTAATTAATTAAGGAAAGTAATTTATGGATCATTAATTAATGTAATTAATGAAAGTAATTAAAGGTTAATTAGTATGAATGATTAAACGATAATTAAGTTGTGTGATCAATTAAGGGCTAATTACTTTAATATAATTAAAGGATAATTAATCAAGGATGATTAATTAAGATGGATGATTAGTGGATGATTAATTAATTGGTTTTTAATTAATTAATGTTAAGTAAGCAGGATTTAAAAGTAATTAGAGTAATTAATTTGATTCATTTGTGGTTAATTAAATTAATTAGAGATGGTGTGACTAGATAATCTTGCTTATAGGCAATTGAATGATATTGAATGCCTTGGATTACGTGATGTCTCTGATATGTGATATGTGTTGCTTTGTGATATGAGATGTTTTGGTTAAAATGTGATAATATGGATTATCCGTCTTTGATAATGCGAATGATCTATCTGTGTGAATATATTACCCTTAGTATAAATAATAAATTAAATTGTTTAAACCCTTAAACCACTTGGATATCAAAATGGTGTTTTGGATTTCAGTGAGACCGGGATCAGATTTCCAAATTTGGATATCCGAAAACCACATCGATCCAAATTAAATGCTAGGTCGTGAATTCAAGTGAAGACCAAGATGAAGACTCGAAGTGTAAGAACTATTTGTCATTAAAACTCTGACGGTGATTCCAAAATGAGTTTGATGAAGATAATGCTTCCAGATTCGAGATGAAGATTCAGAGTGCAAGGGTTATTGTCGTTAACTCCGAGGGTAATTCCAAAATGTGTGAAAACCCGAATTTTGAATATCTGCTAATTGATAATTACTGGGTTAGTTAATGGAAATACTAATTTTAACTATCAAAATACTGATTTGTCAAGAATGAAACAAACAAATCTAAAAATTTATATTCATATCTGGGAAAATAATTATTTAATAATCTCCTAATACGATTATTTAAAGATGGGCAAAACTTCTTATCTTCAACAAAAATTTAATAATATGTTTGTTTAAATCAATATATATATATATATATATATATATATATATATATTTGAGTTGATTTTTAAATTGGATTTTTAAATTAAATTTGGGTTTTAACTTGAAATTACAAACTCTACATTTTAATACCTATATATTGTACAAGTTGTATATGAAATAAAGATTTTAAATTATGCATATTTAAAGAAAAGTTGATAAATATAAATACATATTAGTATAAATACATATATAACATGTGAGGTATTTGAATATAAGTTTGAACACTTGTAAAATATCTCATTATTGCATGTTAACACTTGTAAGAAAATGATTACTTACATTGACAAATGTAAGCATAATTTTTACAAATGGAATTCTTAGGTAACATGTAATAAAAAGAAAAAGAAAAAAACAGACTATTTTCTTCATGTTGCAAATCTGAAACCATCAAAAACCAAAGAAAACAAAATACAAAACACAAAAGAAATAGCCTGCAACCAGTTTTAACCCTAAAATCAAAGGGCTAGAAAACAAGCAAAACCCTTCAAACTATTTTAAACCTGTAGTTGCAAATTCAACCAAGTCTCAAGCTAATTCATCAAGTGAAGAATCAAGGAAACTCAGTTTCAAATTTTAAGCATGCTCAGCTAAACACTAATAGAAGCATGAGCCTGAGGAAGAAAAATCAAATTCAAGCAGCAAGCAAAATCAACATCATCAGATCAGTGCAAATTAGTAAAACAATTTCAGATTTAAAAACATAAGCCTGATTCTCTGCACATCATCAAAAGAGGTGAGTAAACACTTTACTTAAAAATTTAAGTAAATCATAATCTGCTGCATGTAAAATTCCTAGATTGTATTATGTTTGCATATCTATATATAAATTATTCCAGTTTCAAAATAAGAACACCTCTGTTATGAAGTTTCTGTTAACATTCGATATCCAGAAAACAAAATCACAAATTTTTTTTATTAAGTTTAACATTTTTGGATGATCTGATGCATGTTGAAATACTTGAATCTATGAGGAGACATAATGCTTGCATGTTTTTTAGGTATGAATTAAATGTATATATGTTGAATTTGTGTGCATGTATGGATATAAACTCTGTGTAGTTACAGAGTTAAAAAAAAATTGATCAAATTTCAAATAGCTCATCATCGAACCTCTGATAGGCTTAGGATTTTTAAAGAGATATGTTTGTTTATGCATGAATTAAATCTAAAAATATATAATGAAGTAAAATAGTTTTGAAATTTATATGGAATTTAAGAAAATCGGTAAAGCTTTGAAAACATGTAAGATTTAAGTATCATAATTGTTTGATTCTCTGATATAATTTGAATCCCCATCACAAATCATGATTTTTAAAAGTAAAATCAAAAATTTTAATCAAGTAATTGGTGAAATATCTGGGGATGAACAGAATATGGGTTTCTGTTGACTGCTAGTGATCGCGAGGTGGATGAAGGTCGTGATTAAGGCTGGAGGATGGTGGATGGTCAGGCATCATTGGAAAAATGGTGTGGCATTTTTAAATTGACCGTGGTAGTCGTGGGACGGTGAAGTAGGGTTTTGGAGGCCTTTTTGGTCGAGGGTGTTGTCAGGTCGATTTCGTCGCCGGTGGTGGTTCGAGTTGGACCAGACCAAAGGGAAATGAGGCGTTTGGAAGTAACGAGGCTTTGGTCAGATTCGCACGATGGTTGGAGGTCAGAGGTGACGGCAGATGCTTGATTTTTGGTGAACAGGTTGGGTACCTGTGTGTATCGAGTGGCTCGTTCGTGTTTTGCTGGCGATCTCGTGGTGCTGTGAGTTCGAGTGGGTAAGTGAGGTCGCGGGTGACTGAACGAGGATTGCGATGATGATCATCGTCGATCGGAATTGCCATGCATGTGCACACTTGCAAGAGGAGTTGGTTTGTTGTGGCTGTGTGTATGATTTGGGAAAGACGGGCCTGACCCAGAGCATTTTCATGTATTTCTTCGTGTTCAACTCGAAGATGCGATAGTGGTTGCTTGCTTTTGTTCGCTGCTGATTTGCGCAAGTACTGTCTCGAGTATGACACGGGAATTCGGGTTTTGGGACTCGGAAATAATGTATTTCCAGCATTTTTACTCATTCAGGTCTTAAACTGAAATGATTTTTTAAAAAAAAGTAAACTTAAATTTTAAGCAATGCTTTAACTTGTTTTAAAGAAAGTAGGAAATGTTAAAGTTAGAAAATAATGTTTAAACAAATTTAAACGTTAAAGGTATGGATTTTTAAAATTTAAAATTTTGTTTTAAAGATAGTTTTAATTTATATAAATATTTCATTAGTAATTAGTTTTTAAATGTTTTAAACTTAAATATAATTGTTGAAATTGAATTGTGAATAAGGTAAAAAGAAAAGGTATTTAACTTTAATAAGTTAAAAGAATGATGATTTTAAATAAATCAAATTCAAGTTTTAAATTTAATCAATTTTAAAATGGAAGTAAAAAGCTAATGTAATAAATGATTTATTTTAACTTAATCATGTTTTATTAACTAAAGAAATTAAAGTATAATTACTTAATTAACCAAGATGTTTAATTTGGGAAATTAAATTAAGATAAATTAATTTGTGCAATTAATTAAGTGCAATTAATTACTTAATTAATATTTAATTAATTAAGTGCAATTAATTACTTAATTAATATTTAATTAATTAAGGTTAATCAACTAAGGACTAATTAAGTAATAAGTGATTAAGGGGTTAAATACTTAATGTTAAGAAGATTATTATGGTAATTACTTAATGAATAATTAAAGTAATTAATTACTTGGTGTAATTAATTAAGTTAATATGGTTAATTTTAGTTAATTAATTAAGTTTAATTAATTAAAAGTAATCATTTGATGTTGGGTTAAGTATAATTACTTAAGGCAATTAATGAGGTGTAATTACTTAGTGAAGTAATTAATGGATAATTACTGGATGTAATTAATTAAAAGAAAATTACTTGATGGGAAGTAATTTAAGTATAATTACTTGGTGGAAGAAATTAAGTGATAATTACTCAGTGTAATTAAAAGATTAATTAATATAAATAATCAAAGATTTGATTTAATTGATGGAGTGATTAAGGAAAGTTAATCTCTGATTGTGGTTAATCAAGGTAGATTAATGAATGTAATTAAGGGTTAATTATTAAATGAAATTTAATAATAATTAACTAATGAGAGTAATTAGAGGATCATTAATTAATGTAATTAATGGAAGTGATCAATCTTGCTTATTAATGATTGAATGATGATGAGCGCTTTGAATTGGTTGGTATCTCTGATATGAATTGCTTTGTGATATGATACGCTGGATGGACGGCGATAATGTGATTATCTATCAATTATAAATTGCTGTGTAAAAGTGTTATCAGATAACTTAAGTTGAATTGTATTAGATTGGATAACTTGGGTTTAGATGACATTGGATTAGAAGAGACCGGAGTCGGGTATTAGTAAATACCGGAAACCAATTTGATTCATTATAGATTGATACATGAAATCAATAAGCTGAAATGAAATGTTTTAAATGAATTGGACTATTTAATCTAAGTTATGGTATTTAGAGATTTGTGAGAGAAATAAGTAACATCTATAATAATTTATGAACTTGTAATTGATACAAGTTACCCGGGTTATATATATAAGTTGTATGCTTTTGTCATTCATGTTAGATGGGTTTGCTCACGCTGGTTTCCAGCCTGGCCCGGGTGTTACTTTGATGTAATGCTCAGGTCAGACCGAGTATTACAGATTTGCAGGTAAGGACGTTTTGAAACTCAGGAGGCGAGATAGATGGCAGGAACGTATGGAGCGTTTTCCCCTGTGATATATTATTGTATATCTTGGACATGTTGTTTTAAACTGTCCAGTGTTGTGAAATGGTTGTAACTCTGATGTATTAAAATGTAATTGACTGGTACAGTTTTTCTTTTGTAAACTGTTATTTTATGTAATATTATATGTTTATCCACTGCGAATGTGAGGTTTTTGTGACTTGTTTCTGTTTCTTCTTCTTTCTCTTTTCTTCTTTTCCTAACTATCTGGAATTTTCTGGATTGAAATTTCGGGTCGTTACATTTGGTATCAGAGCCAGGTTAAGCAAGAACCTTGGCTCTGGTGGGATTACTCATTAAGGATAGGGTCAGTGGTACCCTAGAATGAGTTGAGTGTATATATATACATATGAGAGCGTACTTGTTATTTTCTTATATAAAGATTTTAAATGATTTTATATAAGAATAAATTTTGATATATAAAGCAATATTTCTTTCTAATAAATATTTAGGTTATTGGTTGTTAAATTATTGGAATTAAATTAAGTGGTAATAGAAATACAACCAAACTGAAATTCAATAAAGATAAGTTTGAAATGGATTCAAACTGAAATTAAACCTTGAATTTTTTTTTTTAAAAGTTTCAGAATAAGATAATAATGAATTAGTTTCCTGATATAATAATCTTGGTTATTATCACAAATGATTGTTGTGTTTAATAAAAAAAACGTGTATTAATGAGTAGGAAAAATGAAATGTTTTAGGGAAGAAAAACATTTAGTCAAGTATGACTTATAAATTGGGATTAAAGATGATTTAAATTGTGGAGTTTTAAATATGGAATTTGGAAATTTTGTCAAAGTGATAAAGAAATAATAAATAATGTTATTTAATGTATATGAATGAAGAGTCCTGTTTCAAACAAGTGTTGTTTGAAAATTTAAAGAAATTTGTTTTGAATTGACAACAAAAGGTGGTTTAAATTTTAAAGATAACTTGGTATGTAAAGGAAATATGTATATCTGAGGAATATACATAATATCAAGATGGTTTGAGATAAACTCTAAATGTTGAGTTTTAAATTTGGAATGAGATGTGATACCCAAAGCGAAAAGTTTTTGGACTTAATAAGTGGGAAGATTATTAATGTGAGGTTTAGAATTTGAAATGGGAATTCAAATTGGGTAAGGTTGGCTGGATTAAGTAAATTGAATTTAACTTTGGGAAAGTCAAATAATTTAACAAGCAACCTGAATTGGAAATTTCAATATGGAAATTTGGATTTAACTTAGGAAGTTAATTGGTTAATTTGAATTGGGAGTTTGTGTGATCTCAAAATGGGTTTAAGATCTGTAAATTGGAAATGTAAGGGTGTTTTAAAATAATTTGGATAATGCTATCCTATTAATAATCTTTGAACTATGAATTTAATTTGAATTATTATTTGAGCCTAGAAATAGGTTTATGAAGAAGTAAAGGTTAAATTGATTTAAGGGAATTAAATCAACATTTGAAAGTTTAACTCGAATTTATATAATTCAAGATGATTTAAAGTGAGATTGAATTTGAAAATAGTTCAAATTGAAATTGATTTAATAATATAGATTTGTGATTAAAGTTGAATAGTTTTAAAATTCAAATGGAATTTAATTTGAATTTGGAAAGAATCAAGGATAATTTAACTTGAATTGGGATTAAATTCAAACTGGGGTTGAAATGAATTGAAAATTGAAAATTGGTTCAATTTGAAATTTATTTGAATTAATTGGAATTATGATTGAAGATGGATAAGTTTAAGAATTCAAATGTAAATATGAATTGGACAATTTGAAAAGAAATTGATGTTGAATGAGTTTAAATTCAAATGGGAAGTTGATTTGAATTTGGGATGAGAATGCAAGTTAACCTAAGTTAAATTGATATTGAAAGTTAACTGGAAATTGGTAATTGATTGGAATTAGGATCAATTCAAATTGGAATTGAATCAATTTAAATGGAAGTGGAAATTTAAATTGAACTGATGGGAATGCAGATTGGGAATTGAACTGTTTGGTTCTGGACTATTTTCAAAATAAATTGTTTTAATATATATTTTTCCAAACTATTTACTATATAACCTTTCTTTTTTAAAAAGCCAAATTATCTTATTATCTTATTATTGTTTTTGGAACTATTTAACAATCTTTTTGAATGGTTTTTAAACTAATTACTATTTTTCAACTACTTTATAACTAATTACTATTTTACTTCTATTCTGCAATTATCTAACTTTTTATAACTATTTAACTACTTTCCAACTATTTTATCAATACATAACTATTTTAGAGCTATTTTACAAACTAATAATTATTTTTCCACTACTTATCTATTTTTCAAGCTATTTTCTAAACTCAAGCTAGTCAGAGTACAAATTGTTTATAATTAAAGTAATAATCCATTTGGGATTGAAGGAAATTATGGATAAGTGAATAGAATCAAAGGAAATGTGAATAGAAAAGGAGATTGATTTGGCTAATAACCAATAAAGATAAATACGTAGGATGTACGTTTATTATTCTACTCGTAGATCTGATCCAGATTCGAGCACAGAATTTTGAGATAGTATGTCGATCCGAGTTGGGATTTTTCGCTTGATTTTCGATGACGAACCTGGATGTGGATTGTTGATTGGTTCTGGATATTCTCTATCATAGTTATGGCTATGCAAAGAGAATGACGGTTTTGATCAAGGAACCAGATCTGAGTCCGCACTAGGAAATCGGGTGGACGATACTAGTTCGGAAGTGAAATTGTGTTATCAGATTGATATAGCGTACGAATGATATGTGTACATCGTACGGAATGGAATGAAATTGATATTTAAAGTTTGTGGATAAGAACTATAAAATGGTTTTTGAAGTGGAAAATATATTTTGTGAAATATATGATGCAATAAAATAGAAATTGGATATTTCTATGATATAAAGTTGCTTTATAGAAGTAAGTGATATGATAAGTGGTTTTGTATAGAGTAATCAAATTTGAATATTTGATTTGGCATAAACAAAGTTATATATCTTTGTTATATAAGATAAATCTCCCTTTGTGAATCTATAGACAGAAGTAGTATTTGAAGTATAAAAAGGGAATTTATACAAGTTTGAAGTAATCCAAAGATTTTCAAAATTATATATATCTATGTATATATATATATAAAGAATTTCATGAGGATGATTTTGGAAAGGTTTTTGGAACCTTTGGATTTGGAAAGGCTTTTGATTTTTGAGTAAAATCAATATTGGAATTTGGAAAAGCCTAATTTAAGAGTTATCGATTTTGGGATAATTGATTTTGAGAAAGGAGATTTATATGAGATTCATACTAGGTGTATGATTTAGAAGATACTATATGTGTATAGTATAAAGTGTTTGAAATGGCTCTGGAGAAAAGGCGCTCCCTTGAAATGAACTTTTCAGGAGTACCATAGGTTGGTACTTCCTTGAGCCTCTAAGGGGGAGGTTCTAAACTTGATCCTGTGAGGAGTCCGGACAAAACTAGTTCCTGAGGATTATGTGTAGTGTGTAGCGAAAATCGAGGGCGCTGAGGCCTACAGAGGCATTTGAGTTATGATGTGACGACCGTTTAACTCGATGTCACTGCGATCTACTACAGACCATAGCGAAAGTCGTGTGTGCCGCTGAGAGGCAACAATCTGTTGAATATGCGCTTTGCGCTTATATGATTTTTGCTTGATGATAATAAACATATATATATATATATTCATTTAAATGTATTTGATAATATACTATTTTATTTTTCATAGATTAAATAAATATTTGTTGAATAAAATAAATTACATAGAATTTGAATGGAATTTGAATTCAAACAGAAATTTTATTCAATCAAATATTTATTACAATCTTGAATAGTACAAATTCAAGCTCTCACTATACGTATACATTTTTGAATACATCACAATTATCTTTACATTAATAACCTCACTACATATCACTCATACTCGTATTTTGTCTTCAACTGCATTCCAGTTTGAATCCAGCAGCTGAGCAATCTGCAAAAATATTCACTAACGCAGTAAAATTGAAAAAGAAATATTTTTGCAATATAAAATGAAATATGATTTTTGAAAATATTATTTGCCTCGGTTATTTGGGTTGTTCGTCATCATTTACATTTGAATTCATCACACACGAACAGTGTGACATGCACAGTGTATCATTGTACATGGCACAAGGTCGTGCACATCAATATACACTTGATCGATTTACAGGGACAGGTGAGCACAGGTCAAACCCAAATGAAAAGCCGGGTTCAACTCACGTGCAATATATTTAAAATCACAACACGAGCACAAGGTCAAACCCGAGTTTTTAAAACTGGGTTCAACACAAGGCAACATGAAGAATGATACAAAGCAGACATGAATGCATCAATAACCCAAATGTAGACCACAAAGAAATGCCACCAAGATCATATGTGCAGAGAATCAAGTCGACCAGGTAGCAATGATGGTAATGCAACACAGTGCAGACACCAATGATACAAGAGAGGTGAAGCTCAATGCAACATAGTGGCAAATGCATATATATATATATATATATATATATATATATATATATATATATATTTACACACACATATCAAGTGAAGCATTTGTGTCAAAGGCATAGCAACTGCAAGAACATGAAAGCATAAAAACATGTATGCAAAATGGTGAGCAACACAATGGCAGTGGACAGTACAAGCAAACAAATGCAATAGACTCAAGTGAATGCAACTACAATGCAACTAAACCAACATGGCCAAGACTACAAATACAAGGCAAACTGGCAGTGATATATTTTCTAAACTAAAACTAACTAACTAAAAGAAGATATGGCTACATGAAACATAAGGGGTATTTATACAAGTTAGAAACCCTAATTCATTTTTTGGGGAATGCCCAAAATGCCCCTTAGGAAGTGTGGAGGTCAAGTAATCATTAACATGTCTTAATACCCCATTAAGTGTACATGAAACCATTAACTCCAAAAGCATGTGCTTTAGCCTTTAATTTGTACATTAAGGTAGGTAGGTAGGTGGGGTCCTCCATGATCTTCACTTTGAATTATTTCCATCTTCATTCCTTTATATTCTTTGTGCATGCATGTTTCTTCATGAAACCACTCCTATTTGAGACCAAATTCCTACAAAAATATATAAAAAAAATTCAATTAATTTTTCTCAAAGAAATATATGCGCACAAATGGCCATTTTGCCCTTATATGAAGATGAATATGTGAAAATTTGGAATTAATATGAATTTTGGTTAAAACAAGTTAAAATACCCAATATGATCATTTATTTAATTTAAATAGAATAAATATGGTGGTAAAAATATGTATATTTACGTGCACATCAGGCAACAACATAATACTGCAACAATCAAAGAGTATGCAACATGTCCAGTTACAACTGCAAGGTCAAGGAAGCAACAGTTCATTTATGCAACAGTGACCAATGACACAGCAGTTTCCAACAAGAATTCAATGACTACAAAATCAAGTTCAGGAAAATCAAGCATCAGCCAACAGGCCAGAAGCTCAAGTACACCAGTGACACAAGCGATACAAGTCAAAATGCAGACACTTCAGTAAGCTACGTGCAATGTGCAAGTGCAAACTCAAATGAGCAAATGCAACAGTGAAGCCAGAAGAAATGGAATGCAACTGTAGTGATCTCAATATAGTAATGACAACAACATGAATGCAGTAACAACCAGAATGGATGAAAAGACTCAGCAATGCTCAAAATCAATACTACAGTGGATGAACTACTCAACAGTACAGAGATGCACCAAGTAAGTAACAGCAAGTCAAGTCAAATGAAACATACAAAATGCTCAAGTGAAGTTCATGTTAAACCGACCAGAGAAGATGGCCAGAGACGAAGACTACAAGATGAACGAAGTTCAACAGTACAAAGAAATTCATGAAAATAAATTTAAAGTCAAGTGCCAAAGTCCAAGTGAAATGAAGTTGATGCCAGAGATTTCGAACTCATGACAGTGTACTATCAAAAAAAATAAAATTCGTATCTTTGAAAAAGTCACAAAGTAAAAGAGGAAAGTTTTTGCCGTATCAATCAAGTAAAAATCGAACGTTTGAAAATCAAGGCCGTGAGTAACAAGTCGAAACTATATCAGGAAAGAAAAAATTTAGAAAGTATCGAATTGATACGAGCAAATACGAGTGTCTCGAATTCGTATAAATACCAAACAACAAAGTCATCATCGGCATCGAGTTCAATCAAGCATTTTAACCAGCAACGAACGAAAAAATTACATACCGTAATTTAACGAACTCGGTCAACAAAGGAGCAGTTGCGAACGAGTAAAGCCACAAGAGAATCGATCATCATAGAGCCGCGAACAAGATTATTGAATCAGAAACAAACTCGTCAAAGCAACCCGAGAGAAAGCCCTAATTTTCGTAAGGGAACAAAAGCCCCAAATCAACAGAGCCGCCATTTTTCTTCACGAGTCAAAAGGAGCATCGAGTTAAAGAAACAATAAGGGGCCGGCCTTGTTTTATAAAAGGGGCTTTGTTAAGAGGGTTTTAGTTTATAGGGTCTAATTTTTAAATTTAGTTTTATTTGAGCAAAAATTATGAATTCAAGTTTGTATTTTAATTTTTGCTCTAATTTTTGAAGTCAGTTTTTCTTTTCGAGTCAAAATATTGGTAAATCACCACCTAGGTTGTAGGTAGTGTCAGATTGTCTACTTAGAATTAGTTCAATGAGCAGGGTGTGCGAGTTTGCAAAACTCTATAGGCGGGAGCAAGGGTTTGCGAGTTTGCAAAACTCTATAGGCGGGAGCGGAGGGTGTGAGTCTATTAGAGTGTTTGTAAGCGGGAGCAGGGTTTGCGAGTCTGTTAGAGTGTTTGTAAGCGGGATACTGTTTAATTCTAATAGAAATCTGGGAATGCAGCAGTAGGCAGGGGTTGCCGAAGCTGGGTAAATTTTGTGTGTGATTTACTTTTCAGCATATTTATTTCTGCAGTTTATTTCTGTGTTTAAATCGAGAAAATTTTCTATAACCCTATTCACCCCCCTCTAGGGTTAATCTAGGTCCTACACAGTCTACGTTTGATTTTATATCGGTAGACTGCGACCTATGGTAATATAGCGAAAGTCATGTGTGCCGCTAAGAGGCAACAGTCTACGTTTGATTTTATATCGGTAGACTGCGACCTATGTGGGAGTGGAGAAGTTTCATTTTTGACAGCAAAAATCGAGGGCCTGATGCCTACAGTTACATGGACTTTTGCTGCGATGGCAACGTAACCCTAGAATGTAACTGCGATCTGTTGTGGGTTCCATGGCGTAATCGAGGGGCGCGGAATGCCTATAGTTACATGGACTTTTGCTGCGATGGCAACGTAACCCAGGATGTAACTGCGACCATGGATGAGGGTGATGATTTCCATAGCATTCTCACCAAAGATATTTCCTTTATTTTCAAAAATGTTTCTATATTTTTAATAAAATTATTTTTCAAGTAAGTTTACTGGGTGTTAAAAATGGGTCTGCTAAGTACTTATAGATTTTCAGTCTTACGCCTGATCAACGTACGACCGAATTTCTGTGAGTACGAAGATATACTGGTTGAAACATCGAGTATGATATTTTTATTAAAATATTTTGGTCATATTATATAAATTTTAAAGTGTTTTCATGTTTTGAATAAAAAGGAGTTTATAGTTAAAAGGTTTGAAAGGATAATTTTAATAAATTCTGGTTTCGTTCCTTTTCGACGACGAAAAGATTCAAAGGGGGAGGAATGTGATGACCCGAATTTTGAATATCTGTTAATTGATGATAACTGGGTTAGTTAATGGAAATACTAATTTTAACTATTAAAATACTGATTTGTTAAGAATGAAACAAACAAATCTAAAAATTTATATTCATATTTGGGAAAATAATTATTTAATAATCTCCTAATACGATTATTTAAAGATGGGCAAAACTTCTTATCTTCAACATAAATTTAATAATATGTTTGTTTAAATCAATATATATATATATATATATATATATATATATATATATGTATATTTGAGTTTATTTTTAAATTGGATTTTTAAATTGAATTTGGGTTTAAACTTGAAATTACAAACTCTACATTTTAATACCTATATATTGTACAAGTTGTATATGAATATAAAGATAAAAAATTATGCATATTTAAATAAAAGTTGATAAATATAAATACATATATAACATGTGAGTTATTTGAATATAAATTTAAACATTTGTAAAATATCTCATTATTGCATATTAACACTTGTAAGAAAATGATTACTTACATTGACAAATGTAAGCTTAAGTTTTACAAATGGCATTCTTAGGTAACATGTAATAAAAAGAAAAAGAAAAAAAGACTATTTTCTTTATGTTGCAAATCTGAAACCATCAAAAACCAAAGAAAACAAAATACAAAACACAAAAGAAATAGCCTGCAGCCAGTTTTAAACCTGAAATCAAAGGGCTAGAAAACAAGCAAAACCCTTCAAACTATTTTAAACCTGTAGTTGCAAATTCAACCAGTCTCAAGCTAATTCATCAAGTGAAGAATAAAGGCAACTCAGTTTCAAATTTTAAGCATGCTCAGCTAAACACTAATAGAAGCATGAACCTGAGGAAGAAAAATCAAATTCAAGCAGCAAGCGAAATCAACATCATCAGATCAGTGCAAATTAGTAAAACAATTCCAGATTTAGAAACATAATCCTGATTCTCTGCACATCATCAAAAGAGGTGAGTAAACACTTTACTTAAAAATTTAAGTAAATCATAATCTGTTGTATGTAAAATTCTTAGATTGTATTATGTTTGCATGTCTATATATAAATGATTCCAGTTTCAAAATAAGAACACCTCTGTTATGAAGTTTCTGTTAACATTTGATATCCAGAAAACAAAATCACAAAAAAAAGTTTATTAAGTTTAACATTTTTGGATGATCTGATGCATGTTGAAATACTTAAATCTATGAGGAGATATAATGCTTCCATGTTTGTTAGGTATGAATTAAATGAATATATGTTGAATTCGTGTGCATGTCTGAATATAAACTCTGTGTAGTTACAGAGTTAAAAAAAATTTGATCAAATTTCAAATAGCTCATCATCGAATCTCTGATAGGCTTAGGATTTTTAAAGAGATATGTTTGTTTATGCATGAATTAAATCTAAAAATATATAATGAAGTAAAATAGTTTTGAAATTTATCTGGAATTTAAGAAAATAAGTAAAGCTTTGAAAACATGTAAGATTTAAGTATCATAATTTTTTGATTCTCTGATATAATTTGAATCCCCATCACAAATCATGATTTTTAAAAGTAAAATCAAAATTTTTAATCAAGTAGTTGGTGAGATATCTAGGGATGAACAGAATATGGGTTTCTGTTGATTGCTGGTGATTGCGAGGTGGATGAAGGCCGTGATTAAGGTTGGAGGATGGTGGATGGTCAGGCATCATTGGAAAAATGGTATGGCATTTTTAAATTGATCGTGGTAGTCGAGGGACGGTGAAGTAGGGTTTTGGAGGCCTTTTTGGTCGAGGGTGTTGTCAGGTCGATTTCCTCGCCGGTGGTGGTTCAAGTTGGACCGGACCAAGGGGACGTGAGTCGTAGGGAAGTAATGAGGCTTTGGTTAGATTCACACAATGGCTGGAGGTCAGAGGTGGCGGCAGATGGTCGATTTTTGGCCAGCAGGTTGGGTGCCAGTGTGTATCGAGTGGCTCGTTCGTGTTTTGCTGGCGATCACGTGGTGCTGTGAGTTCGACTGGGTAAGTGAGGTCGTGGGTGAATGAACGAGGATTGCGATGGTGATCGTCGTCGATCGGAATTGTCGTGCATGTGCACACGTGCAAGGTGGAGTTGGTTTGTTGTGGCTGTGTGTTTGATTTGGGGAAGAAGGGCCTGACCCAGAGCATTTACACGTATTTCTTCGTGTTCAACTCGAAGATGCGATAGTGGTTGCTTGCTTTTATTCGCTGCCGATTTGCGCGAGTACTATCTCGAGTATGAATCGAGAATTTGGGTTTTGGGGCTCGGAAATAATGTATTTCCAGCATTTTTACTCATTCAGGCCTTAAACTGAAATGATTTCAATTTTTTTTTAAAAAAACTAAACTTAAATTTTAAGCAAAGCTTTAACTTGTTTTAAAGAAAGTAGGAAATGTTAAAGCTAGAAAATAATGTTTAAACAAATTAAACGTTAAAGGTATGGATTTTTAAAATTTAAAATTTCGTTTTAAAGATAGTTTAATTTATATAAATATTTCATTAGTAATTAGTTTTTAAATGTTTTAAACTTAAATATAATTGTTGAAATTGAGTTGTGAATAAGGTAAAAAAAAGGTATTTAACTTTAATAAATTAAAAGAATGATGATTTTAAATAAATCAAATTCAAGTTTTAAATTTAATCAATTTTAAAATGGAAGTAAAAAGCTAATGTAATAAATGATTTATTTTAACTTAATCATGTTTTATTAACTAAAGAAATTAAAGTATAATTACCTAATTAACCAAGATGTTTAATTTGGGAAATTAAATTAAGATAAATTAATTTGTGTAATTAATTAAGTGCAATTAATTACTTAATTAATATTTAATTAATTAAGGTTAATCAACTAAGGACTAATTAAGTAATAAGTGATTAAGTGGTTAAATACTTAATGTTAAGAAGATTATTAAGGTAATTACTTAATGAATAATTAATGTAATTAATTACTTGATGTAATTAATTAAGTTAATGTGGTTAATTTTAGTTAATTAATTAAGTTTAATTAGTTAAAAGTAATTATTTGATGTTGGGTTAAGTATAATTACTTAAGGCAATTAACGAGGTGTAATTACTTAGTGAAGTAATTAATGGATAATTACTGGATGTAATTAATTAAAAGAAAATTACTTGATGGGAAGTAATTTAAGGATAATTACTTGGTGGAAGAAATTAAGTGATAGTTACTCAGTGTAATTAAAAGATTAATTAATATAAATAATCAAGGAATTGATTTAATTGATGGAGTAATTAAGGAAAGTTAATCTCTGATTGTGGTTAATCAAGGTAGATTAATGAATGTAATTAAGGGTTAATTATTAAATGAAATTTAGTAATAATTAACTAATGAGAGTAATTAGAGGATCATTAATTAATGTAATTAATGGAAGTGATCAATCTTGCTTATTAATGATTGAATGATGATGAGTGCTTTGAATTGGTTGATATCTCTGATATGAATTGCTTTGTGATATGATACGCTGGATGGACGGTGATAATGTAATTATCTATCAATTATAAATTGCTGTGTAAAAGTATTATCCGATAATTTAAGTTGAACTGTATTAGATTGGATATCTTGGGTTTAGATGACATTGGATTAGAAAATACTGTAGTCGGGTATTAGTAAATACCGGAAACCAATTTGATTCATTATAGATTGATACATGAAATCAATAAGCTGAAATGGAATGTTTTAAGTGAATTGGACTATTTAATCTAAGTTATGGTACTTAGAGATTTGTGAGAGAAATAAGTAACATCTATAATAATTTGTGAATTTGTAATTGATACAAGTTACCCGGGTTATATATATATAAGTTGTATGCTTTTGTCATTCATGTTAGATGGGTTTGCTCACGCTGGTTTCCAGCTGGCCCGGGTGTTACTTTGATGTAATGCTTAGGTCAGACCGAGTATTACAGATTTGCAGGTAAGGACGTTTTGAAACTCAGGAGGCGAGATAGATGGCAGGAACGTATGGAGCGTTTTCCCCTGTGATATATTGTTGTATATCTTGGACATGTTGTTTTAAACTGTCCAGTATTGTGAAATGGTTGTAACTCTGATGTATTAAAATGTAATTGACTGATACAGTTTTTATTTTGTAAATTGTTATTTTATGTAATATTATATGTTTATCCGCTGCGAATGTGAGGTTTTTGCGACTTGTTTCTGTTTCTTCTTCTTTCTCTTTTCTTCTTTTCCTAACTATCTGGAATTTTCTGTATTGAAATTTCGGGTCGTTACATTTGGTATCAGAGCCAGGTTAAGCAAGAACCTTGGCTCTGGTGGGATTACTCATTAAGGATAGGGTCAATGGTACCCTAGAATGAGTTGAGTGTATATATACACATATGAGAGCGTACTTATTATTTTCTTATATAAAGATTTTAAATGATTTTATATAAGAATATATTTTGATATATAAAGCAATATTTCTTTCTAATAAATATTTAGGTTATTGGTTGTTAAATTACTGGAATTAAATTAAGTGGTAATAGAAATACAACCAAACTGAAATTCAATAAAGAAAAGTTTCGAATGGATTCAAACTGAAATTAAACCTTGAATTTTTTTAAATTTTTTTTCAGAATAAGATAATAATGAATTGGTTTCCTGATATAATAATCTTGGTTATTATCACAAATGATTGTTGTGTTTAATAAAATAATGTGTATTAATGAGTAGGAAAAATTAAATGTTTTAGGGAAGAAAAACATTTAGTCAAGTATGACTTATAAATTGGGATTAAAGATGATTTAAATTGTGGATTTTTAAATATGGAATTTGGAAATTTTGTCAAAGTGATAAAGAAATAATAAATAATGTTATTTAATGTATATGAATGAAGAGTCCTGTTTCAAACAAGTGTTGTTTGAAAATTTAAAGAAATTTGTTTTGAATTGACAACAAAAGGTGGTTTAAATTTTAAAGATAACTTGGTGTGTAAAGGAAATATGTATATCTGAGGAATATACATAATATCAAGATGGTTTGAGATAAACTCTAAATGTTGAGTTTTAAATTTGGAATGAGATGTGATACCCAAAGTGAAAAGTTTTTGAACTTAATAAGTGGGAAGGTTATTAATGTGAGGTTTAGAATTTGAAATGGGAATTCAAATTGGGTAAGGTTGGCTGGATTAAGTAAATTGAATTTAACTTTGGGAAAGTTAAATAATTTAACAAGCAACCTGAATTGGAAATTTCAATATGGAAATTTGGATTTAACTTGGGAAGTTAAATGGTTAATTTGAATTGGGAGTTTGTGTGATCTCAAAATGGGTTTGAGATTTGTAAATTGGAAATGTAAGGGTGTTTTAAAATAATTTGGATAATGCTATCCTATTAATAATCTTTGAACTATGAATTTAATTTGAATTATTATTTGAACCTAGAAATAGGTTTATGAAGAAGTAAAGGTTAAATTGATTTAAGGGAATTAAATCCACATTTGAAAGTTTAACTCGAATTTATATAATTCGAGATGATTTAAAGTGAGATTGAATTTGAAATTAGTTCAAATTGAAATTGATTAAAAGTAATTAGTGGATCATTAATTAATGTAATTAATAAAAGTGATCTATCTTGCTTATTAATGATTGAATGATGATGAGCGCTTTGAATTGGTTGATATCTCTAATATGAATTGCTTTGTGATATGATACGCTGGATGGATAGTGATAATGTGATTATCTATCACTTATAAATTGCTATGTAAAAGTGTTATCCGATAATTTAAGTTGAATTGTATTAGATTGGATAATTTGGGTTTAGATGACATTGGATTCGAAGGGACCGGAGTCGGGTATTAGTAAATACCCGAAACCAATTCGATTCATTATAGATTGATACATGAAATCAATAAGATGGAATGGAATGTTTTAAGTGAACTGGACTATTTAATCTAAGTTTTGGTACTTAGAGATTTGTGAGAGAAATAAGTAACGCATATAATAATTTGTGAATATGTAATTGATACAAGTTACCCGGGTTATATATATATATATATATATATATATATATAAGTTGTATGCTTTTGTCATTCATGTTAGATGGGTTTACTCATGCTGGTTTCCAGCCTGACCCGGGTGTTACTTTGATGTAATGCTCGGGTCAGACCGACTATTACAGATTTGCAGGTAAGGACGTTCTGAAACTCAGGAGGCAAGATAGATGGCAGGAATGTATGGAGTGTTTTCCCCTGTGATATATTGTTGTATATCTTGGACATGTTGTTTTAAACTGTCCAGTGTTGTGAAATGGTTGTAACTTTGATGTATTAAAATGTAATTGACTGATATAGTTTTTCTTTTGTAAACTGTTATTTCATGTAATATTATATGTTGATCCGCTGCAAATGTGAGGTTTTTGTGACTTGTTTCTGTTTCTTCTTCTTTCTCTTTTCTTCTTTTCCTAACTATCTGGAATTTTCTGGATTGAAATTTTGGGTCCTTAAAAAATGAGTGTAGCGAGATAGTGCCTACGGTTTCGTTCGAACCCGAGATGAACTTGTATGGATTGAATGCTTTCAAAACATCGTCATTGGAGGACGACGATCATTCCAAGATATGTGTTCTAAAAGGTAATCACAGCCGCAAACCTCATCAACCGAGAATGGCTAAAATAGGGGAGGTGTAGCAAGGCTAAGTGGGTCACGCCAAAGTAGGACGAGATTTTCCCGTCTAGCGGTCCCTTTTATTCGGCTTAGTGTGTGGTTGGTCGCGCCAACTGCGGGGTTGCCTTGTTCGGGATTATCCAGTAAGGGATGGTTCCTGCCTTTTGTTGCAAGGGATCAGGGTGGATCCTTGGTACTCTGATCTAGACCAAGTACTGTGACGGGCGGTACCCCAGTAGCCCTGCCATTGATGGAAACCCATTTTCCCTACGTGCCTTTATGGTTTTGATTGTATAACCCACTTTGTGGCTAGAATGCTGGAATTCAATAATGTAACAATTTCAGCTATTTCCTATTTACTTGAAAACCATATGCACTATTATAATATCACTGGATTTCCTATCAAATGTTTTGGTTATCGAAAGGTAAAAACTTTTACGTGTTTATGTGCGGGAAGTCTTACGAGATACTTTTTGTTTTCAAAGGTTTTTCAAAGTTAAGAAACTTTAACCCGTTTACTCACACCAGACCTATGTCTGTCCCAGAGTTTATTTTCTGTTTTATTAAACTCTTGGGTATTCAAATTTTTACGAGTAGCCAAGGGATTCAGGTTAGCTTTAACGAGTTTCTAGAGGAGATATGGAGCAGGAGGCTTCAGCGTATATAGATATATAGTGGTTCCTCTGTGTTGTATCTCTGTGATGGTGTCTGTATTGTATTGGAGTTGTATGATAGACAGGTCTTTATAACTGTCTAGTTGGTGAAGTATAAGTTGTGTAACTCTGTTAAATGTTGTATACTATGTATTAACAATGTGATTAATATATTTTATTCGTTCCATTGTGAGATTATGATATTGTTTAGTTCTTTATTTCCTTTCTTTCTCTTTTCTTTCCCTTTCTTTCTTACTAGTGATACATCTTTTTGTGGAGTGAAAGATGGGTCGTTACAGTTGGTACCAGAGCACTAGGTTGAGTGAATAACTAGGATGGGGAGTGATATCTTTCTTGAGAGAGCGTACTTGTAATTTTTATGTATATCTATATATCTACCTATTTTGTTGGGTTACCTATTCGGGTTTGCCAACATGGGTTCTATGGGTAGGAGGGGTAAAGGTGTGTGTAGCATAACTACCACTAATGGAAGAAGTCCGAGTGTTGAGGTTGGAAGAGTATCTGATGAGGCTGTAGACCCAATACCACATCGAGTAAATTTTGCAGCACTTGGTTAAGGATTTCATCAATCTCAGAGGATGGTATTTTTTAGAAGGTATGGAGTCCATCTTTGGAATGCAAGTTTGGTTGCACTTGTGTGAGCGGATTTTCTAGAGTTTGGATCTGTCGGATGAGCAGAAGCGAGGAAATTTGTCTGTATGAGACTAAGTTCTATGAGTTGCCTTGCAACGGGCATGGTCTCATTGTCACTCCCCTTAGAAGAGCGAGATGTTTTGTGCTTGGTTTGAGGCCTGAGTTTCTTGAGAAGATGGTTGCCATCTCGAAGACTCTTTTATGGAATTGGTTGGTTTAACTTTGAGGTTCGAAGAGTTTTTTTGGATAAGAAGTCTTCGGCATCTGTGGTAGCAGAACAGCTCAGAGGTGTTTTGTGTGTCGGTAGGAAGGTCTTTTGGCTTAGTAGTATCCTGAAAGTGGGGTTCAGAAGCAGCAGAGTGGACCTGTTTCTCTGATGGTTCGGAAGTCATTGTGTTTCAACTGTCAACAACACAGACTTTTGGAAGCTAAACAGAGTAGGGTGTTTGTTATCGAAGGTGGACCACCAGCTTCTTCTGTTAGGATAAGCATAAGCTGTTCTGATTTGAGAAGGAAAATAGTTTCTTTGGAACTGAACTGGGTAGGATCGCAGAAGTGACTTGCGATAGTTCAGAGGTCATCTGAGTAATGTTTTGCCTGGGATCAAGGCTTTTTAAGAGGAGGTAGAAGCTATCAAAGTTGTCAGAGATTTTTTTCGGATGTCTTCTTAGAAGTCAAGGTTTTCCTTAGCATCGGGAGATTGAGTTTTCGTATCGACTTGATTCCTAAAGCTATATCGGTGGTTCAGCTAAGTAGAAGGATGGCTTCTAGAGAGAAAGTTTGGTAAAGCAACTTAGGATTTCATAGAGCTTCTGTGTTTTCTCTTTTGTAGATCCGATGAACCGTATCTTTTGAGATGTGGTGGTCAAGTTTTTGCTCGTGTTCATTGACGGCATTTTCATCTACTCCAGATTAGAGTTGTGCAGTGGAAGCTAGGTAGCAGCTACAAAAGAGTGGAAGCAACCGCAGATTCCTACAGAAGTTCGCATTTGTTTTGGATTAGAGGGTTTCTACAGGAAGTTCAGGTGGACCTCTTAATGCGAAGAAGTTTTTCAGAATCTGAAGGCAAGATTGGCAAGTCCACCTGTTCTTGCTACCGGATGAGAGAAGTTAGTTCAAAGTCTATTGATGCTTATGGAGTAGAGCTTGTGTTTGGGATTTCGATGGATTTTAAAAGGACCATCTTGTTGAAATAGGATTCGGAGATTTCTCTTGTTCTTGGTCCAGATTTGTTTTGAGAGGCATCAACATAGGTTGAACTCATCAGGAAAGGGTGTAGGCTGCCCAAGATCGTCAGAAGAGTTATGCGGATAAGAGACATTCGGAGTTCGAAGTTGGAAATATGGTATTTGATAAGGTTTCTCCAATCAAAGGAGTAACAGGATTTGGTTAGATTGGAAAGCTAGCTCAGAAATGTATTTGATCATACCCATGTTCTTGTAAGGATAAGTGTTTTGGCCTACAAAATAGAATTGCAAGTTTGGATGGCTGGGATTCAATGTATCTCACGTATCTCTATGGGAGTATGTGTATGATCCATCACTCGTTGTGGAATTAGCAGTTCAGAAGGATCTGGTAGTCAAGCTGGACTTGTTTGCGGTCAGATATTCTGTTTAGATTGTAGATCGAGATGAGAAGGAGCTCAGGATCAGAGTGGTGTAGCTTGTCAAGATTCGGTAGAGTGAGTATCCCAATATTTGTACCTGGAAAACTCTAGATAGTATTAGGATAACCTATGCTGAATTGTGTCAGGATAATTAGGTTTGTTTATTTGAATAAATTGGTTTCTATGGTTGTTGGTGTATGGCTGATATGTATGATTTGATGTTTGTAAATTAAAACTTTTGTTGGATTATTAAATTATCTTTGCTTTTAAATTTCGGGAACGAAATTCTTTTAAGTGGGAGGAATGTGATGTCCAGAAAATATGGGCAATAACAATTTGATAATCTTTACTAATAATTGTTTAAATTAGACAATATTGATTTATAATCTAATTATTCAAATTAACAAAAATTTATCTTTTTAAAAACTAATAGTATTTAATTCGTAATTTTATCTTTTCAAAGCTAATATAAATATGTTGTCTAATTATAATATGTGTGTGTGTGTGTGTATTGTGATTGGAAGATTTGTTTTAAAATTCAAATAATAATTTTCAAAGCTAATAAATTGTATTCCATTTATAATGTATATATATGTATATACATTGTAAATAGGAAATCTTTGATTTTAATTTAATAAAAGATATGTTTTCAAATTATAATGTATATATGTGTATATATTATGCTTTGAAAATATGTTTTAAAATTTTAGTTAATAATTTTCAAATTTAGTAAAATTAATTCTATATTTTCAAAACCAATATATATGTTAATTAAAAATATTTTAACTTAAGTTAAAATAAGATTTAAATTTTGGTTCATTTCTTTGCTTTCAAAATTCTTTCTTTAAACTACACATGAACATGGCTTATAAATACATATAGCTTTAAAATATTCTTTCTTCTTAGATATTTCATAACAAATTTGTATATGTATAAAAATTAATATAAACATAACATATTAAAATGGATTAGACATTTCTAAATATATGAGTCAAGTTTTAGACATTTGTAAATAAATGGACTCATGCAAAATACATTTGTAACTAAGATGGCATGCAATGAAAGAAGTGGCCTAATTCTATTGTAAATGAAATATAAATATAATGTTTAAAAGAAAAATCTGATTATTTAGTTCAATGCTTCTTCATTATCCTTCTTCCTTCATCTTTTCTATAAAAAAATATAAATGCACAAACCTAGAAATCAAATTCAGCAGCATAATTTGCTTTCAAGTTCCAATTTCAAATTGCAATTCAACTCAACATGAATTCAATTCAAAGATTAGAGGACGACGAGCATTCCAAGATATGTGTTCTAAAAGGTAAATGCAACCTCAAACCTCATCAACCGAGAATAACTAAAACAGGGGAGGTGCAGCAAGGCTAAGTGGATCACGCCCAAGTTGGACGAGATTTTCCCATGTCTAGAGGTCCCTTTTATTCGTCTTAGTGTGTGGTTGGTCGCGACAACTGCGGGGTTTTCTTGTTCGGGATTATCCAGTAAGGGATGGTTACGGCCTTGTGTTGCAGGGGATTAGGAAATCCTTGGTACTCTGATCTAGACCAGGTACTGTAATGGGTGATACCCCAGTAGCCCAGCCATTGATGGAAATCCATTTTCCCTACGTCTCTTTACGGTTTTGATTGTATAACCCACTTTGTAGCTAGTATGCTGGTATTTAATAATGTAACAATTTCAGCTATTTCATATTTACTTGAAAACACTACACACTATTATTATATCCCTGGATTTCCTATCAAATGATTTGGTTATCGTAAGGTAAAATCTTTTCCATGTTTATGTACGGGAAGTCTTATGAGATTCTTTTTGTTTTCAAAGGTTTTTCAAAGTTAAGCAACTTTAACCCTTTACTCACGCCAGACCCATGTCTGACCTAGAGTTTATTTTCTGTTTTATTAAACTCTTGGGTACTCAAATTTTTACGAGTAGCCAAGGGATTCAGGTTAGCATTGACGAGTTTCTGGAGGAGATATGGAGCAGGAGGCTTCCGCGTGTATGTATATATATATATATAGTGGTTCCTCTGTGTTGTATCTCTGTGATGGTGTCGGTATGTACTGGAGTTGTATGATAGACAGGTATTTATAACTGTCTAGTTGGTGATGTATAACATGTGTAACTCTGTTAAATGTTGTATACTATGTATTAACTATGTGATTAATATATTTTATTCGTTTCGCTGTAAGATTCTGATATTGTTTAGTTCCTTCTTTCCTTTCTTTCTCTTTTCTATCCCTTTCTTTCTTACTAATGATACATCTTTTAGTGGAGTGAAAGATGGGTCGTTACACTATTATATATACATACTTGTAGCATAGTTTGAATTGTTTTGAGCTACTTTTGAATTGTTCATGCGTTCGTTAGTTGAACTGCTGCTATGACATTGTATATACCTGAATGTGCATCTGAGTTTGATTTTCTATTTTAATTTTCTATTTTGTATATTTCTGGTTTGATTTTCTGGTTTGAATTGCATTTCCTTGTGCATCTGAGTTGAGTCGGATGAGGCTTGGGCTTGACCTTCTGAATATTTACCCTATGTTGAGCCTTCAAGCCTTACCTCTACAACCGTGAGATTTAATCGATGTCCGGCCTTGTGGCATTCAAAGTGATACATTGTGCATATCATGCATATATACTTTTTTTCGGCCATGTCTAAAACATGAAGAGAAAACAAACCCATAAACTGACTCAATATTAATATTCAAATTTAATTCAATTTATTTTTGCAATTTAGGTTTTTTTTCCTCTTCCATTATACTGCGTTGTTTATTTGACAGGTATAAAAGATGACTGGACATAAGCTGAAGCAAGCAAATAAAGATCAATATCAAAAATAAACTAGAGTGAGTGTAAGTGAGTGCTAGTTTAAAAAATGTTATACATGAGAGTGTAGAGAAAAGTTGTATAGATGAGAGTGATAGTGAAAGTTGTATTGTATTTGAAAATGTAAGAATATCGGAAGTTGTATTGTATTTGAAAATGTAAGTATAGTGAAATTGTATTATATTTGAATTTGATTTGAAATAAAATATTTGTTTAAATAAAAATGTGATTCATTATTTCATTTTGTAAATATAACATAAGCGTAACTGATACGCATATCAATGAATATTTATATGTTGTCTAATAGAAAATTTTAGAAATGATGTTATAACATCAGACAACATAAGGTTTTTTTCTTTTGATGTGTTAGTGCATATCAGATGATGGTGCATATCTGTGGTCTGTTATGTAATGAGACGGTACGGAAATAGACGATAGATATGTATTCATTCAGATAATGGAGCATATCTGTCGTCTGATTCGTTTTTTCTCATAGTTCATTTTGGATGAATTCATTCTCCTTGTTTGATTCGAACTTTGGAGTTAATCTTTTTTTGAGCTCTTCTCTATGTTTAATTACTTTTTTCCACCTTTTATGCTTGGATTTTATCTTGTTTCTATTCGTCCTTTCTCATTTGGATTGTCGTTCTGATTTGTTTTCCATTCCTTAATGTATGGAAGTTTTTTTTAAGGTAAAACCTGTTCCATGTTTAATGGGGTAGTCTCATAGAATTATTATATGTTCACCATATTTCTTGAGTTTTCTCACGTTAGTTTTCTAGACCGATTCAAGTGTTATTTTATTATAATGCTCGGGTCAGGTCAAATTTTTTCAGGTTGTCGTTGGTGGGACATAAAGCTTGTGGAGTAGAGCAAGATGTTCATCTACTATAGTAATTTTTATTTTCCGCTGTATTATTATATATACCTGTCAGAAATTTGTAACGTCGGGAAGTTACAATTATCCAGGCTGATGAGGTTTGTTTTTAACTCTGATATACTATGTATCTTAGAGTGACAACTTTTATTGTTGATGTGCATGTAGTAACATACATTTTTACTCACACACTTGATTTCATTTTAGTAAAATAAATCTCATAATTAGGTGTTTTTACATGTTTAAAACAAAATTTAAAAATGCTTTCAAGCAATCATTCATGCATCTTCATGGGGCAAAATGGTAGTTTTTGTGTTTATAAAATTACTTACACATTTTAAATTTTTTTGTAGGAATTTGGATTCAACTTAGAAATGGCTTCATAGAAGTATGCATATACAAGAATTGGAAGCCAAAGAAATAAAGAAATAAAAGAATTCATATAGTCATGGAGGACCCATCGACCCACTGATCATGAACCACAATTAAGAGCTAATGCACTTGTTAATGGAGATTAAAGGCACATGCATATTTAATGGAGGATTAAATTCATGCTAATGATAAATTGGAGGCCAAAATACCTCAAGGGCATTTTAGGAAGTTCCTTAAAAATGGATTAGGGTTTTAGTCATGTATAAATAACCCTCTTATGTTCATGTGACATTTTTTTTATCTTCTTGTCATATTATGCAAGTTGAAGCCACAAAATTAATGAGAAATAAAATAGCTTCCTAAGCCTCTTCTTCTTTGTCCTTTATATGCTTTTTTTTATTTTATGCTCATTTTTTTAAAATCCGCTCTTTTCTTTTACGTTAGTAGATTAGAATATCATTTATGCACTTAGTTTATTTTTATTTTTATGCAAGTAGTTAGTTCTTTTTATTCTGATTAACTTACACGTTCCTTTTTGGTTCTATGTTGAAATTTACAATTGTTGAAATGATAACACAAATGAAAAGTTAAACCCCTTCAATTTAGGGGTAATGAAGCTCTCTCAAATCATGTGGATTCAAAATATTTAATTATTTATGATCTCTTTGGTGCTTAATGAAAAGTTGGATTATGATGTAAGTTTATTAGGGAATTTGATATCCCATGTTGTAAACAAAATAGGTTATGCTTAACCCAACATAAACACAACTTACATCATCTTCTAACTAAGTGGTTTTGATCATGGAATCAAAATAGGATAAAAATTTAATGATCTATGCTACTAATCAAAAATAGAAAATAGATTATGCTTAAAACAGATTTTTTTAGTTTCACACTCATATTCTTGAAATTTACTAAGCGGTTTTAGTCATTATATTAAAGTTTGATGATTTAAGTTATGTTAATTATTAACTTAAATAGACCATACATATGATAAATACATCATTAATTGTACTTAGATTAATATGAGAGATCGTAGATTTATTTTGTGCTGATTTTATGTGAGAGTATGAGAGTGGATTTTCCCCTAAATGTCTCTTAATCTAATATTTTTATTAACTTTTGTACTAGTTTAATTTTTGCTATTTTTTTTAGTTTAAACAAACTTGCAAATTTGGTTTAATTTGATTGACTATAATTTAAATTGATTCAATTCCTTACGGATCGACCCATACTCGTATGCGTAGTACAATTGTACGTCTTGTGCTTGCAGTTATTTTTGTTACATTTTTTGGCGATTTTCTAATTGATAGAAAATTTGTTGTTAAACAACTGTCTTTGTTATAGAATATGCGATCGTTCCTCTATGAGATTCTACTTTTTCCCTATTCCTTTTTTTCCTTTTTATTTACCCTGAATCCAACTTTTTGACATTTAGATGGTTGGCATTTGAAGACCATAGACATATTAAGTGCCAACTTTTAAGGGTTAAAAATGCGAGTCATTATAGATACATAGATGTTTTTGAACTATAAGCAGATAACATACTACAGATTATTAACTATGTACTTATGATAAAATAAGTCCTTATTTTGATTGTTTAATACGCGACATCAAATTTTTTTTACATTATATCTCTTAAAATAAGTATAAAGGATGTTATGAATGACCCAAACAATATGCAAAGACACCATATTAAAATGTTGATATGAACCATGTAAGGTGGATTCTTTATGCATTGGTAGTACGAATTATTATACATGTTGTATTTCCTACAATATCATATTTTTCTTATGTATTTGATGCTTAAAACTAATATCAAACCTAAATTAGGATTACTAAATGGTAGTTTAGAGTGTTTTCAAGTATTTATAAAATACTAGAGAATTGTTTACAGAAACAAAAAACCCATTATGTAGGAGTATTTAAATTCAAACTTCATAAGTGATATTTAGTATAATATTTCAATATCAAATTCATACTCAAAAATATAAGGAGCTTTGTGTTGGAATTGTTTCAAACAAAAGCTCATGGACGATTCAATGAAAAGGCTTTATACATTGCCTTGAATACACCACAATAAAATAAATGAGTAAATATAAAGTGCACAAACTTACAAAAAAGCTAGGAGCGATTCCAAGTATTAAGAATACTACATCACTGGTATATGATAACAACGTAAGAGCTCTCTAAAGTCTAGAAACATACTCCAAATAGTTCCATATAATAATGATAGTTTATCAATATCGAAGAAAGTTGATTGACATAGTAAATAATAAAAACAAAATAATATACTCGTTCACTAAGGGATTGCCTTGATTAGTTTTGAGAAAACTGATCAAAGAAAATGGAATAAGTCCATAATTGACCCCAAGTGCAAGTGGGAGATTGATAGAGTTTGAGGTATGCCCTAGGAGCGATTATTTAATTTTACAAAAATCTAACTCAACGTCCAATCTTATTTAAAATAAAAGTTGTTTTCTACCTGTTACATACTTGCTATTATGTGTTATAAATAGATGATTATTAATTTAAGAATATTTAATAGGAAATCCATATATGGTATATTTTGTGATAGTTGTTAAATTGTGTTTTAGACATAAGTAATTTATCACAATATAATAAACATATCATTTTAAATATTCCTAGTCAATATGTATTGAGACTAGATATTGATACATCCATTGAGCCTAGAGTACGTAAAACTCTCCAAATGTTGGCTGTGTATTTCTCATGGTTATTGGAGGGCACAAAGGGATAACATACTGATAGTTGTTAGATAACTACAACTCACCTAATAGTTTTCTATTAGTTTGTATAATTAATGTCAAACAAAGAACATCGATATGACAAAATTACACGATTCCCTTGACTTAATAATACCGTAGAAAATCCACTTTGATTGTAGTCAAATCATGGAACAATCCCTATCAAATTACTATAATCGGGGTAAGTGGAAGCACTGGAAGTGAAACACCATTCAAGAGAGAATTTGCCTCCTTGGTTATATGGGGTAAGCATTATAGGGTCAACTTAAGTCAACTCAATGTCAAAGTCTTTGGCCAAATTAGTACGATTAATGATAATTGTAATTATTGAATGTAACAACCCGTAATCTTCAATAATTAAGATGTTAATTTAATAAGAAATTGTGAATGAAAATTGGAAGAAATAAAATTTTTGTATTTTATTTAATGAAATAATAACTGAAGTGAAACATAACAATGTTATTTATAGTTATGTATTTACAACTTGAATGGAATTCCAATTAGTTGAAATAAGGTAAATGTATAGTTGGTAATAAATTCAATATTAGAAAACGAACGTAAATATTGAATTAATTAATGAATTAAGAATAATAAAAAGTAACTGAATAAAATCAATGTTCTCTAAGTAATTATAATATTGTTTGGAAATGATAACTTATAAAAGTATGATTAGGAGTTAGTGGCAACAATTATTATAAGTTACCGATATATTTTAATTCATTAAATTGAATTGGAATCAATTGCAATAAATCTAAATAAAATATTATGTTATTCATAATAGGACAATTTGTTGAATTAAAAGAATAGAAATAAAGATTTACCGATTTATTGGAATTTAAACTTAATAATTGGATTAATTGCAATTAAATAAAATTTAATATTTAATTATTACGTTAATAGAAATTAAGATGAAATCTGAGAATATTTATATGATAGATCCTAAACCAATGTAAATTTCATCATTTGAAAATAATTTATTGAATATAGGATTTAAAATAAAATAAATGGATTTATTGGAATTTCAATTGATAATTAATGAATTTGTTAAATTGAAATTAAATATGGTAATGGGTAAATTAATTAACTTTGAATTGATATCTATGTTGTTTAAATTATTGTAATTGTTTAAGGAATAAAAAATGAAGGAATTTGTGAATTATTAAATTTGAAAACGAAAAGTGATTTAATTAATTAATTATTAATTTATTTAATCAATGTAAAAATAGCCATTTTGGCCATTGAATCGATGTCAGAAAAACCAGTTTCATCAGATCCATAACAGTGAATTATTGTAGGATTTCAAGTTTTATAAAGACCGAACTTGTCGTTTTATCATACGGACTCGAAACGCCCAGAAATCAATTAAATTGAAATCAATTGAAATCAATTTGAAATAAATTGATTTTAGCATAACTTCTTCATGCGATTGAAATTCGACTTGAAACCTATTCCATTGATTTAAAATATATTACAACATCTATTTTGATATATGGGTTGACCCAATTTCGTTTCGGAGTCGAAACGGGCTTTTCGGGTCGTTATCGTTCATTTTTTTCCAAACCAATCAAGCCCATCTATTTTATTTTGTTCAGCCTATATATATCTGATCATAAACCCTAGCAGCATTTCTGTTTCTCATTTCTGTACGTAAAGAAATTTCTCTTGCTCCTTCTTTCTCAATGGCAGACAAACCCTAAATTTCAATGTCCAATTCCAATATCAAATTCAAATCAAAATTTCAAACTCCACAAACTATATCAAATTTTATATGGATTCAAAGCTCTCGATGAACGCATCTCGATACAGCAATTCGTTTTTCATTTTGATTCATCGTTTGATCAGTAATCATCGGAGAATTTTCGGCCGTTCATCGTGTCTATACGGTTTGTTTCGCAAATTGGTGGCTGGATCATCGTCAAAAATTCGATTAAGGTTTGATTTCTAAGGTGGCAGCCACTCTCGTTCGCTCGTACCTAGGTTGCCGCGATGGCTCTAGGTGATCGCATGTGATGGAGTTGACATGGTGGAGGTCGGCGTGCCGTTCAAGGAAGGTGCGGGTTTGCCACGAGCTGGTGTGAATCGTGCATTGTACGGTTTATGGCGGAGCGACGTGCTTCTGTTTGAACTGCTCATGCATGAGAGGGAGAGAGAGAGCAGATGACATAGCCTGGTTGTGTAGGTGTTGTTTTTTATTTTGTTTTATCTAATTTTAATTTCCAAATGTTTTGACTATCATAACTTTCACATACGAGGTATGTTTCATACGAAGTTTTCTCCGCTAGGTTCGTATTGAAATTTCGGACATTTTGACGCGGGTTTGGATGAATTCTGAGACTGTTTGAATATTGGGTTTAAATTGGATTTAAATTCAATTTAAATTCAAAAGGTGAGTGTTTTAACCCACTCACAACTTCTAAAATTTCTTATGTTTGTTAAATTGATTTATGATGTGATTAGAAATTTATTTATGACTGTTGGGCATATTTTCAATCATCATCTCAGTTAGCTCGAACTTATTTGAATTAAATTGTTATTGAATTTATTATTGCATATAAACTTCCAGTTAAATTGTAATTTAATTTATTACTGCGTATAAACTGTCAGTTAAATTGTTATTTAATTTATTACTGAATATAAACTGCCAATAAATACCTGTTATATATTATCTGTTCTATATTGATGTTATTGTTTGAATTGGATGATGGTTGTGATAAATGTTAGATGATTGATATTGGATGAATGGATGTTGTATTTTACATTGTTATAAACTACAAGTTGTTATAGATTTATTTCATTCGGGATTGCGGTTTGAAATGATATATAATCGTATTTATATTTTAAATTACAGATTGAGATGATAAATATCTGTATCACTTGACCATATGATATAAAATTATATACAAACACCGCGGTCAATATATAAAAATATTTTGAAATGATTTCTATGGTTTTGTAAAGAAACATATGGTTTTATATCAATATTGATTTTAGATATTATATAAATGTTATTTTATTATTGGTTTTTAGCTATGTATAAATTATATGAGATATAAAATAAGTTAAATAATAAAGTTTGATTTCTTTTATAAAATATGGTTAAGTATCTGTTTAAATTATATTGTATATTGAGTTTATAATGACTTAAATAAAATTAAGGTTGGAAGATAAATATGAAATTGATTTGAATTAAATTATTTAAGAATTATACTCGAATAAATTTGATTTGAAATTTAAATAAAACTGAGATTTTAAAGGATATGATTTTATAACTGGATTTTGGTTTAGAGTGATTTAAATGAATATTAAGTTGATTTAAATGAATATATCAAGTTAAATAAATTGAAAGAAGATCCAGTTATTTGAAGCTAAAAGTTTTACTTAAAGGATATTGGATTTATTAAGTAAACATTTCGAAACTAAATAATAGTAATTGAATTTGATATATATGCAATTATCGAAGAATTAGTTTCGAAATGGTGGAATATTTAAAGCTTTGAAATATATGGAAATTGAAGTGGTTTATTTGGGGGTTCAAATCTGCATTTGGAATTGATTTGTGAAATTTAAGAAGCTATTTTATTATATAAAGTAAATTAATATTTAAGCCATTTAAGTGGTGTAGTTATGTTTCAAAGTTATGAAATTCAAAGTTTTATGTTTTGAAAGGTTGTATTTCAAGCATTTGGTTTTGAAATATTATAAATTTGAAAGTGTTATGATTTTAGAAAAGCATATATTTGAAATAAAAATGATATCATATTGAGTTGGTTTTAAAAGGGGAAATGATATAGTATTTATAGGGTTTTGAAATGGAAAGTATATTCTAATTTTGAAGTATAATTATTTTGAAATGACCGCGGTGTTATAACAACGTTTGGTTGTTAAAGAGACAGGGATCGAAAGTTGTCATACTCTCTGCCAACTCGAAAACCACTTTAACAACCGTGTACGCGGTGGAGATTCCAAATGAAGTAGGATGGTGGCGGCGTTTCCTTTGAGGTATATACGCGGACCTGACTCTTGTGAGTTGGCATAAGGTGGCTAAAACAGGAGCAATCGATGGGCTAAGAAGGTAGCACCTTTTATCAGACACACTTCTTCGATACCATTCTATTGCTTTGTGATTGATTGGGGTCCTTTTTGATTTTAAGGGTGTGGCTCGAGGTGGGCGGTAGTAGCTGCTACGCGTTATCACCAGTCCGGAAGCGTAATTGGTATATCTACCCTGGCATTACCTAGTTGTGACGTGTCACCTACCCTAGCGTGCCTTGTACGAGTTTGGTTTTCTCCCGTTGCCCGTGGAGTATTTAGGGTAGTCTCCCGATCTGGAAATGCACTAACACTGGATGGACAACTGGGACTATTATTCTGTTAAGGGGGAGATTGGGTAACTCCTTAACGCTATTTAAAAGTAAGTTTATTTTACTATAGACATTATTATAATAGCAAAATATTACTACATAGTAAATAGTTTAACAGATCCTTAGGAGATGCGAATCCCGAGCATCTCCTAAGTTACTACACTCATGTTTGACACTGGATAGGAGATGTCAAATCCCATAAACTTCTCTGACGCCGTTACACTTATATTTATTTCTGTTGATTTAACTCACATAAGATGTTTTAGTTCTGACTCGGGTGTTTTGTCTTTTCAATTCGCTCGGGTCAGTCTGAGCATTTCAAGATTCGAAGACTTTATTTCTGAAGGACGAAGACGAAGATTGTATTACTATTATTTATTATATTATTCCACAACATTCATATTGTTCCGCTGCATTATTTATTATCCTCTGGTATGTGTAACTCTGATTGTACAAGTAAAATCAAATGTTTTGTAAAATAGCTTCATGAAATGTTTATTTGATTATTATATTTTTTGTTCCGCTGCAAGATTCTGTTTTGTTTTTTTCTTTCTCTGCTTTTTCTTATTCACCCCAATAACAATCTGCTCTTTTGTATGGTTCGAGTCTGACGTGTGTGGTTTATCATCGATTTAAAGCGTACAAAAAGGAGGGATGTTACATTGAACCAACAATTTTGCATTTTGTGACCACTCGTCTTTTCGACCCTCAAATATCAACATTAATACGTCCATGGTATCCATGCATTGAATATTCGAGTGCCGAAGAGAAAGATTGTTGAGGAGAAAGAAAAAAAGAATGGACACATATCATGACGAGTAATATATAATATACAACAGATCTTTACAAAAAAAATTTACATACATATAACAATCAGAGTAACCAACCTATCATCGGTCAAGACAGTTATAACAACTTATTCTTAAAAATGCTGATAAGTACAAACAATAAATGAAATGGAAATTAAATACATGAATACGTCTTGGAGGTATCCAGCTTGTCTCCTGAAAACTCCAAATCGTCCATAGCTAAATATGGACAAGTACTCCAGTTTGACCTAAGTATTATAAGGGAATAACACCTTAATTAGCTTCACAAACTATCATGAGAAACTCAAATCATGTGGATTTTCTAATGTTATGAAATCTTTCAAAAATAAAGGCATCTCGTAAGACCACGACGCACATAAACATAGACGGGTTTTTACCTTATTATAACCCATCCATTTTATTATAAAATTTTGTTATATTATAATAACATCTAGGGTTTAAAATGAGTATATAACATAGCTGAAATGCTTGCATCTCATGTTCCAGTGCAAATGGTTGCAAGTTCGTAAGGCATGTATTGGAAAATGGATTCTATACAATGTCAAGGTAAGGGTCTACCTTCCGTACAATATAATATACCTCTAGAGAAAATGTACAAAGGGTGCAAACCTATTGCACCTCAATGAATCAGGATCAGCCTATCGCTTACTGGCTAAAACTGAATATGATCATCACCCAAATATCACCTAGACAAATCATTTCTATAGGCCCATTATCAAAATCAATAAAATCGATCTAGAACGAGTGATGGCCACACACTAATGGTCGCAAACCATATAGCCCAATGGCATAATTCTTGTTATTGTCATTACCGGGTAATGAGTATTAAGACTATGTTTTACCTTTTAGAAAATCCCACTTAGAATGCTAACACTATGCACCAGGCAACAATGCAGTGCCATATTCATACAAGTTGTTTTAAGACTAAACAGACCGAAGGCGCTACATCTACGACATTCATTTTGGAAACATCCTCAGGATTGGTAACAAGTAGTCCTTGCACTTCAAAGAACTCCATCTTTTATTTCTGTTATCCTCAAGATGTCTTCAATTTGAACACTAATGCCAGTTCTAAGTGATTTTCGAATAGATCGTGCTAATTCAGTACAGGTTTCTTCGAACCAACAACCAATAATTTTAAAAACGGGTCAAGATTTGATAGTCTGGCAGTTAACTATCAAATAAAAAAACAATCAAATCCAATGATTTAATTTCACATCTGGAAAACCAAGCATGATTTAGCACATAAGCCGCCATTAAGCCTTTTTAATTAATCCCTTCATTAAATAAAATCACCTTGTAAACACTTGAATCAAAATAACCTTTCTAGAAGATATACATAAGTATACTACTAATTCATTTTTTATTTACTCTTTCAGTGCTTGGAAAAATATCTATATTCTTATTTCAACTGTATAAGTATATTCACAAAACGCCGCACCTTCGATACTTAGAAAACATTTATATATACTTATCTCAACTACATAAATATGTTCATAAATCATTTTACTTCCAATACTTATAAAACATTTCCATTTTCCTAAAATCATATTTAAATGGGCCAGAACAATTACGGTTTAAAACGTTGTTATTATAAACCAAAACCACTTCTCTTTTGGTATAAATAAATTTATCGTATGGAAATTAGACAAACTATACCTACATCACTTTCCTATTTCAAACAGTATTATCCCTCGATTAATAATGAAATCGGACAAGTTAGAAAACCATCTTTGCCTCAACATAAATTCTTAATTATTAAGGTAAAGATGAGTTTACATACCTCATAATTTGGTGTTAATTAGAAAAAGAATACTTTTATACGACCATGAATTATAAAGCTTAATTATGGAATTCCAATTTCCTACACTTGTCATGCTTTCGATGTTTCATCTTAGCCTATCCCTCGCTAAGAAACGAAGTCAAGTAAGTTAGATCATTGCCTAAGCAATCCAATTCTAGATCCCACAAATAGAGGATTAGTCTTCTCATTAACTTTTAGTGCCAACTATATAACTACTTAATTTCCATAAGTTATCGAGTTCACATATGTCTATAATACTTTATATTTTGAGCGTTAATCTTCGATTTCAATCTTAAATAGTCCTTCGGGTAACAAAGAGGCCGTTGAAGTTAGGGCATTATTACCTCTCAAACATTGACTCAATAATATTCTTGTCTTTCGAGATAGATAAAAGCTCATCGAAGCTTAATGTCAAGTATAAGATTTCATAAATTTCGTATACTGCTTCATTTAAAACCAAGAAAATTATAAACTAAACTCCTTTTTCTACTTTACCAAATCTTCAGTTAAAATTTAAATGTTGGTTACATTAAAAAATTTCCTTTTAACCCTTATAAATCACTTAGAAATTTCATATAAAATCTCACTTGAAAACCTTTGTTTAAAACGACATTTGATTTGAAAAGATAAGATCTTTTTCTTCATAAAAGTACCACTAATGTTATTATTTGCGCCAAAATTGGTCACAAACCCCAAATATCGTGAAAGCACCAGTGTATGAATATAAATCAGCAATATTCAAACACAAATCACATATTTCAGCAAACAACAAGCAGCAATTTAGAAATAATAAACAAGGACACGCGATTTATAGTGGTTCGGCTATCTCCGGCCTACGTCCACTTCGAAGGTTTTAACTTTTATTGATGTTCTTTGGTGGTTACAAGTGATTGCAGCAGTTAAAATAATTGTATTTCGGCTATATCAGCTATGGAAGGGAGTTTGGCAGAGTCTGGACGTTCAATGGCCAAAAGGTCTTTTTTCTGTTGGTTCTGGGGCTCTATTTATAGCCGTAGGATGCTGATACTTCGTTGAAAATTTAGGAGATCACTTCTGGCACGTGAGGGGGCCCATGCGCCTGGTCTCAGGAAATTTGGGCCCACTTTGGCATCGATTCGAACTCCATTCGAATCGATCAAAAAATCATCCGATCGAGGTGAAATTTGGTGTGGACATTCTTCAACATGTATGCAAGCTCCTGTGAAAATTTCATGGCATTTGGATCAGTAGATCTCGAGCTATCGTGGATTCGAAATGTTGTTCTCCGTGTGGTTGTCGACTTCGAACCCATGGCTTCGAATCGATGCCTTCGACTCCATGAACTCACGTGATTCTGTGATGAGTTGGCGCGCTTCCTTCGAGTCGACCCGGTCTTTTCTCCTATTTGAACGCATCAACTCCCTAGATCTCGCCTACTTCGTATCGTGGAATGACACGTCATCCATGCTTGTTGACTTGGTGGGTACGAACATGTAATCGTTCGGGGATTCGAAATGGTTAGCACCTGATGGATACGAAGGACTTCCGATGGATTCGAGCGGCAGTTATATCGATGGATACGAATAAGGCTTTATCTATTGATTCGAACAATCTTCTTTATGATGGATATGAGGCATACTATCTGTTGACGGATGCGAAGTGAGATCATCTGACGGATGCGAACTAGATGGAGTCGAACTGAGGCGTGAGGATGGGTACGAACTTGATCGATACGAACGAGATCGGTTCGAAGTGCCTAACTCCTGATGGATTCGAACCTGATGCATTCGAATGGAGCGAGATGATGTTAAGTTGATGGATTCGAACCTGATGGGTTTTAATGGACCATCACCTTGCCCTCTTCATGGATACGAACAGCATGCCCTTTCCTTAGATTGAATCGATCATAACTTGCACATACAAGCTCGGATTGACTTGAGATTTGAAACAATGGCTTCTACAGCTTTGCTCATCATGTTCTGTCAATTGTGGCCCGATCCGGACTCGGACAAAATTCATCGATATCCATGGTGACCCTATAGCGTACAATCGATATTTGCGACTAGTAATCATTGATTTTCTGTTAACTTTTGGGTATATCGGCTTTGCCAAAAGGCGGGATAACACTTTGCCCCCCAAAACATGCCTTTTTGTAAAAGGTATGTTTTGAATGGTCTAAATCGAGTGTATTAAATTCACGTTTTATTCATAGTTGCAGTGTTATCCATCAAGTTTATGGCTGTTCGAAGCTAAATCGTTATCAATTTCTTTCAGTGGAAATCAAGTATGAAGTTTTTTAATCTCTCCGGACTATCGTTGGCCACTCTGGACCCTTGACATGCCCATTCCAGACTTGGCGATTAAGTAGAAAGATCCCATTGCACTCCGGCCCTAGCTAGGGCATGTAGTGATGTCTTGGTTGTTCCAAACCGATCATAACCTCTCCGGGCTCTTCCTGAATCCCATCCTGTCACTCTCCGGTTAAGGGGAAACAGCGTTAAGTGGGTCGATCTCGTCGCTTTCCAGCGAAGCAACTCACTTCCTGCACTCCGGTTTAGTGTATCTGAACATTAAGCGATGTCATGGTCGCTCTAGACCGATCATAGCCTCTCCGAGCTTTTGCTGGATCCCATCCTGTCACTTTTCGGTGAAGGGGAAACAGCGCTTAAGTGAGTTGGTCTTGTCGCTCTCCGGCGAAGCAACTCACTTCTTGCACTCCGGACCCCTTTTTCCGGGTAGGGTCATAAAGCGATCAATTTTATATTAGTATTTAATGCTCATCCTTTAACTCTCCGGTGAAAGGTTTATTTCAAGAGATTCAAATTTATTTATTCAAATTAAGGTCCTAAATGTTCAATCTCAAACATCAGGATAAATCTAAACATCGCCTCTCTGGGCATATCGGTCTATCTCCATCTCAGAGCATGCCTAGGGATCTCTCCGGTTCCCGTACATGAGTAAGTGGAGTAGCCATTTATTCCAAAAAACAAATCTAAGCAAAATTATTCGACCGAAATCCAAATCCTGGACTTGGCCCCTGCCATCTTTAATCAGTGGATGACGAGTCGTGATCCCGATCCAGGATCGTTCCTGTTAGATGGAGGCAGTAGTTGTTCAGGCCTTACCGCCGCTGTCCGTTCTCTGACATATTGTGGCAATCTACCACACTTGGCATGTTCTTCCACCTCATCTTTCAATGCGGCATTCATCTGTAGTATGCCCATCCAGCTCATGGAATAGGCAGTATTTACCAGTTCTGCGCTCCCGCTCAGTAGGATCTCTCCTGGGTGGCTTTCGATAAGGGAGTTGCCCCCGAGTATCAGTGTAAATTCGTTCCAGGCCTGTAGTCAGATCTGTGTACTGCCTGAATCTCGGTTCCCGAAATTTCTTCCATTTATCAGGACCATCGTATCTGCCATCTTGTTTCCTCTTTCCTTATTTACTCCAGACTATTCCCTGGAGGTTCCTTCGCTTTGCGCGGCGTTTGTTTCCTACCTCTCGGCTCGTGATTCTTCTAATCGGATGAACTTTTCAGCTTTGTGATAGAACTCTCCGAGATCTTGCGGTGGATCTTTAGTCAGGGAATCTTTAAATTTGGTGCCTTCGCCAACTCCTGCCATAGCCACCATCAAAATCATCGATGGATCCGGGCGATCTACAGAAGCCACCGTTGTATTGAATCGCAATAAGAAATCTTTTATGGACTCTCCGGTCCTTTGCTTTATCGAGGCTAAAGTCATCACACTCTTGGGTCGCGTCACATGGACCCTAAATGTCTCATGAAGCAGTCTATAAGCTCGCCCCATGTTCTGATTGATCATGTTTCTTCTTGCCTGAACCAAAGCGCAGCCAAATCCGACAAGTATAAAGGGAAGCATCGAGCCATCACTTCCTCAGATGCTCCTAGCACTTCCATGTGCCTAATATATCTGGTGATGTGCATGGTCGGGTCTGACCTCCCGTCATAAGGATCTAGCATTGGTAGTTTGAATTTTGGGGGGTTCCTTGCATTTCTAATGTTTGGAGTGAACGGACTCCGACTGACTTCTTCCAACCCTCCGCCAGACAATCCTCCTCTCATGATTCATCGCATTAGACCAATCATTCTCTCATCTCCTTCCAGGGGTTGACCCCTGGCCACATTCTTGTCCTGCCCCTCGAGCCTTGAAGGGAATTCTGGTACATACTCTTCGAGTGGCTTGTTAGTGTAAGCATCGGCTCCAGCTTGTTGAGTTCCGTCTATTGGTCTTCCAGTATCGGACCCTGAGGGTCTTCCCCAAACCCTTGTTGATCACCTTCAACTCCTGCATTCTGGTCTTGAACCTGACCTTCATTAGCTTCTGTAATCCTGATTCCTTGTCCCGCACTTGCAGTCGTTGTAGTTGGTCCAAGGTTTTGCACATTCGCCGCTCTCATTTTTTCGAGGAAATTCTGCAGCATCTCCTGTTGAGTCTTCACTATGCTTTCGCGTAATGAATTAGCCATAGCTTCCATCTCATCTCTAGTGATATACATCGAAGCCTGTCCCTCTCCGGCTCCAGAGGATGCTTCTTGGCTCCCTCCTTGTTGGCTCCGATCAACTCTTTGTCTTGTTTGTCGAGTCATTGTCTCTGAATCGGGATTCCAAATCTGGTGTAGTGGTCCTGAGTTCAATTCTCAGTGAAAGCACTAAAGTGTTTTGCGCAAAATTGATCACAAACCCCAAATATCGTGAAAGCACCAGTGTATGAATATAAATCAGCAATATTCAAACACAAATCACAGATTTTAGCAAACAACAAGCAGCAATTTAGAAATAATAAACAAGGACACGCGATTTATAGTGGTTCGGCTATCTCCGGCCTACGTCCACTTCAAAGGTTTTAACTTTTATTGATGTTCTTTGGTGGTTACAAGTGATTGAAGTAGTTACAGTAATTGTATTTCGGCTATATCAGCTATGGAAGGGAGTAGAATTGTTTCCGGCAGAGTCCGGACGTTCAATGGCCAAAAGGTTTTTTTTCTGTTGGTTCTGGGGCTCTATTTATAGGCGTAGGATGCTGATACTTCGTTGAAAATTTGGGAGACCACTTCTGGCACGTGAGGGGGCCCACGCGCCTGGTCTCAGGAAATTTGGGCCCACTTTGGCATCGATTCGAACTCCATTCGAATCGATCATAAATTCATCCGATCGAGGTGAAATTTGGTGTGGACTTTCTTCAACATGTATGCAAGCTCCTGTGAAAATTTCATGGCATTTGGATCAGTAGATCTCGAGCTATCATGGATTCGAAATGTTGTTCTCAGTGTGGCTGTCGACTTCGAACCCATGGCTTCGAATCGATGCCTTCGACTCCACGAACTCACGTGATTCTATGATGAGTTGGCGCGCTTCCTTCGAGTCGACCCGGTCTTTACTCCTATTTGAATGCATCAACTCCCTAGATCTCGCCTACTTCGTATCGTGGAATGACACGTCATCCATGCTTGTTGACTTGGTGGGTACGAACATGTAATCGTTCGTGGATTCGAAATGGTTAGCACCTGATGGATACGAAGGACTTCCGATGGATTCGAACGGCGGTTATATCGATGGATACGAATAAGGCTTTATCCATGGATTCGATCAATCTTCTTTATGATGGATATGAGGCATACTATCTGTTGACGGATGCGAAGTGAGATCATCTGACGGATGCGAACTAGATGGAGTCGAACTGAGGCGTGAGGATGGGTACGAACTTGATCGATACGAATGAGATCGGTTCGAAGTGCCTAACTCCTGATGGATTCGAACCTGATGGATTCGAATGGAGCTAGATGATGTTAAGTTGATGGATTCGAACCTGATGGGTTCGAATGGACCATCACCTTGCCCTCTTCATGGATACGAACAGCATGCTCTTTCCTTAGATTGAATCGATCATAACTTGCACATACAAGCTCGGATTGACTTGAGATTTGAAACACTGGCTTCTACAGCTTTGCTCATCATGTTCTGTCAATTGTGGCCCGATCCGGACTCGGACAAAATTCGTCAATATCCATGGTGACCCTATAGCGTACAATCGATATTTGCGACTAGTAATCATTGATTTTCTATTAACTTTTGGGTATCTTGGCTTTGCCAAAAGGCGGGATAACAGTTATTACTTCAAATAATCCTTTATGTCAAATATATAAATTTTAATCTTTTTTAGAAGTACTTTTAAACGAAATTTAAACTTCCATTTGAATCATAACTTAGAAGCCATTATCTTTAAAAGAGAATACGACTTTGAAAAGGAAGAGGCTTTTTTGAAATAAACCACTTTTTAAACATCCTAAATTAAGTCATTTCATATCTCAAATAATTTTAAACATTGAAATATATAATATTACTTTAAACCAATTCCTTAATATTGTTTTAAAAACTACTTTCTAAAATAAACAAATTTTATAATATGAATAACCTTTACTTTAAAATTATCAAATACCAGTTAAAAATAGTTTTAGAACCTTAAATTCTTTCAAGTCCCTATGCAACCCTTATAAATTATATTTAAAAAGAATTTACAAAATATTTAAATCAGATAACCCTGTGTATCTACTATAACCATAGTTATCCAAAACTGCATCTATGACGACTATCATTATACGGATGATAATTCTTAAAACTTTGTTTTATAATCAATAACCTTTAAACTCATTACTTTCTATATTTTACACAATTGTAAGTATAAAAACATTTTTACTTCAATTAAAAGTTGTACTCGATTAAAAATCCATAAGTATAACTTTTCAATACTCTAAAAGATGCTTAGCGACTACCTTAGCACATCATCAAGTGCAATTCACTTCTTTATTAAATAAGTCAACTTTCAAGTCATATAACAAACATTATATCACAAGAAGCGTAGAAAATCGTATATATAACATTATATACATGAAAACACTATATTCAAGCACGAATAAAATACATGACATAAAAGTGCTTCTATATCAACTATCGCTATACGAAAACTACCATTTCAAGTCCAAGTACCCTGCTAATCCTTATGTGTCGTAACATATGCTCAAAATACAAGTCCAAGTCCATAGTCCAAATCATATCCCATTGGATTTACATATGTTTTACAATATAAGTCCATTGTCCACTTCAATTACATTTGCCATTTAAACCAACACATCAAAGTGCTTTCCAAAGCAATATAACATACATAAAAATATTGCTTTCCAAAGAAAGCATCAGCGTCATAACATATTCAAACAATGTGTATTGTACACACACACACACACATATATATATACACACACACACACACCCCAACACAAGCATCATTTATATGCAATATATATGTATTAAAAGGGAATTTCTATGGTAAGAAAGCTCACTTTCAAACCATGCTAACCCCAAGCGGTCCCTTTAGGAACCAACAATCAATTCCTACCATCATAAAATTACATAAGATCCAACCTTACCTCCAAAATCCAAAAACCACTCCTCCTCCATGTAATAACCTACCTTTTTGACCCTTAGAGGTTGATATTGATACACCTATGGTATTCACATGATGAATATCCAAGTGTCAAAAAGAAAGATTGTTGGGGTGAAAGAAAAGACAGAACATAATCTCACATCGTGATGAGAAAAATAAATAATATACACAAGATCTTTACAAAAAGAGATCAACTTTATTAAATACACAACATTAGAGTACACTAACCTATTATCAACCTCGAATAGTTATAAAAACATATCCTTACAATTGCGAAAAAATATAGATAGAAATCAAGAAAAAGAAAAATAGTGGAAAAATTTAAGATACGTAGATATGTTTTGGAGAATCAAGGTAGTCTCCCTAAAGCTCCAAAGCATCCAGCTAAATCTGGAAAATATGCTTGGGTTGACTTGAGCATTTTAGGAAAAAATGCACGGGTCATTTTGACAAAACCAACATGAGAAATCAAATCAAATTGATTATTATTATATTTGGAAACCTTTCAATATAAAATGAATCTCATTAGACCATGTCGCACATAAATATGGACGTGTTTTACCATACGATAACTAAACCATTTTTATATAAAATTCGATTATAGTATAATAATGTTTAGGGTTAAAGTAAATATTGAATTATAGCTAAAATTGTTACACTAATTAAGTTCCAGCATAACAGATATACAATCAAGTCTGAAGGTTCGTATTGGAAAATGGATTTCAACTATGAAAGGGTAAGGGTCTATCTACCAAATTAGTACACCTTTAGATAAAATGTATCGATGTGCATGTAAAAGTGTATATTTTTACTTTCACATTTAATCTTCTTTCAATTAAATAAATGAGCATTTTAGGGTATTTTGCTTGTGTAAACCAAAATTTAAATTGTTTCAAATCTTCGTTTATTCATTTTCATTTGGGGGATAAAATGGTAATTTTGTTTATGATTTAATTTGAGAAAATTAATTTGCACATTTTTATTTTTATTTGTAGGAAACGGAGTACAAATATGAAGATGCTTCATGGATGAATGCATGCACACATGTTGAGAGCTAATGTGGAGAGGAAATAAAAGAATTCATGCAATATGAAGGAGCCCACATACCCAATAGCATATGGTCCATAATTAAAAGCACATGCACATGTAAATGGACGCTAAAAGGCATGTTAGTGGGGATTAATTATTTCCCTAATTATTACTTGGAGATTACATTTTCTCAAGGGAATTTTAGTTAGTCCCTTAAAATATGAATCGGGATTTTATGCACGTATAAATACCCTTATGTTTCATGTAATGATCTTTTTATTTTTATGCAGTATTGTACCACAAATCAAAGATAAATAAAACTCTCTTTAATGGCTTCGTAGATTGTTCTATACTTTCATGCAATTCTTATCTTAATGCTTTCTTTTCATGCTATTTTTATTTCATGCCCTCCTACTTAGTTTATGCTTCTTTTATTTCATGTTAGTAGTATAGATTTAATTCTTGTAAATAGTTTGGTTTTATTTTACCAAGTAATTAGCTCTCTTTTCTTTTAGTGAGCTCTCATTTTCCTTGTTTTTTTAACGTTGAAATCATTTTATGTCAACATGTAAAACTTTGAGTAGCTAAACCCCTTCAATTTAGGGGTATTGAAGCTCTCATGAAACATATCAAATTAACATAATAATTTCATTTACGATCTATCTTTTGTGCTTAATGAAAATTTTAAATGACGGTGGTTTATGTCTCGTTTTTAGTGAATTTGATAGCCTATATTGACATCTCAAATAGGTTATGCTTATTCCATTGTAAACATAACCTATTTGATCATTTGCCTAAGTGATTTTTGTTAGTCCGTGAAATGAAGGTTTTGATGACAACAACCTTAGAATAAATTATAAAATATAAATACTAACATTATAAGTTTAGATATATATGTATATGCAGGATTTAACCATGCAGGTACTAGAAAGAAGACTGTACAATATAGAGATTCAAGATATCAAGATAGAAGACTCATGAGTATCAAGATTATCAGGAGTTCAAGATTTCAAAGTTAAGTATTTTTTTATTATTAGGAATTTTGTTAAAACTCATAGAAAAGCACCGGCATCTTAAAATCCAATTTAGTTATGAAATGGAATCCACTTTGAGCCTGCTAAAGGGATGGAACCCTAAGTAGGATGAAACCTACGAAAAATCTAGTGAAACATTGTTTTGTATCCGCTAACTTTTTATTCAAAATGATTTTCCAAAATTATATCTTGTTTTCAAGAATATTGTCCATGTAAATCTTGAATAATCATCTACAATTACAAAGACATATTTACTATGATTTATTGATAGAATTTGAGATGGACCAAATAAATCAAGATGAAGTAATTCAAGAGGTTTTGAAGTTGAAATTATATCTTTTAACTTAAAAGAAATTTTTCTAAGTTTTCCTAATTGACAAGCATCACATAAACTATATACTTTAAAATTCATTTTAGGGAGACCTTTTTCTAGATCATGTTTTGACAGTCTAGATAAGAGTTTGAAATTCAAATGCCCAAATCTCTTGTGCCAAATCCAGGGGTCACTTGTATTTGCCAACAGACACAGGTTATCATTTGAAACTTTCATGCTAAGAATATAAATATTCTTTTTCCTGACTACCTCAAATATAATGGTTGAATTATTATCTTTAATGTGACATTTATCTTTTTCAAATTTAATGTTACATCCTTTATCACATAGTTGACTTATACTTAGCAGATTATGTTTCAGATTCTTAACTAGCAAAACATTAGTAATAGTAGGAGTTTCAGAATTACAGACTTTGCCGATGCCAATCACATATCCTTTTGAATTGTCTCCAAAGTTAACCAATCCTCCGTCTTTGTATATTATAGCATTCAGTATATCTCGATTGCCAGTCATTTGTCTAGAACACCCACTATCAAGTATCCACTTGTTCTTTCTGATCTGCGCAATTTGTCCGTTGTGGATTGATTTCTCAACACCCATAAAGCATGATTCCTGCACATCAAACAATCTTGGTAGACAATTTGAATTTGAATATTGATTATATGCAGACTCAAGAAACGATGATGGTTTGAATGCTTCTAAACTAGTTTTAACAAATATAGCCATTTCAAAAACTTTTTCAAAAATCAGATTATGAAACTTTGAAAACCTTGCTCTGATACCAATTGTGAGAAATGCGAATTATGGATCTTAAGGCTAGGATTAACACTAGAGGAGGGGGTGAATAGTGTTAATAAAGAATTACTAAATCTTTTTTATTTATGTTAATTTAGACACCGATGTATGCAATATACAGACACAGATGTGATCACAGAAACAAACACAGATACAGAAATAAAATAAAGGCAGTAAAGGAAAGAACACACTGGATTTTATACTGGTTCGGAGTTACCCTACATCCAGTCCCGCAACACAAGTACAGATTTCCTTTCAAAAGCAATTGTACAATTACACCCTCGGTTTCAAGGCTACGAGGTACACCCTCTAGAATTTCGATCCTCTGGGTAGAGATACTTGATTTCCAGACCACAAGTTTACTCAATTGATTTACCATGGCTACAATCACACCTTTTCACTTTTGATTGATTTTCAAGGCTACAATCACACCTTTTCTCTTTTGTAGACTACAAAAAGCCTATAATTCTGAATAGCACTGGGAATCTTTAGAGAGAGTGATAGAGAATCAAACTAGAAGTAATCGAGTTTGATTCCATGTTGATTTCGGCAGAGTAATGACAAGAATATGTATTAAGAAAAGTGGAAGAAGAAGAGGAGTGAAAAACCAGAAAATCTGATGTTAAATTCGTTGAAACTAACCCCTATTTATAAAAGAACAACAGCCATGTCCATTCGTGAAGAGTTATGGCGAATAGACACTTCTTTTGAAATTTAAATTTTGAACTTCAACTGACACCATGTCGACATGGGGTATATAGGCATGTCGACATCCCAAAGCATTTTTTGATGTTTTGATTTTCTTTGAAAATAACCTTTATCTTATATTAAAACTAATTTAAACTTTATAAATATACTTGAATATAGTTAAAATTCATAAGTAAATATAGAGAATAATATATATAGAATTTAATTCTAATTTTATATTTTAAATCTATGTATAAACATTTAAAAGTTAAATATATTATATTAAAAGATAGTTTAAAATCAGGAGTAATTTGACTTTGAAATTAAAGATAATTTTGAGGCTAAAATTATTTAAAATCAGGATAGAGGGTTTTGAATCTTTTCAAAGGAAAGTTTTGAAAACATTGTGAAAACAAGATATAATTTTGAAAAGTCATTTTGAATAAAAAGTTAGCAGATACAAAACAATGTTCCACTAGATTTTTCGTAGGTTCCATCATACTTAAGGTTCCATCCCATTAACAGGCTCGAAGTGGATTCCACTCCACGAAAATTGGATTTTAATATGCCAGTGCATTTCTATGAGTTTTAACAAAATTCATTATAATAAAAAATACTTAACTTTGAAATCTTGAACTCTTGATAATCTTGATACTCATGAGTCTTCTATCTTGATATCTTGAATCTCTATACTGTACAATCTTCTTTCTTAGTACCTGCATGGTTAAATCCTGCATATACATATATATCTAAACTTATAATGTTAGTATTTATATTTTATAATCTATTCTAAGGTTGTTGTCATCAAAACCATCATTTCACGAACTAACAATTTTGATAATGAAAGTCAAACTAGAATCAAAATTGATGATCTATGTTATTAATTCATAGTAAATAGGCCATGCTTAAAATAGATTTTATTTTTAATTTCATGCCACTTTCGGGAGAGTTGATTAGTGGTTCTGAATTATGTGTTAGATTTTGATGGTTTAAGATGGGTTAATGGCACAAATAAACCATACTTGTAATAAACACATCAATCGTTTTTACTTAATATTTTAATGAGAGATTATGAATGAATTTTGTGTTGTTTTATATGAATGATCAGAAGTAGATTTGCCTCTAAGTTGCTCCTTAATATCATAGTTTTATTCACTTTTGCGCTAGCTTAATTTCTATAATTTTCTAGTTTAAAACAATTTTAATGACTTTGGGCTAATTTTATTGAGTATTATCAGAATTTAATTCTTTCCCTATGGAATGACCTGTAATCGCATAAATATTACTATTGTACACCGTCCGCTTATGATTTTTATAACGTAATATTTTTCGGTAATTTTCAAATTGTGATATTTCGGAATTTAAGGCAAATAAATATGTGATAACCTTCTTTTATAGATTATTCAAATGAGCAAAATTATTCTTTTTCAAACAAAATAAATTATGTGTTTGTTTATATGTATATATATAGATAGATTTTAAATAGAATTTGAATTTGAAATTCAAAATCTAAAAATCTAAAAAAATAAATTGGATTTAAAAATAATATATATGATTTTCTTTAGTATATAATTAGTTTTATATCATTTTCTTTAAAAGATTTTATAAATATAAACAAAGGAAATGTATTAACTAAATAGAAAATAAATACAAAGTTTTATAAAAACATATAAAAAAATTAATTAACACATGCAAAATACAGGTGTAAGGTTATTAGCATGCATTTAAGCAAGTGTCACAATTTTATTTATTTTCTTTTATTTTTAAAAATCATAAATCAAGGCCATAAATATCTATACAATTCCTTCTCATTTTCCTTTATTTAAACTTATTCAAAACCTGTAACAAACTAGAAGAAAATATCAAACAGCAATCAACTTTTACAAATCTCAGTTTAAAGAAAGATTTCAACACAACTAAGCTACAGATCAAAAGTGATTTTCAGTCTCAAGTTTCAAAAGATCAAAAGCATTATCCATTTTTCAAAGTACAAACTGTTTCAAAGCATTCTGTTCAATATATCTGGTGAGTAAACAACCTGTATAAGCTTTAACCTGTATATTCTCTTCATATATTCTCTTATAGGCTTTGCTATTTAAACAAGTTATGATTGTTTTAGCATAAACTAAGTTTTAAAAATATATCTAAGTAAAATTAATATGAATATTTTTTGGATAATCAAGAAATGTAGGGAAAACTTTAAAACATGTTAAATTCAAACAACACGATTCTTTGATTCACCTATGTAATCCAAATACCATCGAAAATCATGAATTTTAAAGGTGAAATCCAAATTTCCAGTGTTGAATTGATTGAGGAATCTCGGGTTGATCAAAAATTTGGTTTTGAACATTTTCTGGTGATCGAAGGGCTCGGGGTGGTCGGGATCACGGCTGGAGGTAGCGGGGAGGTTGATGAACTAGGGAAAAATGGAAGTTGGATTTTTAGATCACCATGGCGGTGGCTAATCGTCGGAGTAGGGTTTAGGCTCAGGTTTTGATCGAGGTTGGAAAGTAGGCTGCTGCGTCATCACTAGAGTACCGAAGATCATCGTAGGTGGGGGAAAATGTGCGTGGTTGGTCAACGAACCTATGGACGAAGTTTCGGTGGTTCTGGTGGTCGGAGGCGTTAGGTCGAGGTGGTTTTTGGGCGATGGTTTTTTATCCCAGTTGTTCATGTCTGTTCAATTTTGATTTTGGGTTTATGTTGAAATTTAGGGGGTTGAGATCGAAGGTGGAGGTGATCGTCGATGTGCTGGAGATAGCATCGGTGGTCGAAGTCGCTTCAATCATCGGTGCATGTGCATGAGTTTCGCGTGTCGATGGGATTGGAGGAGAAAGGTTGCCTCGAGGAAGGTCTCGAGGTACCAGTGTTGAGGCTCGAGTCTGGTGTCGGGTAGGATGCGTGAGTGTTTTTCATGTATAACGGTTTTAAAGTTTAAACTAAACTTAGTTTTTTTTAAAAAAGAAGAAGATTTTCTCGGGTGTGTCTCGGGTCGGCTACCGGGTTGAACTCGAGTTTATAATTATAACAGTTTAAAAATTTAAATTAAGCAAGTTTTTAAAATTTAAAATCAATCAAGTTTAAACTATTTCTTAAGATCAATTTCTTTTATATAATAATGTTTTTAAATAAATTATTTAAGAGTTGTATGATTTATTTTACTTAAATTAATTAAGTAAATTCTTAAATTTATTTTAAACTTAAATTAGATGTGAAATTAAGTAGTTAATTATAAAGGTAAAAATGTTTTTAAATTTATATGTTAATGATAATTATTTCCAAGATTATTAATTAAGATTTTAGTGATAATTCGGTAATTAATTAAGATAAAAAGGTTTTCTTTAAAAATTTAATTAAGGTCTTGGATAATTAAAGATTAATTAAATTAATGAAGCAATTAAAAATTAATTAATTAATTAATAATTAAGGATTAGTTAATTAATAATTAAGGATTAATAAAATATGTAATTAAGGATTAATTAATCAGTGATTAATAATTAATTTATTACTAATTAAGAATTAATTAATTTTTAATTAAGAATTAATTAATTAGTAATTAAGGATAAATTAAGTACTAATTAAGCATTAATTAATTAGTGATTAAAGGATAATTAGTCGGTAATTAAAGAATTAATTAATAAATAAAATTAATTAAAGAATGATTAATTAATTCAAAAAATAAATTAAAATGGTTTGTAATTAATTAATGATGTATTTAAGCAGGTTAGGTAATTAATTCATAAGTGGTTAATTTAATTTGAGTTAATTAAACAAATTATAATTATGGATTAATAAGTCTTGCTTATGGATGATTGATTGTATAGAATGTTTGGATTGATAAATATTTGTAGTATGTTAATCTGTGATGTGCTATGATATGCAATACTTTGGAGATAGTTGTGATATTTGAGAGTTATTTATATGTGATGAATGCGGTGCAAATTCTATGTTTTGGATTAAATTAAATTGTTTACTTAAACAACTTGGCCTTAAAAGAAACGTTTGGATTTCGATGAGACCGGGATCGGATATAAAATTTGTTATCCGAAAACTACATCGATCCAAGTTAAATAATAGATCGTGAAATCTCAAGTGAAGAATGAAGACTCAGAGTGCAAGGGCTATTTGTCGTTAACTCTGAGGGTGATTCCAAAACGAGTGCAACGAAGATAGTGCCTTCGGTTTCGTTCGAACCCGGAATGAACTTGTATGGATGAATTCTATCAGACCATCGTCAATGGAGAACAATGAGCATTCCAAGGATAAGTGTTCTAAAAGGTAATCGTAGCCTCAAGCCTCATCAACCGGGTATGGCTAAAACAGGTGAGATGCACGTAAGGCTAAGTGGGTAGCACCCAAGTAAGACAAGATTTTCCCTTGTCTAGAGGTCCCTTTATTCGGCTGTGCAGGCGGTGGTTGGCCACAACCGCAGGGTTGTCTTATTCGGACTATCTAGTAAGGGGTAGCTCCGGTCTTGTGTTGCAGGAGATCAAGGTGGATCCTTGGTACAGTGATCTAGACCATGTACTTGACAGCAGTAGTCCTGCCATTGTATGGAATCCAATCTCCAATAAGTGATCTCAGACTTGATTGTATACCTATGTATGTTGGAATTTAATGAATTAAACAATTTCAGCTATGTGAGTATTTATTTGAAAACTCTAGACACTATTATAATATAACCAGATTTCCTATCAAATGCTTTGGTTATCATGAGGGAAAAACTTATCCGTGTTTATTTGCGAAGAGTCTTATAAGATACCTTTTATTTCAATTTTTTTTCAAGTTAAACAAATTAACCGTTTACTCGCACCAGACCTATGTATGACCCAGAGTTTATTCTGTTTTTCTTAAACTCTTGGGTACTCAAATTTTTACGAGTAACTAAGTGATTAGGTTGGCTTGACGAATTTTGGAAAAGCTTGGAGTTGGAGTCTTAGCGTGTGTATATATATATATATATATATATATATTTCCGCTGTGTTGGTATCATTTGTCTATTTGTATTTTGATGTAATGGATAGATAGGTCTTCACAACTGTCTACTATGATGTTGTATCTATGTGACTCTGATGTGTAATGACTATGTAATATCTATGTGATATAATATATTTTCCGTTTCCGTTGTGAGATTCTAATGTTATTATTTCTTTTTATCTATTCTCTTTTCTACCTATTTTCTTTCTTTATGATGATACGTCTTTCTATGGAATGTAAGGCGGGTCGTCATAGTTGGTATCAGAGCGAGGTTCAGATAATACGTAGGCTTTGGAGTAGTATATATCATGAGAGCGCGTATTTGTAATTTTTATATATCTATATACCCATCTAATTGTTGGGTTACCTATCCAAGCTTCCAACATGAGTTCTAAAGGAAGGAGATGCAGAGTTGTGGGCAACACGACGACCACTAATGGAAGAGGTCCGACTTCTAGCAAGGCTATAAATCCATCGCTGCCTCGAGTAAGTTTTGCTGCTTTATGCAATGATTTCCCAAATCTAGAAGGAAGACGTTTTAAAGAAACGGAGTCCATCATTGAAGTTCAGGTTTGGTTATGCTCGTGTGAGCGAATTGTTAAGAGTTTGGATCTGTCAGATGAGAAAAAGAGAGTGATGGCATCATGGCAACTTCAAGAAGGAGCAGCTGCATGGTGGGATGCATTTACCATGAATATTTCAGTGGATGATATTTCTTGGAGTAAGTTTAACGAATTGTTTGAGGAACAATTTATGCCTACAGCCGAGGAGACTCGTCTGTATAGAAATTTTCTGGATCTGAAGCAAGAGAGTATGTCAGTATCTGAATATGAGACTAAGTTCAATGAATTATCTCGCTACGGACCTAGACTTATTGACACTCCCCTCCTTAAGAATGAGATGTTTGTGCTGGGAATGAGGCTTGAGTTCCATGAGAAGATGATAGGATATCTTAAGGGATCATTTGTGGAATTGATTGACATGACATTGAGGTATGAGGAGCTTATGAATAGGAAACCTTTGGCATATGTAGCAGCACCAAGTGTAACTTCATCCAATCCGAACAAAAGAAAATTCAACACAAATTGGAAGAAGCAAGGCAAACGGAAATAGGGAGGCAACAAGGGAGCTCGTAAGAGTTATGTGTGTCAGCAAAGGGTCATTTGTCTAAGCAGTGCCCCATAGGTAGAACTCAGCAGCAACAGCATTAGAGTGGACCCAGTTCCGCATTGTTCAGAAGTCTTCGTGTTTCAACTGTCAACAGCTTAGACACATGGTGAAGGCTTGTCCACTTCTTCAGAGAGCTCAACCAACTAAGGTGTTTGCTATTCAAGAAGGACCATCAACTTCTTCTGATAGGAAAGGCAAAGGCGCTCTGGAAGGTACTTTGCTTTGAGATGGCATTTTTGTTAAAGTTCTATTTTATTCTGGTGCTTCCCTTAGTTTTATTTCTTTGGATACAGTAGAGAAGTTTCATCTCACCTCTATTATTGTGGACCGTTCTATTTTTGTATCTAATCCCTATAAGGGGAGTGACCAAGTTAGATAAGATCTGTAGAGACCTAAGAATTTCTCATCTGTCTCATAGTTTCTCTTGCAACCTATTAGTATTGGATTTCAAACGATTTGACCTTATTTTGGGAATGGATTGGATGGATAACCATAAGACTATTTTGATTTGTGAAGAAAGAACTGTGACTTTGGAAACTGAGTTGGGAAGGATCGCAAAAGTGACTTACGATAATTCTGGGTTTACTTGAGTAGTCTTTTGCATAGAATCGAGGCATCTCCAGAAGGTGTAGAATCCATCGAAGTGGTCATAGATTTTCCAAATGTCTTCGAGGAAGCTAAAGGTTGCCCCCCCCCCCCCCCCGCATCGGAAAATAGAGTTTCAGATCGACTTGGTTCCGGGAGCAGTACCTGTTGTTTAATCCAGTAGAAGGATGGCTCCGAGAGAGAGAGAGAGAGAGAGAGAGAGAGAGAGAGAGAGAGAGAGAGAGAGAGAGAATAGCTGGTGAAGTAGACCTAAGATTTCTTAGAGAGAGGTTTGATCCGGCCTAGTTATTCTAGTTAGGGTCCTGCTGTAGTCTTTGTGACCAAGTCGGATGGGTCATTGAGATTCTGTGTGGATTATCGGGAGTTGAATAAGGTTGCTATTAGGAATAAGTATCCCTTGCCCCATATAGACGATCTTTTTGATCAACTCCATGGAGCTTCTGTTTTCTTCCATCTGGATCTAGCTTCGAATTTTCACCAGCTAAGGGTAGCCGAGGATAATATACCTTTGACTGCGTTCAGAGGACCCAATTGTTTTATGAGTGGCAAGTTATGCCTTTTGGGTTAACCAACGCTCCTGCTTATTTTATGGATCTGATGAACCGAGTTATCCGGGATGTGCTAAACAAGTTCGTGCTCGTGTTCATCGATGACATTCTCATCTATTCCAAGTCTGAAGAGGAGCATAAGTGACATTTGGAGATAGTGTTGGAGACTTTGAGGAGGCATGTCCTGAAGGCTAAATTTTCAAAGTGCCATTTTTGGAAGTTGGAATTTAGATTTCTGGGGCATATCATATCTGGAGAGGGTATTTCTGTAGATCCGGCCAAAATAGCAGCTATTCAAGAGCGGAAGCAACCGCAGACTCCTACGGAAGTCCGTAGTTTTTAGGGTTTGGCAGGGTACTACAGGAAATTTATTAGGGACTACTCTAAGATTTCTTTGCATTTGACCAAGTTGACTAGGAAGGGAGAAAAGTTTAAATGGACCCCCAAGTGTGAAGAGGCATTCCTGGATTTAAAGGCAATGTTGACCAGTGCACCTAGAAGCACCTGTTCTAGCTATTCCTGATGGGAAGAGTAAGTTCGAAGTCTACATGGATGCTTGTGGAGTAGGGTTGGGTGCAGTGTTGATGCAGAATGGGAAAGTGATTGCGTATGCGAGTAGGCAGTTGAAGCCACATGAGAATAATTACGCTACGCATGATCTGGAATTTGTTGGCCATTGTCTTTGCTCTGAAGATCTGGATGCACTATCTGTTGGGAGAGAAGTTCGAGCTTGTCACTGATCATAAACCTTTGAAACATCTTTTCCTTGAAGGATCTGAATTTAAGGTAGCAGAGGTGGGTAGAATTTTTGGCATCATATGATCTAGATATTCTTTATACTCCAGGGAAAGCGAATGTTGTGGCGGATGCTCTGAGTAGAAGTGCAGTTCTAGCTATTTTGGAAGTTGTTCCATCTCCACTTGAAAGGATTGCGAGTAAGCAAGGATCGGATAGAAGATTGAGTGAAATCATTAGGAGAGTTAAGAATGGTCAGTGTTCCAATTTTGAGATTGATGACCAGGAAACCTTGAGGATCAACGGGAGAATCTGTGTTACGAATTTCAAGGATTTGAGGCAAGAAGTTTTGTTAGAGAGTCGTCGCTACAGGCTGAGTATCCACCCGGGGATCTCAAAGATGTATAAGGATATGAAGAGAGTCTTCCGGTGGAAAGACATGAAGAAGGATATTGTTGCTTTCATGAATGAATGTGCGATCAGTCAGCAGGTGAAAGGTGATCAACAGAAGACCACATAATTGTTACAGCCTTTGGAAGTCCCTAAGTGGAAGTGGGAAGCGATATTGATGGATTTTGTCGATGGTTTGCCAAGGACTAGAAAAAGAAATGAAGGAATATGGGTAATCGTAGACTGGCTGACCAAGAGCGCCCACTTTATTCCGGTTAAGGCAACCAAAACTGCAACGTCTTTAACGAAGATTTTCTTGAAGGAGATCGTCAGGTTGCACGGAGTTCCTATCAGCATAGTAAGTGACCATGACCCAATCTTTACCAGCAAATTTTGGAAGGCCTTGCAAGTAGCTTTGGGTATGAGATTGAGTTTAAGTACAGCCTATCATCCCCAGACCGACGAACAAACAGAAAGGCTGAATCGTATTCTAGAGGATATGCTAAGGGCTTGTGTACTGGATTTCGGTGGATCTTGGGAGGACCATCTGCACTTAGTGGAATTCTCATACAATAATGGTTATCAGGCGAGTATTAAGATGGAACCCATGAAGCTTTGTACGGGTGACCTTGTAGATCACCGTCCTCTTGGGTAGAGTCGGGAGATTGTCTTGTTCTTAGTCCAGATTTGATCTGAGAGGCATCTGCGAAGGTGGACCTGATCAAGAAAAGAATTAAAGCAGCCCATGATCGTCAGAAGAGTTATGCGGACAAGAGACGAAAGCAATTGGAATTCGAAGTCGGAGATTTGGTTTTGTCAAGGTTTCCCGATAAAAGGAGCGATCAGATTTGGAAAGACGGGAAAGCTTGCCCCAAGGTATATTGGATCGTTCTGTGTGCTCGAAAGAATGATGCTTTGGCCTATAGGATTGAATTGCCGGTCCGGATGGCTGGAATTCACAATGTTTTTCACGTATCTCACCTGAGGAAGTATGTGTACAACCCATCTCTAGTTGAGGAACCAACAGTGCAAGAAGATTTAGAGATCGAATCAGATAACGGTAGTCAGGCATCCAGTCCAGATAGTTGATTAAGATGAGAAGCAGTTCAGAAACAAAGTGGTGAAATTGGTCAAGGTTCAGTGGAGCGAGAATCCCAGAGATTGTACCTAGGAAACTCTAGATAGTTTTATGAAAGCCTATCCGGATTTGTGTCGGGATAGTTAGTATTGTTGTTTGAATGAATTGTTTGTTTGGATGTTAGTGTATGGATGATATATATGCTTGGATTGTTTGAAATAAAAGCTTTGGATTATCTTTTACTTTTAAATTTCGGGGAGGAAATTCTTTTAAGGGGGAGGAATGTGATATCCCGGAATTTTAAGAAAATATATGTGATAATCTTCTTTTATAAATTATTCAAATGAGCAAAATTATTCTTTTTCAAAAAAATAAAATTATGTGTTTGTTTATATATATAGGTAGATTTCAAATAGAATATGAATTTGAAATTCAAAAGATAAAAAACTAAAAAAATAAATTGGGTTTAAAAATTATATATATATATGTATATATATGTAACTGATTTTCTTTAGTATATAATTAGTTTTATATTATTTTCTTTAAAAGGTTTTATAAATATAAATAAAGGAAATGTATCAACTAAATAGAAAATAACATATAAAGTTTTATAAAACATATTGAAAATTAATTAACACATGCAAAATACAAGTGTAAGGTTATTAGCATGCATTTAAACAAGTGTCACAATTTTATTTATTTTCTTTTTATAAATCATAAATCAAGGTTATAAATACCTATACCATTCCCTTCTCATTTTCTTTTATTCAAACTTATTCAAAACCTGTAACAAACCAGAAGAAAATATCAAACAACAATCAACTTTTACAAATCTCAGTTTAAAGCAAGATTTCAACACAACTAAAATTCAGATCACAAGCAATTTTTAGTCTCAAGTTTCAAAAGATCAAAAGCAATATCAAGTTTTAAAGCACAAACTGTTTCAAAGCTTTCTGTTCAACATATCTGGTGAGTAAACAACCTGTATAAGCTTTAACCTGTTTAATCTTGATGCATGTGAATGATATTTGAAATGATGATGTGATAAATGATTGCATGAATGAAATTATGCTTGCATATTTATAAATATGAAATTGTTTAAGTGTGCATGGCTGTATACATATATATCCCTGTTTTTGTACTTACAAGCTAAAATCTAGATCAAAAATCAAATTCTCTTCATATATTCTCTTATAGGCTTTGGTATTTAAACAAGTTATGATTGTTCTAGCATAAACTAAGTTTTAAAAATATTTATAAGTATAGTCTGAATATTTTCTGGAAAATCAAGAAATACAGGGAAAACTTTAAAACATGTTAAATTCAAACAACACGATTCTTGGATTCACATATGTAATCTAAATCACCATCGAAAATCATGAATTTTAATGGTAAAATCCAGATTTTTAGTGTTGAGATGAGTGAGGAATCTTGGGTTGATCAAAATTTGGGTTTTGAGCATTTTCTGGTGATTGAAGGGATCGGGGTGGTCGGGATCACGCCTGGAGGTAGCGTGGAGGTTGACGAACTAGGAAAAATGAAAGTTGGATTTTTCAGTCACCGTGGCGGCAGCTAATCGTCGGAGTAGGGTTTAGGCCCAGGTTTTTGTCGAGGTTGAAAAGTAGGCTGTTGCGTCGTCACTAGAGCACCAGAGATCATCGGAGGTGGGGGAAAAGGCGCGTGGTTGGCCGGCAAACCTATGGACGGAGTTTCGGTGGTTCTGGAGGTCGGAGGCGTCAGGTCGAGGTGGTTTTTGGGTGATGGTTTGTTCATGTCTGTTCGATTTTGATTTTGGGTTTATGTTGAAGTTTAGGAGTCGGAATCGAAGGTGGAGGTGATCGTCGATGTGCTGGAGGTCGCGTCGGTGGTTCGAGTCGCTTCGATCATCTGTGGATGTGCACGAGTTTTGCGTGTCAGTGGGATTGGAGGAGAAAGATTGCCTCGGGGAAGGTCTCGGGGTAGCAGTGTTGAGGCTCGAGTCTGGTGTCGGGTAGGATGCGTGAGAATTTTTCATGTATAACAGTTTTAAAGCTTATACTAAACTTAGTTTTTTTTAAAAAAGAAGAAGATTTTCTCGGGAGTGTCTCGGGTTGGGTGCCGGGTTGAACTCGGGTTTATAATCATAACAGTTTTAAAATTTAAATTAAGCAAGTTTTTAAAATTTAAAATAAATCAAGTTTAAACTATTTATTAAGATCAATTTCTTTTATATAATAATGTTTTTAGATAATTGGTTTAAGAGTTGTATGATTTATTTAATTTAAATTAATTAAGTAAATTCTTAAGTTTATTTTAAACTTAAATTAGATGTGAAATTAAGTAGTTAATTATAAAGGTAAAAATGTTTTTAAAATTATATGTTAATGATAATTATTTCCAAGATTATTAATTAAGATTTTAATATAATTTAGTAATTAATTAAGATAAAAGGCTTTATCTTTAAAATTTTAATTAAGGCCTTGGATAATTAAAAATTAATTAAATTAATGAAGTAATTAAAAAGAAATTAATTAATTAATAATTAAAGATTAGTTAATTAATAATTAAGGATTAATAAAACAGGCAATTAAGGATTAATTAATTAGTGATTAAGAATTGATTAATTAGTAATTAAGAATTAATTAATTTGTAATTAAGGATTAATTAATTAGTAATTAAGGATAAATTAAGTATTAATTAAGCACTAATTAATTAGTGATTAAAGGATAATTAATCGGTAATTAAAGAATTAATTAATTAATAACAATAATTACAAAATGATTAATTAATTATTATTTTTTGGCAAGGCAAATGATTAATTAATTTAATAATTAATTAAAATGGTTTGTAATTAATTAATGACGTATTTAAGCAGGTTAGGTAATTAATTCATAAGCAGCTAATTTAAGTTGATTAATTAAATTAATTATAATTATGGATTAATAAGTCTTGCTTATGGATGATTGATTGTATAGAATGTCTGGATTGATAATTATTTATAGTATGTTAATCTGTGATGTACTGTGATATGCAATACTTTGGATATAGCTGTGATAAATGTGAGTTATTTATCTGTGATGAATGCTGTGTAAATTCAATGTTTTGGATTAAATTAAATTGTTTACTTAAACAACTTGGTCTTAAAAGAAACGTTTGGATTTCGATGAGACCGGCATCAGATATCAAATTTGTTATCCGAAAACCACATCGGTCCAAGTTAAACGATAGGTCGTGAAATCTCAAGTGAAGAATGAAGATTCAAAGTGCAAGGGCTATTTGTCGTTAACTCTGAGGGTGATTTCAAAACGAGTGTAACGAAGATAGTGTCTTCGGTTTCGTTCGAAGCCGGAATGAACTTGTATGGATGAATGCTATCAGACCATCGTCAATGGAGGACGATGAGCATTCCAATGATAAATGTTCTAAAAGGTAATCGTAGCCTCAAGCCTCATCAATCGGGAATGGCTAAAAGAGGGGAGGTGCACTCAAGGCTAAGTGGGTAGCACCCAAGTAGGATAAGATTTTCCTCTGTCTAGAGATCCCTTTATTCGGCTGTGTGGGTGGTTGTTGGCCACAACCGCGGGGTTGTCTTATTCGGACTATTCAGTAAGGGGTAGCTCCAAACTTGTGTTGCAGGGGATCAGGGTGGATTCTCGGTACAGTGATCTAGACCACGTACTGTGACGGACGGTACCCCAGTAGCCCTGCCATTGTATGGAATCCAATCTCCAATAAGTGATCTCAAACTTGATTGTATACCTATGTATGCTGGAATTTAATGAATGTAACAATTTCGGTTATGTGAATATTTATTTGAAAATTCTAGACACTATTATAATATAACTAGATTTTCTATCAAATGTTTTGGTTATCGCAAGGGAAAAACTTGTCCATGTTTATTTGCGGAGAGTCTTACGAGATACCTTTTATTTATAAGTTTTTTCAAGTTAAACAACTTAACCGTTTACTCACACCAGACCCATGTCTGACCCGGAGTTTATTCTGTTTTTCTTAAACTCTTGGGTACTCAAATTTTTATGAGTAGCCAAGTGATCATGTTGGCTTGACGAATTTTGAAAAAGCTTTGAGCTGGAGTCTTGGAGTGTTCCGCTGTGTTGATGTCATTTTTATGTTTGTATTTTGAAATGTAATGGATAGACAGGTCTTCACGATCGTCTACTATGATGTTATATCTATATGACTTTGATGTGTCATGACTATTTAATATCTATGTGATATAATATATTTTTCCGTTACCGCTGTGAGATTCTGATGTTGTTATTTCTTTCTTTCTATCTATTTTCTTTTCTACCTATTTTATTTCTTTATGATGAACGTTTTTCTATGTAATGAAAGGCGGGTCGTCACACCAATCGATAGAAAATTCCTCATCTAACAAGTTTTTTGAGTTGTTGTTGAAAAGTAGAATCTAATTTTAATTTTACTCTTCGATTTTTTTTTTTTTTTTTTTTTTTTTTTTGCATTTTTATCTTTTGTTTTAAAAAAAGAAAAATATTGTGTTTCAGTTGAGCATTTGAATACAATCTGTTCTCGCTTTCAAGTTTGTTTGGTGTTACTGGTTGTTCTTGGTTCCCTGTTCTCATTTTCATAGTTCACTTGCATCTTCACATCACATTACAAATTCTTCTTTAGTTTATCCGCATTCTCTTTAGTTTAAAGTTTTAAAAAAAGAAATTAATAAATTTCATTTTTCTTCCTTTTGCATTTCAGGAAAATCAGATTTTATTTGCATTTCATTACATTGCATTGTTACAGCATTTGATCTGTCTAATACAAATTTATGTTATAGGCATTTGGATAAGAAAAAAAATGCATTGCCTCCCTCACTACTTTCAACTACCACCATACATAATTACCTCAACCATCTCAAACTACTTCCAGATCATCATTCACTACTCCATCATCAAACTCCAGCACAATCACCTACCCTCCAACATTGCCTCATCGTTCACCTTATCTCGCCAACCAAACAAACATCAACGCTAACACATCTGCTGCTAACACCTTTGCATTCTCCTCTCCACTAATTCCGACTGTCTATCACAGGCTCCTCCTTCAAACATCACTTCAACCACCACATTACACAACTCTGCTTCAAACAACCCCTCTGCCTTTCAACTTCCAACACACAAAACTGCCTCTATTTACTGTCTTCGCAACAACCTAGCACCACTACCATTTCAACAACATCACCAGTGCAATCCAAGTTCATCTTCTACCAAGTTTCCTCCTACTACATCCCCAATCCACTTCCAACCATCAACACAATCACCATTTGCCTCACTGCCTCGTCAACACCAGCACTTCCTCCCCTGCTTTGCCATCATCAACACATTCCCAGAACTAACCACTTCAAACTGCTGTCTCCATCCACTCAACTCGCAGAAGCACTATAACATAGCAATACCACCCAAAAAAAACACTACTTCCACATTTCAACCTGCCATATTTCCCTTCCTTTGACTGAATCACAATTGTCGGCATCTCATCTTAAAGTGCCATGCATTGCCTAATCCCAAACATCTACAGCAATCCAACTCGCAATCACCAAACCAACTCCATACATCTGCAAACACAATCATATCACATCCTCATCAATAGCAAATCCACCTGAAACCCACCTTCGCTATACCACATCAACCACTTCACCTCTTCATTAGACCAACCACAAATAGCAACTCTACTTCTCAAATCAGATTTCAAATTCCTCCGCCACTTTCCTTGCTTTCTCAATCAAATCACTGCCAAACCATTTCCACTTCAACTACTGTCATCTACAAACAACAACATCTCCCTGAACTTCATTGCCTAAACCAACTTCATCACAACAAACCCCTACTTCGTCCCCTGCAAACATAAAAAACAACCGCTCTCTACCATCACAAAAAATGAAAATCACCACCACCACACCCTGCTTCATCAATCACCTTCACCTCTCCTCACTATCAACATTACCATCACAACCTGCTACACCACACAAACTGCCGCAAGTAACCCAAAACACCAATACAACAACCTTCAACAACCACATTCCTTTCCAGCCTAAACCACTCCTGCACATCACTGCGACTTCATCCATATTGCCTCCTTCATCAACCACAATCCACCACTCAGACACTCGAATATTAAAAATCTTCAATGAACACCCCAACTCTTCCCATCTCCAATACAACAACCACCCACAGCAAAAACCCCAAACCCGAGACCGCAAACTCAATTCCAGACCTCACCTCAAATTGCCACTGCGGCCATCCCTCTTTCCTGCCTAGACACGAATACCTGCATCCACCTCGACGCACTTCCTCCCTTCTGCCAATTCAATCACCTCAGCAAACCCCGCCTCCACCTCCTCAAACCCGCAAACCCACCAAAATCCAAATCAGCAATCCCAGCCCCCGCAACCAATTCCAAACCTAAACCCCAAACTTCTTCTTTTCTTATTGATTTTTATTTCTCTACATTTTTTTTCTTTCGATTTCCTTTTTTATTTCGCATTTTTGTTCGAAGGAAGTCGCGTTTTAATAGAGTGAAGTGGGTAGGGTTGATTGCGTAATATCAGATAGGGTGCATTGATTGCGGGCTTGCTTGTGGGCTGAGATTAAGTTCTTTATTCTTTTTTGTTTAAAGTATAAATTCATCTTATCTTTAGAAAAATTCATTTGGTTTGGGTTTTGGAATCCATGACCAAGTTTTATGAAATCAATTTTTGGAATTTGGTTTTTAGAATTGTATTCATGTTTATATATATATGTGTTATGTTTTTTTTTATTCTAACTCTTCTATTGTGAATCTTTATTTTTCTTCTAAAAAAACCTTTCAAAAGGAAATTTTTTTTGTCTTTGTTCGGTTTTTATTTTTTTCAACAAAAAAAAAATTCAACACTTTTGTGGGTTGCAAATCGCAAGAAACTAAGGAGATGATATGCTTGCCAAAGAACTGCTTTGCTTGCCGAAATAAACTGCTTGCTTGAAATGAAATTTTACGCTAAAAAAATTCGCTACTTTAAAATTATTTGTTAATAATTCTGCATGCTTTAGTACCGTGCTCTTTTCTCTTTTTTCCCTTATATTGTTGTTTTCTTGCATTTTAAAATAATTCAAAAAAAATCTCATTCGTAGTTTCATCGTTAAATTACGTTTAATTTCTTATTTGCATTCATTTCATCTTGTTTTTGTTTCTTAAGTGAAATACCCAACTCCAGATAGGTTTGAGGATTTCATCACACCTTCCTTGGCCCATAAATCACGTTTCTTAGTAGAATTTGAATAATAATAATAATAATAGCGGTTGGACATTGGACTTAGGGGTTTCACGAGCTCATATAGGGCTTAATTTTATCTTAACAAATTGTCTTCTTTCAACAATCTAATTTCTTGGTATCTAGGCTACGGCAGAGCAATAATCATTTATAAATATTACAGTGATTCGTAAATATTATAATGATTGTTTTCCTGAATATACTTAAACCTTCGGCTGCATAGCTACGATGATTCGTGGTGCACCGGTAACCCATATCCCTTACCTAGCCAAGAACTATTATGTTGGGTTAAGTCAAAGTGTGATTATATAATTTTGGGTTAGAAGCTACCAAGGACATAAAATTTGTAGTTAAATTCTCTCATTCATTTAGTTGTATTAGTTCATACATATATAAAAAATAAAAATAAAATCCAAAAGTAAAAATAAATTTACATTTTAGTTTACTTAGTTTTTCCAAAATAAAAATCCCAAAAAAAACCTTTTCAAATATTTTCCTTTGAAAAAGAAGAAAAAAAGAAAAAAACCAAACAACAAAAACAAGCTTTTTACTTAAGTTAGTTTTTTTTTTCAAGAAAAACAAAATCCAAAAAAGAAAAAAAATCTTTTCAAAAACAAAAACTTAAAAAATAAAAACATAAATAAACTTTAAAATCCGTAAAAAACAAAAATCAAAACTCCTTTTGAAAAATAAATTCTTTTTGGTAAATATTTTTTCTTCAAAAAAAATATAAAAAAAGAATTTTTCACTTCATTTCATTTTCTAAACCTTGTTTTCATTCTCTTTAATTTAATTGTCCCTTCTTTCTCTCCTTGACCTTTCCACTTATCCGTAAGTATCGGCATCGTGACATGGCAATGAATTGTTTAAGTCGAACAAATGATCCTCCAACGATGGCAAACGAAAATGCCCCACGCACTCTTATGGATTGAATCTTTCCCGATAGAGTTTCTATTCCTTCTTATATCACATTACCAAACCTAATGGATGATCACTATGAAACTCATTCCAATCACACTGCCATGCTTTCGAAATTTAGCAATTTTGAACATGATGGCCCTTACATTTTCTTAACAAAATCCGAACAAGTTTGTGCAACCATTGAACTCCAACAAATTTGTGATGATGGAATCAAACTTTGGTTAATTCCATTTGCCCTTACTGATTACGCTGAAAAATAGTTGTATAGCTTACTGTCATACTCAATCAGAACTTGGGAAGAATTTGTTAAATTTTTTAAAAAAAGTTCCAGTCCTTAGAAAAAACAACTAAAATCTGAAACGAAATTGTCAATTTTCATTAATTCAAGGGTGACCCTTTTAGAAAATATTTTAAAAGATTTAAAGAGCTTTTGATAAAATGTCCAAACCATAATTTTGAAAAATGTGCTCTTTTGCCAAATCTTATATGATGGAGTTGAAAATAGAATCTATGTGCCAAGGCAATTTTCTCGCCCAACCTCATGACAAAGCTTGGTAATTTATTGAAAACTTGGTTGAAAAGTCATCCCAATAGGAACGTTCTAACATAAAATCCATTTACTCATTATTGAGTGCGCACTCGATAGGATCATTGTTGGCTTTCGAAGCTAAAATCGATGTAATGATCAACAAATTTGATTATGTTTTCTCATCCAACTAAATGAACCAAGCTTCCCAACCAATGTTTATAAATGCAACGATCTGAATCACATTGTGGATTAGTGTCCTAATTCAGAAGAACAACTCAATCTTTTAACAAGGTTAAGAGTAACCCATTTTCTCTAACGTACAATCCTGGTTGAAGAAATCATTCTAATTTTGCATGGAATCAAAATAATTCTAACACGAATTCGGTTCGTCCCCATTTTCAAGCATTTTCGAACAACGCTTCAATTCCACCCTTTCAGCCCAATCACTTCCAACAAAAATTTATGTCTTCATCTCAAAATCAACCACAACAATCTTTTTCTCCTTAAGACGATAAACGATTGACTTCACTTGAGAAAAGTCTTGAAACTTTGGCTAAAGCAAAAACTCAAAGCCTCCAATCAAATAGCAATTTGCAAAAAAAAAAAATTAACCTCATACATGCAGAAAATGAACCCGTTTATTACCAAACTTGAACTGCAAATGAGTCAATTAGCCACATCTATGAGTAAACATGAATGAGGGACATTCCCAAGTCCTCCAGTTTCGAATCCAGAAATCAAAACATGAATTCGAATCAAGCTCATGTGGTTCAAGATAGCAATGTAAAACAAATGAATGCTATCACAACTTTGCATTTCGATAAACAAATCAATAACCACGTTGTTAATCCAAATGATTTACTGAAAGCTCCTCTTAACATTTCTAAAACTACAAGTGATACAGAACAAAACACCGAGTGAAACATTGAATCAAATGTCAATCCAAATTCTTCTTCAACTCAAGTAAACCGAAGTACTGAGTAGCGAATTCCATTTCCATGTTGCCTTCAACCCAAGAAACAACCTGATCAAATGGAAAAGATGTTGGAAATTTTCAAACATGTGAAAGTGAGCATTCCTCTTCTTGATATTGTTCAACAAGTTCCAACTTCCGCTAAATTCTAGAAAGACTTGTTTACTCAAAAATGCCACATTCAAGTACCTAAGTAAGTTTTCTTAGCTGCTGGTCTTAGTGAAGTTTTGTCTCAATCAGTCCTTGTTAAATACAAAGATCCTAGATGTCCGAAGATTTTGTGCACAATATGAGACAAAAAGATTAATAAGTGCTTACTAGACTTGGTTGCGAGTGTCAATTTGATTCCTTATTTAGTTTACCAACAACTTGGCTTAAGTGAACTAAAACCAACGAAAGTGACTCTTTAATTTGTCAATCATTCGATAAAGAAACCAATGGGAGAAATTGAAGATGTATTCATCAAAATCGGTCCATTCATACTCCTGACCGCTTTCATCATTCTAGAGACACAACCCATGAATAATCTGACGAGTCAAATTCCATTGATTTTTGGATGACACTTCTTAGCTACTTCAAATGTTTTAATCAATTATTAAAATGGTTTGATGAAAATTTCTTTTGGAAACATCACTTTGGATCTTAACATGCTCAATTTTGAAAATCATTCGAATGAACCACTCAACCAAATTTTGGAAGTTAGCTCCATTTAAGAAAATTTGACGAACGCGAGACCAAATATGAACAATAGTTTCAAGACCAGCCAAATGAGATTGAAAATGTGCTTCCATTTGAACCCCTCATTATTGAGTTAGAACATCAATCGAATTCTTTGATTAAGCAACCTTTTAGGTTGTAACTCAAACCCCTTCCCGATCACTTTAAGTATGCATACTTAAGTGACAACGAAATGTTTCCTATCATAATCTCTTCAAATCTCTTTTTTAATCAAGAATCTTCCCTTCTTTCAATTTTATCGAAATACAAAGAAGCATTTGGATGGTCGATTACTGAAATAGAGGGAATTAGTCTCGCTCTTGTTCAACAACGTATCCATTTGTTGACAAAGCCAAGCCTGTTCATAACATGCAACAAAGGCTTAACCCAAAAATGAAAAATGCGGTTCAAGATTAATTCTTAAACTCCTTAATAATGGAATCAAATACCCTATTCTATTTGTTCGTGGGTTAGCCCAATTCCTGTCGTGCCAAAAAAGTCTGGACTGACCGTTATCAAGAACGATGCTAACGAACTCATTCCAACTCATACTCAAATGAATTGGTGTATTTGCATTTATTATCAAAAATTAAATATTGCAACATGTAAAAATCACTTTCCTCTTACTTTCATCGACCAATGCTTCAACCATTAGCCGACCATGAATTCTATTGCTTTCTTGATGGCTATTCCGTTATAACCAAATTCCAATCGCTTTCAAAAATCAAGAAAAAACGACTTTCACGTGTCCCTGTGGCAACTTTGCATAATGAAGAATGCCATTTGGCCTTTACAACATAGTTGCCACGTTCCAAAGATGCATCTTCAACATCTTTTTTGGCATGATTGAATGCTTTCTAAAAGTGTTGATGGATGATTTTTCCTTCTTTGGAAACTCTTTTTCCGAGTGCTTACACCATCTTGAGTTGGTTCTGAATCGATGTAAGGAAGAACACTTAATGTTGAATTGGAAAAATGTCATTTCATGGTCAAACATAGCATTATCCTTGGGCATGCCATTTCAAACAAAGGCATTGTGGTAGGTAAAGCTAAAGTTAACGTAATTGCGAATCCACCCATTCTTAAATTTGTCAAAGACATTCATTCATTTATTGGACGTGCTGGTTTTTATCGACGCTTTGTGAAAGACTATAGTAAAATCACTCGACCACTGATGACTCTTCTTAGAAGGATGTTCCATTTGACTTTATTTTTGACCGTGTATTTGCTCTTAAACATCTCAAAAATGAACTCATTTCCGCTTCCATCATTTGCTCATCCAATTGGGATCTTCCGTTCGAAATAATATGCGATGCCTTTAACTTCACAATCAGTGTTATCTTAGGACAATGAATCAACAAAATTCTTCATGACATTTACTATGCTAGTATGACTTTAACCGATACTCAACTCAATTACATTACTACAGAAAAAGAGGTTCTAGTGGTAGTCTTTGCCCTCAAAAAGTTCCGACCTTATTTGATTGGCTCATACATTACTTTTTACACCGACCATTCTGCTCTTAAATACCTTTTCGCTGAAAAGGATGCTAGGTCTCATTTAATCCGTTGGATCCTTTTACTCCAAGAATTTGACCTTATGATCAAAGACAAAAAAGAATCCGATAATATCATTGTTGGTCATTTGTTGCGTCTTCCAAATGTACCACCTTCTTTACCGATTAACGAGAACTTCCCCGATGAAAAACTTCTTTATGTTTCCATCGATCCATGGTTTGCCGATATTTAGTCACTAAGGAAACTCCTTCATTTTATTGAAAAAAGATAAACATAAATTTCTTTCCCAAGTCAAGTACTTCTATTGGGATGATCCATGCTTGTTTAAGTATTGTTCCAACCACGTTGTGTCCTATATTGCGAAATAAAGAGTGTTCTTTCGTTTTGTCGTGACCAAGCTTGTGGTGGTCATTTTGGTCCGAAGAAAGCGGCGCAAAAGATGCTTAAATGTGGTTTTTATTGGCTTGCGCTTTTCAAAGTTGCATTTGAGTTCTGTAAAAATTGTGCTCGCTGCCAAATTTTAGGAAAAATCTCTCGACAAAACATGATGCCTTTAAACCCTGTTCTTACGATAAAAATCTTTGACATTTAGCGTATTGACTTTAAAGGGCTATTTCCCAATTCTTTTGGAAATCTGTTCATTCTTGCTATTACTTACATCTTTGAATAGGTTGAAATCATTCCTTTTGAAACAAATAACCACAAAGTTGTTGTTGAAATCGATAAAAGAAAACATATTTTCAAGGTTTTGAACACCTCGCACAATAATAAGTGATAATGGAACTCATTTATGCAATCGATCATTTGAAACTCTAATGAAGAAATACTCGCTAACCCATAAGTTATTCACTCCTTATCATCTTCAAACTTGTGGCTAAGTTTAAGTTTCAAATCGCCAAATTAAGCTAATTCTGGAGAAAACTATAAATAAAAACCAAAAAAATTGGTTACAACAATTGACAGACGCGCTTTGGGCTCATAGAACTATGTTTAAAACCAATTTGATATGTCTCCTTTTAGGCTAGTATATGATAAAGCATGACATTTACCTATCGAACTTGAACATGAAGCATTGCGGATGGTTAAGAACGTAAACTTTGATCCTGAAAAACTGGTGAAAACAGAAAATTGCAACTCAATGAATTAGTGAACATTAGGAACAAAGCGTATGTAAATGAGAAAATTTATAAAGAAAGAACAAAAGTTTTTCATGACAAGTCAATCCTAGGGAGAAAAAAATTTCCAAATCAAAAAGTTCTTTTGTATGACTCTCGGCTTCGTTTATTCCTTGGGAAATTAAAACCAAGGTAGACAGGACCATACTTCGTACGTATCGTTTTTCCACACGATGCCATAGAAATAAAAAACCCTAGGGATGGTTCGATTTTTAAATTCCAAGTTCATCGTTTAAAACCTTACTTGGAATTGGCGAGTGATCGAGAGGAGGAGCTCATGATTCTTCATGAGCCATGCTACGGCTAGTAGAAATTTTAACCCTCTCTTGTAAATATGCACATATTTTTCCATGTTACACTCATTATATCATACATTGATTGTGGAGACACAGTCAAAATCAAGTGTGGGGGAGTTTCATGTTCATTTTTATTTTTTTATAGTTTATTTTTTGCATTTTCTTTCCAAGAAAAATAATAATTTCCAAAACAGATTTTCTTTTTAGTATATTGATTTACTTTTGAAGAAACACTACATGATAAGTATATACTTTGGTTATTAAATTGAAAATTATGAAAATTTACCTGTCTCAACAAAAAAAAAAGTTTGATTGCAAGTAACTAGGCTTAACAAGTATATAGGAAGGTCCATAGGTGATAATTATGAAGTATGTCCTGATTGTAATCTTTATTTATTTAAAGTAAAGGCGATAACATTTTTGATCTTCTGAGTTAAGTGATGTTAAAATGATTTTTCGCGATTCCCTCTTTTAAAAAAAAAAGTGTTTATAAAAATAAGAAACATCTAGATTCAAAAGTTCACACGCAAGTGTGTACGCTCGCCATGCTCTGTACCCTTCTCACGTAATCCCGTAAGGCAGTGCATGATCAGTATATCTAGCCTCTATTTATCTGAGTTAGGTGTATATAAATAAAATTAAAATAATAAACATCTAGAGTCATGTGTTCATACACAAGTATGTACACTCTCCATGCTCTATACCCTTCTTACGTAAGCCCGAAAAGCAGGTATATCTGGCCTCAGTTTATCTGACTTAGGTGTGTAAATAATAATAATGTTAATACTTTTCAAAAATAGAGGGAGCAAGAAATTGAAAGCCAAGCACTATTTTCTCTTATTTGATTTGACTTGCTATTCAAAAGAAATAAAAATACCACTTTGCAAAACTTTGATAATCTACTAAAGGATCCATTTCATGGTTGCACTATATTATCAACTGTAACAACTAGTCAAATTAGTGTCCAATTGTGATGATAACTTAATTTTTGTTAGAAGTTTTGATGAGTAAAGGGACTAAAATTTCTTAATAATGAACAAAACTCATATTTAACTTACTCGTGTCAATATAAAAGTCAATTCTTCATTTGTAAATATTTTTAGGAACTCGCATCATGTAGTCACATTAGAATTTTGCGTATCGCATTTGGATTTTGTGAGTAGCATCCGTTGAAAACCCTTAAAAGACAACACTCGTCCTACTAGGGACACTTAGAGGTTTAATGGCTTGTTGCATATGCTCAATACAATTGTGTTTCCAATGAAAACGGATCTATCCTAGTTTTAGCTTATTCAAGGACAAATAAAAAGATAAGTGTGGAGGTACCTAATGTGCATGTAAAAGTATATATTTTTACTTCCACATTTAATCTTCTTTTAATTAAATAAATGAGCATATTAAGGTATTTTACATGTTTAAACCAAAATTTAATTTTTTTTCAAATCATCATTGATTCGTTTTCATTTGGGAGGTAAAATGGTAATTTTGTGTGTGATTTAATGTGATAAAATTAATTTGCACATTTTTATTTTTATTTTTAGGAAATGGAGTGCAAATATAAAGAGGCTTGTGATGTCCCGGAATTTTAGGCAATTAAATATATGATAATCTTCTTTTGCAAATTATTCAAATGAACAAAATTATTCTTTTTCAAACAAAAATAAATTATGTGTTTGTTTATATGTATATATATAGGTAGATTTTAAATAGAATTTGAATTTTAAATTGAAATTCAAAAGATAAAAATCTAAAAAAATAAATTGGATTTTAAAATAATATATATGTATATATATAAATGATTTTCTTTAGTATATAATTAGTTTTATATCATTTTCATTAGAAGATTTTATAAATATAAATAAAGGAAATGTATTAACTAAATAGAAAATAAAATATAAAGTTTTATAAAAACTTATTAAAAATTAATTAACATATGCAAAATACAAGTATAAGGTTATTAACATTCATTTAAAAAAGTGTCACAATTTTATTTATTTTCTTTTATTTTTAAAAATCATTAATCGAGGCTGTAAATATCTATACCATTCCCTTCTCATTTTCTTTTATTCAAACTTATTCAAAACCTGTAACAAACCAGAAGAAAACATCAAACGACAATCAACTTTTACAAATCTCGGTTTAAAGCAAGATTTCAACAAAACTAAGCTTTAGATCAAAAGTGATTTACAGTCTCAAGTTTCAAAAGATCAAAAGCATTATCCAGTTTTCAAAGTACAAAAAGTTTCAAAGCTTTCTTTTCAACATATCTGGTGAGTAAACAACCTGTATAAGCTTTAACCTGTTTAATCTTGATGCATGTGAATGATATTTGAAATGATGATATGATAGATGTTTACATGAATGAAATTATGCTTGCATGTTTATAAATATGAAATTTTTTAAGCGTGCATGACTATATACATATATATCCCTGTCTTTGTACTTACAGGCTAAAATCTAGATTAAAAATCAAATTCTCTTCATATGTTCTCTTATAGGCTTTGGTATTTAAACAAGTTATGATTGTTTTTGCATAAACTAAGTTTTAAAAATATTTCTAAGTAAAATTAGTGTTAATATTTTTTGGAAAATCAAGAAATACAAGGAAAACTTTAAAACATGTTAAATTCAAATAACACGATTCTTTGATTCACATATGTAATCTAAATCACCATCGAAAATCATGAATTTTAAAGGTTAAATCCAGATTTTTAGTGTTGAATTGAGTGTGGAATCTCGAGTTGATCAGAATTTGGGTTTTGAGCATTTTCTGGTGATCGGAGGGCTCGAGATGGTCGGGATTACGGCTGGAGGTAGCGGGGAGGTTGATGAACTAGGGGAAAATGGAAGTTGGATTTTTAGATCACCGTGGTGGAGGCTAATTGTCGAGTAGGGTTTAGACTCAAGTTTTGGTCGAGATTGGAAAGTGGGCTGCTGCGTCATCACTAGAGCACCGGAGATCATAGGAGGTGGGGGAAAAGGTGCGTGGTTGGTCGGCGAACCTATGGACGGAGATTCGATGGTTCTGGTGGTTGGAGGCGTTAGGTCGATGTGGTTTTTGGGCGATGGTTTCTGGTTCCCGTTGTTTATGTCTGTTCGATTTTGATATTGGGTTTATATTGAAGTTTAGGTGGTCGAAATCATAGGTGGAGGTGGATAGCATCGGTGGTCGGAGTCGCTTCGATCATCGGTGCACGTGCACAAGTTTCAGGTGTCTATGGGATTGGAGGAGAAAGGTTGCCTCGGGGAAGATCTCGGGGTAGCAGTGTTGAGCCTCGGGTCTTGTGTCGAGTAGGATGCGTGAGAGTTTTTCATGTATACATTTTTAAAGTTTAAACTAAACTTAGTTTTTTTTTTAAAAAGAAGATTTTCTCGGGTGTGTCTCAGGTTGGGTACCGGGTTGAGCTCGGGTTTATAATTATAACAGTTTTAAAATTAAAATTAAGAAAGTTTCTAAAATTTAAATAAATCAAGTTTAAACTATTTCTTAAGATCAATTTCTTTTATATAATAATGTTTTTGAATAATTGGTTTAAGAGTTGTATGATTTATTTTACTTAAATTAATTAAATTCTTAAGTTTGTTTTACAGTTAAAATAGATATGAAAATAAGTAGCTAATTATAAAGGTAAAAATGTTTTTTAAATTTATATGTTAATGATTATTTCCAAGGTGATAATTTGGTAATTAATTAAGATAATAAGGTTTATCTTTAAAAATTTAATTAAGGTCTTGGATAATTAAAGATCAATTAAATTAATGAAGTAATTAAAAAGAAATTAATTAACTAATTAATTAATAATTAATGATTAGTTAATTAATAATTAAGGATTAATAAAACAGGTGATTAAGGGTTAATTAATTAGTGATTAAGAATTAATTAATTAGTAATTAAGAATTAATTAATTTGTAGTTAAGGATTAATTAAATAGTAATTAAGGATAAATTAAGTATTAATCAAGCATTAATTAATTAGTGATTAAAGGATAATTAATCATTAGTTAAAGAGTTAATTAATTAATAAAAGTAATTAAAGAATGATTAATTAATTCAATAATTAATTAAAATGGTTTGTAATTAATTAATAATGTATTTAAGCAGGTTAGGTATTTAATTCACAATTATTAATTTAATTTGAGTTAATTAAATTAATTATAATTATGGATTAATAAGTATTGCTTATGGATGATTGATTGTATAGAATTTTTGGATTGATAAATATTTATAGTATGTTAGTCTGTGATGTATTGTGATATGCCATACTTTGGATATAGTTGTGATAAACGATTCTATGTTTTGGATTAAATTAAATTGTTTACTCAAACAACTTGTCCTTAAAAGAAACGTTTGGATTTCGATGAGACCGGGATCGGATATCAAATTTGTTACCCCGAAAACCACATCGATCCAAGTTAAACGATCGGTCGTGAAATCTCAAGTGAAGAATGAAGATTCAGAGTGCAAGGGCTATTTGTCGTTAACTCTGAGGGTGATTCCAAACGAGTGTAACGAAGATAGTGCCTTCGGTTTCGTTTGAATCCGGAACGAACTTGTATGGATGAATGCTATAAGACCATCGTCAATGGAGGACGATGAGCATTACAAGGATAAGTATTCTAAAAGCTAATCGTAGCCTCAAGCCTCATCAACTGGGAATGGCTTAAACATGGGAGGTGCATGCAAGGCTAAGTGGGTAGCACCCAAGTAGGATAAGATTCTCATGTCTAAAGGTCCCTTTATTTGGCTGTGTGCGCGGTTGTTGGCCACAACTACGGGTTGTCTTATTCGGACAATTTAGTAAGGGGTAGGTCCGGTCTTGTGTTGCAGGGGATCAGGTAGATTCGTCTGTATATAGAGACTCGTCTGAAGCAAGGGAGTATTTCGGTATCCGAATATGAGAATAAGTTCAATGAATTATCTCCCTACGAACCTAGACTTATCGACATGCCCCTCAAGAAGAATGAGATGTTTGTGATGGGAATGAGGCCTGAGTTCCACGAGAAGATAACAGCACATCTTAAGGGATCATTCGTGGAATCAATTGACATGGCATTGTGGTATGGGTAGCTTATGAATAGGAAACCTTTGGCATATGTAGTAGCACTAAGTGGAACTTCTTTCAATCCAAACAAAAGAAAATTCAACCCAAATTGGAAGAAGCAAGGCAAAGGGAAAACGGGAGACAACAATGGAGCTCGTAAGTGTTATGTGTGTCAGCAAGAGGGTCATTTTTCTAAGCAGTTCCCCAGAGGTAGAACTCAGCAGTAGCAGCATCAGAGTGGACCTGGTTCCGTATTGGTTCAAAAGTCTTTATGTTTCAACTTTCAACAGCCTGGACACATAGTGAAGGTTTGTCCGCTTCTTCAGAGAGCTCAGCCAACTAAGGTGTTTGTTATTGAAGAAGGACCATCTATTTCTTCAGATAGGAAAGGAAAAGGCATTCTAGAAGGTACTTAGCTTTTAGATGACATTCTTGTTAAATTTCTGTTTGATTCTGGTGCTTCCCTTAGTTTTATTTCTTTGGATACGGTAGAGAAGTTTCATCTCACCCCTAGTATTGTGGATCATCCTATTTTTGTATCTAATCCTATAGGGGGAGTGACCAAGTTAGATAAGATCTGTAGAGACCTAAGAATTTATTATCTGTCCCATAGTTTCTCTTGCAACCTGTTTGTATTGGATTTCAAAGGATTTGACCTTATTATGGAAATGGATTGGATGGATAAGCTTAAGGCTGTTCTGATTTTTGAAGAGAGAAACGTGTCTTTGGAAACTAAGTTGGGAAGGATCACAAAAGTGACTTGCGATAATTCTGGAGTACACTTGAGTAGTCTTTTGCATGGAATCGAGGCATCTCCAGAAGGCATAGAATCTAACGAAGTGGTTAGAGATTTTCCAAATGTCTTCGAGGAAGTTAAAGGTTTACCGCCGCATCGGGAGATAGAGATTCGAATCGACTTGGTTCGAGGAGCAGTACTTGTTATTCAACCCAGTAGAAGGATGGCGCCGAAAGAGAGAAGTGCTGGTGAAGCAGACCTAAGATTTCTTAGAGAGAGGTTTGATCCATCCTAGTTATTCTAGTTGGGTTTCTGCTGTAGTCTTTGGGACCAAGTCAGATGGGTCATTGAGATTTTGTTGGATTATCGAGAGTTGAATAAGGTTACAATTACGAATAAGTATCCCTTGCCCCATATAGACGATCTTTTTAATCAACTCCATGGAGCTTCTGTTTTCTCCCAGTTGGATCTAGCTTCGGGTTTTTACCAGCTAAGGGTAGCTGAGGATAGTATACCTTTGACTGCGTTAAAAGGACCCAATTGTTTTTATGAGTGCTGGTTATGACTTTTGGGTTAACCAACGCTCCTGCTTATTTTATGGATCTGATGAACCGATTATCCGGGATGTGCTAAACAAGTTCGTGCTCGTGTTCATCGACGACATTCTCTTCTGTTCCAACTCTGAAGAGGAGCATAAGCGACATTTGGAGATAGCGTTGGAGACTTTGAGAAGGCACGTCCTGAAGGTTAAGTTTTCAAAGTGCCATTTTTGGAAGTCGGAAGTTAGATTTCTGGGGCATATCGTATCTGGAGAGGGTATTTCTGTAGATCCGGCCTAGGTAGCAGCTATTTAAGAGTGGAAGCAACCGCAGACTCTTACGGAAGTCCATAGTTTTCTGGGTTTGGAAGGGTACTACAAGAAATTTATCAGGGACTACTCTAAGATTTATTCACACTAGATCAAATTGACAAGGAAGGGAGCAAGGTTTAAATGGACCCCCAAGTGTGAAGAGGCATTCCTGAATTTGAAGGCAAGGTTGACCAGTGCACCTGTTCTAGCTATTCCTGATGGTAAGAGTAAGTTTGAAGTCTACATGGATGCTTGTGGAGTAGGGTTGGGTACAATGCTGATGCAGAATGGTAAAGTGATTGCGTATGCGAGTAGGAAGTTGAAGCCACATGAGAAGAATTACGCTATGCATGATCTGGAATTATTGGCCATAGTCTTTGCTTGGAAGATCTGAAGGAACTATCTGTTGGGAGAGAAGTTCGAGCTTTTAACATATCATAAACCTTTGAAATACCTTTTCTCCCAGAAGGATCTGAATTTGAGGCAGCAGAGGTTGGTAGAACTTTTGGCATCATATGATCTGGATATTCTTTGTACTCTGGGGAAAGCGAATGTTGTGGCGGATGCTATGAGTAGGAATGTAGTTCTGGCTATTTTTGAAGTTGTTCCATCTTTACTTCAAAGTATTGCGAGTATGAAAGGATCGGATAGAAGATTGAGTGAAATCATTAGGAGGTTAAGAATGGTCAGTGTTTCAGTTTTGAGATCAATGACCAGGAAACCTTGAGGATCAATGGGAGAATTTGTGTTTCGAATTTCAAGGATTTGAGGCAAGAAGTTTTGTCAGAGGTCATCACTCTAGGCTGAGTATCCACCGGGGATCTTAAAGATGTATAAGGATATGAAGGTAGTCTTATGGTGGAAAGGCATGAAGAAGGTATTGCTGCTTTTGTGAATGGATGTGCGATCTATCAACAGATGAAAGGTGATCAACAGAAGACCATAGGATTGTTGCAGCCTCTGGAAGTCCCTAAGTGGAAGCAGGAAATTATATCGATGGATTTTGTCAATGGTTTGCCAAGGACAAGAAAAGGAAATGAAGGAATATGGGTAATCATAGACTGGCTGACCAAGAGCATCCACTTTATTCCGGTTAAGGCAACCAAAACTGCAACGTCTTTAGCGAAGATTTTCTTAAAGGAGATCGTCAGGTTGCACGGAGTTCCTGTCAGCATAGTAAGTAACCGTGACCCAATCTTTACCAGCAAATTTTGGGAGGCCTTGCGAACAGCTTTAGGTACGAGATTGAGTTTAAGTATAGCATATCATCCCCAGACCGACAGGCAAACAGAAAGGCTGAATCGTATTCTAGAGGATACGTTGAGGGCTTCTGTATTGGATTTCGGTGGATCTTGGGAGGACCATCTGCATTTAGTGGAATTCTCGTACAATAATAGTTATCAGGCGAGTATTAAGATGGCACCCTATGAAGCTTTGTACAAGAGACCTTGTAGATCACTGTCATGTCAGGTAGAGTCAGGAGATTGTCTTGTTCTAGGTCCAGATTTGATTCGAGAGGCATCTGTGAAGGTGGAACAGATCAAGAAGAGAATGAAAGCAACCCAAAATCGTCAGAAGAGTTATGCGGACAAGTGACGAAGGTAATTAGAATTTGAAGTGGAGATTTGGTATTTGTCAAGGTTTCCTCGATAAAAGGAGCGATCAGATTTGGAAAGACAAGAAAGCTTACCCCAAGGTATATTGGACTGTTCCGTATACTCGAAAGAATTGGAGCTTTAGCCTATAGGATTGAATTGCCGGTTCGGATGGCTGGAAATCACAATGTTTTTCACGTATCTCATCCGAGGAAGTACGTGTACGACCCATATCTAGTTGTGGAACCAGCAGTGCAAGAAGATTTTGAGATTGAACCGGACTTAACAGTAGTCAGGCATCCTGTCCAGATAGTTGATCAAGATGAGAAGCAGCACAAAAACAAAGTGGTGAAATTGGTCAAAGTTCAATGGAGCGAGGATCCCAAAGATTATAGCTGGGAAACTCTGGATAGTTTTAGGAAACCCTATCCGGATTTGTGTCGGGATAGTTAGGATTGTTGTTTGAATGAATTGTTTGTTTGGACATTAGTGTATAGCTGATATGTATGCTCGGATTGTTTGAAATAAACGATTTTGGATTGTCTTTTGCTTTTAAATTTCGGGGATGAAATTCTTTTAATGGAGAAGGAATGTGATATCCTGGAATTTCAGGCAAATAAATATGTGATAATCTTCTTTTATACATTATTCAAATGAGAAAAATTATTCATTTTCAAACAAAATAAATTATGTGTTTGTTTATATGTATATATATATATGTAGATTTTAAATAGAATTTGAATTTGATATTCAAAAGATAAAAATCTAAAAAAAATTGGATTTAAAAATAATTATATATATATATATGATTTTCTTTAGTATATAATTAGTTTTATATCATTTTCTTTAAAAGATTTTATAAACATAAATAAAGGAAATGTATTAACTAAATAGAAAATAAAATATAAATTTTATAAAAACATATTAAAAATTAATTAACACAGCAAAATACAAATGTAAGGTTATTAGCATGCATTTAAACAAGTTTCACAATTTTATTTATTTTCTTTTATTTTTAAATCAAGACTACAAATATCTATACCATTCCCTTCTCATTTTCTTTTTTCAAACTTATTCAAAACCTGCAACAAACTAGAAGAAAATATCAAACAGCAATCAACTTTTACAAATCTCAGTTTAAAGAAAGATTTCAACACAACTAAGCTTCAGATCAAAAGTGATTTTCAGCCTCAAGTTTCAAAAGAACAAAAGCAATATCCAGTTTTCAAAGTACAAACTGTTTCAAAGCTTTCTGTTCAACATATCTAGTGATAAACAACCCGTATAAGCTTTAACCTGTTTAATCTTGATGCATATGAATGATTTTTGAAATGATAATGTGATAGATGTTTGCATGAATGAAATTATGCTTGCATGTTTATAAATATGAGTTGTTTAAGTGTGCATGACTATATACATATACATATCCCCGTTTTTGTACTTACAGGCTAAAATCTAGATCAAAAATCAATTTCTCTTCATAAATTGTCTTATAGGCTTTGGTATTTAAGCAAGTTATGATTTTTTTAGCATAAACTAAGTTTTAAAAATATTTCTAAGTAAAATTAGCTTGAATACTTTTTGGAGAATCAAGAAATATAGGGAAAGCTTTAAAACATGTTAAATTCAAATAACACTATTCTTTGATTCACCAATGTAATCTAAATCACCATCGAAAATCATGAATTTTAAAGGTTAAATCTAGATTTTTAGTGTTGAATTGAGTGAGGAATCTCGGGTTGATTAGAATTTGGGTTTTGAGCATTTTCTGGTGATCGGAGGGCTTGGGGTGGTCAGGATCACGGCTGGAAGTAGCGGGGAGGTTGACGATCTAGGGAAAATTGGAAGTTGGATTTTTAGATCACCGTGGCGGCGGCTAAACGTCGGAGTAGGGTTTAGGCTTAGGTTTGGTCGAGGTCGGAAAGTAGGATGTTGCGTCGTCACTAGAGTACCAGAGATCATCGGAGGTGGAGGAACAGGTGCGTGGTTGGTCGGTGAACCTATGGATGGAGTTTCGGTGGTTCTGTTGGTCGGAGGCGTCAGGTCGAGGTGGTTTTTGGGCGATGGTTTCTGGTTCCAGTTGTTCATGTCTGATCGATTTTGATTTTGGGTTTATGTTGAAGTTTAGGGGTTCGGATCGAAGGTGGAGGTGATCGTCGATGTGCTGGGGATAGTATCGGTGGTCAGAGTCGCTTCGATCATCGGTGCACATGCACAAGTTTCAGGTGTCAGTGGGATTGGAGGAGAAAGGTTGCCTCGGGGAAGGTCTTGGTGTAGCAGTGTCGAGGCTCGACTTTGGTGTGCGTGCGAGTTTTTCATGTATAACAGTTTTAAAGTTTAAACTAAACTTGGTTTTTTTTAAAAAGAAGATTTTCTCGGGCGTGTCTTGGGTTGGGTACTGAGTTGAACTCGTGTTTATAATTAAAACAGTTTTAAAATTTAAATTAAGCAAGTTTTTAAAATTTAAAATAAATCAAGTTTAAACTATTTCTTAAGATCAAATTCTTTTATATAATAATGTTTTTAAATAATTGGTTGAGAGTTGTATGGTTTATTTTACTTAAATTAATTAAGTAAATTCTTAAGTTTATTTTAAACTTAAATTAGATGTAAAATTAAGTAGTTAATTATAAAGGTAAAAATGTTTTTAAATTTATATGTTAGTGATAATTATTTCCAAGATTATTAACTAAAATTTTAATGATAATTTAGTAATTAATTAAGATAAAAAGGTTTATCTTTAAAAATTAATTAAGATCTTGGATAATTAAAGATCAATTAAATTAATGAAGTAATTAAAAAGAAATTAATTAATTTATTAACTAATAATAAAGGATTAGTTAATTAATAATTAAGGTTTGATAAAATAGGTAATTACGGGTAGTTAATTAGTGATTTAGAATTAATTAATTAGTAATTAAGAATTAATTAATTTGTAATTAAGGATTAATTAATTAGTAATTAAGGATAAATTAAGTATTAATCAAGATTTAATTAAAGGGTAATTAATCAGTAGTTAAAGAATTAATTAATTAATTAAAGTTATTAAAGAATGATTAATTAATTCAATAATTAATTAAAATGGTTTGTAATGATGTTTTTAAGCATGTTAGGTGATTAATTCATAAGTAGTTAATTTAATTTGAGTTAATTAAATTAATTATAATTATGGATTAATAAGTCTTGCTTATGGATGATTAATTGTATAGAATGTCTGGATTGATAAATATTTATAGTATGATAATCTGTGATGTACTGCGATATGCAATACATTGGATATAGCAGTGATAAATGTGAGTTGTTTGTCTGTGATGAATGCTGTGTAAATTCTATGTTATGGATTATATTAAATTGTTTACTTAAACAACTTGGCCTTAAAAGAAACGTTTGGATTTCAATGAAAAGGATTGGCGATGTAGCTTACAGAATTGAATTGTCAGAACAGATGTCTGGAATTCATAATATATTTCATGCATCCCGTCTAAGGAAGTTTGTCCATGACCCATCACTGGTTGTAGAACCAGTAGTACAGGAAGATTTGGAGGTCGAATCAAACTTGACTGTGGTCAGGAACCCTGTTCAAAATATTGATCAAGACGAGAGGTGTCGTAGCCGGAGTTTTGAGGCTTCCGATGGTCGACATTGCTGGGACGAGGAGATTGATGGTCGGTGTATTTTTGTCAGGAAGCTCGAAACTGTCGTTTTGCGTTCTTGTGTTTCATCAGGGGTTTGGCTGATGCGTTCGAAAGAAGGATCGATAGGCGACTTGTTGGTGATCGCCTCAGGTGACGGAAGTTCGTCGGCAGTGGGTGCGCGTGCACAATTGGTCGTGTGCACGTTTGGGTATTTGAGCTTTGGGTTCTCGAGAATGTGCTCGGGGAAGGATGGGTTTTACTCGAGTAGGTGAGGGGATTACCTCGAGTTGGAACCTGAGTGCGCGAACATGTTTTATGCTATTAAAGATTAGACTTTAAGCTAAAAGAAAGAAAGAAAATGTATGAGGAAGGAAGAAGGACTCGAGGAAGATAGTGGGGTAACTCGAGTTGGACTCGAGTGGACCTGGGGATTTTCTCGGGTTTGGATTTCAAAGGCTAATCTTAATAAAATTGAAGTTAATCATTTTAAACAAGTTTAAGTGTTAATGATTAATTAATGTCTGAAAATTTAAGTTAAGAATTAATTTTAAGGCATTATTAATTAAGTTGATATAATTTTAATTAATATTTTAATTAAGTAGTTAATTTATGATAAGTGTTTGAATTTAATTAACATAATAGCTTTTAAGTTGGTAACTAGTCTACTTAAAGTTATTAAGGAAGATTGTAAAATGTTAAGTAGGAAGATAATTAAGATAAATAATTATTATTGATTAATTATTTGAAAGGGGTAATTAAGAACAATTAATTAATTTATGGTTGTAATTAATTATGTGATTAGGGATTAATCAATTTGTAATTAGAGATTGGTTAATTAATAATTAAATGTTTAATTAATTTGAAATTAAGAATTTGAAATTAGCTGATTAAAATTATTTAATTAATAATTAGTAGTTAATTAATTATGTAATTAATTAAGGTTTAATGATTAATTAATTAGTAATTAATGGTTAATTAATTAAGTAATGGGAAATTAAAGAGTAATGAATTAAGTAATTAAGGTTTAATAAACTGATTATGAAGTGATTAATTAATTAAATGGTTTGAAATGCAATACTTTATTAATTGATGATTAATTAAGCAGGATTAAGTGATTATTTCTCAAGTAATTTATTTAAATGGAATAATTGATTAATTAGTGATTTATCAAGCAGGATTAAAGATGCTTGCTTATGGATGATTATAAGTAGAATATCTGGATTTGTGATATCTATTTGGTGATATTATGTGATACTCTGTGATATGCTTTGGATATATCTGTGGTGTTTGATTATGATTTATCTTGATATATGCTATGTGAATTCAAAGTGTTAAATTGGATTGTTTAAACTATTAAACAACTTGACCTTTAAAATGGCGTTTGGATTTCGATGAGACCGGGATCGTATGTTAGTTATGATTATTCGAAAACCACATCGATCCAAATTAAACGATAGGTCGTGGAATCTCAAGTGAAGATCGGGATGGTGTTTCAGAGTGCAAGGGTTATCGTCGTTAACTCTGAGGGTGATTCCAAAATGAGTGTAACGAGATAATGCCTTCGGTTTCTTTCGAACCCGGAACAAACTTTTATGGATTGAATGCTTTCAGAACATCGTCAGGTGGACGATGAGCATTCTAAGAGATGTGTTCTCTAAAGGTAATCGCAGCCTCAAGCCTCATCAACCGGGAATGGCTAAAACAGAGGAGGTGCAGCAAGGTTAGGTGGGTAGCACCCAAGTAGGATGAGATATACCCCTGTCTAGATGTCCCTTTATTTCGGTTGTGTGGGCAGTTGTTGGCCACAACTGCAGGGTTTCCCTGTTCGGGACTGTCTAGTAAGGGATGGTTCCGGCTTTGTATTGTAGGGGGTTGGGAGTGATCCTTGGTACGGTGATCTAGGCCCCATACTGTGACGGGCAGTACCCCAGTAGCCCTGCCATTGTATGGAATCCAATCTCAAATAAGTGCCATACATTTTGATTGTGCCCAACTATGTTGGAATGTGAGATGCAAGCATTTTAACTATTTCTGTATTTTACTTGAAAATCCTAGACACTATAATAGTATCACTGGATTTCCTATAAAAAAAATTGGCTAGCGCAAGGTAAAAACTTACCTGTGTTTATGTGTGGGAAGTCTTACGTGATACCTTTGTTTCAAAAGATTTTTAAAGTTAAATAACTTTAACCCGTTTACTCACACCAGACCCACGTCTGACCCGGAGTTTATTTTGTTTTTCTTAAACTCTTGGGTACTCAAATTTTATGAGTAGCCAAAAGATAGGTTTTGGATTGTTGAAGTCTTGAGGAGCTTGGAGCAGGAGTCCAGACGTATCTATCTATCTAGTCCGCTGTGTTAGTTGATGTATGTTGTATTTTGGGATGTATGTAATGGCAGATATACATGACTGTCTTGTTTGAATGATGTTGTGTAACCCTGATATATGTAAAACTATGTAATAGTTATGTGATGTATTATATTTTGTTCCGTTTTCGCTGTGAGATTCTGAAGTTGTTATTTTTCTTTCTATCTTTTCCATTTCTACCCCTTTGTTTTCTTATTGATGATATGTCTTTCTGTGGGATGAAAGGCGGGTCGTCGCAAGGATCGGATATCAAATTTGTTATCTGAAAACCACATCTATCCAAGTTAAACGATAGGCCATGAAATCTCAAGTGAAGAATGAAGATTCAGAGTGCAAGGGCTATTTGTCGTGAACTCTGAGGGTGGTTCCAAAACGAGTATAATGAAAATAGTGCCTTCGATTTCGTTCGAACCCGGAACGAACTTATATGGATGAATGCTATAAAGACCACCGTCAATAGAGGACAATGAGCATTGCAAGGATAAGTGTTCTGAAAGCTAATCGTAGCCTCAAGCCTCATCAACTGGGAATGGCTAAAACATGGGAGATGCACGCAAGGCTAAGTAGGTAGCACCCAAGTAGGATATGATTCCCCTGTCTAGAGGTCCCTTTATTCGACTGTGTGGGCGGTTTTTGGCCATAACTGCGGGGTTGTCTTATTCAGACTATCCAGAAAGGGGTAGCTCCGGTCTTGTGTTGTAGGGGATCAGGGTGGATTCTCGGTACAGTGATAAAGACCACATACTGTGACGGGCGGTACCCCAGTAACCCTGCCATTGTATGGAATCCAATCTCCAATAAGTGATCTCGGACTTGATTGTACACTATATATGCTGGAATTTAATGAATGTAACAATTTCAGCTATGTGAATATTTATTTGAAAACTCTAGACACTATAATAATATAACAAGATTTCTTATTAATATTTTGTTATCGTAAGGGAAAAACTTGTCCGTGTTTATTTGCAGAGAGTCTTACGAGATACCTTTTATTTCAAAGTTTTTTCAAGTTAAACAACTTAACCGGTTACTCACACCAAACCCATGTCTGACCCGGAGTTTATTCTGTTTTTCTTAACTCTTGGGTACTCAAATTTTTATGAGTAGCCAAGTGATCAGGTTGGCTTGACGAATTTTGAAAAATCTTGGAGCTGGAGTCTTGGCGTGTATATATATATATATGTATATATGTATATATGTATATATTTCCGCTGTGGTATCATTTATCTATTTGTATTTTGAAATGTAATGGATAGACAGGTCTTCACGACTGTCTACTGTGATGTTGTATCTATATGACTTTGATGTGTAATGACTATGTAATATCTATGTGATATAATATATTTTTTCGTTTCCGCTGTGAGATTCTGATGTTGTTGTTTCTTTCTTTCTATCTATTCTCTTTTCTATTTATTTTCTTTCTTTATGATGATACGTCTTTCAATGGAATGAAAGGCGGGTTGTCACAAGGCCCATGGATGAGTGCATGCACACATGCTAAAAGCTAATGAAGAAAGGAAATAAAAGAATTCATGCAACATGGAGAAGCCCGCATACCCTCTGCCATATGGTCCATATTAAAATCAACATATGTTAATGGAAGCTTAAAAGCATTATAGTGGTGATTAATTATTTCCCTAATGATTACTTGAAGTTACACTTTTTCAAGGACATTTTAGGTAGTCTCCTAAAATATGAATTAGGTTTTTAAGCATGTATGAATACTTATTATGTTTCATGTAATGATCTTTTTCTTTTTAAACAAAATTATAGACACCAATCAAGGAAATAAAAATCTCTTTAATCGCTTCTTAGCTTGTTCTTTACTTTCATGCAATTCTTATTTTATGCTTTCTTATCATGCTATTTTTATTTCTTTCTCTCCTACTTAGTATATGCTTTTCTTATTTCATGTTTGTAGTGTAGATTTAATGTAACGATCCAAGTTTTCGGACTAATCAAAATCACTGAAGAACCCATTCGTTCTAAGACTATGAATGAAAACTACCACTTAGTACACAATACTTGATAAATATTCAACACTATTAAATGTATAGAATACAATTTTAGTTATATAAGTTATTAGATAATCAGTTTAATCTATTAGGTGCTTTGATACAAACCCAAAATCAAATACTACAAATAAAGTATAAATCCACCATTGCGCAACTCTGTTAAGAAACAGCAATAGCCATTCCTACTAACTCAATAAACATGTCAAATGCGGTATGAAATAGTAAGCAAGAAAAGTACATCCATACACAATATATAACAAACAATAAACAGAAAATTGCTATGTTAATATTAGGGCTGCATCACCGCCACTTATGACTGCCTATGTACCCCTATCTACTTGGGTATCCAATTAGATATAGGATCAAGCCAACATAGTTCTCCTACCGTAAATAGGACTTATAGAGTCTACGATGAACAAATAATATGCAATTCCCAAAACTACCCACTTAGGCTTAATCTTTACATTTAGATTTTTCAAAACTAATTATCTTTACGGAAATTTCTCTTGGTCTTTATTTCCAAATTCTTATTTCAAAACTTTTGACATACACACACACACACACACACACACACACACATATATATATCTTATATATTCAAACCAGTCCTTTACTTCGGTATCTGAAAACAAATCACCTTTTGAAAATATATCAATATACAAGCATACAAAACTATATGCAACCTGATCAGGAGGTTTCAAGCCATAACAAGGAAACTCGGTCCCATCCTTTCGAAAATAAATATAGATATGTATATCCCTTTATAAGAGAGCGGACTATAATGAGGCTTCAAAACATCTACACCTCCCTTGTCCGCCTTTTTAGTTATGGGTTGCCCGAATCATCGATAACATAACAAATCACTTTATATCCCCAAGTGTTAAAATCATTTACACTAATAATTACGAATGCTTCAAATCTATAATAATTTCTATTTTCAAATCCTTTTAATAATCTTAAAACTATCGGGTTAAGTCCTTGAAATTCTTTCCATTTTCTAAAACATTTTTATAAAACCATTATACAGAATATAACTTCAAAATATTCATTTCCAAATATTTCTATTTCTTTAAACATTTGATAAACTTTCATCTAGGAAAACTAACTTTGAAAACAATTCCATTAACGTCAAATTATTATAACTAATTATAACAATTAAATGAACCAATATTATCGCTGAACACCTTTTAGTCGAATTGTGAAATAAATAATAAGGTGTTAACCAACAACTATTTTCTACTTAACCCATGCATATGGATAATTAATTGGTCATAACCTGGCCGAGGAAAGTCAACAATCAATAAATAATAATCATAAACTGGTCGAGCTAATTCCAACAATAAATCAATAAAATAAACAAAATAATAGTGATAATCACTGCCCCATTCTATCAAATTTTTGTATTAATTTTTATTTTATCTTTGGTTAAAAAGGTTTGATATTTGTTTTGGAGCATTCGGCCTTTCCCTTCGACGTGTTCCATCCACCACCCAAGTCTCCTTGGATCTCATAGACAAAACACATGTACTAGTCGTTTCCACATACCCCATTAAGCATTTAACTTCAAAATTTTAAGATACTTAATTAACTATCAAAAAAGTCAAAAAAGAAAATAAAACCATTGTTTTAGCAAACAAAGTAAACAAACAATCAACAGGAATTTTCAAACAGCATTTAACACTTAAAGTTCCTTTAACATAGCAATGATTTTAACGAACTTAAAGGAAGAAATAACTCACTTTGGATTCCACTCCATCAAATTTTAAGGCAACGAACTCAGATCTAAAGCATACTTCCTACCATTTTTGCTAACTTTGTCACTATAGATTTGATTATAACATTGCTACTATTTTTCAAAACTTCTTGAAATCTGGCTATAGCTCCGCTATCCCGGAAGTTGAGATGAAAAGAGGTGGAGATGGCTTCTAGGTAGGCACGGCCTTGGGTGGATGGATGGAACTTACTAGCTTGAACTTGACTTAAGTGGTATATTTTTTGCCGAATATTTTTGGCATAACTTTGTTACAATTTTGAGATTTGTTTAGAGAAGAATGGAAGTCATTAAATTCTGATGGGGAACATTTCGATCACCATTTTGACTTTGAAATCAATAATTTGGAAGAAGTTTTCAATGATAAACTTGAACTTCAATTTGGTGAAAATAAATGTGAATTTCAATCAATTGTGTTATCAATCCCAAAAATCATCGTAAATAAAACAACTCATACGATTTTCAATAAAACGACATTCATTTTTTCAAATCCATATTCAACTTCGAAATCTTTTATGTTTTGGTTTTTTGAGCTTATGTTGTGTCTCGTATACTTGACGAGACAAATGAATCGGTCTTTAGAAGACCGTTTCATTTTCCTTTTGACTGTATACTTTCTCATCTCTTGTAAATAATCATCCTTTCATGTAAATATAGGATTTTTATTTTTCTTCTTTCTCCTTCCACTTGGGTTGACTGTGGGGACACAGTCAAAATCAAGTGTGGAGGGAATCTCATCATCTTTTTGATTTTTCATAGTTTATTTTACATTTTCTTTTCAAAACTTTCAAAAAAACAACAAAAAAACCAATTTTTATTTATTTATTTTTAAAGAAACACTATAGGATAAACATATGGTTTTGGTTTACTAATTTGAAAATTTTGAAAATAACAAAACTAAAAAGGAAGTTTGATTACAAATAACAATGGTTTAACTAGTATATAGGAAGATTCATATGTGTTAATTATGAAATACATCCTAAATGAAAGTCTTTGTTTTAAAAAGTGGTTGATTTAAAGTAAAGATATAACATTTTTTTTTTCTTCTAAGTTAAATCGTGCTAAGATGATTTTGTAAAACTCTCTCTCTCTCTTTAAATAATAATAATAATAGCAACAACATCCAAAGTATTCACTCTCATTTAAAAGTCCTAACGGTTATGCATGGGTGAATTACTTGGATTCTTTGATTATGTGTCTTCATACTCATTTAAAAGTCCTCACGGTTATGCGTGTACGGAACACATGTAAAAAAAGAACAGACTTAATAAAAATCACCTACGGTCGATAGGTGTATGCACGAAAGTATGTGCACTCGCCATGCTCTGTGCTCCCCTCACATAAGCCCGAAAGGCAGTGTATGGGTGGTATATCTGGCCTCAGTTTACCTGAACTAGGTGTGTAATATTTCTTGCAAATAATGAGAGAGCAAGCAATTTAAATTCTAGCACTACTTTTACTTAGTTAATTTGATTTGTTATTGAAAAGAAATGAAAATACCACTTTGATAAACTTTGATAATCAACTAAGGATCCTTTTTGATAATTACACTTTGTAATCAACCGAAAAAACGAGTTAAACTATAGTCTATTTGTTATGATAACTTTGTTTTTATTGAAAATTTTGACGAGTAAATGACTAAAAAATTTCAAGATAATAACCAAAACCTATATTTAACTTATTTTGTCAATTTAAAAGTAAATCCTTCATTGTAAATATTTTCAAATTTTCGCATTCATCTCTTTGTAAATAAATCTTGCATTTTGTAAATATTTTCATCCTGCATGTGGATTTTGTGGGTGGTATCCGCTGAAAACCCTCACAAGACAACACTCGTCCTACCGGGGACACCCAGAGGTTTAACGACTTGTTGATACACTCAATGCAATCGTGCTCCCTACGAAAACGGACGTATCTTAGTTTTTCTTTATTCGAGGACGAATAAAAAGATAAGTGTGGGGGTATTTGATGTGCACGTAAATGTGCATATTTTTACCACCATATTTACTCTACTTAAATTAAATAAATGATCATATTGGATATTTTAACTTGTTTAACCAAAATCCATATTAATTCCAAATTGTCACATATCCATCTTCGTATAGGGGCAAAACGGTCATTTGTGTGCATATATTTCTTTGAGAAAAATTAATTAGAACTTTATATATATTTTTGTAGGAATTTGATCTCAAATAAGAGTGGTTTTATGAATACACATGCATGCAAAATGAATACAAAGGAATGGAGATGGAAATAATTCAAAGTGAAGAACATGGAGGACCCCACCTACCCACCTACCTTAATGTACAAATTAGAGGCTAATGCACATGCTTATGCAATTAATAGGTTCATGTACACTTAAATGGTAATTAGTAGAAGCTAATGATTACTTGGCCTCCACACTTTCTCAAGGTTATTTTGGGCAGTCCCAAAAAAATATGGATTAGGGTTTCATGCTTGTATAAATAACCCCTTATGTTTCATGTAGCCTTCCCTCCTCTTAGCTTAGTCTCTCTTAGTTTTAGTTTAGGCTCAAAATAAAAGGCTCTTCTCTTCTCTTTTTCCATGGCTACTTAGCCATTTTATTTCATGTAATTTTCTTTTCTTTTATGCAATGTTAATTCTCTTTTATTTACATGCTTCTTCTCTTCTTATGTAATAGTGTAGATTTACCTTTATGCAATTAGATTAGTTGTCTTTTCCATTAGCTTTCATTTTCCTTTCTTTTTGCTTTCATGTTGCTTTCTACATTTGTTGATTTGATAACAAATATGTGGGCATAATCGCTACAATTTAGGGGTAATGAAGCTCTCTAGTATGTAGATGCGACATTTTGATGTTTATAGTCTCTTTTTGTGCTTTAATGGAAACACTTGAAGTGGTTTAATGATGTTGTTTAGCTTTGAATTTGATAGTCTATGTTGTTCATAACAAATAGGCTATGCTTAAACAAGCATAACACAAATTGCCTCTTCATCTAAATATGATTATGGAAAAGAAGTGAATGTTGAAATTGAAATTTGATAGCCTATATTTCTAAACAATAGTTAATAGGCTATGCTTAAAATAAGTTTTATTTCAACTTTCTTGTCATATTTCATGAGAGTTAAATGTGTATTAGTGGTTGTGTTATAGTTTGATGGTTTATACTGGGCTAATTAATAGCACAAATATATCATACTTATGATAAGCACATCAACTAGTTACACTAATGAAAAGAAAAGAGAGATCATAACTTCATTTTGTTGATTTATATGATCTAGAGAGTGGATTTATCTCTAAATTGCCTCAAACTCTCATATTTTTATCAATTTTCTTTTAGTTAGTTAGCTAATTTTCTAGCTTAACTTTCACTCGACTTTGCTTTAATTTGATTGAGTAAAATTTTTAAAATCATCAATTCCCTACGGATCGACCTGTATTTGCCGCATGCTACATTCGTACACCGTGCGCTTGCGGTTATTTTTAATTTAAATTCATTCGACGGTTTCCTAATTCCATCGAATTTCCGTCGATTAACAAGTTTTTGAGCACAAATCAAACACACACAACAATTTTTTTTAATATCACTCAACAAACAAAACAAACACACAATATAATCAAAAAAAATAATTCAAAGAATAGAAAATAAAATAAGACAAATCCCCGGCAACGGCGCCAAAAACTTGTTAATCGACGGAAATTCTATGGAATTAGAAAACCGTCAAATGAATTTAAATTAAAAATAACCACAAGCGCAAGGTGTACGAATGTAGCACGCGGCGACTACGGGTCGATCCGCAGGGAATTGATGATTTTAAAAATTCTACTCAATCAAATTAAAGTAAAGTTGAGTGAAAATTAAGCTAGAAAATTAGCTAACTAACTAAAAGAAAATTGATAAAAATATGAGGGTTTGAGGACAATTTATAGATAAATCCACTCCCTAGATCATATAAATCAACAAAATGAAGTTATGATCTCTCTTTTCTTTTCATTAGTGTAATTAGTTGATGTGCTTATCATAAGTATGATATATTTGTGCTATTAATTAGCCCAATATAAACCATCAAACTACAACACAACCACTGATACACATTTAACTCTCATGAAATATGACAACAAAGTTGAAATAAAAATCTATTTTAAGCATAGCCTATTAACTATTGTTTAGAAATATAGGCTATCAAATTTCAATTTCAACATTCACTTCTTTGCCATAATCATATTTAGATGAAGATGCAATTTGTGTTATGTTTGTTTAAGCATAGTCTATTTGTTATGAACAACATAGACTATCAAATTCAAAGCTAAACAACATCATTAAACCACTTCAAGTGTTTTCATTAAAGCACAAAAAGAGACTACAAACATCAAATTGTTGCATCTACATACTAGAGAGCTTCATTACCCCTAAATTGTAGGGATTGAGCCCTCATTTGTTATCAAATCAACCAATGTAGAAAGCAACATGAAAGCAAAAAGAAAGAAAAATGAAAGCTAATGGAAAAGACAACTAATCTAATTGCATAAAGGTAAATCTACACTATTACATAAGAAGAGAAGAAGCATGTAAATAAAAGAGAATTAACATTGCATAAAAGAAAAGAAAATTACATGCAATAAAATGGCTAAGTAGCCATGGAAAAAGAGAAGAGAAGAGCTTTTTATTTTGAGCCTAAACTAAAACTAAGAGAGACTAAGCTAAGAGGAGGGAAGGCTACATGAAACATAAGGGGTTATTTATACAAGCATGGAACCCTAATCCATATTTTTTTGGGAATGTCCAAAATACCCTTGAGAAAGTGTGAAGGCCAAGTAATCATTAGCTTCTACTAATCACCATTTAAGTGTACATGAAGCTATTAATTCCATAAGCATGTGCATTAGCCTCTAATTTGTACATTAAGGTAGATGGGTAAGTGGGGTCCTTCATGTTCTTCACTTTGAATTATTTCCATCTTCATTCATTTGTATTCATTTTGCATGCATGTGTCTTCATAAAACCACTCTTATTTGAGATCAAATTCTTACACAAATATATATAAAGTTCCAATTAATTTTTCTCAAAGAAATATATGCACACAAATGACCGTTTTGCCCCTATATGAAGATGGATATGTGACAATTCGGAATTAATATGGATTTTGGTTAAAACAAGTTAAAATACCCAATATAATCATTTATTTAATTTAAGTAGAGTAAATATGGTGTAAACATAAGCATATTTACGTGCACATCATACGGCCTTGGGTGGATGGATGGAACTTACTAGCTTGAACTTGACTTAAGTGGTATATTTTTTGTCGATTATTTTTTACATAACTTTGTTACAATTTTGAAATTTGTTTAGAGAAGAATGGAAGTCATTAACGCTCCAAGGAAGAAGAAGGAGAAGCTTAGAAAAGTAAGAAGAAGAAGAATGGAAAGTGTGGAATTTGTGAAGTGGTTGGTATTTATAGAAAAAAGTTTGAACTTTTTCAACACTTTCCATCACCTTTCACATCTACTTTATATCTTAGTCACTTAAGGCTTAAGCACACATATTTGGATGGAAAAGTGTATTAAAGAGAAGATTTTTTTTAATTTTTGATATAATTTAATTTAATGTGTACTTTTTTTGCTTTTTCCTCACTTACTTTTCTTAATTATATTTTAGAAGTTTCCAAATCATAGTTAGTAAAAATAAACTTGTTTGGTTATTAAAATGTGTAACATACATGTTAAAACATGATAACAAAGTTGTACAACTTTGCGATAACTTATATTGAACAAAACGTTGATTTTCGTTAAAATGTTTTAAGGTCACATTTTGACGTTTTTGTTAAACTATTTAATTATGTAAAAAAAACTTGAAATAAGTTTCTTATCATTTTTAAATTAAAACAAGTATATTTTAGTTATAAAACCATATTAAATAATATTAAAATCTAATTATAAAAATACGATGTTGATTTGTCAACGCGCGACAAAATTTGTCAATTTTGATAAAACAAGTTTATATGTTTATAAAGCCATTATAAGTCAAATTTATATTGTTATCATATCATTATATAAACTTAAAAAGAGTTATTTACCTTTGATATTAATTATTCGAATGTATATTAAATTTTATCGAAAACCAAATTTTGTCAATTTTATGGCAAAACTTCAAAATCTTTATTTAACTCTGAAATAAGTTCACCATTCCTATTTATCACATGATTATTTAAGTTTGAAAATTCTATATTTAAATATTTAAAATTAATTAAATATTCCATTTTCAAAGTGGTAATATTACGGGTCGTTACATACTTTTCCCCTTAAAATAATTTCGTCCCTGAAATTCCGAGGACTGAAAATTACAACGAAACCAAAAAAATTAAGTACATGTAAAAATAACATCACCAATAACCCGGTCAGAGGTACAATGTCTTATCCTATTCATTTTATTAGTCAAAGAAAGGTAGTTTTATTTTAAGATTCCTGGGTTTGTTTACTAATCTAGACAAATATTTATTTAGACACTTAACCTAAGCTTCGGTACCACGTGTGACTATCCGAGTTTTCGGACCAGTCATAATCACCGAAGAACCCTTCCGTTCTAAAACTATGAATGAAAACTACCAACTTAATACAAAATATTGATATATAATCAATGCCTCATTTTATCAAATATTTATAACACTTTATATTTTATCTTGGATTAAAACGGTTTGACATTTACTTTGGAGCATCCGGGCTTTTCCTTTGCATTTTCTGTCCCTCGTCCAAATCTCCTTGGATCTCACAGACGAAACAAGTGTACTAATCGTTTCTGCGTACACCATAAAGTATTTATCTTCTAAAATTTTAAAATACTTAATTAACTATCAAAATAGTCAAACAAGGAAATAAAACTATTGTTTTAGCAAACAAAGTAAACAAGCATTCAAAAAGGATTTTAAAACAACACTTAAAGTTTCTTTAACTTAGAAATGATTAAATGAACTTAAACGAAAAAATAACTCACTTTGGATTCCACTCCATTAAACTTTAGGACAATGAACTCCAGATCTAAAGCGTACTTCCTACCAATTTTGCTAACTTTGACACTACGGATTTGACTGTAGCATCGCTACTATTTTCCAAAATTTCTTAAAATCCGGCTATATCTCTGCTGTCCTAGAAGTTGAGATGGAAAGGGCCGACGATGTCTTCTAGGTGGGCATGACCTTGGGTGGATGGATGGAATTTACTAGCCTGAACTTGACCTAAGTGGTATACTTTTTTGTCGATTATTTTTGCCATAACTTTATTACAATTTTGGAATTTTTTTAGAGAGGCATGGAAGTCACTAAAGCTCTAAGGAAGAAGAAGGAGAAACATAGAAAAGGAAGAAGAAGAAGAAAAATGGAAAGTGCATGGAACTTGTGAAAGAAGCGGTATGCATTTATAAAAAAAGTTTGAAAAAAAATATTATTATGTGAATGACCAAAATACCCTTACTTCATCTTAAAGTAAATTTACTTTTTCAACACTTATCATCACCTTTCACATCTTACTTTATATCTTAGTCACTTAATGCTTAAGTAGATGTGTTTGAATGGAAAAGTGTATCAGATTTGTTTAGATTTTTGATGTGATTTGATTTAATGTTTACTTTTTCAAATTTTTTTCCTTACTTGCTTTTCTTGATTATATTTTAGAAGTTTCCAAATCATAATTAGTAAAAGTAAGTTTGTTTAGTTATTAAATTGTGTAACATTTATGTTAAAACATGCTAACAAAGTTGCAACAATTTTGCGACAACTTATATGGAACAAAACGTTGATTTTCGACAAAATGTTTTAATGTCACATTTTGACCTTTTTGCTAACTATTTATTTATAAACAAAACTTGAAAATAAGTTTCTTATCATTTTTAAATAATTAGAAAAAGTATATTTTATTTATAAAAGAATATTAAATAATATTAAAATCTATTTATAGAAATACGACGTTGATTTGTCAACGTGCAACAAAAATTTGTCAATTTTTATAAAACAAGTTTATATGTTTATAAAACCATTATAAGTCAAATTTATTTTATTATAATATCATTATATAAACTTAAAAAGAGTTATTTACCTTATATAATAATTATTTGAATGTATATTAAATTCTATCGAAATCGACTTTTGTCAATTTTACGACAAAACTTCACAATCTCTATTTAATTCTAAAATAAGTTCGCTATTCTTATTTATCACATGATTATTTATGTTTGAAAATTCCATATTTGAATATTTAAAGTTAACTGAATATTCCATTTTCAAAGTGGTAAAATTACGGGTCCTTATATTTAATTCTTGTAATTAACTTGGTTTTTGTTCATGCAAGTAGTTAGCTCCTTTTTTAATTAGCATCATTTTTCTTTTTTAACATGTAAATCATTTTATGTTAACATGTTTCAAATATGAGTAGCTAAACCCTTTCAATTTAGGGGTAGTGAAGCTTTCATGAACACATTAAATTAACATAATGATTTCATTTATAATCTCTCTTTTGTATTTAGTGGAAACTTTGAATGATGGTGGTTTATGTCTCTTTTTTAGTGGATTTGATAGTCTATGCTCATATCTCAAGTAAGCTATGCTTATTCCATTATAAACATAAACTATTTGATCATTTTCCCTAGTGATTTTGATAATGAAAGTCAAACTAGAATCAGAATTTGATGATCTATGTTATTAATTCATAGTAAATAGATCATAGATCGTGCTTAACATAGATTTTATTTTTAATTTCATATCATTTTCATTAGAGTTGATAAGTGGTTTTGAATGGTGCATTAGAGTTTGATGGTTTAAGTTGTGCTAATTAACAACACAAATAAACCATACTTATAATAAATACATCCATCATTTTTATTTAATATTTTAATGAGAGATTATAAATAAATTTTGTGTTGTTTTTTATAAATGATTGGAAGTGGATTTGACTCTAAGTTGCTCCTCGATATCATAGTTTTATTCACTTTTGCGCTAACTTAATTTCTACAATTTTCTAGTTTAAAATAATTTTAATGACTTTGGGGAAATTTTACCGAGTATTAGTAGAATTTAATTCTTTCTCTGTCGATCGGCCTATACTCGCATACGTACTACGATTGTACGTCGTGCGCTTGCGGTTTTTATAACGATTATATTTTCAGCAATTTTCCAGTCGATAGAAAATTCGTCTTCTAACAAGTTGTTGCCACCATCGTCGGGGAGCAATTTAATTTTAATTTTATTCTTTCAATTTTTTTTTGCATTTTTATCTTTAATTTAAAAAAAGAAAAAGGAAAAAGAAAAATATTGTGTGTTTCAGCTGTGCATTTGAATACAATTTGTTCTTTATTTTAAGTAAGTTTGGTGTTACTGGTTGTTCTTGGTTCCTTGTTCTCACTTGCATACTTCACTTGCATCTCACATCAGTTTACAATTTCTTCTTTAGTTTATTCTTCATTCTTTTTAGTCTAAATTTAAAAAAAATTCTTAGTACATTTTATTTTCTTCCTTTTGCATTTCATTTCAGGCAAATCGAATTTCATTCGCATTTCATTACATTGCATTGTTACAGCATTTGATCACTGTCAATACAATTTTATATTACATGCATTTGGATAAGAAAAAAATTGCATTGCCTCCCTCACTACTTTCAACTACTACCCCACCTCATCACCTCAACCATCTCAAACTACTTCCAGACCACCATTCACTACTCCATCAAAATCAAGCACCAACACCTATGCTCATATACTGCCTCACCGTTCACCATCATCTCACCAACCAAACAAACATCACTGCTAACACATTTGCTGCTAGCACCTTTGAATTATCCTCTCCACTAATTCCCACTACCTACCACAGGCTCCTGCTTCAAACATCATTTACACATCTCTGCTTCAAACAACCCCTCCGCCTTTCAACTTTCAAAACACAAAACTGCCCCCATCACTGCACCAACAACAACCTACCACCACTACCACTTCAACAACATCACCGGTGCAATCCAAGTTCATCTTCTACCAAGTTTCCTTCTGCTACATCCTAAATCCACTGTCAACCATCAACATAATCACCATTTGCCTCACTGCCTCGTCAACACATCACTTCCTCCCTTACTTTGCCTTCATTAACACATTTCCAGAACCAACCACTCCAAACTACTGTCTCCATCCACTCAACCGGCAAATAACACTACAACATATCAATACCACCAAAAAAAAAGCTACTTCCATATTTCAACCTGTCATATTTCCTTCCTCTAACTGAACCATCATTGTTGGAATCTCCCCTCAAACTCCTATGCATTGCCTAATCCTAAACATCAACAACAATCCAACTCACAATCAAACTCGCAATCACCAAACCAACCCACATTTGCATACTCCATGCATTTGCAAACACAACCACATATTACATCCTCATCAATAGCAAATCCACCTAAAACCCACCATCATCATACCACGTCAACCACTTCACTTCTTCATCAGACCAACTACAATAGCAACTCTACTTCTCAAATCGGATTTCAAACTCCTTCACCGCTGTCACTACTTTCACATTCAAACCACCGCCAAGTCATTTCTACTTTAACTACCCTCATCTACAATCTGTGACATCTCCCTGAACTTCATTGCCCAAACCAACTTCGTCCCAACAAACCCCTACTTCATCCCTTGTAAAAAAACCATTAACTACCATCACAAACACTGCAAACCACTGCCGCCACCCCCTGCTTCATCAATCACCTTCACCTCTCCTCACTCTCAACATTACCATCACAACCTACTACCCCACAAAATCTTCCACAAGTAACCCAAAACACCAATAAACCAACCTTCAACGACCATTATCATTTCCATCCTGGGCCACTCTTGCACATCACTACGACTTCATAAATATCGCTGTTATGTGTATAGTATACCAAAACAGGAAATAATTAATTATAAAATCATCTCACAAGTTTATCAATCAGATTTCCACTACTCCGGAAGTCTGTATTTGCTAAATTAAGCAATATGTTGTAATTAAATTACTACCACAATCAACTATAGTAATAATAACTATAGCGATAGATCAAATGTTATACTATTAAAGTAGCAGTACAACGTAGAAACAAATATGATATATATATATATATATATATATATATATATATATATATATATATATATATATATAAATCAATTATAAACCTAACCAGTTTGAAGATGAAAATTCCGTCTGAGGCTTGTCGTAACAATTTCCTTAAGTCTTTATTTAAAGTCTCCCAAGATACAAAAGACATAACCTGCACGAGATTATAATGAGTTTGTCAACTCTGTGATATATTGTATAGAGTAGTAGAAAAGAAGAAGCGGAAGAAATTAGAATTGGAATGGAATGAGAATGTGATCAGGATTCTCTACTATTTATAATTTCATCCGCATCCCTTCAAACAGTCGCGTCCGCTTGACGGGTCGCACCTGTTGCCTTTTGAACCGTTACTGTTCGTTAACGGGTCGCATCTGAGTGCTCCTTGCATCTGTTCGGCTGCACCTCTTCAGTCAGGTCGCACCTACTTCAGTCAGGCTGCACCCGTTCTGTTCGCCCGTGCTTCTTCAATCAGGTCGCAACCGCTCGCGTCTAACGTTTCGCACCCGCTTCTGTTCGCCCATGGGTCGCGCCTCTTCAGTCATTCGCGTTCGATTTCGAACAGATCCGCACCTGTTCGTTTAGCCTTCAACTGTCAAAAAGCCTACTCAGTTTTGTAGTAAAATTAGGATCATATTAGACCCAAACCCGTGCATGTACCCGAGCCGATCTCGGCCCGGCCCGACCCGGTTCGATCGATCGGACGGACGACGGTGGCGCGCGCATGCCTGTGTGGTGGAGATGCATGATCTCCCTCCTCACAACGAAGCATACATTTGGGTGCCCCTAGGCCCCAACCCCTTCATTGCAAAGCTATTAATATGTTGGAATAGCTTTGCAATTTTGGCGATGTGGGACTTATGTATGTTTCATTCAATAGGAATTTCAACAATCCCCCACAAGAATGATAATATACATATACCTCACACAAAGCGAAATATCATAGAGTACATATGGAATCATGCTTTATCGTGGATAAGTAGATATTTCACTTTGAACTTTCCCTAGTTAAAACTTATCGAATCTACTTGGCTAATCGATGAATTATTTCATCTTGAACCGTCGGCCTTTATTGTATATCCAGACAATAAGTTTTACGAATCATTGATTCCCTTCTTATCTAATCTCTTAGTTGTGTTCATTTTGGTCCTGAATAATTTTTTGGTTCTGCGAGTGTTTATAGAAAATATAAGCCTTTAATATTCTCATAGAGCCGACCCAGCTCACACTAACATAGGTGATCGCAACAGTTAAGAGTATCCTACATATACCCCATTTGTTATTTCCAAGATATGGTCATCATTAAAAAAACATAGTTTTAACCTTTAAATTCTTCTGTAGGCATGCATTTATATTGTGCACCATGGGAATGGAGTTGGACTATGTCATTGCAAATGCATTACATCTTGAGTTACTCAGAACTGGTTTGCATATTGATCCTAGTCCGTGGGATCTCCATTCGCTAGGATAGGTTTCCGTGTAAGACAACTCTCGGTAGTTTAGGCTTTTAAACCCACTCCCCTCGATGCGTAGACAATTTTCTCTCTTGATAAACCTTTAATAAATGGATCCGCTAGGTTATCATTTGTTCTCACATATTCTATGGAAATAGTTCCATTTGAGAAACTGCCTAACTGTGTTATGGCGTCGACGGATATGTCATGACTTTCCATTATACACAAAGTTGTGCGCTCTACTTAGCACAGCTTGGTTATCACAGTGTATGCATATGGTCGGTACAGGTTTTGGCCAAAACGGAATATCTTCTAAAAAGTGACGAAGCCATTCTGCTTCTTCACCTGCTTTATCTAAAGCGATGAACTCCGATTCCATAGTGGATCGAGCTATGCATGTTTGTTTAGTAGATTTCCATGACACTACCACCTTGCTAAGGTAAGGACATAACCACTGGTTGATTTTGATTCCTCTAAATCATCAATCCAGTTTGCATCACTATGTCCTTATAAGATGGTAGGATATTTTCCATAATTTTTGACGATATCCTTTGGCTACTAATCTGGCTTTATACTTGTCGATAGAGCCATCTGCTTTCATTTTCTTCTTGAAAATCCATTTGCAGCCAATAGGTTTTATTCCAGGTGGAATATCAACAATTTCCCTAGTTTTATTACTTAGAATTGAATCAATCTCACTTTGGATTGCTTCTTTCCAACATGAAGACTCAGAAGATGACATTGCTTCCTTGTACGTTTAAGGTTCGTGTTCTAACACATATGTGAAAAAATCCGAACCAAATGTCTTGGAAGTCCTAGCCCTTACGCTTCTTCTTGGTTCAACTTCCTCAATCTCATGATGAGTTTCATCTTCATGTGAATTTCTTGATTCTTCTCTTGTCCTTTTAGGGACATTATTCCCTTCATTCCTTTTGTGTGGAAACATGTTTGAGTCTTCATGTTAGTAGGCGCTACTATTTTGGGCTGGCCCTAAGTAGTAACAATCTACCGTTTTTGGTCCAAGTTTGACTTTCTTGGGAGGCGAAACTGGAACTCTTCCAAGCACCCCCACACTTTGAAGTATTTAAAACTTGGTTTGTGTCCTTTCCATAACTCATATGGAATTGTTCCTGTTTTATTGTGAGGACTTTTGTTTAATATGTCATTAGACATATTTAATGCTCCCCCCCACAAGTTCGTCGGTAAACCAGAGGTTAAAAGCATGGCATTAATCATGTCTTTTAACATTCTGTTCTTCCTCTCGGCTACACCATTTTGTTGTAGTGAATATGGAGCTGTTGTTTGATGAATTATACCATTTTCTGCATAGAATTTTTCAAATGGTGATTCATATTCTCCACCTCGATCAGATCTCAATATCTTGATCTTTTTATTTAACTGATTTTCTACCTCAGCTTTGTACTTCATAAACGATGTAATTGCTTCATCCTTACTATTTAAAAGATATACATAGCAATATTGTGTATAGTCATCAATAAAAGTGATAAAGTACTTTTCTCACCACTTGTAGGTAACGATTTAAAACCACATAAATCTGTATGAACCAAACCTAGTGGTTCGGTGCTTCTTTCAACAGATTGAAATGGTTTTTTAACCATTTTTTCTTCTACACATGTCTCACATTTGTAGTTCTTATCTACTTGGAATTTCGGAATTAATCCCAAGTTTGATAATATTTTCATTTTTCGAAAATTTATGTGTCCTAATCTATCATGCCATAGTAAAATTTCGTGCTCAAGCAAGTAAGAAACTTCAATTTTATTAACAACACAATCAGAATACATAGTTTTATTGCCGATAACGGCTACATTTTCCTTAAATAGGCCATCACATAAATATCCCCTTTCGATATATATTCCACAGCTTTGGACAAAACCATTTTGTCTGACTCGAATACCATTTTGAATCCTTCCTTTGATAGCACTGCACCAGAGATGAGATTCTTCGTATGTCTGGAACGTGGAGCATGTCATTCAACTTGACAGTTTTTCCAAAAGTAAACTTGAGAATTACTGTGCCACTGCCTTCGATCATAGATACTGCAGAATTACCCACATAGAGTTTTTCTTTCTGATCAAATTTCTGGTATGTAGAAAACATGGATTTGTTAGAGTAGTCATGACGAGTAGTGCCCGTGTCTACCCACCATTGGTTAGATTCTGAACCAAATTGCATTCAGATACAACTGCTGAGAAGTTGGACTCATCTACTTCCATGTTGTCTACTATATTTGCCTCTATGTTGCGTTCCTTTTTGTGTTTGCAATCTCTAGTGGCATGTCCAACTTTTCCACAAACTCAACACTCACCATTAAACTTTTTGGTTCGTTTGTTGTCTTTTGGTTTGTTATCTGGAGCTTTCCTTTTCTTCTGGAAATTCTTCTTTTTGTTTTTGGTCTTTGAACCTTCAGCCATAAATGCCTCCTCGTTTGGTTTTATAACTCCATGGTTATCTGCCACAATTTTCAGTTGGACTATGAGATATTGTAAAGAGATTTCCTACTTCTTATGCTTTAGATAATTGCGGTAATCACTCCATGACGGCGGCAGTTTTCCCGTGATGGCTTCAACCAAAAATGATTCTCCAACCTTCTGCTTCGAGTTCATGAATAACGATTTACAGTTCGCGCAGTTGAGCAGTCACCGGTTTGGAATCAACCATCTTGTAGTCCATGAATTTGTCTACAGTGAATTTCTTAAAACTGATATTCTGCGTTTTATACTTTGTGGCAAGTGCATTCCAGAGTGCCTTTGCTGTCTTTAGAGGCTGATATACTTTGTATAGCACCTTGTCGAGACAATTTAGAATATAGTTTCTGCATAGAAAATCGAAATGCTTCCACATATCAACATCTGATTCCTTGCCTAGTGCAGGAATCGGTTCCTCCTCCTCGAGATACCATTGTAGACCGAGTGTGGTGAGATAAAATAATATCTGATTTTGACATGTTAGAAAATCGTCACCATCTCCTTTAAAAGGATCGGGCCTGTTGTGTGTAGTAGTCTTTGTTGATAATTCGACTGTTGCCATCTCTGTTTTAGCAAAAAAAGGAAAGTCTTAAGATGTTATGTGTATAGTATACCAAAACAGAAAATAATCAATTATAAACTCATCTCACAAGTTTATCAATCAGATTTCCACTACTCCGGAAGTCTGTATTTGCTAAATTAAGCAATATGTTGTAATTAAATTACTACCACAATCAACTATAGTAATAATAACTATAGCGATAGATCAAACGTTATACTATTAAAGAAGCAGTACAACGTAGAAACAAATACGATATATATCTAAATAAATATATAAATCAATTATAAACCTAACCGGTTTAAAGAAAGAAATTCCATCTGGGGCTTGTCGTAACAATTTCCGTAAGACTTTATTAAAAGTCTTCTAAGATACAACAGACATAATCTGCACGAGATGTAATGAGTATGTCAACTCTGTGATATATTGTATAGAGCAATAGAAAAGAAGAAGCATAAGAAATTAGAATAGGAATGGAATGAGAATGTGATCAGGATTCTCTTTTATTTATAATTTCGTCCGCATCCCTTCAAATAGTTGCGTCCGCTCGACGTGTAGCACCCGTTGCCTTTTGAACCGTTACTGTTCATTAATGGGTTGCACCTGCCTGCTCCTCGCATCTGTTCGGCCGCACCTCTTCAGTCAGGTCGCACCCGCTTCAGTTAGGCCGCACCCGTTCTATTCGCCTGTGCTTCTTCAGTCAGGTCGCAATCGCTCGCGTCTAACGGTTCGCACCCGCTTCCGTTTGTACATGAGTCACGCCTCTTCAGTCATTCGCGTCCGATTCCGAACAGATCCGCACCCGTTCGTTTAGCCTGCAACTTTCAAAAAGCCCAGTCCAGTTTTGCAGTAAAATTAGAATCACATTAGACCCAAACCCATACCCGAGCTCGGCCTGGCCCGGTTCGGTTCGGTTGGTCGGACGGAAGGCGGCGGCGCGTGCGCGTGTGTGGTGGAGATGCATGATCTCCCTCCTCACGACTAGGAATACATTTGGGTTTCCCTAGGCCCCAACCCCTTCATTGCAAAGCTATTAATATATTGGAATTGCTTTGCAATTTTGGCGATGTGGGACTTATGTATGTTTCATTTAATAGGAATTTCAGCAATCGCCTCCTTCATTAACCGCAATCCACCACTCAGACACTCAATTACTAAAAAAATCCAACAAACCCCCCAACTCTTTCCATCTCCAACACAGTAACCTCCCACAGCAAACAAAACCCAATCCGAAACCGCGAACTCAATTCCAGACCTCACCTCAAACTGCCACCATGACCATTCCTTTTTCCTACCTAGACACAAATACTCACATCCACCTCAAAGCACTTCCTCCCCTCTGCAAATTCTACCACCTAAGCAAACCACGCCTCCACCCCTTCAAACCCACAAATCCACCAAAATCCAAATCTGTAATTCCAGCCCTCACAACCAATTCCAAACCAAACCCAAACTTCGTCTTTTCCTATTGATTTTGACTTTGCTACTTTTTTTCTCGGGAGGTTTGGATTCATAGATGGGAAGAATCCGCTCTTTGCGGGTGGATGCCCAGAGGCTAAAGCAACTGACACCGGTGAATCAATAGTAGTGATATCCACATCCCTGTCCCCTTCTTCTACTATGCGTTATGCTCCTCGAAGAAAGAAGGATGGTAAAATGCCTCTGCCAAGCTCGATTAGGTAGGGATCGACATATCGATGTCACGAGAGCTTATGTTGTTGTTGCGAAGGGTGTATATTTCATGGGCACTGATCGGACATGGGAACAAAGCCTGATTCTTTGTTACAACACCGGAGAATCCTAGCGTGCTACCACCAATTGCTTAGATCAGTGGGAACAAAGCCTGATTCTTTGTTATAGCACCGGACCTCTTCTTTCTCTTTATACATCCCCCTTATGCTCCGAAGTCAATAAGCCTATTCATCCTGGTCATGTAAAACCACCTCTGGGCTCTGGGCCTCCTATTCATCCTAATCAGTTCTGCTTCTTCATTGTTGCCCGGCCTGAGTCGTGATTCTTTGTTACGAACCACGCCGTTTCCCTCCTCATGGCCGGATATACCGGAGATCTATGTCGACCGTTGTTTCTTAACAACACCTGTTTCTCTATGCGCAGTTTCTCTTCTTCAATTGCGATTTCCTTTTTTATTTATATTTTTCTTTCGCATTTGTTTTTTTCAAAGAAATTGACGTTCTAATAGAGAGAAGGGGATAGGGTTGATTGTGTAATATTAGATAGGGCATTGATTGCGGGCTTACTTGGGAGCCGAGTTTAAGTTCCTTTATTTTTGTTTAAAGCATAAATTCATCTTCTCTTTAAAAAAAATTCATTTGGTTTGGTTTTTGGAATCTACGATCAAGTTTTTTGAAATTAAGTTTTGGAATTCGGTTTGTAGAGTTGTGTTCTTGTTCGTGTTTGTGTGTTTTGTTTTTTTAATTCTAAGTTTTCTTGTGGGAATCTTTGTTTTTCTTCTAAAAAACCTTTACAAAGGGAAAAAATTGTTTCTCTTTGTTTGTTTTCAACAAAAAAATTTCCACACTTTTGCAATTTGCAAATTACAAGAAACCAAGAAGACGATTTGCTTGCCAAATAACTACTTTGCTTGCTAAGTAACTGATTGCTTGCTAAAATCTTTTACGCTAAAAAAACTCACTACTTTAAAATAATTTGCAAATAATTCTGCATACTTTGGTATCACGCTTTTTTTCCTCACATTGTTGGTTGTTCCACTTTAAAAAAATTCAAAAAAAATAAAAAATAAATCTCATTCGTAGTTGCATTGTTAAATTTTTTTAATTATTGTTTTACATTCATTTCATCTTGTTTTTATTTTGTAAGGGCAATACCCAACCCCACATAAGGTGGAAGGTTTCCTCATCCGTTTCTTGGCCCATAAATTGTATTTCATCCTAGAATTTGAATAATAATAACGGTTCGATGTTGGACTTAAGGGTGTCACGAGCTTATCTAAGGCTTAATTGTATCTTGACAAATTGTCTTTTTTTCGAAAATCAAATTTCTTAGTGTCTAGGCTACGATAGAGCAATAATCATTTATAAATAGTCTAGTGATTGTTTCGTTGAAGGTATTTAAACTTTCGGCTGCAATGTTATGGTGATTCATGATGCACGATAACCATATTCCTTACCTGGCTAAGAATTATTTTGTTGGATTAAGTCAAACTGTGATTATACAATTTTGAGTTATGTGCTACTAAGGATAGAAAATAAGTAGTTAAGTCCTTGCATTCATTTAGTTGTATTAGTCCATGCATATATAAAAAAACACAAAAATCTAAAAGTAAAAAAATTACATTTTACTTAGTTTTTAACAAAAATCCGAAAAAAATCTTTTCAAATCTTTTCCTTTGAAAAAACGAAAAAAAAGAAAAAAAGTCAAACAAAATCAAAAATCCAAAAATAAGCATTTTACTTAAGTTAGTTTTTTTTTCTAGAAAAACAAAAATCCATAAAAGAAAAAAATCTTTCGAAAACAAAAATTAAAAAAACAAAAACATAAAAAAACTTTAAAATCTAAAAAAACATAAATCAAAACTCGTTTTGAAAAATAAATTCTTTTTGGTAAATATTTTTCCTTTAAAAAAATGTATAAAATAATAATTTTTTTACTTCATTTCATTTTCTAAACCTTGTTTCATTCTCTTAAACTTAATTCTCACTTCTTTCTATCCTTGACCTTTTCACTTATGCATGAGTATTGGACTCGTGACACATCGACGAATCATTTAATTCGAACAAACAATCCTCCAATGACGGCGAATGAAAATACTTCTCGCACTCTTATGGATAGAATCTTTCGCGATAGAGTTTCTATTCCTTCTTGTATCACATTACCCGTCCCAATGGGTAATCACTTTGAAATTCATTCCAATCACATTTCCTGTAACGGTCCTGAATTTTGAACAATTTAATTTGTGAATATTTAATTTATTTTAAATATTTAAATGATGATTTGATGTGAATTTCAAATTATCAGAATAAATTGGCGATTAAATTTCGGAATTTAATTTATTTAAAGTTGAATAAAAATTTGAATTCGACTTTGGAGTTGAAATTGAATATTGAATTGGTATTTAAAATTTGAACAAATGACTAGGAATAATAATTTGGATTTGAGAATTATTATTTATGTAAATTTATAAATCGATGTTTAGTTAATAACATTTTTCTTTAACTTAAATAAAATAGAATAAAATTTGAATCAATATAAAATAAATAGAGAAATACACGTAGTTAAAAAAAATTCAAACAACAGAATTTACAAAACAAAGTAAAGAAAATAATTATGCAAAACAAATTTGAATTTATAATAAAAAATATATATAAAAATAAACAAAACTAATTGAATTTAAATTGAAAAAAAAAAGAAAGAGAAAAAGATAAAAAGTAAATAAAAAAATAATAAAAAAATAAACATAAAATATAAATAAGTATACATTACCTTACCCCTGTCAGCCAAATTCACGCCTTAACTCACGCTTGCAACCATGCCTTCCATCACGCATTTCCTCTGTAAAACCACGACACCTCCCCCATCATTTCATTTCATACGACCGAAAAAAAGAAGAAATAACAATGGCGGCTCTGTTCCTTATTCTCGTTCACTCCTCTTTGCGACTTTAGGGCTTCCTCAGATCGCCGCTTAGATGGGTGGTTGGCACTTTGATTTCACACGCGGCCTCTTCGGTGTCAAAGGTGAGTGGCTTATTTCACTCACATCTAATCCAAATTCGTGTGATTTCTGATTTGTTCAAGCTTGTGATTTTCATGGTTGATTAATTGATGCTCACGGTTTTTTTTTTGGCTTGGTTCGATTTGGTTTGACTTTGATTTTGAGCTATTCGTCTTCTTGGTAATTTCTTTTCGATGTTGTTAATTTCTGGTTTTTGGGTATTCACGACACTGCCTTATCTCGTGAACACCACGGCTCGACTTCTATTCGACTTCGGTCACTGATTTTGTTTTTTTGACAACCACGGCTTTTGAATCTGCTATTGATATTGTTTGGTCCTTGTTGTAATCCCTGCGACATTATTGTTGGTTTTGCACTTGGGTTTCTTTGTTCATTGCCACGATACTGTTGCAAGTTTGATATTCATCTTTGTTGTATATATGCTGCAGTTGAAATGTAGGGTCATTTTGCATTGAGTTGCATCTTTATTTATCGTACCGAAGTCATTGGATTGCATTGAGTACTGAACTGCATTCATTCGTGTACATATATGCACTGCATGTATGTATCCAGTTACATTTGTTTGGAAGTTATTTCGTTCCATGCTGTTGATATTTGCTAATTGATGTTAACCATGACATCCTCACTTTCACTTAGTCACTGCCTATTTCAAATTGCATATTGATGTTCATTTGACATCTGTTTTGCTTCGAACTCAAATCCATTGTGCATTATTGTTATACTCGAACCTTTTGTATGTTGTCCATTGCACTGAGCATTGCTTTAAATTTAAAGTACCTGGCACTGTTTGAATTCAAGTTTTCAAATGAAACTTTTTTTTTTAGTCATAAGCTTCAGCTTTAAATTGTACTCAAGTCTGATACTTGTTGCATACATGTTGCATACATGTTGTACCTTAGGTACACATACTTTCTCCTGACCTGTTGCACTATTTTGGGTTGCTGTTGTATGTAGTAACCCAGTTTTTTGTTTGCATTGACCTGGTGTAGTTTTACACTTGTGACCTCACTTGCAGTTCACTGAACTGATTGTATCACTCATTCGTATATTGTGTTGTGGTGCCATGAACTCTGGTGCCCTCACCCTCTTCCTATTTTGTAGTTGCTCTGCACTTTTGGGGGCTGACCATCCTGTAGCACATCTCGGTTTCATTTTAGTTTGATTTGAGTTGTATCACTTTCTGTAGCAATTTGTTGTAGTTACTTTGTCACCTGTTATTACAATCTGCATATATGTACATGCATACATGTGTATGTTTGTGTACATATATGGCTGGACTTGTACCAAGCTTGAATTATTGTTGCTGTGCATTTGCAGTTGAGTTTGGTTCAGTTGTAAGTGTTCAAACTTCATGTTGGGCTGCAGTGGCTCTTGTATAATTATCCTCATGCATTTAAGTGCACTTCGGTTTCATTATATATTCTAGTTAGTGGAGCCATCTGTACGTATAATTGCAGTGTGTATATACTTATGTTAACATAAGTATATGCATTTTTGGGTTTCGTTCTTAAAACTTGATCTTGGTTTGAGTATGGCCTTTGTGCCTTTATGATAATTGCAGTTTGATTTGTTGTATCAAATTTTGTAGATGCATGCACGTATAAGTGCAGCATATATATATATATACGTGTGGATTAAAAATGTAGGCATATATACCCCTGTATGTGTGTATGCATGCATAGTTGGATCTATACTGGTGTTCCATCTGCTGCATTGACTTGATATTATATATTCAATGTTGCAGATGTCCTTGATCACTTTGAAATTCATTTGTTGACTTGTAGTTTACATACTTGTTGACATCTCTGATTTTATTTTGGGGTTTAAATCACGACTTGATGGAGTTGCTGTCAGTACTGTTGGCACTGACTTCATCTTGTCTGCACTTTGATGGTCTGGTTGCCCTGTGCACATTTGTGTGTATACTTGGATCTGGGTTTTTTTCTTTGATCATTTTGATTTCAGATGTATAGTTGCATTTCACTTGAATTCGATTGTGTTTAAATTTATGCTCGACAGTTTTAAGTGGTTTCATGTGGGATCTTGTGGTGGCTGCGTTATTGATTGCAGATTTGCCCTTGTGTCCAAGTAATGGCCGCAGTTTCATTTTTATGAAAATTTTGCACTTGTTGAAATGTGCAGTAATAAGTTGTTTAGAAACTTGTTTTATTTTACGTGTTGTTGTGGCGAGGCAGCGCACGCGTGCGTGCACTGCAGCCACGTAGTATCGACATTTTGAATCGATATTTGAACCTTCATTGATTTTGGTTCGTTGATTTTTTTGAGTATATCATCACGATAGTGGCAAGGCAGTGCACGCAAGCGTGAACTGCAGCCACATGGCATTGATTTTTATTGATATCCTATTTTGTTTTGATTTATGATCTTTTGCATATTTCATTACGGTAGTGGCGAGGCAGTGCACGCAAGCGTGAACTGTAGCCACACGAAGTTAACATTTTAAAAATGTGGCGAGGCCGTATACGCGTGTGTGTACTGCAGCCCTATCGAATCAAATGTTTTAAATGATGTTTCTTTTTGATGAAAATTGTTTTATGTTGACAATTCAGTATATTCTGAACCGGTTTTGATGATTTTGTTGTTAATTGTCGTTTAGGCAAATTTTGATTGTTTTCTAAATTATCTTCATCAATAATCCCTTCATCTATCTCATTGATAATCTGAATCTACTGATTTGATGTTTAACACTGTTAAGTGTTATTTACCGTTATCCGATTTCTTGTTTAAGGATCGGATAGGTAAATATATATTTGACTGTCGTCTAATTGTTGTTTGATTATTATTGCTTCTATGCACTAATAACTGAGTTTGAATTAGACTGACCTGTGTATTATTTTCTTTTGAATATAATACTCGGGTCAGACCGAGTATTTTTACAGCTTGAAGATTTTCAGGCCGCGAAGTTAGAGAGAGTTGGGGAAATTGCTTCACTTTAGCTTTTCGAAGAATTTTTGTACTTAAAAGATTATTCCGCTGTATAAAAATTTAATGCATTGTACAAACTCTGATATATGTATGTAAGAAAAATTCATTTATGAATAATATTATGATTATTCTGTGATTCTGTGGCTGATTCTGTTTAAACTCTATAAACTGACTAACAATCCGTCATTTTGAACGTTTCTAGTTGGTTTAATTACCGGCTAGAGGCGGTCAGGGCGGCGGGTCGTTACAAAAGTGGTATAAGAGCTTTGGTTTACACAAAGCTTAGTTTATGATGTTTAATATGAATAGTTACTAGAACCACTTTAAAGAAAATGTTTTTCAAATTTAAAAGAAGTATGAAATTGTTTTCTTTGAAAAATAAAAGATATTTTGAAAATTCAAAAAAAAAATTCGAAAATTCCCCTCTCTAAATTTAGGATTGCGATAGTTTCTCATTCGAAACCCATTATCGAATTATTGAAACTTATGAAAAATAAAATAAAAGTTAAGTGAATTAATGAATTTGTTTAAATCGAATATTTTGAATATCTCCAACAAAATAATAATTGTGAAATAAAATGATATTTCAATTTAGTTATAGCCAAGAGGAAAATTAAACTATAACTTGGGAATTTGATTCTGAATCCTTTTGAAAAATTGATTTCAAATGTTTTGAAGAATGATTTAGTAAATAAATGGATTATAAGTATTTAACTTATAAATGGACTTTTGTTATATAATTGAGTTATATAAATTGAATTGAATTAATAAAGAAGATTTATAAATCGAAGTTTATAAATAGAAATGGAATTTGTAAAGATTGTTTATAAATTTGAAACCAATTGAATTTGATAAATGAAAAATAGGAGTTATTAAAGGAGATATATTCGTGATTTTTGACAGCGAATTATCCTTTAAGTTAAATATTGTGATAGTAAATGTTGGTTGGGAATTTTATTCACGATTTTGGACAGTGGATAATCTTTTAAATAAAAAGTGTAGAAACACTGAATTGAATAAATAAGTATATTCACGATTTTGGACAGTGAATATATTATTAACTAAAACAGATATGTTTTAGGGATGTGATATTATGAAATGTGGTTAATGTGGAAATATAAATTTAATGGAACTAAATTGATGAATGACTTACTAAAGGACTAGTTGATTATTTTTGGGAATAGAAAAGCAAATGCAAAGTTCAAATGAGATTTAGATTTCAAATTTGAAGTTGTCAATATGATAATCCATTATAGGTTTAATAAATCCAGTGACGAATTTGAATTTAAACGTGTGGAAAATTAAATTAAGTGAAAAACTTAATATTGAAAAGTTTGAAATTGGTTTAGAACTAATATTATGAAAAGTATGAGGAATTCAAACTATGAATGAAGTTGAAATTGAAAAAGTTAATGGTTTTAAAGATGTTTTGAAATGCATTAAGTATCGAATACATAGATTTCAACATTCATTGTTGAAATAGGCGTTTTCGAGAAATAAGGAAATGGTGGACTATAACACTGTTGTTATAGTAAATGGTTTCCGAAAGGAAATATTGTTTATAGTATTGGGATTTATATATCTATCTTAAAATTCGAATCCCTATACTAGTGATTTTTGAGTTGTTGTAACAATGTTTTATGTAACATTCGTTTTGACTCAAATAAATGTGTTTAAAAGAATGATTTCCTTAAAGAATGGAATATATACTTAATTTTGATTCAAGTATATTGAATATTTTCCAAGAGTTGAAAATAAATGAACTTGTGAATTACTTATTATTGAATAAGTATGGAAATGTTTTCCAATATGAAATGAAAGGTTTGAAATTTTATCTTTTAAAGATAAATTGGAAAGAAAAAAATGAATATTTGAAATTTGTTTCAAATGGTTAAGTTGGAAAATTATATATCTTGTAAAGATATTTTTTGGGAAATTTGAACGATCAGTTCAACTTGAATATTTTCCAAAAAAGATTGAATCTTGAGTTAAATTGAGTTTAACTTTGACACCAAAAACAATATAAGTTGAGCTTTGAAATTTGGATAGTCGATTGGGATTGTATGTCTAACATTGTGAATTGATGACATATCATTTGATCTCTATTAAATATATATCTGTTGGTGGCGGAGAATTTATTCTTTTAGCTTAACACCCTTCTCTGAGACATACGAGCTTAGAGGTTATATATCAATAGACATCAATTATGTGTTGAAAATTGACGATGTAACGTGAAATCCAAATCGAATGTGAAGTCGATAATAAATTGGATTATGAATGTGAATTAGGTTTGAGATAACCTTAAATTTTCAAATCGATTTAGAGGAAAATTTTAAACGTGGTGAAAAAATTTGGAATCCTCTATTTGTGATGAATGTGAATTGAGTTTTCGTAACTTATATATGTGAATATAATAATTCAAAAACTATCAGTTTGGAAAGTCATTATTATGAAAATCCTGTGTAGGTTTACATAGGTATGATATGTACGAAATGTGAAATGAAGTACTATATGTATATGACATATGTTTTCTAAAAACCGATGATATGGAAATGTACCTTCCATTTATTATTTGTGAAGGTGATTGGAACTCGGTGGAGTGTCCATTGGAAATCGTAGCTACGTAGAATTTCCATTAGTGGAATGTCCATTCGGACTGACTGGGATCCCCCACGATGGATCATCGTGTTTGGGATTAGGTGAATTGATGCTGGCGTAATTCGTGGGGCGTGATGCCTGCAGTTACAAGCGATTCCACTGGGATAGTGGCGCAACCGCCGTGTAAACTGCGATCTAGAAACCGAAGCGAAATTCGAGGGGCGTGATGCCTACGGCCACGAGCGATTCTACTGGGATAGTAACGTAACCGCCGTGCGGACCGCGATCTAAGGCGACAACCATGGCGAAATTCAAGAGAGATGAGAAATCTAAGGTTACAAGCGATTCTACTGGGATAGTAGCGTAACCGCCGGGTAAACTGTGATCCATAGGGGAACGTGCTTTCCATATCCATTTTTTAAAAGAATTTTTAAAAAGTATTTTCACTGGGAGTTGAAACAAGTATATTTAGTACTTGGAGATTTTTAGTCTTGCGCCTGGTGTAACGACCCGTAAATTTTCGATAATTAAAGTAGCTAATTTAATAAGATTTCGTGATTTGGTGTTAGAAAAAAATTTGTAAGTCGTTTCGAATAATAATAACTAGAATGAAATGCAACAAATTTATCTAGTTAATTATTTATGAATTGAATGAAATCCCAAATCAATTGAAATAATATGTAGTCAAATGTAATTGATTCGAAGTAATATAGTAAACCGGCTGATAATGAATTTTATTTAAAATTCCAATATTGAAATCCGTCAAATATTAAACAATTAAATTGTTAAAATTTAATATTTGGAATTTATTGAATAAAGGGTTTAATATGATATAAAAGGATTTGTAAAATTTTATTTTATCATACTTAAGTTAGAATGATGTTGTAGAACTTTTAAAATCGAATTAAAAGTAAATTTGTGAAAATTGAATATTTAATATTTAATTATCGACTGGAAAATAGCCAATTTTTGAACAGTCTCAGAATTGGACAAAACTAGTTCCATTGGATCCGTAATAGTTAGTTATTATCGGATTTCAATTTTCGTAGCAATCGGAGTTGTCGTTTGACCGTGGCAGCTCGAAACGCGTTGAAATTGTTTTAATATTAATTTGGCGAGTTAAAATAGTCATTTTTTCAAACGGTCTCGGATTTCGATGAAACTAGTTTCATTGGATCCGTAATGTGATATTATTGTAAGTTTTCAAATTTCAAGTCAAACGGATTTACCGTTTGTCCGGGGCAAGCCAAAACGCATAGAAAATCGTTTAATCGGTTTAATTTAAAATTTGATCGTTTATTGTCGTAACTCGCGCATATGATCGAATTAGCCTCCGAAACCTATTCCATTGTGTCCGGAACGCGGGGTAAACCCTAGAAACGCCAGTCGGCACGCTTCGTTTGGAGTTCGGAAAATTTCGATGAATAGTAAATTGGGAAATTTTTTCTATAAAAGGACCTTCACCCTTTCACTTTGCAAACCCTAATTTACTTCAGCCCTAGCCGCCATTTTACTGAATCAATGGCCACGAAAATTCGAAACTTCTTCCTCATTTTCCTCTCAATCCATCAACAATTAGCAAAAACTCTCAACTACAAAGTTGTAGAGCACGATGAAAGCTTCAAATCCATACGGAGATGATCGAAAACGGAGCCACGGATCAACGGGAAATCACGTTCAAAGCTGCTGCGTTTTTCACGTTTTTCGAAGGCCAGAAATAGTCGAAACTTCCTCCTCTATTATCTTCAAATCTACAAACAATTAGCAAAAGTCGTCAACTACAAAGTTGTAGAGGGCATCAAGATCTAGCTATCCAACGGTGGAGATCGGAAACGGAGACACGGATCGACGGGAAATCGCGTTCAAAGTCGCTGCGTTTTTCACGTTTTCGAGGCCAAAGGGGCAGCCGAGTTGCATGCTATTCGCGGTGTAGGTAGAGTTCGCCGAGGGCTTCGCGATGGAGGTGGCCGATCGTCTTCAAGTCGTGTATTTTGGTCGTGAAAATTCGTTGAAGCTTGACGGCCATGGGTTTGTGCATTTTTTTTCACGTACAGGCATTTGGAGAAGATGGAGTTTGGTGGGCTGGGCTTAGTTGCTTTGGGTATGAATTTATTTAAGTATAATATGAATTGTTTTATAAATTCAAATGTCGATAACTTAAAAATGTATAACTTCTACATACGAGGTCCGATTGGAACGAAACTTTTTGCGTTGCAATCGTTTTGTCGAGCACTACGCGATGCAGCTGGATTGGAATCGTTTGGAGCTAGAGAAAATTTTGGGTTAAATCGAACGTCGTTCGATTTGATTTAAAATCGTAAAAATCAAGGTGAGTGTTTTATAACGCTCACAACGTACTAAATATCTTTATGCTAGTTAAATTTGACATTATGAAGTGCTATGATTTTATTTGTCGTTGTTTGATAAATTTAATTGTCATATGGATTGTCATTTGAATTAGCCGTTGAAATTAAACTGACAGTTAAATTTGAATTGAAATTGAAATTGGATTGCGATTAAATTTCCTGACATTGGTAACTATGAAATTGCCATGAATTGTATTGTCTATTGGATGATTTATTTCGATGGATGCTATTGGTTGATATTTAAATGTTTGGATGTTTATTTGCTTATATATAACCTGTTATGCATACATATGATACTGTGATTTAATTTAAGCAATATATATTCATCCCTGACATTTAATTGAAATAAATAATTACTTGGCCATAGGATAGAAAATTATATACGGACACCGAATTGGCTAAATTAATAATTTTAAAAATCGTCGATTTGAAATTTGTTTAAATGTTTTGATTAAAAGTTATAAATAGAAATCAATTTATAGGAATCGAATTATCGAAAATTTGAGTTTGGAATGTTGAAATTAATTTTGGTTAAAGAAATTGTAAAAAAAATTAAGTGGAGACTTTGGAATTTAAAATCGGGATATGATTGAATTTCGAAATTGATTTGTTTAAAGATTTAACCTTAATTCGAGCTTTGAATATTACTAAGTAAAAGTGATATAAAAATGATATTTTGAAATCGAGCTTGGAATTGAACCATATTTGAAATTTGGATTTAAACTTGAATATTAATGGAAAATTTGTTAAGTGTTATAAATGGATATTTTGAAATCAAGCTCCAAATCGATAAAAATTGAAATTGAATAAGTTGAAGGTGAATGTAGAGTTGAATTGATTTGAAGTTAAAGTGAAGTTGTTTTGAATTGAAATCGAAATTGAATTGGTAGAATGGAAATTGAAATTGATTTGAATTGGGAAGTTATAATTGAAATGGTTTGGTTTTGAAGCTGTTTTATTTTGTTTTCCAAATTTCTCGGTTATATAAACCATTTTGAATACTTAAACTATTTTTAATCTATTTTAAATCTACTTAACCCGATTTAAATTATTTTAAACTAATTTATCTATTTGAAATCCATTTTAAGATTTTAAGTATTTTTAACTATTTTAATTATTTAAAAAAATACTTTAAACTACTTAAAACTATTTTCTAAAATTCCAAACTGGTCAATAAGGTGAATGTTTATATTTAAAATCTTGAATCTAAATACGAATTGAGTTAAATGAAGTTGCAACCTAAATTTGAAATTCGAAATGATTTTGAAAACGAAATGGGATATTGATGCGAAAATGATTTTTGCAACGGAATCTTACATTTGAATAGATACGAAGATATTGAAATGGATTTGATTTTTGAAGCGAATATGATATTTTGATATCAATTATGAATCGATTTGAAATATAAAAAGCCAAAGGTGTAATAATACGTAGTTATTAAAGAGACCGGGATCGGATATGGACATACTCTCTGTCGATACCGAAAACCACTTTAATAACTATTATACGCGGAGTGATGATCCAGAATGAAGTGGATGGTTGGTGAACGCGTTGACTGAAGAAAGAGAACGATTATTGGATGACCCCTGACATGACTAAAACAGGAGCCGCGCCGGGCCATTGAGGTTCGCCACCTCTAGCGGACACACTTCTTCGATACCATTTCTATTACATTTGTGATTCGATTTGGGTGCACCCCTTGATTTGGGAGTGTTGTTTCGCGGTGTTGGGGTAGCTGCTGGCTATGCCCAACATCAGTCCGGATCACGCAACTACTAGTATCCTAGTTGGTATTGCCTCATGTACCTTGTCATACTGATTATCCTATTCGCGACCACTACGTTTTGATTTGTACCTTGAGTATATGGATTGCCCTCTGGTGACTTCCGGTTTTGGGGAAACTACGGTCTTGTATATGCTTTTGGGAATATAAAATGTGTTAAGGGGGATTATGGTAACGCCTTAACGCTATTTTGATACTTTATATTACTGATAGACATTATCTACTTAGCGTATATTACTACATAGTAGATAGTTTCACGGATCCTTGAGAGATGGAAAATCCCGTAACATCTCTTGAGTTATTGCACGCACGTTGACACTGGATATGAGATGTCAAACCCCGTAAACATCTATGACGCCGTTACACTCATATTTATTTACGATTGATTTAACTTTCATAAGGATATTTTAGTCCTGACTCGAGTGTTTTGTCTTTTCATTACGCTCGGGTCAGTCCTGAGTTTTCAGTTTAGGTTGAAGATCATTTCCTTGGAGGACGGAGACGAAGATTTGGTATATTATCTACTACTATTATATTCATTTCATTCCGCTGCATTGTTGTATGATATTTGTTGTGTATGTAACTCTGAAAAATGTTGTATAATAATAATCAAATGTATTCATTTCAAATGTATTCATTTAATTAACAGCTTCATGAACTGTTATTTTATTATTATACTTTAGCCTTCCGCTGTGAGATTCTGTGTTGTTTCATTTTCTTTATTTCCCTTCCTTTTCTTTTCTTAATTATCCCAATAACTATCTGCCCTTTTAATGGTTTGGAATCGACATGGGTATTTGATCGTCGGTTTAAACTGTCCAAAAAGGCGGGTTGTTACAGTTGGTATCAGAGCTTTGGTTTAGCGATAAACCTTGGCTCTAGTGGGGAATAACTCATTGAAATAGAGGTAAACTATATGAATGAGTTGAGTGTATATGAGAGAGCGTACTTGTTATTTGATATAAAATGGTTTTATATTGTGTTAATTTGTTCCGTTGAGTATTTATGAATTCTGGTCGATACTTGGGACGCCAAGGCGTCGATAGGAATTTCTAAACACTCGAATAGGACAAACCAACACAATATCGTTTTGGAATATATTTTATATAAAAGAATTATTTGAATATTTATTCATTTTGATTGAATTGATTGTTAGGAGATGATAATATTAGATTATTATCGTTATTGTTTGATTAGTCAATATTTACAATAATTGATTAAATAACAATGGATTTAGAAAAATGAAATCTTGTAAACACAATTGATAATGAATATAAATGAATTTTAACTTGGATTTGGGAATTTAAATTCCGGTGCTTGAAATTGACTTACAAGAATATGAAAAACATAATATGAGTATTATATGATAGTATAATTGAGTTGAAATTGTTTTCGAAGGATTTTTTTTTTTTTTTTTTATGATAAGTGATATATTCCCTTCTCTTGACGCTAGAAAATGATTTCGGTGATGAGTGCACGCATCATCGGCGTTTATTTTCGAGAGTCCGAGTGGGGGAGGCCACTTAATAGCTTGTCTAAACTTTGTTTTGATTCAAAATTTATTTTATTTTGTACTCTCTATAGTATGATTGGTTATATAAATTATATAAGTATATATTATTCCAAAACTTGATTTGAAATGAAACCGGGATTGGAATTCTTAAGTCCTTTAATAATTAATGATTTTTTTAAATGAGTGAAATGAATTTAGACTTGAATCATTAAGGAACTTCTGAATTGTGAAATGAGAAATGAACCTAAGAGCTAAGTGAAATATCAATTGAAGTAGAAATCCTTAGAATTAGGAAATTATGAACTTAAAATAAAAAGTGAAACTGTAAAACTCGCGTAGTATTAAAATTCATTCTATAGCATAGATATAACTTACCAAAATATTTAAGAAGTTCAAAAATGTTATATGAATTGTTAATTGGATAATATACAAGTATAGGTTTGAATAATGAAATATGCATTTAATTAATGGTTTGCAAATATAAATAAAATTGTTAGTAAATAATTGGAATTCAAATTAACATTTAAAGGTGATTCACAATTATGTTAATATAAAATGGAAATACTATATGTGAATGAAAATGTGAAATTAAATTATAGTGAAATTTAAGTAATGACTTAAGAATTAATTAATTGAAAATTCAACTTTAAATGGAAAGAAGTTGTATGTTGTTTAACTACATTCTATTTGCATAACTATAACTTACCAAATACTTAAAAGGTTTAAAATGCTAATAAGGATAAGAAGAGAAATAATATACCAGTGTGAGAATGAAAATAAAATGTGAAGATCTAATTGATAGTTGTAAATATAAAAGAAATTTAAGCTGTAAAATGAATGATACATGTATAAGTGAATGAATAAAATTTAAAATTAATGAAATATAAAATTGGTAAATGGAAACTAATTAAATTTGAATATAACTAAATGTCAATAAACTTGGAAGTGTATGAAATTAAAAAAAGTTGACTTGGAAATGTATAATTGATTTAGTGTAGATTTTGGATGGATGTTAATGTTTGATATGCATTGGTTGTTAGATGGATGATAATTGATTAAGTAGAATTCATTAGTGTTAATGGAATTGAATAAAGGGAATAAAATTTTAAAATAATAAAATTCAAGTTTGAAGCAAAGTGAAATTAAATATAATGGAATTCAATTTAAATTGAAGCAAATTGACTTTAATTTAAAATATGAATGAAACAAACTTGAATAAATCGAAAACAAATTGAATGTAAACCTATTGTGTGGATGAATAAGAAAATAAATAGCTTTGTGTTTATGATTGTTCTTTAGAAAATTTGATGTTTTGATGGTTTGTACTTTGAAATAATAAAAGCAAAATTTTGGAAGAAAAAAAAAATCCAAAATGGTCCAATACATGCTGAAATGAAAACAACCATAACTTTTAAATGGCCGAACGGAATTCAACGATTTTGGACTTTCCGAAAATCTTAGAAACTATAGCACAACTTTTATTTAGAGTGTCTTGAGAAATTCCTTCTTCTACTAGGTTAAAAACTTGAATGTTACTCGCTGTCCTGTGTAAAAATAAGTAAAATCTGTAGTATACACCCTTAGTATTTTTGCCATATCTTTTGACTGGTTTATCGGATTTTGGTGATCTTATACTTTCTGAAAAGATAAGAACTTAAGCTAAAACTTTTGTTTTAAGTGTTTTGTGTTTTGATATTGTTTAGAAGGTCGAAAACGTGGGTGAACGTCGCTGACCTGCGCAATTCATTGCCCAGGCTGAGGCGTATCCTCTAAGTAAAACGGCCATAACTTTTGAATGGATGGTCCGAATTCGATGATTTTGGACATTCCGGAAAGCCTGAAATGAATAAAACAAATTTTTTTTAGATTATGTTGTCAAATTTTATCGTTTAGATGACCTAAAACTAAGATTTGTTTGCTGTCCTGAAATTTAAAATCTCAGTTTTGAAGCTAAATATGTTATGTATATGTTGTGTAGGCTAAGTATATCTATCTATCTTTATATGCATGGTTCTAACTTAGTTGTTGAGCATTTTAGTAGGTGGCAAAGGGGTTGCGCTTCGTTGTGGAGCTCGCTTCTAAGCTAAACGCATAATGTAAGTAAAATGCTAATAAATGCTAAATAAAAGGTACGTTTACGGTTTTATATGATATTGGTGATATTTATATGTTGTTTCCCCACATATGGGATGCCTCATCATTGAGATGAGATGTATATTTGTGATATATATGATATTATATTTTTTCCGATCGAGCCGCGCAAAGGAGACTCTGCCGAATTTTTCCGTAAATCCGGGTATTAGAAAATTTTTCAAGTTTAATTTTTTTTATATAACTTGTTTTGATAATTAACTTTTAAGTTTAGAAAGACGTTCGGAGTAAGTTAGTGGAAGCGTAGTTATGACTTTATAAATGGAATTTCATTGTTTTATAAGTTGGTAACTTTGAATAAAATATATCTAATGTTGAATTCTATACTTAGTTTCTTTTCCCTTCTTTTCCTTTTCGGGGACGAAAAGTTTTGAGTGGGGGAGAGTGTAACGACCCGTAAATTTTCGATAATTAAAGTAGCTAATTTAATAAGATTTCGTGATTTGGTGTTAGAAAAAAATTTGTAAGTCGTTTCGAATAATAATAACTAGAATGAAATGCAACAAATTTATCTAGTTAATTATTTATGAATTGAATGAAATCCCAAATCAATTGAAATAATATGTAGTCAAATGTAATTGATTCGAAGTAATATAGTAAACCGGCTGATAATGAATTTTATTTAAAATTCCAATATTGAAATCCGTCAAATATTAAACAATTAAATTGTTAAAATTTAATATTTGGAATTTATTGAATAAAGGGTTTAATATGATATAAAAGGATTTGTAAAATTTTATTTTATCATACTTAAGTTAGAATGATGTTGTAGAACTTTTAAAATCGAATTAAAAGTAAATTTGTGAAAATTGAATATTTAATATTTAATTATCGACTGGAAAATAGCCAATTTTTGAACAGTCTCAGAATTGGACAAAACTAGTTCCATTGGATCCGTAATAGTTAGTTATTATCGGATTTCAATTTTCGTAGCAATCGGAGTTGTCGTTTGACCGTGGCAGCTCGAAACGCGTTGAAATTGTTTTAATATTAATTTGGCGAGTTAAAATAGTCATTTTTTCAAACGGTCTCGGATTTCGATGAAACTAGTTTCATTGGATCCGTAATGTGATATTATTGTAAGTTTTCAAATTTCAAGTCAAACGGATTTACCGTTTGTCCGGGGCAAGCCAAAACGCATAGAAAATCGTTTAATCGGTTTAATTTAAAATTTGATCGTTTATTGTCGTAACTCGCGCATATGATCGAATTAGCCTCCGAAACCTATTCCATTGTGTCCGGAACGCGGGGTAAACCCTAGAAACGCCAGTCGGCACGCTTCGTTTGGAGTTCGGAAAATTTCGATGAATAGTAAATTGGGAAATTTTTTCTATAAAAGGACCTTCACCCTTTCACTTTGCAAACCCTAATTTACTTCAGCCCTAGCCGCCATTTTACTGAATCAATGGCCACGAAAATTCGAAACTTCTTCCTCATTTTCCTCTCAATCCATCAACAATTAGCAAAAACTCTCAACTACAAAGTTGTAGAGCACGATGAAAGCTTCAAATCCATACGGAGATGATCGAAAACGGAGCCACGGATCAACGGGAAATCACGTTCAAAGCTGCTGCGTTTTTCACGTTTTTCGAAGGCCAGAAATAGTCGAAACTTCCTCCTCTATTATCTTCAAATCTACAAACAATTAGCAAAAGTCGTCAACTACAAAGTTGTAGAGGGCATCAAGATCTAGCTATCCAACGGTGGAGATCGGAAACGGAGACACGGATCGACGGGAAATCGCGTTCAAAGTCGCTGCGTTTTTCACGTTTTCGAGGCCAAAGGGGCAGCCGAGTTGCATGCTATTCGCGGTGTAGGTAGAGTTCGCCGAGGGCTTCGCGATGGAGGTGGCCGATCGTCTTCAAGTCGTGTATTTTGGTCGTGAAAATTCGTTGAAGCTTGACGGCCATGGGTTTGTGCATTTTTTTTCACGTACAGGCATTTGGAGAAGATGGAGTTTGGTGGGCTGGGCTTAGTTGCTTTGGGTATGAATTTATTTAAGTATAATATGAATTGTTTTATAAATTCAAATGTCGATAACTTAAAAATGTATAACTTCTACATACGAGGTCCGATTGGAACGAAACTTTTTGCGTTGCAATCGTTTTGTCGAGCACTACGCGATGCAGCTGGATTGGAATCGTTTGGAGCTAGAGAAAATTTTGGGTTAAATCGAACGTCGTTCGATTTGATTTAAAATCGTAAAAATCAAGGTGAGTGTTTTATAACGCTCACAACGTACTAAATATCTTTATGCTAGTTAAATTTGACATTATGAAGTGCTATGATTTTATTTGTCGTTGTTTGATAAATTTAATTGTCATATGGATTGTCATTTGAATTAGCCGTTGAAATTAAACTGACAGTTAAATTTGAATTGAAATTGAAATTGGATTGCGATTAAATTTCCTGACATTGGTAACTATGAAATTGCCATGAATTGTATTGTCTATTGGATGATTTATTTCGATGGATGCTATTGGTTGATATTTAAATGTTTGGATGTTTATTTGCTTATATATAACCTGTTATGCATACATATGATACTGTGATTTAATTTAAGCAATATATATTCATCCCTGACATTTAATTGAAATAAATAATTACTTGGCCATAGGATAGAAAATTATATACGGACACCGAATTGGCTAAATTAATAATTTTAAAAATCGTCGATTTGAAATTTGTTTAAATGTTTTGATTAAAAGTTATAAATAGAAATCAATTTATAGGAATCGAATTATCGAAAATTTGAGTTTGGAATGTTGAAATTAATTTTGGTTAAAGAAATTGTAAAAAAAATTAAGTGGAGACTTTGGAATTTAAAATCGGGATATGATTGAATTTCGAAATTGATTTGTTTAAAGATTTAACCTTAATTCGAGCTTTGAATATTACTAAGTAAAAGTGATATAAAAATGATATTTTGAAATCGAGCTTGGAATTGAACCATATTTGAAATTTGGATTTAAACTTGAATATTAATGGAAAATTTGTTAAGTGTTATAAATGGATATTTTGAAATCAAGCTCCAAATCGATAAAAATTGAAATTGAATAAGTTGAAGGTGAATGTAGAGTTGAATTGATTTGAAGTTAAAGTGAAGTTGTTTTGAATTGAAATCGAAATTGAATTGGTAGAATGGAAATTGAAATTGATTTGAATTGGGAAGTTATAATTGAAATGGTTTGGTTTTGAAGCTGTTTTATTTTGTTTTCCAAATTTCTCGGTTATATAAACCATTTTGAATACTTAAACTATTTTTAATCTATTTTAAATCTACTTAACCCGATTTAAATTATTTTAAACTAATTTATCTATTTGAAATCCATTTTAAGATTTTAAGTATTTTTAACTATTTTAATTATTTAAAAAAATACTTTAAACTACTTAAAACTATTTTCTAAAATTCCAAACTGGTCAATAAGGTGAATGTTTATATTTAAAATCTTGAATCTAAATACGAATTGAGTTAAATGAAGTTGCAACCTAAATTTGAAATTCGAAATGATTTTGAAAACGAAATGGGATATTGATGCGAAAATGATTTTTGCAACGGAATCTTACATTTGAATAGATACGAAGATATTGAAATGGATTTGATTTTTGAAGCGAATATGATATTTTGATATCAATTATGAATCGATTTGAAATATAAAAAGCCAAAGGTGTAATAATACGTAGTTATTAAAGAGACCGGGATCGGATATGGACATACTCTCTGTCGATACCGAAAACCACTTTAATAACTATTATACGCGGAGTGATGATCCAGAATGAAGTGGATGGTTGGTGAACGCGTTGACTGAAGAAAGAGAACGATTATTGGATGACCCCTGACATGACTAAAACAGGAGCCGCGCCGGGCCATTGAGGTTCGCCACCTCTAGCGGACACACTTCTTCGATACCATTTCTATTACATTTGTGATTCGATTTGGGTGCACCCCTTGATTTGGGAGTGTTGTTTCGCGGTGTTGGGGTAGCTGCTGGCTATGCCCAACATCAGTCCGGATCACGCAACTACTAGTATCCTAGTTGGTATTGCCTCATGTACCTTGTCATACTGATTATCCTATTCGCGACCACTACGTTTTGATTTGTACCTTGAGTATATGGATTGCCCTCTGGTGACTTCCGGTTTTGGGGAAACTACGGTCTTGTATATGCTTTTGGGAATATAAAATGTGTTAAGGGGGATTATGGTAACGCCTTAACGCTATTTTGATACTTTATATTACTGATAGACATTATCTACTTAGCGTATATTACTACATAGTAGATAGTTTCACGGATCCTTGAGAGATGGAAAATCCCGTAACATCTCTTGAGTTATTGCACGCACGTTGACACTGGATATGAGATGTCAAACCCCGTAAACATCTATGACGCCGTTACACTCATATTTATTTACGATTGATTTAACTTTCATAAGGATATTTTAGTCCTGACTCGAGTGTTTTGTCTTTTCATTACGCTCGGGTCAGTCCTGAGTTTTCAGTTTAGGTTGAAGATCATTTCCTTGGAGGACGGAGACGAAGATTTGGTATATTATCTACTACTATTATATTCATTTCATTCCGCTGCATTGTTGTATGATATTTGTTGTGTATGTAACTCTGAAAAATGTTGTATAATAATAATCAAATGTATTCATTTCAAATGTATTCATTTAATTAACAGCTTCATGAACTGTTATTTTATTATTATACTTTAGCCTTCCGCTGTGAGATTCTGTGTTGTTTCATTTTCTTTATTTCCCTTCCTTTTCTTTTCTTAATTATCCCAATAACTATCTGCCCTTTTAATGGTTTGGAATCGACATGGGTATTTGATCGTCGGTTTAAACTGTCCAAAAAGGCGGGTTGTTACACCTGGCCAGCGTATGCCTAATGTCTGTAAGAACGACGGTGGACTTGTTAAACTTCGAGTTATCAAGTATTTTCAAACTTTAAATAGAAAATCAATAGTCTGAAATTAGAATTACATAATTCTAACCTAATGAACCGAGGAAGAAATTTTTTAAAATATCTTGAAAGCACACAGCTTTGGAAAAGATATAATATGCAAATATTTAGCATGAAAGATTTCAAGTTTAAAAATCTGAGTTTTGTAAGTCAAAAATTTGGTAAAAGACTTTTGTGCCTTGATTATTAAAATTGATGAACAAAACTAGTGAAATAAAATAAATGGAATGAATCCTATATTTATTTGCGAGTTTGAAACTTGGTAAAATTGTGTAGGGTATAAATATCGGTGAGATTTTAGCAATCGTTTTTCCTAACTTATAATTTCGGGACGAAATTCTTTTAAGTAGGGGAGATTGTAACGGTCCTGAATTTTGAACAATTTAATTTGTGAATATTTAATTTATTTTAAATATTTAAATGATGATTTGACGTGAATTTCAAATTATCAGAATAAATTGGCGATTAAATTTCGGAATTTAATTTATTTAAAGTTGAATAAAAATTTGAATTCGACTTTGGAGTTGAAATTGAATATTGAATTGGTATTTAAAATTTGAACAAATGACTAGGAATAATAATTTGGATTTGAGAATTATTATTTATGTAAATTTATAAATCGATGTTTAGTTAATAACATTTTTCTTTAACTTAAATAAAATAGAATAAAATTTGAATCAATATAAAATAAATAGAGAAATACACGTAGTTAAAAAAAAATTCAAACAACAGAATTTACAAAACAAAGTAAAGAAAATAATAATGCAAAACAAATTTGAATTTATAATAAAAAAAATATAAAAATAAACAAAACTAATTGAATTTAAATTGAAAAAAAAAAGAAAGAGAAAAAGATAAAAAGTAAATAAAAAAATAATAAAAAAATAAACATAAAATATAAATAAGTATACATTACCTTACCCCTGTCAGCCAAATTCACGCCTTAACTCACGCTTGCAACCATGCCTTCCATCACGCATTTCCTCTGTAAAACCACGACACCTCCCCCATCATTTCATTTCATACGACCGAAAAAAAGAAGAAATAACAATGGCGGCTCTGTTCCTTATTCTCGTTCACTCCTCTTTGCGACTTTAGGGCTTCCTCAGATCGCCGCTTAGATGGGTGGTTGGCGCTTCGATTTCACACGCGGCCTCTTCGGTGTCAAAGGTGAGTGGCTTATTTCACTCACATCTAATCCAAATTCGTGTGATTTCTGATTTGTTCAAGCTTGTGATTTTCGTGGTTGATTAATTGATGCTCACGGTTTTGTTTTTGGCTTGGTTCGATTTGGTTTGACTTTGATTTTGAGCTATTCGTCTTCTTGGTAATTTCTTTTCGATGTTGTTAATTTCTGGTTTTTGGGTATTCACGACACTGCCTTATCTCGTGAACACCACGGCTCGACTTCTATTCGACTTCGGTCACTGATTTTGTTTTTTCGACAACCACGGCTTTTGAATCTGCTATTGATATTGTTTGGTCCTTGTTGTAATCCCTGCGACATTATTGTTGGTTTTGCACTTGGGTTTCTTTGTTCATTGCCACGGTACTGTTGCAAGTTTGATATTCATCTTTGTTGTATATATGCTGCAGTTGAAATGTAGGGTCATTTTGCATTGAGTTGCATCTTTATTTATCGTACCGAAGTCATTGGATTGCATTGAGTACTGAACTGCATTCATTCGTGTACATATATGCACTGCATGTATGTATCCAGTTACATTTGTTTGGAAGTTATTTCGTTCCATGCTGTTGATATTTGCTAATTGATGTTAAACATGACATCCTCACTTTCACTTAGTCACTGCCTATTTCAAATTGCATATTGATGTTCATTTGACATCTGTTTTGCTTCGAACTCAAATCCATTGTGCATTATTGTTATACTCGAACCTTTTGTATGTTGTCCATTGCACTGAGCATTGCTTTAAATTTAAAGTACCTGGCACTGTTTGAATTCAAGTTTTCAAATGAAACTTTTTTTTTTTAGTCATAAGCTTCAGCTTTAAATTGTACTCAAGTCTGATACTTGTTGCATACATGTTGCATACATGTTGTACCTTAGGTACACATACTTTCTCCTGACCTGTTGCACTATTTTGGGTTGCTGTTGTATGTAGTAACCCAGTTTTTTGTTTGCATTGACCTGGTGTAGTTTTACACTTGTGACCTCACTTGCAGTTCACTGAACTGATTGTATCACTCATTCGTATATTGTGTTGTGGTGCCATGAACTCTGGTGCCCTCACCCTCTTCCTATTTTGTAGTTGCTCTGCACTTTTGGGGGCTGACCATCCTGTAGCACATCTCGGTTTCATTTTAGTTTGATTTGAGTTGTATCACTTTCTGTAGCAATTTGTTGTAGTTACTTTGTCACCTGTTATTACAATCTGCATATATGTACATGCATACATGTGTATGTTTGTGTACATATATGGCTGGACTTGTACCAAGCTTGAATTATTGTTGCTGTGCATTTGCAGTTGAGTTTGGTTCAGTTGTAAGTGTTCAAACTTCATGTTGGGCTGCAGTGGCTCTTGTATAATTATCCTCATGCATTTAAGTGCACTTCGGTTTCATTATATATTCTAGTTAGTGGAGCCATCTGTACGTATAATTGCAGTGTGTATATACTTATGTTAACATAAGTATATGCATTTTTGGGTTTCGTTCTTAAAACTTGATCTTGGTTTGAGTATGGCCTTTGTGCCTTTATGATAATTGCAGTTTGATTTGTTGTATCAAATTTTGTAGATGCATGCACGTATAAGTGCAGCATATATATATATATACGTGTGGATTAAAAATGTAGGCATATATACCCCTGTATGTGTGTATGCATGCATAGTTGGATCTATACTGGTGTTCCATCTGCTGCATTGACTTGATATTATATATTCAATGTTGCAGATGTCCTTGATCACTTTGAAATTCATTTGTTGACTTGTAGTTTACATACTTGTTGACATCTCTGATTTTATTTTGGGGTTTAAATCACGACTTGATGGAGTTGCTGTCAGTACTGTTGGCACTGACTTCATCTTGTCTGCACTTTGATGGTCTGGTTGCCCTGTGCACATTTGTGTGTATACTTGGATCTGGGTTTTTTTCTTTGATCATTTTGATTTCAGATGTATAGTTGCATTTCACTTGAATTCGATTGTGTTTAAATTTATGCTCGACAGTTTTAAGTGGTTTCATGTGGGATCTTGTGGTGGCTGCGTTATTGATTGCAGATTTGCCCTTGTGTCCAAGTAATGGCCGCAGTTTCATTTTTATGAAAATTTTGCACTTGTTGAAATGTGCAGTAATAAGTTGTTTAGAAACTTGTTTTATTTTACGTGTTGTTGTGGCGAGGCAGCGCACGCGTGCGTGCACTGCAGCCACGTAGTATCGACATTTTGAATCGATATTTGAACCTTCATTGATTTTGGTTCGTTGATTTTTTTGAGTATATCATCACGATAGTGGCAAGGCAGTGCACGCAAGCGTGAACTGCAGCCACATGGCATTGATTTTTATTGATATCCTATTTTGTTTTGATTTATGATCTTTTGCATATTTCATTACGGTAGTGGCGAGGCAGTGCACGCAAGCGTGAACTGTAGCCACACGAAGTTAACATTTTAAAAATGTGGCGAGGCCGTATACGCGTGTGTGTACTGCAGCCCTATCGAATCAAATGTTTTAAATGATGTTTCTTTTTGATGAAAATTGTTTTATGTTGACAATTCAGTATATTCTGAACCGGTTTTGATGATTTTGTTGTTAATTGTCGTTTAGGCAAATTTTGATTGTTTTCTAAATTATCTTCATCAATAATCCCTTCATCTATCTCATTGATAATCTGAATCTACTGATTTGATGTTTAACACTGTTAAGTGTTATATTTACCGTTATCCGATTTCTTGTTTAAGGATCGGATAGGTAAATATATATTTTACTGTCGTCTAATTGTTGTTTGATTATTATTGCTTCTATGCACTAATAACTGAGTTTGAATTAGACTGACCTGTGTATTATTTTCTTTTGAATATAATACTCGGGTCAGACCGAGTATTTTTACAGCTTGAAGATTTTCAGGCCGCGAAGTTAGAGAGAGTTGGAGAAATTGCTTCACTTTAGCTTTTCGAAGAATTTTTGTACTTAAAAGATTATTCCGCTGTATAAAAATTTAATGCATTGTACAAACTCTGATATACGTATGTAAGAAAAATTCATTTATGAATAATATTATGATTATTCTGTGATTCTGTGGCTGATTCTGTTTAAACTCTATAAACTGACTAACAATCCGTCATTTTGAACGTTTCTAGTTGGTTTAATTACCGGCTAGAGGCGGTCAGGGCGGCGGGTCGTTACATTTCCACACTCTGAAAATTTGGAAATTTTGAACACGATGACCCATACATCTTCTTAATAAAATTCAAACAAGTTTGTGCAACCATTAAACTCCAATAATTATGTGATGATGGAATCAAACTTCGATTAATTCCATTCCTCCTTACTGATTATGCTGAAAAATGGTTGTATAGCTTACTGTCGAGCTCAATCAAAACTTTGGAAGTATTTATTAAAGTTTTCTTAAAAAAGTTCTACGTCTTGAAAAAAAATCGAAATGAAATTTTCAATTTTCATCAATTCAAGAGTGAACCTTATGAAAAATATTTTGAAAGATTTAAAGAGTTTTTGATAAAATGTCCACACCATAATTTTGAAAAATGGACTCTTTGTGAAATCTTGTACGATGGACTTGAAAATAGCTCACAAACCATGCTTGTATCTATATGCCAAGGTAATTTTCTCACCCAACAGGAACATTCTAATGAAAAGTCCATTTACTCACGCTCAAGCGCACACTCGATAGGATCATCGTTGGCTTCGGAAGCAAACAATCAATGCAATGATCAAAAAATTCGACAATGTTTTCTCATCCAACCAAATGAACCAAGCTTAACAACCAATGTTTATATATGCAATGATCCGAATAACATTGCTGATTAGTGTCCTAATTTGGTAGAACAACTTAATGCTTTTTACAAGGTTAAGAATGATCCATTTTCTCAAACGTACAATCTTGGTTGGAGAAATCATCCTAGTTTTGCATGGGATCAAAATAATTCTAACATGAATTTAGTTCGTCCAAATTTTAAAGATTTTTCGAACAATGCTTCGTATCCTCCCTTTAGCCCTGTCACTTTCAGCAAAATTTTGTGTCTCCATCTCGAAACCAGCCATGATAATCTTTTGCTCCATTAAGGAATTAATCAATCGCCAACTAACTTCACTTATTTTTATTTCAAGCTATCATACTTAGTTTATGCTTCTCTTATTTCATGTTAGTAACATAGATTTAATTCTTATAATTAGTTTGGTTTATTTCATGCAAGTAGTTAGCTCTATTTTCTTTTAATTAGCTTTTATTTTTCTTGTTTTTTAATGTTTAAATCATTTTGTGTTAACATGTTTTCAAATATGAGTAGCTAAATCCTTCAATTTAGGGTAATAAAACTCTCATGAAACATATCAAATTAACATAATGATTTCATTTATGATGTCTCTTATATGCTTAATGGAAACTTTGAATGATGGTTCTTTATTTTAGCGAATTTGATAATCTATTTTGACATATCAAACAGGCTATGCTTGTTCCATTATAAACATGAACTATTTGATCATTTGCCTAAGCGACTTTGATAATAAAATTCAAACTAGCAAAATTTGATGATATATGTTATTAAGTCATAGCAAATAGATCATGCTTAAAATAGATTCTATTTTTAATATCATATCATTTTCATGGGAGTTGTTAGCATGTTAGAGTTTGATGGTTTAAGTTATGCTAATTAATATCATGAATAAATCATATTTATAATAAACACATCAATCATTTCTACTAAATATTTTAATGAGATATTATAAATGAAGTTTGTGTTGAGTTATATGAATGATTGGAAGTGGATTTGCCTCTAATTTGCTTCTTAATATCATAGTTTTATTTTCTTTTGCGCTACCTTAATTTCTACAATTTTCTATTTGAATTTTTTTAAAGACTTTGGGCTAATTTATTGATTATTATTAGAATTTAAATATTCCCTGTATATTGACCAATACTCGCATACGTACTACAATGTACGATGTGTGCTTGTGGTTTTTACAAGACTATATCTTTCAGCAATTTTCTATTCAATAGAAAATTTGTTGTCTAACATGTATTGGAGACTACGACACACTACACCTCTACTACTAAAGACCAACCCTACCCCTTACTGGATATCACCCAAATATGACCACCTCTAGGTTGATAAACAACCTTAATGGGCCCGAAGCATACACAAATATCGACTCTAGATAAGGGATGATTATACTCTAATGGGAGTGACACACATAACCTTTTGCACGTCCATGTTTTAGTTATTTACCGGTTATAAGGCTTGAGGAAATGATTTACCTTCTTTTAGCACTTCCTACTTGGAACACTAGCACTGCCCTTTAGGCAAAAATGCAATGCCAACATTCATCCATACAAGTTCATTATATGTCTAAACAAAACTGAAACACTACCTCTGCTACATCCAATTTGGAATTACCCTCAGGATTAGAAGCAAGCAACCTTGCAATTCAAAGAAATTCGTCTTCGATCATCATCAAGATGTCATCCATTCAAATGCATATGTTGGTTCAAAGTTGCTTTTGGATAAGATATCCACTCCTGATCTCTCCAAATCAACAACCGATAATTTTCAATTGACCCATTCTTAGTTTTTTCGAAAGTAAGTGGACTATACCTGAGTCCTAAGGGAATCTCTAATATATCCCTCAAAACTATGGATGTTTCACAAGAATGAGTTCTTCCAACGGAACTCAATCTGTATGAACACGTGAACCTCTTATTTAATTCCTAACTCAAAACTGGCCAAGGTTTGATAGTCTATTATTTAACCATCAAATACACAAATAGCAGCAATTTAGAGATTTAATTACTCATAGAAACCACTAAGATTCAAAATAAATCTTTCATTTATTTAAATCTCTTTCCAAAGTATTTATCAGAGTATGCATATATTTATCTTGTCCGCATAAGTATTTTCACAAAACATTGTGAAAGATTTTTTACTTCAAAATCATATTAAAAGGATCGCAACAAAAAGTTATTTAAATTAGAGATAAGGATAATGCCAAACTATTCCTTCGATGTTAAGTGTGGAACCAATGTTCATACCACCAAAATTAAGATGGTTGGTCAAAGGAAATCCAATCTCAAATTCTTTTATAAATATCATATAACGACCGTCACTCGACCTTCGAAAATCGGCACCTACACTTCACTTGCACTAGAATGCCGCAGATTCAAATGCTGAATTTGGTTCGCCGGAGCTTATAACACATTAAGTATAACAACACAGCAGAAGGAAAAGATTAATATCACTGATACATAACAATTGATTACAATGATACAACACATTGATACAATTAATATCAACAGCAGGGATACAAAAAATAACAACAGAAGAAAGCCTCCAAAAGATAATATCTTTAGAAGTCCATGAAATAGATACTCCAATTAACTGCAATACCGTTGCCAATGCTCCAAGATTAGCAAGACTCCAAACCAAAAAGCGAGAACCACCATCAACACTGAAGTGAAGCAACTCGATCCAAAGCGATTGCCAATATCTAGAGATTGAATACTATCGAATCTACACCTACTATTCGACTATCTTTATCCGAAGATCCTCAACCACAAAGCAACAACCACAAAGTAATAAATTTGCAGTAACTACATGAGTTAAGTATCTGGGCTCCATACCATGATACCACCCTTTTCCAGAAGGAAATGACATACCCTAAAGGGCACAACCCTCATAACCTTGCCGCATCTTTCCTGTTTCGACCATTTTCGAGTTGTGAGGTCCGATGAGGTCTCCTCCACAAAGCTACACTTTTCACAAAGTCATGCTTTGATCAACAAATGATTAGCAACACTCAACAGCACTCAGCATGTCACACTACCAAATTGGGAATGTATTGCTAGTAACCATCAACTACATAAACTCTGAGCTTGAACGTCTACGAGAAAGGTGTTAAACTAAGAGAATAAATTCTCCGCCATCAAACAGAAATGTATTTGATAGAAACCAACTTTACATCTCAAAGTATAATGTCAGACACACATCCATACAAGTCTATTCTGGGTTTGAACAGAACCGAAGGCACTTCACAAAGAAGCCCTTGCAATCTGGGTATTTACAATCCCGATCGGACTCCCCATCACATATGGAGATCTCTATACCGACGCGACTCAGTACAGAGACATTCGACGGGTTATCCTTCCGTTCTCGAAAATGCCTGGTCTTCATCACCGGTCTTCAAATGCTATCCATATCATCGTATCATTATTCGGAATGGATTATGTGACACAAGGTCCTCTTTCGGCTAAACAAAATAATGAGCGCTTAATTTCAAAAGCATATGGATATATGGGATCTTAGTTAAGTCACAACACATTTCCCAAAAAATTTCTTTCAAATGGTTTAAGAAAATTACCGTTTTCAATCTTTAATAAAAAATATTTACTTCAAAAAGTTCACCAATCTTTCACAAAGATTAATTCATAGCTTTCAAAACAATTCCATTTTAAATTGGATTAACTCATCCAATCTTTAAATCAAAGATTCGATTCATAGCTTTCCAAACCATTTCCATTTCAATCTTTTATACAAAAGATACGCCTTTCCGATTTCAAAATAAAGTTCAACAATCTTCCACAAAGATTTATTCATAGTTTCCAAAACAATTCTATTTCACATTTGAAATAAATTAGAAATCCTTTCTTTATATGAAAGCTATTATTATTTGAAAACAAATAGTTTTCATTTCGGAAAAATCCGATTACATTTGTACAAGTTAAAGCCCCTCAAGTATAAAGCTTGGTTTGAATTCAAATTCCCCAAAACAATACTTTTAAAATGGTTTAAAACCCATAAAAACACATTTATAACTTGTATAACCTTTTTAAACCATAATTTTCAAACATAGAATTCAACTTCAAATCTTGTATTCAAATTTAAATTAAATTATTTAAATTTCAAAACTTTATCAAGTTATTCAAAATAACTTTTATCTTCAAAACTTCTTTTCCAAATCTTTTCATATTAAACCCAGTTCCATTTCCAAAACTATCTTGGATTCAAAATTCAATTTTAAAACCATTTCAAAAATCTATAACTTAACCAATTTCCTCGTGCTATCCAAATTTGTGTGTATAAGGTGTAGTCCAGGGGTTTTACACAATAGTGCAACAACGTCAATCATCACAGATTCAATCATATCAATATTGATAAGCGGTATAATCTATAACGCTTATCTTCATTCACAATTCACAAATAATATAAATTTATCATAGATAAATAAATTACATTCATCACAGATAATTACATTCATCACAGCTCAAAATCATAACAAAGCATTACGCATCAGGGATATCAAGCAATTCAGCGTTCAACAGAATGCAAACATCCATAAGCAAGATTAATTAATTATCTGCTTAATTTAAATCAGATTTAACTACCTATGAATAACTACTAATCCTGGTTAATTAATATTAATTAATTATGTAATTATTTTTAATCAATTAACCTTTAATAATAGATTTATTATCCTTTAACTATCAATTAATTAACCTTAACTAATAAATAAATCAACCTAAAATCATTAAATAATTAACCTTTAATTATTTAATTATTCTTTGATCAATTATCCTTAATTAATTACATTAATTAATTAACCGTTAATTAATTATCATTTAATTAATTATCCTTAATCAATTACCATAAGTGATTACCCCTAATCACTTATATTAATAAATCACAAATCAATTTTAATCATTGGATAAATTAACTTTGATCATTAATTGGTTATCCCTAATTACTCTTATTAAGTGATTATCTTTAAGTAATTAATTACCTTTAATTACTTGCATTAATTTATTATTCTTTAATTGCTTTTATTCATCAATAAATCTTTAATTACCCAAACCTAAATTTAATTTTAAAGATAAACGCTTTATCTTTATTAATCACTTAATTTTAATAAAGTTTAATTAATAACCATTTAAATTAATTATTATTAATAAATATTTTAAATTAATTACATTATTATTTTTTATTTAATCACGAAAATTAATTAGCCTTAAACTAATTACAAAAGGTAATGAGCTTTAATTCAATTACACAGTAATTATTCATCAATTATCTTTGAAAACATTTAATCCTTAAACCTTTAATCTTTGAAAAAAATATATTATCATTTCATAAATTAACTTGAGTTAATTTACAACTAAAAACATTTGATCTTTTTCAATTAACTTCTTAATTACATTCCCAAATTAATTTTTCAAGGTAACTTACAAATTCAAGTTAAACAATTTATATAACTTTCATAAATCAAACGTTAAATAAAATACTTATCATATCTAAAATAAATTTATTTAAGAAAGAGGTTTAAACTAAATTATTTTAAAAACAAAAAAACTGTTTTTTTTTAAATTACCCCAAGTCCTCCTCGAGCATCACCCGAGACACAGGCCTATTTACTTCGAGCCAAGCAATATTTTTCCCGAGATCAACTCTTCTTCTTCTTCCTCTTTTCTTTTAAACTTTGCTTTGGTTTAACCTTCTACACACTCGCGTGTCAAATCCCGAGCCTACCCCTTATTTTCTCGAGCATGATCCCGAGCGACATTCTCTCTTGATCACCCAAAACAACGGCAGACATCGATGTGGATACGTGCACGTGCACCGATCACCAGACCACCACCGACTTAGTCTCCAACCATCACCAAGTCAACGTCGATCAACACAAACTTTTTAACCACCCAATTTGACGATCCTACTGAAAAATCAAAATCGAGCTATATCAGAACACACTGGAAACCAACGACCATCAAAAAAAAAACTCGTTATGACGCCTCCCATCACCGGCCACCATGCCTTCTTGTCCAAATCCTTCCCTCCAGGTCCGATTGACCAAAATGCTACGTCGATGGCGCCATTGCCTCACGAGCACGATTGAAAAAATACTGGGCTTAAACCCTAGTTCATCGAACCCACGCCGCGAAGATCAACAGAAAAATTACTAACTATTTTTCCCTCAATCTTCAACACCCAAGCCATCTTCACCATTAGTCACGATCCAAAATCCTTCGTCGATCATCAGCACTTCGTCAAAACCCATTTTTCGGTCAACTACGAAATTCCCATGATTTACTGAAATAAATAATATAATTTTTCTTTTAAAATTATCATTTTCGAAGGCATATCACATCATATAATTTATTCAAGAAATTAGGATAGTTGTATTTGACAAGCATTTTTATTTTCCTGTAAATTTTCTTTCCAGAGGAAAATAGTTTCCAGATTTATATGAAAATGTTTGTTTAAAGTTAGATCTTGATGTTATAAACACATTTCTTTTAGATCCTAAAATCTAAAATTAATTAGAGGGGGGAAGTTTGATGTTTGAACAATTTCGAAAATAAAAATTCTGTTGAAACCTAGAATAGAGAAAAAATGTTGTACAGACATACACAACTTATATATATATATATATATATATATATATATATATATATATATATATATATATCACAGGCAGGCATATACAACCAATTTTCACAACCACGTTCAAGTATCAAACATAATCATCAGATATAAAAATAAGTTCAAGAGTTTTCTCACCTGGTTTTGTTGAATAGAGACGGGTTATTATATATTTTTTCTTTGATATGAAAATCTTGCTTTTGTTTTCTGAAACCTGGATTATGATTTGAGCTTGTTGCTTGTTGAAGTTGATCCTTTGCACTCATTTGAATTCGCTTGCTGTTGAGTTTTGATCTTTACTTGATCACAGTTTTGAATTTCCTTTCAGGTTTTGGTTTTCATCTTGCTTTTGATCTTGTTTGTTTGACCTGCAACTTGCTTTAGTTTCCAGGTTTGAAGTTGTTAGCTTGATCAGGTTTTGTTTTTGCTTGATTTTCATCTTGAATCTAGTTTGTTTACAGGGTTGAAGAAGAGAAATCTGGTTTATTACTTTCTTTCTTATTCATATTTACATGATTTTCAAATAAAAAGTAAAATTTGCTTACCACTTGTTTTTATTAAGTTACATTTGTAAGTTTTCTTTATTAAAATGCTTACACTTGTTTATGCTTGTATTCACATTTTTACAAATGTATTTTAAACATTTTTATATATTTACAAATGTCATCAACTTGTATTTTTATGTTTATATCCTTAAGTTAAATATTTTGTAAATTTTGTTTTCAAACCCTTATGTTTAATACATTTATGTAATATGTTTTTAACTTTTATATTTGTATATATATATAAAATTTTAATTTTCTTACCTCATGTTCATTTTGAAAAGAAAATGTATTATGTTAAACTTTTATTTTCACAAACTATACTTAGTTTAAAATTTTAAAAAGAAAGAATATTGATCTTTTTTTTTCTCAAATCTTATTTGATACTTCTATAACTTTTTTTAATAATGTTAAAGAGATATGACTTTAAAACTAATTTTACATTAATAAGTGGTCACACATATATTATATATATGTATAAGAGAATTTAACTTAAAATAATATTTTGAAAATTATTTCACTAAACTTAAACCATATCTACCAAATATTAATATATATTATAATTAGAAAACAACTTCTATTAATTTTAAATATAAAGTTTTCAAATCCAATTTATTATTCAAAACATTTATTTTAAAATTTCAAATTTCAAAATTAATATATAATCAATTTGTATTTATAAATGAATAAACAAACAATTAATTTACTAAATTTGGAAAAATTCAATTTAATTCACAATTTAACATTAATTTAAATTTAAATAAAAAATCGAGATCCTTACATATCATCAATAAATCCTTTTAATAAATCTCTTGCACTCACAAAAATCTCCTTTACTAAAGTTCCAGATCATTCCTTAAATTCATTATAAATCTCCAAGTTTAGTAAGATAACTCTTTTACAAATATCAAAATCATTTATAAACTCTTTTATAAATATCCAAAACCATTTATAAAAACTTCTTTTATAAAACTCCAAGACCATTTATAAAAACTTATTTTCCAAATTTCAACATCTCTTTTCAATTTAAAACTCCTTTTATAAACTTTCTTAAAACAAAACTTCTTATATAAACCTTAATCAACAAAGTTCCTTCGATAAACAATCAGTTACTTAAAATACCTTCAAATAATCATTTAATTATCTTTAAACCTCATTCAAAATAATAACTTTAGAATATATTTAATATTATATTAAATTAATTTTAAACAATATTATTATACCAATAATTTAACTTCAAAAAAATGTTAATATAGATTAGCTTTAAAATATTATTCTTACAACAGTTAATTAATTTTAAAACATCCATAATATAATAATCAGTAAATTTCAAACATTGTTAACATAGTAATTATAAAACTTTAGGACAATTAAATATAGTAATTAATTTACTTTAAAAAATGTAACTATAGCAATTAATTAACCTTTACATATTAATAAAATATAATTAAATAACTTTAAAACAATAGCTAAATTTTCTTAAATAACTTTAAGAAATAACTTTAAAGAATCATACTAATAAAATATTTAAATTTAAATCGTTAATTTAAACAATAGTTCACTACCTTCAAAACATTGCTAATAAATAATAATTACCCTTAAAACCTTATTAATAAATAGTAATTCTCTTTAGAATTAAATCGATTCAATAATTAGCTTTTCAAATTTAGAAAAGAGGATTAGCGACCACTAGGTACTTAAATAAGTAACTATTTTGTCCAATCTAACTTTCCTAGTTTAATTACTAAAATTTACACAATCAACATCTATGAAAATAAATTCAATACTTAACTATCACTAGATAACACATCAACTATTCAATAATGATAAATTAGCATATCCATTCACAACGTATAATTAGACATCCAAATTACAATAGCAGAAGGAGAATTTATTTCTACCCAATTAATATCTAGATAAAATCTATCCGGTTATTTATTACAGAATGGTGGTTTATTCTACTAAACAGGTATCTGATTAAATAAATTAGCAGAATGGTGTCTTATTCCGCTAAATAAGTATCTAAGTTACTTTATTCAATTTAACTTAACGGCGCGGTGTTTATTTGACAAAATACACGACACCCATAAGATATAAATGATTAAACTACGTAATTATCCAAATTGACACAATTAAAATCAAGTAGCATTAAGTTATCATTAAAATATACTACATGGAAACTAACATCAATTTATGTCAAAGCATTATGTTCATTAATACGAACCCAAAGCAAAAATATATGTGTTAAATGGATCAGATATAGCATGTTAAAGTTTACTACTTAATAAGCATTAACATTTAAATACTTAATTAGGTCACCAAGCTACATGGGCCAAGGCTCAATATTCGTGCTCCTAAACCCATACCGTTTTCAATAGTCTTTTTACCTAATCTCAATTTTCGAAAGCCACAGGTACATGTCTTTAACGTACATGTGCATGCCATAATTTCCCCGATAGTCGATGGAAACAAGATCTACTTTCTGCATTAAACTCTACGTCCCACGCTATCCGATCTGCACCCATTCCTGACATGCCCACCATACGGATCAACATCACGACTGGGAAACCAATATGCGATAACCGAGTGTCGCATTCCACCAGATGAAGCTACAACCCCCCACTGTTCCACAATCGGACCACCTCGACACCTCAAACCCGAATCCAGCCTCCTCATTTTCCAATGATGACTACATCAATCAAAAACTCAAGCCTAAGGTCGCAACGATCGTCAACGACCATCACAGACCATTACTTAAACTTCATCAAAAATCCTATATTCTCGTACAATTCTCGTGATGCATACGACGTTGATCAATTCTTATCGGTTCAAGAGAAATTAATTTTTGACTTTGATGCTCATTTTTCCCTCTTACTGTAAAAATAGATATCTTAGTCATTACTCGACGGACACATGAGTGGCGATACTTTTCATGTTGGGAAAATATGCTAGAAATAATTGAAATGTGAGATATTGATTTTTGAACGATCGAGTTAACTTTTATTTCTTTGATATTGAAATTGACAGAAGTAAACAAATAAATAAGAAGAAATGTTTGACCATATACATGTGTGTGTGTCTATATACAAATCTAGCAACCTACGTCAAATCCAAGCAAAGCCAAGATAAAAATCTATCTTCATGTCAAGAATCAAGCAGACAAGGAAACAAGAGGCAAGGGATGTAACGACCAAGGATTTTCGACCCTCAAAATTCGACATCAATACATTCACTTTATAACATGTCGAATATTCAAGTGCTGGAAATACTGATTACTAGCGGGTAAAGAAGAAAGAGGTAGAAGAAAATAGAAACAAAGCAACATCATAGAATCTTACAAACGCAGGAACAATATATAATAAATAATAACAAATTTTCATACAAAAGAATCTGTAGTTGTTACTTTACATACAATCATCATAGCGCAACAATCAATACATCAATATGGACAGTTATTATAACTTTTCCTCACTAGTGCTGACTATAGAGTCTATACACATAGTGGAATAAAGTCAAGTATGTGATATACGTCTAAAATCCTCCAGCTTGTCTCCTGAGCTTCAAAGCACTCTAACCTGAATCTGTAATACTCGGTCTGACCTAAGTATTATAATAAAATCACACCCGAGTCAGTTTGGAAAACCAGCGTGAGAAAACAAACTCAATTTGAATTATTACTTTTTCGCAATCCTTTGAAAATAAAGGTATCTTGGAAGACCACGTCATACATAAACATGACGAGTTTTTCCCTTACGATAACCAAAACGTTTATATTAAAATCATCTGATATCATAATAGTATCTATAGAAAGTAAATTAGGAAATAGCTGAAATGTTTGCATCTCACGTTTCAGCATAGTTAGGCACAATCAAAAACATACGACGCTTATTGGAGAATGGATTACATACAATGACTGGGCTACTGGGGGTACCGTCCATCATAGTGCACCTTTAGAAAATATACCGAGGACCTCATCGGGATCCCTTGCGAACACAAGACCGGCCTACCCCTAAGCTGGATAGAACCGAATATGTTATCACCACGGGTGTTCCCACCCTTATCGAGCACTCTCTTTTCCATGCAACACCATATCCATAATTTTCATATATCCGAGGGTATCTAGAAAGGTGATAACATACCCTAATTAGGTGCAAACTCACTTAGCTTTGCTGCATCTCCCATGTTTTAGTCATTTCCGATTGATGAGGCTTAAGGCTATAATTACCTTTTAGAATAGCATTCATTCTTGGAATGCTAATCACTTCCTTCTAGGAAACGATGTAATGATAGCATTCATCCATACAAGTTGTCCTGGGTTCGGACAAACCAAATCACCATCTTCACATTATCCATTCGCAACGCTCAAATCGATTCGAAGTGGTTTTCGGATAACTAAATCTAATCTCGGTCTCGTTGAAACGATAAACGAATTTAGCCAATATTTGGTCGTCGGTTGTCTAACTATCAAATAACATCCGTAAGCAGTCATTGGTCCCATATTATAGTTTTTCAAAATTAATTTTCAAAATATCTTTATAAGATATATATTCAAATCCCTTCCAAATTTTCAATATTTGAGACAACTCAAATACTTATATACATATCAGAATATTTCCAACCATCTCTTATTTCTACACTGAGAAAACTATTGGAAAATATATTTTTCTAAACCCCTTTATTCTCAACACTTAGGAAAGTTCATTTATTTCCCTTTTCTCAAAACCCTTCACAATTTATATTGTAAATTCCTTAACTCATTTACAACAAACTCTATATGTTTAAGGGTTCCTTAATTTATTTCCTTTAATATTTCCAAAGTCAAAACACTTGTCTATAATTCCAAATATCAATTTCTAACTTATTTTATGAACCCTAACTCATTTTTCTAAGTTCACTTTTATTTTAATACTTCAGAAATTTTCCTTACATTTCCCCAAATTCCATGTTGAAAATTTCTCTTATAAACCCCATCTACTGGATAAATCCCATTTCCAAACCTCGAGAAGATTTATAAATAAATTTAAATCGTTGCAAAACTCTATATATATAATAAGTATTTAAAGAACAATAATTTATTTTTAAAGCATGTTTATGTAATTATTTAAAATATCGAAACTCTTTTTATAAACATCAATACTCATTTTTAGATAAACAAATCAATTTCAAAGCCGATTTTAAAAATTAGGATTTATTAAAATAAATATTAAGTATTTGAAAAATTCACTTTTCAATGTATTTAAATTATACTAGTTTAAAAATTACATAGTTTGATAAATAAAACTTCCTTTTTAAAAACAATTTAATTTCTTAGTAATAAAATATATGTTTAAAATCACAATAACCAATTAATTTATAATTTCCTCTCGATTTAGTATCCATCTTTTTCATTCCGATTCTCTTAACCATTTTCACTTTTCAAAAATAGTATCCACCATTTTTCCAACCCTTTTATATTCTCAATTTAGCAACTGCCATCGTTTTCCCTTATTTATAAACATTGTTTACAAATTTTTATAACTCCTTTGGGTTTTTGTTGTTTAAAGTAACAATCTTATTTATGAATTTTCATTTTATAAATCCATTTCCTTATAAATTTCATTTATCCTACCAATATAATTATGAATTTTCATCTCAAATCCCTTTTATATTTTTTAGGATATCATTAGAAAATCTCTTATACAAATTATTTTATAAAAACTCTATTTAACAATTTTACGGATTAGTTAAGAAAGATTAAAAATAAAATTTATTGTTTTATCCAATCAGTCTCTTTTAAATAAATCCGAATTTCTATAAATTATTTTTATCCTAAATCTTCTTTTAATTTCTTAAAATTTCAAAATAATATTTATGGTATTTAAAATACAAAATTAAGGCCAGTGCTACTATAGCATCCATAATTCAATCACAACAAAATCTATAACGGATTTATTCACACACATCATATATCAATATATATGAACAATTAATATATTTTTGAGGGTTCTAGTTGGATCCTCCCAACCTGCTTCCCTGCATCCATAGATGTTAGACAACATAAAATACCAATACCACATCTAGGAGGATATTGCGGTAATATAGGGTCATCCGCTATTATACGGGGCGCATAGGGTCTCATCCGCTCCAACGGCGGGAAATATCCAACTACTAATATATACTACTATATATATAGGAATATCATCCAAACTGATAATAATTTATAAATTCAACCAGACATCCAATAATTTATTTAAATTAATTACAACAATCCAAAAGGAGTGAGATTTACTCTCCTTGATTTTTAATTAGCCAGATATTCAGATTTTAAATTAAATCAGATATTCAATTTAATTTAAAATTCCAGCGAACTCCAAAAAATTCCAAACCTAATCTATTGCATAGATTTTCCCAATATGAACCAACTTGACTTTTTTAAATGATTTTGGATCTCGTATGCAGATTATATTAAAATTTATCAACGGCCTCAATTTAGTTTCTTGATTAAATAACCGATTGTTTAATTGAACTTATTTACATAATTTATACCTTTACCATCCACTAAGACGTAGCCCATATCGGCGTCACATCCAGCCCCTCCCAACTGTCGAATACTCCCAATAAAGACACACCCTACTGATGGCCAAAACCCTCCTCACCAAAGCCTCGCCCACTACGAGACCCCTACGTGCATGCATACGCATAGGCCTGTCAAATGGGTTGAGTTGGGTCAAAATGGGTTGGGTTGAGTTTGACCCAACCCATTTATGACCCATTCTTTTTTACCCACTTATGACCCTAGCCATATATGACCCAACCCGTTTAATAAGCGGGTTACCCATTTAACTCATTTAAAGATTTATGGGCCGTTTGAATTACAATAAATAAGTTGTTTTTTGCTTATAAAATGAAAAAATTAAAAAGTCAATATGGATAAACAAAATCTACCGACTTTTAAAAGTCATTTTTCAACTTATTGCAAAAGCATTTTTTTTTTCTTTTCGACTCACATAAGTCGATTTTTTATATGAAAAAATTCTAAAAAAATGTATTTTCAAATTTCAAAATTTCATATTTCAAAATTCAAATTTAAAAATTTCATATTTCGAAAATTCAAAATTTAAAATTTTCACAGTACATTTTCAAAATTCAAAATTTCAAATTTTCGAATTTTGAATTTTGAAATTTGTAATTTCAAAATTTTGAACTTTAAAAATTCAAATTCCATTTTTCAAATTAAAATTTTACGATTAAAATTTCAAAATTCGAATTTTGAAATTTCGAATTTTGAAAATTTGAATTTTAAAATTTTAAATTTTAAATTTTGAAATTCGAAGTTCGAAATTTGAAATTTCAAATTTTGAAAATTTTAAATTTGAAATTTTGAAATATTTGGAAATTTCGAATTTTGAAATTCGAAATTTTTAAATTTGAAATTTAAATTTTGAAATTTTTGGAAATTTTGGATTTTGAAATTTTTGGAAATTTCGGATTTTGAAATTTTTAATTTTGAAATTTTTGGAAATTTCGAATTTTGAAATTTAAATTTTCAAATTTTTGATTTTGAATTTTGAAATTTCGAATTTTGAAAATTTGAATTTTAAAATTCGAAATTTTAAATTTTGAATTTCAAAATTGAAAATTTTAAAATTTAAAATTCAAAATTTAAATTTGGAAATTTCGAATTTTGAAATTTTGAAAATTTTAAATTTGAAATTTTGAAATTTTTGGAAATTTCGAATTTTGAAATTTTTGGAAATTTCGAATTTTGAAATTTTGATATTTAAATTTTGAAATTTCGAATTTTGAAAATTTGAATATTAAAATTCAAAATTTTAAATTTTCAATTTTGAATTTAAATTTTGAAATTCGAAATTCGAAATTTGAAATTTTGAAAATTTTAAATTTGAAAATTTTGGAAATTTCGAATTTTGAAATTTTTGGAAATTTTGGATTTTGAAATTTTTGGAAATTTCAAATTTTGAAATTTTTAATTTTGAAATTTTTGAAAATTTCGAATTTTGAAATTTGAAATTTTGATATTTAAATTTTCAAATTTTTGGAAATATCCAATTTGATATTTGGAATATGAAAATTTGAAATTTAAATTTTAAATTTTGAAATTTTTGGAAATTTCGAATTTATAACTTGGAATTAGAAATTTTAATTGCAGTCTGAACAGAAAAAATAACGGCTTCTACAGTCGGTGAAGTTCAAATATGAAGATGCAGTGGCCTGTTATTTTTTAAGTACAACTGTCAATTTTCATGAAAACTACATTGTATGTTTAAAATTCTTATTTTTCAAATTTATATTAAAATTTAATGTTTTTAATAAATGGGTAAATGAGTTACCCACTTATAAACCTTTTAAAAATGGGTCAACCCAACCCATAACTCATTTAATAAAATTCATAAATGGGTTGACCCAACACACTTAAAAGTAGGGTAAATGGGTTGGGTCATATTTTGACAGGTCTACGTACGCATGATGATGAACCCCACTGAACCCAACATCAGCGCTTCGAAGGCCAAGCCCTCTCCAACAACTGCCACCAATGCGCTCGCGCCTGAGCCGCTGCCTGCCCTACTTTCCTCCATTTCCATGCCTTCCATCGAACAACCATCACGAACTTGTTGCTTGCTCCTCCCTCGGGTGTTCGAGTCGACCAGGCGATGACATCAAGTTCCACCAACCAACATCAATTCGAAATCCTATGCCATGGTCAGCCCCACACGCGTGCGAGTGCTTGCGACTCCTCCCAGAGTTGCCTCATGTCCTACGTTCGACTTCCTCGTTCCTCTTTTTCTTCTTCTAATTTTCGAATTTGAAATGGATTCGAATTTGCTCCTTTTTCCTTTCTGTTTATCTCGATTTTGTTTCTGAAATAAGGCAACGGAAGTGTACCGGATTTTTATTAATAGGGCTTCATAGAGAAATTTTCGACTATAGGCACGTGGTTAGGGCGGGCTGAGAGGAACGGTTACGTCGGCTAAGCTGACTTTGATTTGATTTATAAATTTTTATATTGAAAATATCACGCTTACGTACCTCAAAATTTCGAACCCCTATTGAAATGTACATCCTGCTGTTCGTAATGTTATATTGCTAATTTAAATGAAATGAAACAAGTCTTGATCCCCAATTCGATCATACAGAAAAGATAGCTTTTAAAAACGACTGTTTGAACTAAATTTGATTAAATTATTCAAGGTATTTTCATATCGTTCGACCAAACGGTACATCCAAACGCTATGAAATTTGAAATCCGATAATAACACACTATTACGGATCCAATAGAACTAGTTTCATCAAATTTCGAGACTGTGCCCTGGATCATTGTTTTAATGCATCGATTAGATCGACGATTTCAGAAATTAAGGAATCGCTTAAAATCCTGTTTTAAAACTTATTGGATAAATTCTAATTCAAAATGAGTTTATATCAACCTTAGAAATCATTTCGATTCGTATTCAATTTAAATTACATTTATTCACCTTTTCGTACTACAATAAATCACTATATATTGAAATTAAATGCTTTTTCTCAAATTTAACCAATGACTCCATATTCAAAATTAATTTATATTTCAAACTCAACATTTTTTAAATATTAAAATTTAAACGTTGAAAAATCTGGATCGTTACATCCTTCCCCCTTAAAAGATTTTCGTCCCCGAAATTGCTAAGCTAGGAAAAATGCTCCAACCCCCTTACTTTTGAAAAACCCACTTAGTTAAGACTCGACATTCCACTTTCTTAATCATTTAGTTCTAACCAAAACAATTAGCTTTCATTTCTTATTCAAAATCCTTATTTCAATTACAATTCAAAAATAAACTTTTCAGTTAAAAGATTTTAAAAGAAAAATTTAACACCCTGAATTTTTAAAATTTTTTAGCAGTCTCCTTTGTACAGAAAGCCTTTTGCAATATGATAAGAGAGATAAAAATATGTACATCAACCCACACTGTCGGAAAACACAATACATATCATTATTTATATTATTGCGGTATTTAATCCGAAAATGAACCTTTATTTAGCGTTTTTAAGCGTGTGACTTATTTTATATGCAATTTGCGCGACCAAAATCTAGCCAAATGGTCTTGTAACTCACTTAATTTAAACACATAAGTACCAAAAACATGAAATTTAATAACATTTCCTTTATTTTACTAGCACAAACACATAGTTTTAATAACCAAACAAGTCATGACATGAATTTATAAAAATTACAAGGTTCCAGCATACGATTATTCATTTCAATCGATTTACACATCATTTACATGATTCCAAGTGATTTACAAACGATTCATTTGTATTCATTTCATATTCATGTCCAATATATTCATATGCATTTCTAATTGATTCTAAATAAATTTATTCACTTTCTATTGATTCTCAAAATTTCATCTACCTCCGTTTACTACGAATGATAGTTTTTTACATGTTATTTGGTGTTATCCACTTAATAAAATAACCACTTAAGCTTATAAACCTTTTAAATTGATGCTAAACAAATTTATCCATTTCTATCGATTCACGTTCAGTATTTTCCCACAAATCTCGTTTGCTAAATTTTTATATCGATGACATTTCATTTTATGCCAATTCACTTAATAACCCATTCCATAAATTTATTTGAGCCAACTTCCATGCAAAAATATCAACTTAAGTTAATTCATTTATTTACAATTACTTTAATTATATAACTTAAGTTTATTTCCATTTCATCATTTCATTTTAAAATTGATTGTTATTCAATTTATTTATCATCGATTGGTTCACAATTCCTTTTACTTGGCATATCTCAATTTCTACTATATTATTTGAGAAACATTTAATAAAATTAATACTAAGGTTTATTATAACCTTTTATACAATATATATATAATATATATATATATATATATATATATATATGCATTTCCACTTCAAAACTCACTTTCACACTCGAATTCATTCAAATAATATCCCAAAGCCATATTCAATTTATTTACATTTAAACTGAATTTATTTATAACTTAAGTCATCACTATTTCAATCCAATTCCATTGTATTAGACCACATTTCCAAATATATTTAATTTACTTACAATTAAGTCAAATTTTATTTATAACACAAGTACCACATTTAATTTCAATTTCAATCCACAATTCATTTTACTTAATCAAGTTAAGTTCCATTCCTATATTCAATTAACTATTTAATTTATCTAATTAGTTCGATTTTATTTTATATTTCCATATCTGATTTTTATTTCAAATCATTTTGAGAAAAAAAACAAATATATAACTCTTGTTTTTAACAAAGCATCTCCTTGGAATTTTCCAAAATCCACTTGGTTTCATTTAAAAAAAATATCCTTTGGACTTTTGTGAAACAACACTTATTTTTCAACAAAAATATCCATCTCAAATTATTTCGATAGCAATTTGTCACTTAGAAACTCATAAATGAATACTGATGATGCTGCGGAGTCATCACCAGGATTATTTTCCAGCGACTGAAGTGAATTCAGTGCTTATCACTTCCAAAATCCATTTTTAAAACATTTTCTCGAAAACATTTCACAAAAAAATTACCATTATTTATTTCCAAACACATAAAAACATTTTCGAAATTTCCGGGATTTGCATTTCCAAATTCTGGTTTGAATCCAATTTTAATTTTATAATTCATACTTATACAATTTAACTAGGTTTCATAAACCATTTCCAATTTTATAATCTTGTTTTGATTATAATAATATCATCCAAACACTCCAAATATACTATAACAACTTTAGAAAATTATTTCTTTTATATCAAAATATAGTTTTGGGTAAAATTATTTCATTTACCCCATTTCAAGACCATGCTATGTCACTATATTGTGTTTAAATGTTTAGAAACTCCTATCGATTTAGTGGCGTCCCACTACTAGACCAGAAATTATTTGCCACCAACAGATAAATCAACACAATATTAAACATTTTATATTCACTAATAAATACACGCTCATATCTATTAGTACACTCAAACTCATTCTAGTGTACTACTAACCCTATCTCAAATGAGTAATCCCCACCAAAGCCAAGGTTCTCGCTTAACCCCAACTTTGATACCAAATGTAACGACCCGGGATTTTCGACCCTCAAAATCGACATCAATACATTCATTGTACAACATACTGAATATTCAAGTGCTGGAAATACTGATTGCTAGGGGTAAAGAAGAAAGAGATAGAAGAAAATAGAAATAGAAAAATATCACAGAATCTAACAAACGCAGCGGAACAATATATAACAAATAATAATAGATTTTGATACAAAAGGATCTGTAACTGTTCATTTACATGCAATCATCAAAGTACAACAATCAATACTTTAATATGGACACTTAATATAACTAGTCCCCACTAGTGCTGACTATACTGTCTATACACACAGTAGAATAAAATCAAGTATGTGATATACGTCTGAAATCCTTCGGCTTGTCTCTTGAGCTCCAAAGCACTCAAACCTGAATCTGCAATACTCAGTCTGATCTGAGTATTATAATAAAATAACACCCGAGTCAGTCTAGAAAACCAGCTTGAGAAAACATACTCAATTTGAATTAATAGTTTTTCAAAATCCTTTGAAAACAAAGGTATCTCGTAAGACCACGTCACATATAAACACAACAGGCTTTTACCTTACGATAACCAAAACATTTATATGTTAAAATCATCTAATATTATAATAGTGTCTATAAAAAGTAAATTAGAAAATAGCTGAAATGCTTGCATCTCATTGTTTCAACATAGTTGGGCACAATCAAAATCGTACGACGCTTATTGAATAATGGATTCCATACAATGAATGGGTTATTGGGGCTCCGTTCGTCACAGTACACCTCAAGAAAATGCACCAAAGACTTCGTCAGGATACCTTGCCAACAAGACCGGCCTACCCCTAACTTGGATAGTACCGAATATGTTATCACCCCGGGTGTTCTCACCCTTATCGAGCGCTCTCTTTTCCATGCACAACCATATCCATAGTTTTTTTTATATCCGAGGGTATCTAGAAAGGTGATAACATAACCTATTTGGATGCGACCCACTTAGCCTTGCTGCATCTCCTCTGTTTTAGTCATTTACGGTTGATGAGGCTTGACTCTATAATTACCTTTTAGAATAGCATTCATTCTTAGAATTCTAATCATTGCCTTCCATGTAACGATGCAATGATAGCATTATCCATACAAGTTGTCCTGGGTCTGGACAAACCAAATCATCGTCTTCAATATCTTCGCGATATCCATTCGTAACGCTCAAATCAGATCGAAGTGGTTTTTGGAAAATTAAATCTGATCTCGGTCTCTTCGAAACGATCAACGGTTTGACCAATATTTGATAGTCAGTTATTTAACTATCAAATAATATCCATAAGTAGTCACTAGGCCCGTATTAAATTTTCCAAAATTTATTTTCAAAATATCTTTATAAGATATACATTCAAATCCCTTCCATATTTTCAATATTTGAGAAAACTCAAATACCGATATCTATATTAGGATATTTCAAACCATCTCTTATTTCAACACTTAGAAAAATATTTAAAAATATATTTTTCTAAACCCTTACTCCTGAACACTTAGGGAAGTTCCATTTATTTCTCTTTTCTCATAATCCTTCACAATTTGTATTGTAAATTCCTTAACACGTTTATAATAAATTCTATAAGTTCTGGAGTTCCTTAATTAATTTCCTTTATAGTTTCAAAGTCAAAACACTTGTCTATAATTCCAAATATCCATTTCTAATTTCTTTTATCAATCCTATATCATTTTTCGAAGTTCACTTTTGTTTAAATACTTTGGAAATCTTCCTAACATTTCCCTAAATTACATGTTGAGAATTCTCTTATGAACCCCATCTACTGAATAAGCCCCAGTTCCAAACCTCGAGAAGATTTATAAATAAATTTAAATCATTGCAAAACTACGTGTGTGTGTGTATATACATATATAAAATAGGCATTTAAAGAATAATAGTTTATTTTTCAAGCATGTTTAGGTAATTATTTAAAATATCGAAACTCTTTTTATAAACATCAGTAACTCATTTTTAGATAAACAAATCAATTTTCAAAGCTGATTTTAAAAATTAGAATTTATTTAAATAAATATTAAGTATTTGAAAAATTCACTTTTCGATGTATTTTAATTCTACTGGTTTCAAAATTACGTAGTTTGATAAATAAATCTTCCCTTTATAAAAACAATTTAATTTCTTAGTAATAAAATATATTTTTGAAATCTCAATAACCAATTAATTTATAATTTCCTCCCGATTCACAAACCATCGATTTCATTTTGATTCTCCTAACCATTTCCACTTTTCAAAAATAGTATCCACCAGTTTCCTCAATCCTTTTTCCATATTCTAATATAAACTCACACTATGAATTTTATATACTCAGTTTAGCAATTGCCACTGTTTTCCCTTATTTATAAACATCGTTTATAAATTTTTATAACTCCTTTGGGTTTTTCATGTTTATAAAAACAATCTTATTTATAAAATTTCATTTTATAAATCCATTTCCTTATAAATTCCACATATTTTGCCAATACAATTTCAAATATCGATCTCAAATCCTTTTTATATTTTTTTCAGGATATAATTGAAAATCTCTTATACAAATTATTTTGTAAAAATCTCTATTTAATAATTTTACGGATGTAAAGAACCGAAAATCCGTACTTCCTTGAGCTGGCAACATTCCACCACAATCCAGCCAAAGAGGAACGAACTTCCGAATCTTTAGGGTTTAAGAAGAAGAAAGAGGTAGAAGAAGAGAGAAAGAGAGAAGAAACAAAAACAAGTAACAGGACATGAAACAAATCAGAATCTCACAATCGCAGCGGAACAACATATAATAGATAAATGAATAATCATTTAAACAAAAGAACTATACATTTTATACATACATCACAATACATCATATCATCAGAGTGTACAACAATACAACAGCGGAAAGAATACTATATACAATAGATAATAGACTACGCTATCCAAGCTCGCCTCCAAATCTGCACGGCAACTCTCGAATCCAGAATAACCTGATAACCTAACTCTAGACTGCCCGTGTGGAAAATAGTGGGCACCCAGAGTTTAGGAAAGGAACAATAAACTCCAGGTCAGTCATGGGACTGGTGTGAGAACTCAAAACAGTTTATCTTTAAACACGCAACAAGAAAGTTTAAATTTTGAAATCCGCAATGCTTTTTGGAAAATGAAACTACCATAAGGCCTCCCGGCACACACACAATGCAAACGCACACATGGGGGAGATTTCTCCTTATGATAGTCAAACATGCTTACTACGAGAAAAATTCTTTGATATTATTACTAGTGCATAGTGGAAAATATTTCGAAAGTATAATATAAATCCTAGCCAGCATAGGTACCATGATACTATGCCTACTATAGCTGCCATGTTAAATGGCAGGTTCTACAACTAAAACCGTACAGGGCGCGTATTGGATGAATGGATTTCCAACAAATGGTCAGGCTAAGGAACTTCCTACTGCCACATGGGATCGCCTCTGGCGGGACGTCCCGAGAACTAACGTTACGGTTAGATCTCTGCCAACACAAGGCCGGGTTACCTCTGTAACTAGGTAACTACTACACGAATATGTCATCCCCCGGTCCTTTGGGACCTTTATCCGAGCGCTCGATACCAACAACACCACACAGAAATAGATATAGTGTTTCCACATGAGTAAATATCTGGGCTCCATACCATGATACCACCCTTTTCCAGAAGGAAATGACATACCCTAAAGGGCGCGACCCTCATAACCTTGCCGCATATTCCTGTTTCGACCATTTCCGGGGAGTGAGGTCCTGACGAAGTCTCGTCCACAAAGCTACGCTTTGTGCAACAAAGCCATGCTTTGGGTCCACAGATGACCAAAGCAATAATCACAAAGATAAATGATCAAACAAATGATCATATCCAAACGATCAACCAATGATCATCACACAGCAGCACTCAGCATGCCACATTACCAGATTGGGAAATATCGCTGATAACCTTCAACTACATAACCTCTGAGCTCGTACGTCTCAGAGAAGGGTGTTAAGCTAAGAGAATAAATTCTCCGCCACCAACAGAAATGTATTTGAAAGAAATCTGCTCTATCTCTCAAAATGTAATGTCAGACATGTAACCATACAAGTCTGTTCCGGGTTCGAACAGAACCGAAGGCACTTCCAAGGAAGCCCTTGCAATCCGGGTATTCACAATCCCGATAAAATTTCCCATCACAAAGGAAATCTCCATATCGTAGCTAACAATGCGGAGACAATCGATAGGTCATCCTATCGTTTTCACAAATACCCGGTCTTCAACACCGGTCTTCAAATGCAATCCAAACGACGTATCGCATATTCGGAATGGGATATATGACACAAAGGTCCTCTCCCGGCTAAACCGAATAGCGAGCGCTTATTTTTAAAAATAAGTGTGCATTCAATTCCAAACAAACACAATCAATACCATCCAAGGGTAAATATTGATAGTCGGTTATTTAACTATCAATAAAGATGCGCCACATCATCAGATTCCAAATAATTTTTCCAAAATTATTAAGTCCCAAAATATCTTTACAAGATATATATACACAATTTCCAAATAATTGCCCAATTTATTTGCTTTACCAAAACACCTTCACGATATAATTTCCACACTTAACCATTTGAAAACCCATTTCAAATTAAACACCTCAACCATTTGAAAACAAATTTCAAATTACATTAACCATTTGCAAACCAATTTCAAATAACCTTAACCATTTGAAAACTAATTTCAAATCACCTTAACCATTTGAAAACTAATTTCAAATTACTTTTCATCCTTTATACCCTTTGAAAACAAATTTCAAATCATCAAATAAATCTTTACCGATTTAATTTAAATTTACGTCCCAAATCCGTAAATTCATTTTCATACTTCAAAATAAATCAATATTTATTTTTAAACAAATTTCCCTTCATATATATATAAATTCCAAGGTGGATTTAAATTCCAAGCATCTACTAGCATACGATTCCCAAATCGATTTCAAGTTATTTGCTTTCAATTACCTTAAAGGTGAATTCACAAAAACCGTTCCATTTCATATTGGAAAACCATTCCCATGCTTATTTTAAAAATAAGTAATTCACAAATTTATTTATTTTCAACGATTTGAAAATATTCCATATACTTAAATCACAGTTAAGTATTTATTCCATTCTCTTTAAGAAAACATTCCTTTATTCACATTTATTTGGGTTAAAAACGAATGTTGCGTAAAACATCGTTACGACAACCCAAAAACACTAGTATATGGATTTGAAATAAAAAAATGGATACATAAATCCACTACTATTCAAAATATTCCCTTCTATTTCTCGAAATCGTCTATTTCAACAATCAATGTTGAAATCTATGATTTCGATACTTAACATGTCTTAAAACGTCTTTAATTAGTTTTAAATTCCATTTAGAACGTTCTTTTCCAAAAACACGTTCATTTAATAAAATAATACATTCACCGTTCAAAAATAGTGAATACAACCCCTTTAACAAATTCCATATTCAATTTATCAAATTAAATTGATTTTTCGGATTTATAACAATGTCCATACATCCCATTTCTATTTATGAAACTTCGTTTTAGAAATCTCCTTTTATTAGTCCAATTCGATTTACATAACTCGATTATATACTAAAATCAATATTATAAGTTAAATACTTATAATATTATCTATTTACCCAAATCGTTCTTTTGAACTTCACCAATTTAAAATCTTATCACTTACAAGATTTCTTTATGGCTTATAATAATTTCAACTAATGAAATCTTCATTTATTAACAATTTCTATAAAATTCCCCTTTTTAATGCCCAAATCCATTTCTATAAGTTAATAACTTATAAACTTAAATTTTTCCAATAACCGTTCGTTTTATAAATTTCACATTTATTAATCTATAAATCCTAGTGAAATTCATGTTATACATCAACTTAACACTTTATAAATTTATCCTATAACTTCAATAATTTTTATTTAAAAACATCCATTTATAAAATCCTTTATATAAACCATTAATAATAATAACTTCCCAAAAACCAAATTTAACTATTTTATAAAAACCTATTATTGTTAAAAATTTCTTTTAAGTTATATTTTATAAAAATATAAATTTTTAAAACATAAAATTTTATCCATCTATTTATTTTAAAATTTAATCAATTCAAAATTTTTAATAAACCATATTCTTTGAAAAATTGATTTAAAACCCCTTTAAATTCAAAACCGTTATTTTAATTTTTTTAAAAATTTGAATCCGATGATGCAACAACATCAGATGGTCAATCACGGGAATAAGTGTCATATATCAATATGATTATCAACAATCAACATAATATTTATAAACAAATAAATATGTGAGGAATCCAGTTGGATCCCTCCAACCTGTTTCCCTGCATCCACAGACGTTAGCACAATACCAATTCCACTTCGAGGTGGAATATCGCGGTATATGGGATTTTATAAATATCCGCTTAATAGGCGGCGCAATAGGGTCTCATCCGCTATACGAGGCGGGAAATCAAATCCAATATATACATATGCCAATATATATATATTGCTATATATAGTATATATCCTACTATATCTACTAACACAATCAAACAACAATCATCAATCAACAATAACTATTTAAAATTTTAAACCAAACGGTTCAATCGAGTGAGGAGTTCTCACCTTGATTTTATTTCCGTTTTCGCTATTATTTCGAATATAATTAAACACGCGTTTAATTATACCCGAAATTTTCGCTAGCTCCAAAGATTCCCAATCCAGCTCCATCGTGAAGAGCGCGATCATACGATTGCAATGCAACTGGTTTCGTAATTTTTCGATCTCGTACGAAAGAGATACATTAGTTTAAAGTTATACGAACTAAATATAAATGGATTTACAACTTTTATTTTAAATTTTAAACCCACATCTTTCTCTGGCCGTTGGATCTGTGTTGAAGCAAATCAGGGCCGCAAGCTGATGTTCTTCCCCATGCGAATTTTTTTTTTTTTTTTTCAGATCGTGAAACCCACCCATCTTCGCGTGCAAACCCTAATGGCCGCCCCCCTAAACGACAACTAGACGATGATCAGAAGGTGCCATCACCACCGCCTTCTCGTGCACCACCCACGGCCCCAGTGGCCTCGAACTCGGCGCCTCCATCATCCCAAAAATCGAACACGAACGGTAGGTGAACGCGGCTCAACTGCTTCGCCCATAGTCGACGAAACCCCATCATCCCCGTACAACTGTGAAGCCCTCGATTCACACTTTATTTTCTTAGTTGATCGTTTGTTGAATCCATGCATGGATATGAAGATTTTTAGGGAGGAAGATGGAACACTCTCGGCCATTGATATAGAGGCCGGCGGCTACACGTTAAAACCCTAGTTTTTTTTTTTTTATTTTGTGAATATTTGCTCTATTTATAGAGAACGACGAATACTATTTATCCGGGTTTTGTAAACTCCAATTTACGCGGCTAAACCAACGTTCCTAGGGTTTATCCCGCGTTCCGGACACAATGGAACAGGTTTCGGAAGCTAATTCGGAAGTATGTGCGAGTTATGGCAGTAAACGCTCAATTTAAATTAAACCCGATTTAAACGATTTCTAGGCGTTTTGGCTTGTACCGGACAAACGATATATCCAATCGACTTGAAATTTGAAATCTTACAATAATATCACATTACGGATCCGATGAAACTGGTTTCGTCGAAATCCGAGACCGTTTGAAAAATGGCTATTTTAACTCGCCGAATTAAAATTAAAACGATATCGATGCGTTTCGAGCTGCCACGGTCAAACGACAACTCTGATTGCTATGAAAATTGAGATCCGATAATAACTAACTATTACGGATCCAATGGAACTCGTTTCGTTCAATTCTGAGACTGTTCAAAAATTGGCTATTTTTCAGTCGATAATTAAATATTAAAATATTCGATTTTTACAAATAAATTCCAAATTCAATTTTAAAAGTCCTAAAACATTTCTATAACTTTAATATGATAAAACAAAATTTTCCAAATCATTTTCAATCACATTTAACCCAATATTTAATTATTTTTGGAATTTCACTATTAAATTATCGATTTAATTATCCCATTAAATCCAATATTCGAAAAATAAATTATTCTACTTAAAAATTCCACTTATTAATATTTAAAATTAATTAAATACTCAAATTCAAATTATCAGAAATTCTGGGTCGTTACAATCTTCCCCCCTTAAAAGAATTTCGTCCTCGAAATTGCAAGTTAAGGAGAATGATTCCTAAACCGTCTATTATTTTTCCAAAACTAATAGTTTTATCCACCTTCTAACACCAATCTTTTTATTAAAGATTTACTATCATTTCAATTAGCTTTCTAACTTCAATTATAGGTTTCAAACAACATTGTTTACTCAACAATTCAAATTTAAATTCAAATTTCAAACTTTCAAAATTTTCTCAAAAATTTTCTAACACCCGAAATTTTCGAAAAATTTCGCCAGAGTCTCCTTTGCGCGGCTAGATCGGTACGACTACAAAATGGCACTACGGCCCCTCAGAATCAAAAAGAAAAGAGAAAGCCAAGTGGCTGGAGAAGGAAATCATCAATTCTCATACTAAAAGTGAAATACGTACCTTTCTGTCGAGTCATTCAATTTTTAACTTCAAAATCAAAATTCCAATCCATTATATACCTGTATATCATACTAGTAATAGTATCCAATTCCAACATTCAAACTATTGGCCAATTCAATTACAAAATTTCCAATACATGCTTCTTATACATTTTTGGTTTATTATTGAAGTTGCATATTCAATTCATTCGTTTCAATTAGTTACATTCACTAATTAAATTCACATTGGTTCACTTTCAACTCAACTCAAATTCAATTCTATTCAAATTTATTTACTTCACTTTCAATTTGAATTCAATTACATAGCTTTCAAATGCGCTAATTAAATTTCATTAACACTTAATGAATTTACATACAATCAACCAACAACAAGTTAACAACCAATGTATATCCAATAAAACCAAATTATTAATTTTTCTCTCATTACATTCAATTTGGTTCAACAGTTTTAATTCCAATTGATTTAACATTCAACTGATTTTCATTCAATTATTCAACTAGCTCGAAATGAATTTACACTTACATACATCATTTCATATCAACTTATTCACATTCGATTAATTAACATTCAATCCATACTTTAATTCAGTTGCCAATTCTTTTTACATATAAAATTGGACTTCATTTATATAACTCAAGTTCACATCATTTAACGATTTCATTAATTCACTTTATTCATTTTATTTTGATATCAACATCAATTCTTTCAACATTATTCAAGTTATATTCCATTCAACTTCATTTACATTTACTTCCACTATTCAACTTAAGTATTCTCCTAATTCATTTCAAACTCTATTCCATTTAACATAATTTGTTCAAATAAACTTAAGTTTCCACTTATCAATCCAATTCGGTTTCCAATTCTAAAGTAAATTCTATTTAACTTTTACTTAAGTCAAATTCATATCAACAATCAAATTCGTATTTCATTTTACTTAACTTAATTGTTTAACCACTTCAATAATTGGTTTTACTTACATTTTCTCATTCTATAAGTTATACAACTTATTATTCAACTTCCAACTCATATTATAAGTTCAAAACCCCTTTTTTTTTCACTTATATTTGACAATTTCAAGTTGAATTTTAATTTCAAATTTGTTTATTTCAACAAAACCTCAATTTTAAATTCATTATTGTAGCAAATCCATCACATAGAAACTCGAAAATGATACTGATGATGCTGCAGTCATCATCCTTATTATTTCCCAGTAACAATAGTGAATCAATGCTAAATATTCTTTCAAAATTTCCTTTTATTTATAAATTACATTTATAAATCTTTTTACTTATATAATTTCACTTCTTATATATATACAAGATTATCTTACAATTGTAACTCATTTTAATTATAATTTTATACTTATAATTCATTAGTTTATACAATTGTTCTTTTTACAATTGTTGCTTTTATTAGCTTATTCAACAACTTTGATTATCTTATATATATATCTATTATTATTTACAACTACCAAGCAATTAATTATATAAACACATCAATAATTTCTTGAAAAATTATTTTCTTTATATACAAAATATAATCAAGGTAAAATTATTTCATTTACCCAATTTAAAACAACATCGTGTTGAATTGTTCTGCACAAGTGTTTAGAGATCCCTATCGATAGAGTTGTACAGACTATACCGACCAGAATCCATATACCACTCAACAAACCAATCATCACAATATAAAACAATTTTATATTCACTAACAAATACGCGCTCATATCTATTATTACACTCACACTCATTCTAGAGTACTACTGACTCTATCTCTAATGAGTAATACCCAACAGAGCAGGTTGTCGCTTAACCATAGGCTCTGATACCAAATGTAAAGAACCTCATTTCCGTCAGCAGTAACCGGTAGGCTTTTCAACCATCCCAGCCCCACCGTGGCTTACACTGGTACCCCAGACCTTGCTTTTACGGCCAGCCTCTCGACTGTCACGGCTTACGCCTAACCAACCCCGTAAAGAGGACGTGTAGGGGTAAGAGTCTCCCGTTCGCCACCTAACGCAAAGCGAGAACCCCCCATCACGTTTCACCTAGATAAGCAAGTCTGGTCCGGGTTCGAACAGAACCGAAGGCACTTCCAAGGAAGCCCTTGCAATCCGGGTATTCACAATCCCGATAAAATTTCCCATCACAAAGGAAATCTCCATATCGTAGCTAACAATGCGGAGACAATCGATAGGTCATCCTATCGTTTTCACAAATACCCGGTCTTCAACACCGGTCTTCAAATGCAATCCAAACGACGTATCGCATATTCGGAATGGGATATATGACACAAAGGTCCTCTCCCGGCTAAACCGAATAGCGAGCGCTTATTTTTAAAAATAAGTGTGCATTCAATTCCAAACAAACACAATCAATACCATCCAAGGGTAAATATTGATAGTCGGTTATTTAACTATCAATAAAGATGCGCCACATCATCAGATTCCAAATAATTTTTCCAAAATTATTAAGTCCCAAAATATCTTTACAAGATATATATACACAATTTCCAAATAATTGCCCAATTTATTTGCTTTACCAAAACACCTTCACGATATAATTTCCACACTTAACCATTTGAAAACCCATTTCAAATTAAACACCTCAACCATTTGAAAACAAATTTCAAATTACATTAACCATTTGCAAACCAATTTCAAATAACCTTAACCATTTGAAAACTAATTTCAAATCACCTTAACCATTTGAAAACTAATTTCAAATTACTTTTCATCCTTTATACCCTTTGAAAACAAATTTCAAATCATCAAATAAATCTTTACCGATTTAATTTAAATTTACGTCCCAAATCCGTAAATTCATTTTCATACTTCAAAATAAATCAATATTTATTTTTAAACAAATTTCCCTTCATATATATATAAATTCCAAGGTGGATTTAAATTCCAAGCATCTACTAGCATACGATTCCCAAATCGATTTCAAGTTATTTGCTTTCAATTACCTTAAAGGTGAATTCACAAAAACCGTTCCATTTCATATTGGAAAACCATTCCCATGCTTATTTTAAAAATAAGTAATTCACAAATTTATTTATTTTCAACGATTTGAAAATATTCCATATACTTAAATCACAGTTAAGTATTTATTCCATTCTCTTTAAGAAAACATTCCTTTATTCACATTTATTTGGGTTAAAAACGAATGTTGCGTAAAACATCGTTACGACAACCCAAAAACACTAGTATATGGATTTGAAATAAAAAAATGGATACATAAATCCACTACTATTCAAAATATTCCCTTCTATTTCTCGAAATCGTCTATTTCAACAATCAATGTTGAAATCTATGATTTCGATACTTAACATGTCTTAAAACGTCTTTAATTAGTTTTAAATTCCATTTAGAACGTTCTTTTCCAAAAACACGTTCATTTAATAAAATAATACATTCACCGTTCAAAAATAGTGAATACAACCCCTTTAACAAATTCCATATTCAATTTATCAAATTAAATTGATTTTTCGGATTTATAACAATGTCCATACATCCCATTTCTATTTATGAAACTTCGTTTTAGAAATCTCCTTTTATTAGTCCAATTCGATTTACATAACTCGATTATATACTAAAATCAATATTATAAGTTAAATACTTATAATATTATCTATTTACCCAAATCGTTCTTTTGAACTTCACCAATTTAAAATCTTATCACTTACAAGATTTCTTTATGGCTTATAATAATTTCAACTAATGAAATCTTCATTTATTAACAATTTCTATAAAATTCCCCTTTTTAATGCCCAAATCCATTTCTATAAGTTAATAACTTATAAACTTAAATTTTTCCAATAACCGTTCGTTTTATAAATTTCACATTTATTAATCTATAAATCCTAGTGAAATTCATGTTATACATCAACTTAACACTTTATAAATTTATCCTATAACTTCAATAATTTTTATTTAAAAACATCCATTTATAAAATCCTTTATATAAACCATTAATAATAATAACTTCCCAAAAACCAAATTTAACTATTTTATAAAAACCTATTATTGTTAAAAATTTCTTTTAAGTTATATTTTATAAAAATATAAATTTTTAAAACATAAAATTTTATCCATCTATTTATTTTAAAATTTAATCAATTCAAAATTTTTAATAAACCATATTCTTTGAAAAATTGATTTAAAACCCCTTTAAATTCAAAACCGTTATTTTAATTTTTTTAAAAATTTGAATCCGATGATGCAACAACATCAGATGGTCAATCACGGGAATAAGTGTCATATATCAATATGATTATCAACAATCAACATAATATTTATAAACAAATAAATATGTGAGGAATCCAGTTGGATCCCTCCAACCTGTTTCCCTGCATCCACAGACGTTAGCACAATACCAATTCCACTTCGAGGTGGAATATCGCGGTATATGGGATTTTATAAATATCCGCTTAATAGGCGGCGCAATAGGGTCTCATCCGCTATACGAGGCGGGAAATCAAATCCAATATATACATATGCCAATATATATATATTGCTATATATAGTATATATCCTACTATATCTACTAACACAATCAAACAACAATCATCAATCAACAATAACTATTTAAAATTTTAAACCAAACGGTTCAATCGAGTGAGGAGTTCTCACCTTGATTTTATTTCCGTTTTCGCTATTATTTCGAATATAATTAAACACGCGTTTAATTATACCCGAAATTTTCGCTAGCTCCAAAGATTCCCAATCCAGCTCCATCGTGAAGAGCGCGATCATACGATTGCAATGCAACTGGTTTCGTAATTTTTCGATCTCGTACGAAAGAGATACATTAGTTTAAAGTTATACGAACTAAATATAAATGGATTTACAACTTTTATTTTAAATTTTAAACCCACATCTTTCTCTGGCCGTTGGATCTGTGTTGAAGCAAATCAGGGCCGCAAGCTGATGTTCTTCCCCATGCGAATTTTTTTTTTTTTTTTCAGATCGTGAAACCCACCCATCTTCGCGTGCAAACCCTAATGGCCGCCCCCCTAAACGACAACTAGACGATGATCAGAAGGTGCCATCACCACCGCCTTCTCGTGCACCACCCACGGCCCCAGTGGCCTCGAACTCGGCGCCTCCATCATCCCAAAAATCGAACACGAACGGTAGGTGAACGCGGCTCAACTGCTTCGCCCATAGTCGACGAAACCCCATCATCCCCGTACAACTGTGAAGCCCTCGATTCACACTTTATTTTCTTAGTTGATCGTTTGTTGAATCCATGCATGGATATGAAGATTTTTAGGGAGGAAGATGGAACACTCTCGGCCATTGATATAGAGGCCGGCGGCTACACGTTAAAACCCTAGTTTTTTTTTTTTTATTTTGTGAATATTTGCTCTATTTATAGAGAACGACGAATACTATTTATCCGGGTTTTGTAAACTCCAATTTACGCGGCTAAACCAACGTTCCTAGGGTTTATCCCGCGTTCCGGACACAATGGAACAGGTTTCGGAAGCTAATTCGGAAGTATGTGCGAGTTATGGCAGTAAACGCTCAATTTAAATTAAACCCGATTTAAACGATTTCTAGGCGTTTTGGCTTGTACCGGACAAACGATATATCCAATCGACTTGAAATTTGAAATCTTACAATAATATCACATTACGGATCCGATGAAACTGGTTTCGTCGAAATCCGAGACCGTTTGAAAAATGGCTATTTTAACTCGCCGAATTAAAATTAAAACGATATCGATGCGTTTCGAGCTGCCACGGTCAAACGACAACTCTGATTGCTATGAAAATTGAGATCCGATAATAACTAACTATTACGGATCCAATGGAACTCGTTTCGTTCAATTCTGAGACTGTTCAAAAATTGGCTATTTTTCAGTCGATAATTAAATATTAAAATATTCGATTTTTACAAATAAATTCCAAATTCAATTTTAAAAGTCCTAAAACATTTCTATAACTTTAATATGATAAAACAAAATTTTCCAAATCATTTTCAATCACATTTAACCCAATATTTAATTATTTTTGGAATTTCACTATTAAATTATCGATTTAATTATCCCATTAAATCCAATATTCGAAAAATAAATTATTCTACTTAAAAATTCCACTTATTAATATTTAAAATTAATTAAATACTCAAATTCAAATTATCAGAAATTCTGGGTCGTTACAACGGATTAGTAAAGAAGGATCAAAAACCAAATTTTTTGTTTTATCCAATCTGTCTCTTTTAAATAAATCCGAATTTCGATAAAATTATTTTTATCCAAAATCTTCTTTTAATTTCTTAAAAATTCAAAATAAGATTTATTGTATTTAAAATACGAAATTAAGGCCGGTGCTACTATGGCATACAAAATTCAGTCACAATAAAATCTATAGCAGATTTATTCACACACATCATAAATCAATATATATGAACAGTTAATATATTTTTGAGAAATCCAGTACGATCCCTCCAACCTGTTTCCCTACATTATAGATGTTAGACAACATAAAATACCGATCCCACTTCGAGGGAGATATCGTGGTAATATAGGGTCATCTGCTATTGTGTGGGGCGCATAGGGTCTCGTCCGCTCCAACGACGGGATATGAATATCGTCCAAACTGACACTAATCTATAAATTCAATAGGCATCCAAGATATATTTAAATTATTTAAATTAATTGCAGCAATCCTAAAAGATTGAGATTTGCTCACCTTGATTTTTAATTAGTCGAATATCTAGATTTTAAACTAAATCGAACAACGTACGATTTAATTTAAAATTCTAGCGGACTTCGAAAAATTCCAAACCAAACCTATTACATAGATTTTCCCGATACGAACCAACTTGACTTGTTTAAATGATTTTTGGACCTCGTATGCAGATCATATTAAAATTTATCAACGATCTTAATTTATTTTCTTGATTAAATAACCGATTGTTTAATTGAAATTATTTACAGAATTTATACCTTTATCGCCCACCAAGATGCAGCTCATATCGGCATCACCATACAGCTACTCCTAACTATCGAACACTCGCAATGGAGATGCAGCCTGCTTATGGAGACATCCCACCTCACCAAAGCCTCGCCCACTACGAGACCCCCACGCACGTGCATACACATGATAATGAACCCTCCATCGAACCCAACAGTATTGCGTTAAATGCTAAGCACTCACCTCCAACTGCCACCTACGCGCTTGTGACTGAGTCACCGCCTGCCCTACCTTCCCTCATCACCGTGCCTTCCATTGAACAACCATCATGAACAATTTACTTGCTCCTCCCTCTCACGTTCAAGTCGACCAGGCATTGACATCACGTTCCATCAACTAACATCAATCTGAAGCCTTATGTCGTGGTTCCCACCATGCGTGTGCGAGCGCTTGCGACTCCTCCACAGGTCGCCTCACGAGCTACATTCAACTTCCCCCTTCCTCGTTTTTTGTTCTTGCGATTTTTGAATTCGAAATGGATTCGAGTTCTCTTTTTTTTCCTTTCTGTTGATTTCAATTTAGTTTCTGAAAGAAGGAAAAGAAAGCGTACGTGGTTTTTATAATAAGAGAAAGGGCAGCTTCAAAAGAAATTTTTCGGTTGTAGTCACATGGTTAGGGTAGGCTGAGGTGAAAAGCAAGGTTGACTAAGCTGACCTTGATTTTATTTATAAAATTTTTTATTAAAAATATCATGCATATGTATCTTGAAATTTCGAATCCTACTGAAGTGTGTTGTCTGGTGTTCGTAATGATATGTCGCAATTTCGAACCAAATAGAACAAGTCCCGATCCCCAATTCGATCGTATGGTAAAGGTAGCTTTTTAAAACGACCATCCGAATTAAATTCGATTGAATTATTCAAGGCGTTTTCAGATCATATGACCAAACAGTAGATCTAAGCACTACAAAATTTGAAATTCGATAATAACATACTATTACGGATCTAATAGAACTGGTTTCGTTGAAATCCAAGATTGTGCCTTGGATCGCTATTTTAACGCATCGATTAAATTGACGATTCAAAAATTAACGGAATCACTTAAAATCCCAGTTTCAAAATTTATTGGCTAATTTATAATTCAAAAGAATTTATATAAACCTTAGAAATTGTTTTGATTCATATTCAATTTAAATTTCAATTATTCACCTTTCCGTATTACGATAAATCACTATATTTTGAAATTAAACACTTTTTCTCGAATCCAACCAATAACTCCAAATTCAAAATGAATTTATATTTCAAATGTACATTTAAAACTATTAAAATATTCAAACTAAATGTCGAATAATCCAAGTCATTACAAGGGAACAAAGAAGGATAATGGCAGATATGTTGAATGGAACAAGGGGTTGTGTTTAATTTGATTTAAAAGTTAGTTTCTAGTGCCTCGATGCACACTATCGCGTCCGCATACGTACTGCAAACGATAAAAAAATATGATATGATTATGCACAACAGTGTGATACGATCACAAAACAAGAATAAAACGCATCCGTTAACAAGTTCTGTTATTTAACGTAAAATATGTTAAGCAGAAATTAAATTATTTTTCAAATTAAAAATTATGGAAAAACTCTACAAACTAAATTAAAAATATGTTATTAAAAATTAAGCAGTTATTTGAAACTTGTGATTTAGTAGATTTAAACTCAAATTCGAATATTTAAATAAGTTAATATTCAAATTTAAAGACTCAAAAACTATGGTTTGCTACACTCTCTCACCCTTAAAAAGAATTTCGTCTTTGAAATTTCACCACATGAACATCCAATGCTATTCATAAGTCCACATGATGTTCACAGAACAGTCATATACAAAATCTGATTTGATCATAACTCGAATACATAACTTTACTTCCCAACTAGTATTGCTCAACAAATTTGCTAGTGCGGACTCCGATCAGGCTTCTTGATTAGAAATCTCTGTTCTCCTTACATAGCCATATACTATGATAGAAAACCTTGGTTTTATGTAAAGAACCGTTATCCAATGTTTGCCGCCAAAAATCGAGTGATAGATCCTTATTTAGAACGATGTGAAAAACTTAAATCATGTACTTGAACCTTAGATCAAAACTATATGAAAGAGAGAGAGAGAGGAATGATCTACGTTCGACTTATGCACTTATATTATTGGTTCTCACTAATACCTATTCTATTACACTAAATTATTTCTAGAAACAATTCATAAACCACAACTTATGTTCATAAATTTGTATAATACCCTAACTCATCTTAAGGGTATACACAACTATCAGATTCAAACTTTTATTTGGAATTCACTTAAGAATTTAAACACCCTGGTTTTTATTCAGAACACATTTTGAAATGATACTTTATATTTTAATCCACAATATATATGTATATGTGTGTTTGTGTGTGTAGCCTGTGTAACCCTTAAATGATACCAAGGAACTAACTATTTCTAACAGTATCATATATTCCCTTATCAAGAACGGTAATACTAAAGAGAAGCGTTTACCATTCGATCACATCTCTTTCCATTTTTAGTTATTTTCGAGCCACTCTAACTAGTTAATGAACACTGTGCTTCTTTTCAAATCCATTTTTAAATAATATATGTAGTATATAATTCCAACAGATAGTTTTTAACAAAATATCCATTTCCAACTTGCTTTGGGTTCATTGTGATTCTAATCGTTTCGATCGTACAATGACAAAGAGAATAATTTACTAAGTGCCCTACAACATTTGCCTAAGCAAATATCCGATCATCATTTAGAAGATTATTCTGATCATCGTAAAACAAATCGAACTCATTCTCCGAACCCATCCAAAGAAAACATATGTTTTCTATAAAAATTTCTTTTTAAAAATATTTATACTTCAGAACTCTCTCAAGTAAAATTATTATTTCTTTTTCTCAAAAACCATTTGAAATGATAAAATACATTTTTTGTAAACCAAATCAAACTCTGTTTTATGAAAACAATTCTATAGCAAAATTATAATGGTTACAATCTCCCACTTAGAAACTCAAAAATGAACACTACAGATGCTGAATTCATCATTGGTACTATTTTCCATTGACTGAAGTGAGTTTAGAGCTTTATATTTCCAAAAAAATCCTTAGAAATATTTTTATCCAAAAATATTTTTCAAGCATGCTATTATTATCCCGCTTTTTGGCAAAGCCGCGATACCAAAAGATCGATCAGAAACGGAGGACAGTCCGCCTCAAAGGTCGGTCATGCTTCGTTTCGCTATGGATATCACTGAATTTTGTCCAAGCCCAGATTGAGCTACAACCGATAGGACACGGCGAGAAAGACCATAGGAGTCAACATCTCAAGTTCCAAGTCAATCCGAGTTCATACGCTCGGGTTATGATCGATTCAAATTGAAGGGGAAAGCTTGAGTCTCGAAGCCATCACAAACCAATGTTTCGAAACCATCAAGCTCGAATCCATGAGCTTCGAATCCACAGGTCCATCTCGGGTTCGCCTACGTCACCTTCGAATCCATCGTGTTCGAACCCATCATGTTCGAACCGATGGGCCTCGCATCCATGGAGAAGTGACATAGTTCGTATCCATCACAAGAGTCACACTTCGAACCCACCACAAAGCCTAGTTCGACTCCAAGCGAGAATCACAGCTCAAACCCAAACATGGAGCCTAGTTCGAACCCATCCACAAAGTCATGCTCGAAACCATCCATGATGCCAAGTTCGAATCCACCTGTGTAGCCTCATTCGAATCCACCGGGTCACCCAACCACGATGACGTGTCCCCCTTCGATTCGAATTCTCTGAGATCCATGGAGTCGAAGCGGTCAATTTGGATTAAAGACCGGGTTGGTTCGAAGTTTGCGCTCCACGTCGCCACGAAGTCACGTGCCATGATGGGTTCGAAACCATCGGTTCGAAAGCATGGTTTCGAACCAAACAGCCAGGCAATGAACTCCATTTCGAATCCATCATATCTCCCAATCTACTGAGCCAAATGCCATGAATTTTTCACAGAATCTTGCCTACATGTTGAAGAATGTCTACGCCAAATTTCACCTCGATTGGATGAATTCTTGATCGGTTCGAATGGAGTTCGAACCGATGCCAAAGTGGGCCCAAACTTCCTGAGACCGTGCGTGTAGGCCCCCTCACGTGCAAGAAGTGGTCTCCCGAGTTTTCAGCGGAATATCAGCAGCCTACGCCTATAAATAGAGCCCCAGGGCCAACAAAAAGGGACTTTTGGGATTCTGAAGCACCCAGACTCTGCCGGATTGAGATCTCCATCATCCTACATCATAATTTGGTTGTTGATTTCGAATTTCCAGTTGTAATTTACTGTTGATTGCTGTACCGAGTTGTAATCATCAAAAGAGAGTCAATAAAAGTATAAAAACTTCACAGCGGACGTAGGCAATACGCCGAAGCACTATAAACTGCTTGTCTACGTGCTTATTTACATGTTATTTGGAGTTGTTGTTAGATAATCCTCAGTTTTAATTTGCACTCTTCATTTATTATCTCTTCAATAACTTCCGACGAGTGTTGTGCCCAATTCCGGTGCAAACACTTTGGTGCTTTCACTGAGAAAACCCAGATTTTCTCTCGCTCCACGGATCTGTCATCAATACCAGATTGCATAAATCTAAGAGAGAGATCCGGATTTCAAGCTTAGGTTCCTTCCGTTCTATTCAGACTTGCTAAAGGTCTAGGAAAGAATCTCGCTATTCACAATGGTGAGTACTAGAACCACCTCTAACCTTGGTAACCAAGAGGGCCAGGATAGGCCAGATCCTGCGCAGTTACCGTCTACTCAGGACATCGCCGGACCTTCGGAGTCGTCCGGACCGGTAACAAGACAAGAGTTTCAAGCGTTGCTCCAAGAGCTGACCCAAAGTCGGCAGCAGTTGACGGAGCAACTACGTGCTAACGCCGAATTAACTCGCCAGCTACATAGTCATAAGCGAAGGCGGTCTAGGACGGATTATGCATCCCAGTCTTCCACGGAGAGTTCGGCCTCCACCGATTATCATCACCGACCTTCACGACCCCGAATGGATGGGAATCATGCGCAGGCCACCGGAGACCTTCCTGCATTGACGGTTGGGCAACTACGAGTCGGTCCTTCTGCGAGCTTACATACAGAGCCTTCTTCTCGGGGAGGCACTGCTCCTCAACACACTACCGACAACCGTCCTGCAACTGTTTCCACGGAGCCAGGGGTTGACATCCGTACGTTGTCGGATCAGAACCACCACCGACGACGGCAGTCTCCTGAACCGTATGTACCGGAAGATGCCGAACCAAGGAGGCGAGATCCGGACCGTCGACAGCATCCGGTCCAATCCCGCATTGTGGAGACCGACCACACCTTGGCTCGACATTCCCAGAACGCAGCTATAATGGATCTTCCAGAAATGATCAGGCAGATGATCCGTGAAAGTCAGGGGTTTACCAACGACGATTGGGGAATCTCCCGGAGTCACACCCCATTCACCGACGAGATCCTGTATGCCGAACCCCCTCGGCGATTTAGGATGCCCACATTACCGATGTACGAGGGAAACTTGGACCCTAATCAACACATATTGAAGTATGAATGGTCCATGAGCGCCGCTAGGGCAGATGACGCGGTCAAGTGTAGGAGCTTCCCTATCTCTTTGGGGGGCATTGCTACGATGTGGTTCACGCGATTGCCGCCCCATTCTATCTCCTCGTTCAATCAGCTGGCCAGGAAGTTCGTGGAACAATTCTGCATGCATGTTGCGAGGCCTAGGGATGTCAACACTTTGTCTAGTGTTACCCAAGCTCCAGGAGAAACCCTTAGACACCACTTGGAGAGATTCCATAAGGCCTGTGTAGAAATCACCAATCCTAATGATAACTCGATTCTGATGGCATTGATGAAAGGAATTGACCCTGATTCGGATTTTGGAAATTGGTTGGCAGGAAAACCTCCTGCGTCGTTGGATCGCTTCTACTCCAAAGCCGCCCAGTTCTTGAGGCGTGAGGACGCGAACCAGTCTAGGAAACAGGACGACGCAGGACCCAGTGGAGAGGGGATTCAAAGCAATGTGGCTGTTAAACAATCGGGAGAAAGTTCCGGGAAAGTACAGCTAAATATCCAGAACAAACAATCACGACCGAAGGATAATGGGAATCGGAGCAGGAAGCGAGATCAGAACCGTGGGCCGAGGCGTAGGGCCCCTATGTTCGATAATTATACTCCGCTGAATACATCGTTGGAGAACGTATACCTACAAACTTGTAACGCCATGCAATACAAGAAGCCTACTCCGAAGCCGTCGTCGGAGAGGCAGATTCAAACGGGCAAGTTTTGCAGATTTCACGACAGTTACGGCCACAATACCAACGAATGCAGACACTTGCAGGATTTAATTGAGAAGTAGATCAGGGAAAGGAAGTTGGACCAGTTCGTACGGGCGCCGCAGTCTGGCAATGCGGGTCCGTCGAACCAGAACAATCGGCAAAATCAGCCAAGGCAGGAAGAACCCGCCCGAGCGGGCGGGAGGTTAGTGATAAACACCGTAAGTGGTGCTCCTCATCCGGCGGATAGGAGTTGGAAAGAAATGGATTCATATGCTAGCTCGGTTAGGCATATGGACTTCGAATGTTGCAGTAGTTATAACGAAGGGGCTCCGGCGAAACAGCTAAAAATGATGGCAGATGACATCGTGTTCCGGAACCGTGACGCAGACAAGGTCGAAGCCCCGACTATCGACCCACTTGTGATATCCGCCCAGGTTGGTCCTGCTTGGATGAAGAGGATACTGGTGGATAGTGGGAGTTCAGTCAATATTTTGTTCAGGACAGCTTACGACCAGATGAAGATGGAAGCCAAAGATCTGAAGCCCTGCCAGTCTAGGATTCATGGCTTCGATGGAAGTGCTAATATACCCACCGGGGTTGTGGAGTTACCCGTGGAGCTGGGGATCGGTGAGTGCAGAAGAGTACGCATGCTACAGTTTGTTGTTTTGGATATACATTCACCGTACAACGCGTTTCTGGGCCGACCGGCCCTCGCTGAATTTCGAGCGGCAATCGCCCCGTGGTGCTTGACTTTGAAATTTCCTACCGATTGTGGTATCGGTGTGATTCATGGAGATCAGGCTGCTGGAAGGGCCTGTTATGTTGCTGAGCTGCGAGAGGCACAACGAAGGGAGAAAGGGAAGGGCGTAGAGGATTCTCTCTGCGTCCGTTCTGCCAATGATTGACAATTGGTGCTTGGGCCTCAGCCCGGGCACCACAACCAGTTCCATAAAGACCTTGACCCGAGGGACAACGACGACAATGGGGAGTCTACAGAAAGTCAGGCCTCTCCGGCCGAGCTAACTATCGATGTCCCGATCGATGATGATGGCGATGATGCGAGAGTATTAAAAATCGGGTCTCAATTGAGGCCGGGGGCACAACAGGAACTGGTTGAATTTCTCCGGGCGAATCTTGACGTGTTCGCCTGGACGCACTCTGACATGCGTGGGATCTCGCCGGACATCGCGAGCCACACTTTAAACATCGACCCACGGTATGTCCCAGTCAAGCAGAAAAGGCGCGATATGGATCCAGAGAGATCTGCCGCCCTTAAGGAGGAGGTTGATAAGTTGAAGACAAATGGGTTCATTAGAGATGCTTTATACCCGGAGTGGGTGTCAAACCCGGTACTTTTTCGGAAACCGAACGGGAAATGGAGGACGTGTATCGATTATTCTGACTTGAACAAGGCTTGCCCGAAGGACAGTTTTCCGCTTCCTCGAATCGATCAGCTCGTTGATTCAACCACCGGACACGAATTGTTATCCTTTATGGACGCTTACTCGGGCTACAACCAGATACCCATGCATGTGCCCGACCAAGAACATACGAGTTTTGTGACTGATCTGGGGTTATACTGCTACAAAGTCATGCCTTTTGGGATAAAGAATGCCGGCGCAACTTATCAACGCTTGGTTAACCGGATGTTCTCCGACCAGATCGGGAAGACCATGGAAGTTTATGTAGATGACATGTTAGTAAAGTCAAGGCATTCAGTTGATCACGTAGAAGACTTGGGATCAATGTTTGATATCCTCCGGAGATATGGGATGAAGCTCAACCCGCTAAAATGCCATTTTGGGGTTGCATCCGGAAAGTTCCTGGGGTTCATCGTCAACGCCCGAGGGATAGAGGCCAACCCTGAGAAGATTTGGGCCATCAGGAATCTCCAAACCCCAAGGACCATAAAGCAAGTCCAGAGTCTCAATGGGAAAGTCGCAGCATTGAGTAGGTTCATCTCAAAGTCAACTGACAAATGCATCCCTTTCTTCGACCTGATCCGAAAAGGGAAACGAAACTTCGAATGGACCGCAGAATGTGAAGGTGCGTTTCAGTCACTGGTTCAACATCTTTCTACACCACCGATTCTTTCGAAGCCTGTTGATCACGAGCAATTATATCTTTACTTGGCGGTATCAGAAAGCGCAATCAGTGCAGCATTAGTCCGGGAAGAAGACCGAGTGCAAAAGCCGGTATATTATGTGAGTAAACGGTTGACCGGAGCCGAGAGGAACTATCCCAAGCTAGAAAAGTTGGCATATTGTCTAGTCATTGCCTCGAGAAAGCTCCGTCCATATTTTCAGGCTCATCCCGTCACCGTGTACACCGACCAGCCGTTGCGACAGGTCCTCACGCGGCCTGAGACGTCTGGTAGGCTGCTAAAATGGAATATTGAATTAAGTCAGTTTGACATTGCCTATACTCCGAGAAGGGCCATACATGGCCAAGTTCTGGCAGATTTCGTCGCTGAATTCACTGTACCCGAGGAATTACATGAGAATAGCGAACCTCCTAAACACGTGTGGAAGTTATATACTGACGGTGCCTCCAATGAGCGATGTTCGGGAGCGGGGGTAGTGCTTGAAACCCCCGAAGGCCGATCTGTATGCTACGCCCTAAAGTTCGAGTTCCGCACGACTAATAATGAGGCTGAATATGAAGCTTTGCTCACTGGGTTGAAGCTGGCCCACGACCTGAGAATTGTCGCTGTAGAGATTTATTGTGACTCCCAATTAATCGTATGTCAGGTCCGAGGTGAATATCAAGCTAAGGATCGAAGACTAGCTGCTTACCTGTCTCGAGTCAGGGAAACCCTTGGTCGCTTCGATTACTATGCCATTTTCTATATCCCCCGGGAGCACAATCAGAAAGCCGATTCATTGGCGAAGCTGGCGAGTACGGGCGAAGCTCAACAGTTGGGGCTTGTCCCCGTTGAAACCCTACCTTCTCCGAGCATTGATCAAAGTGAGGTCAGCCAGGCATTCGAGGCTACCACAAGTAGGGAGTCGTGGATGACCCCCTATCGAAATTACATTGAACATGGAGTGCTGCCTGAGCGTAAGAGTGAGAAAAGGCAGGTCCTTCGTAAAGCCCCACGGTTCGTCGTCCAAAACGGAGTTATGTATAGAAGGGGGTATTCCGTCCCCCTACTCCGATGTATCGCACACGATGAAATCAGGCGAGTGTTGCACGATGTACACGAGGGAGAGTGTGGCAATCACACTGGGGGGCAGGCACTCGCCAAGAAAGTACTCCGATACGGGTATTACTGGCCCACCGTTAATTGAGATGCATCGGACTACGCCAAAAAATGTGACAAATGCCAGAAACACACTCGGATTCCCAGGGCTCCACCTACCGAAATAACCCAAATGGTCAGCCCCTGGCCATTCGCGGTATGGGGAATCGATATAATTGGAACATTGCCTCTGGCCAAAGGTGGCGCGGAGTACGCCAACGTCGCGGTTGATTACTTCACCAAATGGGCCGAAGCTGAGCCTCTTGCAACGATTACAACGAAGAAAGTGATCAACTTCGTAGTGCGCAACATCATCTGTCGATTCGGCCTCCCGCACACTATCATCACCGATAACGGAGCCCAATTCGACAGTGTTGAGTTCAGAAATTTCTGTCAGCGATTTCGTATACATAAGAAGTTTTCCGCAGTGGCACACCCACAAGCAAATGGTCAGGTCGAAGCTGTCAATAAAGTTATAAAGTCCATTCTGAAGAAGCAACTGGAAAAGGCCGGGGGCAAGTGGGTCGATGAACTCCCCATGGCGTTATGGGCCTATCAAACAACTCACAAAACTGCAACCGATCACACTCCGTTTTCTCTATCGTACGGCTCAGAGGCCGTTATTCCAGTCGAATTGGAAGTGCGTTCTCATCGCGCGACGTATTACGATCCGAAGACAAATGCCATATTACTTGCTCAATCTCTGGATTTACTGGATGAGAGGCGTGAAGAGGCTGATTTGAGGGCAGCCGCATATCGGAGTCGAGTCGCCCGAATATTCAATGCCAAGGTCCGTCCGCGAACCTTTGAGCCCGGCGATCTCGTGCTCAAAAGGATTTACCCGGTCCCTTCGCACATGAAGCCAACTTGGGAAGGACCGTACATGATTTCACAAAAGCTCGGAGACGGCACGTTCAAATTATCGACCGTTGACGGTCTCACCTTGCCGAGGGCTGGAATAGCGAGAGTCTTCATCGCTACTACACATGAAAGACTTTGCTTTTTCTGCCAATTTGTTCTTTTGCATTTTATTTTAGCATTCCGAGACTTGAATTTGTAATAAGGCAACTGACTCCGCCATATTTTCTCGTTTCAGCAATAAAATGCCATCTCTTCGAGCCAAAGCTGTGGTTTATTAAGTGTAACGCACGATATCACAACGCACAGAGAGCTAAGTCCCATCATGCGGTGGGATTTATTCAAATGGAGAGTGGCTGCAATATGAACGGTCACTCGCTAAGTGAAACCCGAGCTCGGGGACAGGACACCACATGAACACTTTACAGGGATTGCTACACAACAATCCCTCGCTTAACTCCAAGTTCCCAGAGTGCGAAATGGAGTATAAACATTTAATAATTCGCTCCCAGAGCGCGAACGAACTCCAAGTTCCCAGAGTGCGAACTGGAGTATAAACATTTAATAATTCGTTCCCAGAGCGCGAACGAACTCCAAGTTCCCAGAGTGCGAACTGGAGTATAAACATTTAATAATTCGTTCCCAGAGCGCGAACGAACTCCAAGTTCCCAGAGTGCGAACTGGAGTATAAACATTTAATAATTCGTTCCCAGAGCGCGAACGAACTCCAAGTTCCCAGAGTGCGAACTGGAGTATAAACATTTAATAATTCGTTCCCAGAGCGCGAACGAACTCCAAGTTCCCAGAGTGCGAATTGGAATATAAACATTCGATAATTCGTTCCTAGAGCACGAGCGGACTCCAAGTTCCCAGAGTGCGAATTGGAGTATAAACATTCGATAATTCGTTCCCAGAATGCGAACGGACTCCAACTTCCCAGAGCGTGAACTGGAGTATACACGTAAGTTACAGGTTCCCGGAGCGCGAACCGTAACATCCGTGCTAGCTCCAGATTCCTGAAGCGCGAGTTGGAGTACGAACATTAATTACGGGTTCCTGAAGTGCGAACCCAAACATACATGCTTTATCCAAGTTCCCGGCGTGTGAATTGGAGCATGGACACTAAGTTAAAGTTCCCGTAGTGCGAACTAAAATGTTAATATTAACTCCAAGTTCGTAGAGTGCGAGTTGGAATGCGAACACTGATAACTCACGAACTCCAGGAATGCAAACCAGGTTATCGATCTCAAATTATTCTAAGTCCCCAGGATGCGGACGTGTGCTCAAGACTTGCAACAAGTGCGATCAACCACCAAAAATACAAGTTTTGTTCCCCAAAACTGGGCGGCACGAAAGCTAGATATAAATCACTAACCGAAAGTGATACAACGTCCGAAGTTCGACTCATTCATCAATCACAATGTGTGACCAAGATCTTCAGGCTTGGCAAACGAGACGAACTCTACTTAAACGGTAAAAACACCACAAGTACACCGGACCGAAAACAAGACATTGCAAGTACTTAAGCACAAATAAAACGATAGTTGGAACGAAGAAACTAAATTTTATTTCAACTAACTTAAAACAAGGACTTACACGCAGATAAGTTCTTCCAAAAAAATGCCTACTAGCAGGGGCCGAACCTGCATCTATACACGGTCTACTAACAAAAAACAAAGACAAGTCCCTATCTACCAAAAAATCTGCATGGGGGGCCGCTTTACTCTTTCTTTCTCGGCTTCCTTATCAGCGGTTCGTCGTCAGAATCGCTAGGAACGGAAATCCTTCGTTTTGACGACCTCCTCTCCGGTGGCTGCTCTCCAGCGGGGGGCATAATATCTACATCTTCCTCGGAACTTGAATCTAAATGAGGACTCCCCGCCGGAGAAATAGGAGGGACCGGATCCGCAGCAGAAGGTGGGATAACGTCGCCACCGGCGCAACCGCTCTGCCCCTCAGCTTCCAATTCAGCATGGATTTCGGCCAAGATTTCTTCTTCTCGAGCTGATGGGGCCTGGCTAGGGACAACTCCGGTCTCAACAAGGGGGCCAGAAGCCGGTGGTAACTCACTAATGATAAATGGCAAGTCTGTAGAGAAGTCACTCTGGTGACCGAGCAATTCACTCACCATTTGCTCGTCAAGAGACAAAGAGCTTCCCTGCGCCGCTCCGGTAGACGCTGCCATTGTCACAACAGTCGTTTCAGTAGTAATAGCCTTCTGCCCTTGGCTCGGCTCCTGGGTAGAAGACACCGGGGTAATCCTGGTCACTGGATAAAGAAGAGAAGGGGTTAAGAGCAATCACTTCAAAAACGAGAGTTATAGCGAAAGTGCACTTGAAATTTGTTCAGAATACCTTCCTCAGTTCGGCTTGTTGGTGGTGGAACAACTTCAGGGACGTGCTCACGAATGGGTGATAACCGCGGTTGCTCTGGGTCGTAAGCCGGAACGGTCTGTGAGCTGACCGCAGATACAAGCTCGGACGAAAGCGGGGCAGTGATTTCAAGAGCGGTGTCACAATGCTCAACACCTGACCCTTCCCCAACCTCCAAAGGTCGACCGCCAACCATCTCCTTCTCATGAGCGATCATAGCATCATGAAGGACCCTTTTTTCCTCATCCGTTAGCAGTCGGTTTTCGAGCTCGAACCGGTCGACCGATTCGTCGGGGTGCGCTTCCTCTTCCCCTTCAACCAATCGTTCCCAAGCACTGCGGAGATGCACTGGGTAGTCCTGAAGCCAGGCCAAATTTCTGTATTTCAATACATTGGCATTGTATGTAATAAGCAGATCTTCAATGTCAGCCTCTAGCCTGGCCTCGGCTTGCTGAACTCTCTCCCCAATCTCCACCTCAACCGCTTGAACTCTGGCCATTGCTTCATCCCGTTCGGTCCGGAGTATCACCGCCTGTTCGCACGCCTCCTGTGCTGCATTATTTGCGTCGTCCCTATCTTTGACGATTTCGGCAAATTTTGATTTGAGCTCGTTTAGTTCCTTTAGCGCCGCATCCCTCTCGGCAGTGACCAGAGTATTCCGATGGCCCATGTCCTCGACCGTGGCGTAATGCTCACGTTTCATTCTATCCATCGTGAGTTGGGCTTCATCGGCCTTTTTGATGGCTTCCATCTCTGATTTTCTGGAAGATTCGGCCTCGGTGTTCAGCACATCGATAATGTGACTCTTCTGTGCCAACTCCGCCTGTAACTTTTCGTTGGCGGCCCCACGCTCAAAGGCCAGCTCCGACGCCTTCTCCGCCGCCTTAAACCAAACTTTATACTGAGCAAAAAAATCGTGCACATAGTCGTGCACCACCTGCTCCGCTGACGGAGGAATTCTTTTCAAGTGCGGGGGAAAAATGTAGTTGTCAAAGCAAATAGTTGGGAAGTCTTTTTTCAATTGAGCGAGCCTGAGCGCCCCTTCGCCCGAAATCCCCGCAGGGGGTTGTTCCACAACTACGGCGGTCGATGCCTCGCTTCTCGAACGGTGAGATTCGTTCCTGGAAGATTGGGAAGTGGACGTATGACGTGAAGGCTCAGAGGGGTGAGAAATATGGGCCGGAGGTGGTACGGAATCTCTGGGAGGAGGAGGGGTACGCGATCGGGATCGACGCTTATAACCCCTCTCTGTGTCGTATCTTTCAAGGCTCGAATATCCGGAGTATTCCTGGTCATAGTCCCTATCTCCTTCCCGCCTGCGCGAGTCACGATATGATGGTTTCCGAGCATGTCGCAGACTCCCTAGCATCAAACCGCGCCTGGACATGGTACCTGCAAAGCAAAGAGAAGAACAGAGTTAGTGGTTTCTCGAAACCGATGACCCGAAACTCGGAACTATGTAGTGTCGTGAAATGTGTATGAATATGCATTTCCCCCGACCAACCCGAAGTGTCGACTGAGCTAGTAATAAAAGGCTCGCTCAGTTCAAGAGTACGATGAAACTCCTCCAACCCGGCATCATGCTGAAAGGATACATCATCCGGGATTGGAAGATCTGTAAGCCCTTCGAAAAGACTTTCGGTTCGCGGAGGAGACGTCTCGGGAATTATAACTCCGGGGGATGATCGGGCTGTGACAACCGACTTCCATCTCCCCTTCTTGGTTGATGTAGCGACGGCCGCCTTGCCTTTTCTTTGTTCTTCAACATCTTGAGCCACGTCTGTAGGCTCCAGCAACGGCTCGTCGTCAGTATGAGTTCTTTTGGAATCAACTTCCTCGGCCACAATGACTTTGGGTTTCTTGTGCTTGGCGTGTTTTTTCGGAACAATTCTTTGCACCCCGTCGAATATTATACTCTGCCATCGTTCGATTAACCCACAGGCCCGGAGATTCCTATCCGTCAACAACACGTCAATATCCCTGTCGGCGCTCGGGATCTCTCGGAGAACACGTACTATCTCCTTAAAGCTTTCACCGTCGGGGCGCTGGATCATCGCTGTACAGAAGAAAAATATATAAGTCACACTTCGACTGCAATCACCTTAATAACAGTTTGGAAACTCAGCTATACTCACGTCTAAATAACCATCGCCTGGCGAAGCCCGGAGGACATCTGACGTAGAACCATTCCGTCCTGTAATAGCTTAACCTAGTCCAGGATCCGGTAACCACTTGACAATTTCGTACTGCCTCCAAGAATGTGAAAGATGGGTAATCGTTTCGGGTTTTGAATTTAAACAAGTATCTGATTTCGATCGGGGCCGGTGGTCTATGAAGATATTCCATAAAGACGATGAACAGGCTGTTCACCGAAGCGTACCCGTTCGGGTGAAGTTGGGATGGTGCGACTCCCAAAAAAGACAGCACTTCTCTTATATATTCATTGAACGGAGGAAGCGTCCCGGCCGCGCACGCATGGCGATTGAAGGGGCGAGCTTCGAATCGATGATCAGTGTGCCAAGCTCGAATCGATCGGTGAAGGGTGACTTCGAATCGATATGGGAGGGCACACTTCGAATCCATCGAAACGCCGAGCTCGAATCGATCAGTGGGGGATAACTTCGAATCGACCCTTGATTGAGTAGTTCGCACCGATCAGGGAAGCCTCAACTAAGCATCGCACGCTTTCGACTCGATACCCTTCGTGTCGTTCGTAAAGGGATGTTTCATGTCGGTGCGAAGTTGAGAGCCTCCTTCCAATCAACTCGACACCATGGTTAGCTAGGTGCAAACTGCATCCCCTCCAAGGGAATCGCAAGGGTCGACTCAAAGTTCGAGAAAGAATGGCGCTGCCCCCCCATCGATTCGTACACGAGTCCCTGAATCAATTCGAGATTCTTCCAAAGGCCAGATCTGGATCTACAAAAGCCCGAGAAAGGCCGATCGATGATAAAGTGATGGGTTCGAGGTAGCTTTGCCGTGCGAACTCAAGATTAGTTACCTAGTTTGAACGATGATTTCGAGAAAGTAAAGATTCGGATCTTGAATGATTCAAAAGCGCGGTGCAGCGTTTTTTTTCTCTTTTGAAGCTTCGAGACGATGCACTGCACAGTAAAAAGCAAGCGAGAATAAAAGTAAAAAGTGAAAGAATGCCGAGGTCATTGCTATTTATTTGGGGGGTTGGAGATGACTGGGTCGATTCGCGTTCCGGTAGATTTGACCGATTACAACAGGTCAGAATGCAGGATCGGTTCGAAATCCGCTCTCGAACCCATACGTTTGAGGCTCCATCGTGTGAAGCGCACGGGCCACTGCCACAAACAAAAGTCTCGAAACCATCCTTTCACATCGGTTCGAACGTCGGTTTCGAACCCATCGCAACACAAGTATACTCCATCTTTTCAGACCGGTTCGAATGTCAATTTCGAATCCATCATAGCAGCAAGCGTGCCGCGCCCATACAAACGTGGATCTCGAACTCATCAATGTTCGAACGCATCGGTTCGAAACATTACGCTCGCGCAATACAAATTCGATTCCTTTAGCCCTCTACATCAGTTCAGGAGAGAATCGATACGAAGGGACCATTCAAGACAACCACCAAGCGTTGTCTCAATTCAAATTTCAAAATCGGTTCAGGAGAGAATCGATACGAAATTCTATAAGCAAACCAAACTGACAATGACTTGTGGACGCACGACGCTAACAAGGGTCAAATTAACATATGCACATACATGTCAGACTAACATTCGATTTTGAATATTCGCAGGGGTCAAACACTCATCCTGTTATAAATGCGACAGCCAACGGCTAAGCATTATTATACAACAATCAATCATATCAACGCAAGGTTACAGCAGTACAGCATACGAGTTTCAACGAGAAAGAAAGCAATGATTGCTCAGAGAAATTGCAGCAGTTCAAAGCACGTCATGTTCCCACAAGACGTACTTTAGGGGGCAGAATGTTATCCCGCTTTTTGGCAAAGCCGCGATACCAAAAGATCGATCAGAAACGGAGGACAGTCCGCCTCAGAGGTCGGTCGTGCTCCGTTTCGCTATGGATATCACTGAATTTTGTCCAAGCCCAGATTGAGCTACAACCGATAGGACACGGCGAGAAAGACCATAGGAGTCAACATCTCAAGTTCCAAGTCAATCCGAGTTCATACGCTCGGGTTATGATCGATTCAAATTGAAGGGGAAAGCTTGAGTCTCGAAGCCATCACAAACCAATGTTTCGAAACCATCAAGCTCGAATCCATGAGCTTCGAATCCACAGGTCCATCTCGGGTTCGCCTACGTCACCTTCGAATCCATCGTGTTCGAACCCATCATGTTCGAACCGATGGGCCTCGCATCCATGGAGAAGTGACATAGTTCGTATCCATCACAAGAGTCACACTTCGAACCCACCACAAAGCCTAGTTCGACTCCAAGCGAGAATCACAGCTCAAACCCAAACATGGAGCCTAGTTCGAACCCATCCACAAAGTCATGCTCGAAACCATCCATGATGCCAAGTTCGAATCCACCTGTGTAGCCTCATTCGAATCCACCGGGTCACCCAACCACGATGACGTGTCCCCCTTTGATTCGAATTCGCCGAGATCCATGGAGTCGAAGCGGTCAATTTGGAGTAAAGACCGGGTTGGTTCGAAGTTTGCGCTCCACGTCGCCACGAAGTCACGTGCCATGATGGGTTCGAAACCATCGGTTCGAAAGCATGGTTTCGAACCAAACAGCCAGGCAATGAACTCCATTTCGAATCCACCATATCTCCCAATCTACTGGGCCAAATGCCATGAATTTTTCACAGAAGCTTGCCTACATGTTGAAGAATGTCTACGCCAAATTTCACCTCGATTGGATGAATTCTTGATCGGTTCGAATGGAGTTCGAACCGATGCCAAAGTGGGCCCAAACTTCCTGAGATCGTGCGTGTAGGCCCCCTCACGTGCAAGAAGTGGTCTCCCGAGTTTTCAGCGGAATATCAGCAGCCTACGCCTATAAATAGAGCCCCAGGGCCAACAGAAAAGGGACTTTTGGGATTCTGAAGCACCCAGACTCTGCCGGATTGAGATCTCCATCATCCTACATCATAATTTGGTTGTTGATTTCGAATTTCCAGTTGTAATTTACTGTTGATTGCTGTACCGAGTTGTAATCATCAAAAGAGAGTCAATAAAAGTATAAAAACTTCACAGTGGACGTAGGCAATACGCCGAACCACTATAAACTGCTTGTCTACGTGCTTATTTACATGTTATTTGGAGTTGTTGTTAGATAATCCTCAGTTTTAATTTGCACTCTTCATTTATTATCTCTTCAATAACTTCCGACGAGTGTTGTGCCCCATTCCGGTGCAAACAAATTCACCTTTACATATTAATAAAATTTAATTAAATAAATTTAAAACAATAATTAAATATTTTTTAATAACTTTAAGAAATAACTTTAAAGAGTCGAATTAAAAAATAATTAACTTTAAATTATTATTTAAAACAATAATTAACTACCTTTAAAACATTATTAATAAATAATAATTACCTTTGAAACCTTATTAATAAATAATAATTGTCTTTAACACAACATTGATATAATAATTTTTAAATTTACAAAGAGACTTAGTGATCACTATGGTACTTGAACAAGTTTGCATTTTATCCAATTTGACTCTCCCAGTCTAATTACTGAAATTTACATAATCAGCATCTATGAAAATAAATTCAACACTTAATTGTCTTTGGTTAACACATCAACTATTCAATAATGATAAATTAACATATCAATTCACAATGTATAATTAGATATCCAAATTACAATAGTAGAATGATAATTAATTTCTGCCCAATAGATGTCAAAACAAAATCTATCCAGTTTATTATAGCAGAATGGTAGTTTATTCTACTAAACATGTGTCCAATTAATTAAATTAGTGGAACGGTGCTTTATTTCGCAAAACAGGTGCCTAAATTACTCTATTCAATTTACTTTAGCAGTATGGTGTTTATTTTGATCAAATAGATAACATTTATATGGCATAATTAATTAAACTATGTAATTACCCAAATTAACATAATTAAAATCAGGCATCGTTAATTTGTCATTAAATTAAGCTATACCAAAAATAACAATAATTTATGCCAAAGCGTTATGTTCATTAATATGAACCCAACACAAAAATCCGTGTATTAAACGGATTAAAAACGAGATATAGCTTGCTAAAGTTTACTACTTAATATGCGCACCCAAGCTACATGAGTAAGGCTAAATATGCAAGCTCCTAATCCACACCACTTTCAATAATCTTCTTGCCCGATCTCAATTTTTGAAAGCTCTATGTACATGTCTTTGATGTTCACTCGCACCCTTAATTTCCCGATACTCGACGAAAATAAGATCCATCTAAAGCATTGTACTCCATGTCCCGAGCTCTCCGATCTACACCTATCCCTAACATGCTCGTTACTGGATCGGCATCACAACCTGGGAGCCCCATATGCGATAGCCGAGTGTCGCATTCCACCAGATGAAGCCGCAACCCCCATTTTGCCACTGCAAGACCTTCTTGAGACCTCAGACCCAAACCAACCTCCTCGTTGCCCAATGATGACTACATAACTTGGAATCTTAAACCATAGGTCGCAACGATCGTCACCATCACGGAACGTTGCCTAAACTTCACTAAAAATATTATATCCCCATACAATTCCAATGCCGCATACAACGTCGATCAATTCTTCTCAGATTAAGAGAAATTAATTTTTAAACTTTGATGCTAATTTCTCCCACTTACTATAAAAATGAGATATCTCGGTCGTCACACGATGAAAACTAAAAAGATGAATTTATAAAACATTATGGGTTAAGACAAACACTTTTCATGTTGGGTAGTTTGGATAATAGTGATTGGAATGTGAGGTAATGATTTTTGAATGGTTGAGTGGAGTTTTATTTCTTTGATTTTAAAATTGACAAAGATCAACAAATAAAGAAGAAAAAGTGACCGATCGTATACATGTATATATATCCAAAACGCCCTTCTTCAAATCTAAACAAACTCGCGACAAAAGTCTATTTTCATGTCAACAATGAATGGTAACAAGGAGATAAGAGGGAGGGGAACAAAAGAGGAAAATGGCAGACATGTTGAAGGGGACAGGGGGTTGTGTTTAATTCAATTTAAAAAGTTAGTTTGCAGTATCTCGACGCACACTATCGCATCCACATACAAGCTAGGAATGATAGAAAATGTGATATGAGCTCACACAATAATGTGACATAACCACAAAACAAGAATAAAAATACCCATTAACAAACATTACTAATTTCAAGAATACCAATATTAGACATAAAATACGTCAAATGAAAATTCAATTATTTTCGCAATTACAAATTATTGAAGTACTCTATATATTACATTAATCATTCAAAATCAAGTAGTTATTTGAAACTTATGATTTAATATATTTAAATAAATTAAATATCCAAATTTGAAAACTCAAAATTTATGAGTCGTTACATTCCCTCAACAAAATGCTCACGGCAATGCTTGGCACGTCCTTGCTCCATTATCTTTCAACTATGATATGCTAGGGTGTGTTTTTATGCTCTTCCAAGGAACATATTTGAGTTTGGTGAAGTTTAGAGAATGTTTTTTATTGTTTTGGAGGAGAAAGTGAAGAAAAAGAAAGGAAGAAGGAGCCAATTTAAATCTCTAACTCTTTAGAACTTTTGAAAATAATTTTGATAAATGAAGTAATGAAGTAAAAAGAGAGGAAAAAGGAATAATAACCCATATGCCACTAAGTACCTTCCATTAGATCAATTGACATTTAACATTTTTAAATAAAGAAGAAAAGTCTTCACTTCACTTTATTACTTACTCATAAAATTAAAGAATTTTCTAGTGAATTTTTTATTTAATTAATCCATTTAATATAATTTGAATTGTTGTATTGATCCATTTGATATACTTTTAATTGTTATCATATGTTCATTTATACAATAATGTGTTCAAAAAGTAACAACAACTTTTGCTTGGTGAATAGTCAAAAATTCAAAAAATGGTTTTATATTACTTTTTTACTTTTACTTTAAAGTACGTAGTTTTGTAAAAAAAATCAAAATTAAATTTCCAATCATTAGTTATCAGCTAAAAGATCGCTATCTGGCTATTAAAAACCATTAATTGAACATTTAAGATTATTTAAATGTTCCTAAATCAAAATGATAAAATTATGGGTAGTTACATCCTCTCCCCTTAAAAGAATTTCGACCATGAAATTTCATCTCGATAAGCCAACACAAAATCTTAACTTTTTTACTTAAGCCTATATAATGTGCAAAAATCAGTCGTACGCAATATCTGACCAATCACTTACTTGGATACATTAATCTCTCATCCAAACTAGTAAAAATCACTTAACTTCTCCATTATGGAACCTTGATCTGGTTCCTTGATATGATACTTGTATCTTTCTTACATTGTTCTAAACTATGATAGAAAACACTCACGTCATCCCAAGTATCCATCTCAAGTACTCGCATTAAGAATCGATTGAAATGCCTAGTTCAGACCAATGTATAACACCAAGAAATCATGTGCCTGAATCAAGAACCGTTATGCGAATAAAATGATCTAAGTCCAACTTTCAATTTTATCCCTTTAGGATAACTTAACTTATTACTTATCCTATATCAATTCATTTTAATTCCCAAAATATTTATAAAAACATTTCACAAAAATACAACTAAGGTTTTAACCTTTTATAATACCCTACTACATTCTTAGACTGTATACAACATCTGATTTAATCTTATCCTTTTTAAATTTAGATGCAGGCTCAAAATAAATATAGGTCTTAAAACTGAGTTAACATCTTCGACATCTTTACCTCTCCAATCCGGTAAGTGACAAAGATGAGTAGGATGCTGGTATCCAAACTCAGTTCTAGAGTCTACTTTTCCTTAGTCACTTCTAAGGTAAAAATGTTTATTAGTCGGCCCATTAATCATCAAAATGTTTACACAACTTAGATGTTAAAAATAAAAGACATGGTTTTTGTAATGACCCAGAGTTTTAAGGCTATATTTTAAATAATAAATAAATGAATTTTATTAGTGAATAACCTATTTTAGTTATTAATGATGATAAAATAGTTTCTAAAAATTTGTTAACCAATATAGATAGTTCATAGAAAGATAGAAAGTGTGATAGAAAAATGTTTTTCGAAATTTTGACCTTGAGACGCCGAAAATTTGTCGGAAATGTTGTACATGTTTATGCACGATGTACACACATTTAAATGATATAATTATCGATAATAAATCTCACTTAAAATATATTAACTTATATATATATATATATATATATATATTTAATCATGAAGTGACAAGTTATGGTTAAAATATAAAGATATATATATATGTATATGTATATATATATATATTTACACACTTTTATACTTATGCATACATACCTCCTTACCCAAGGACACACACATGGCTTTACTTGCATGATTTTGGGAGGCAAAAGGGGGCAACGTGTGCTAGGAAGGTGGAGGGGTATGGTGTAGCATGCGCGAATATATATTATTTAGTATAAAAAGGGTAGTTTAGTCTTTTACCCATTTTCCTAGCCTATAAATACCCCACCATCTTTACCAAAATTCATTTACATTCTATTCTCCATTTTCTTCATTTCTTCTCTTCTTGCTCTTATCAATTATAATGGCTACTTAGAAAAATATTTCAAGAAGAAACTAGTTCAATATATACTAAAACCACTTCAAAACAACTCTAAATCACTTCTATCCACTTCTAAGCCTCATATCCAACAAAACAACACCCCATGACCTCATTTCTATGGTGGATGACCCAGCAAAACCCCTAGGCCAAGACATATTGATCCACTTTAGCACCCAAAGTCCGAAAATCTCAAAGCTAGGAGGCTTGTTTTGGTCGTATTCGAATTTCGGTGAAATTCGACCTTGTTTTAGCACGTTTTGGTGAGTAAGGTTGATGCTTTTTAAACAATTACTTTATTAAAATTAGCAAATTTATGATATATGTTGGGTTATGAATTTTATATATGACGTGTGCTTGATTATGTTATGATTTAGTGATAATTGTGTATGCCGAAGTTTGAGTATGCAAGAAAGTCTCTATCTTGTATTTGAGGATAAAGTTGGTTAGCGATTATGCAAAAAATTATTATTGTTTATATTAGTACGTTATGGTATGGTGTTTGAAATGAATTATTTGTTGCATATAGGTTCGTGACATAAAGTTAGCTCTTAGCTAACCAAAAGCGACGTAGAAATCCACTTTTGTCGAAGGTTTGAATTTGTTTTCAAAAGTGAAACGTTTTCAAATTTTAAACTACAGATCAACTTTCAAAAGTTCATTTTTATGTTTTAAAGGAAAAAGTGTTCAAAACTGAAGTTTTTTATAACTTAGAAATCAAATTTCAAAAGGTTAGAATTACGAGTCCATATATAGATATCGCTACACGCGTAGTTTGTTAAAAATGAACTAATTTACAAAATAAGCGTTTACCCTTAGAAACTTTATATTTTTTCTAACTTTAATTAAATTAATTGAAGGTGATTAGTAAGTTTTAAATTATTTATTTATTTAATGATTAATTAATTAAGGTAACTAGCACTCATTAGTTAATAAAGGTTGTAATACTTAATTGTTAATCAATTAAGTTAATCATGGTTAGTAAAGCAATTAAAGTTAACTATTATTTAAGCATTTAATTAAGGATTAATTTACTTATTTTTTATTATTATTTTATTAGTCATCATTTAATTATTATTTAAAAAGGGTTTAATACTAATTAATATTTAATTGAGGATAACCAAGTTTTGATTGGGGTTTAATTAAGTTTAATTGCTATTTAAGAAAGGTTTAAAACTAATTAAAGATTAAGGGTTTTAAATATCAACTAATTTCAAACATCGATTTATTCTCTTTTCGAAAGTGCTTTCTATTTTCAAATTTTTTAATCAAGGGATTTCTATGTCATTTACCCTTAAGTAACCTTGAACAAATATCAAACCCAAGTAATGTGGTGGCATATGTACGTGAAGTATGTTACCTCATAGCTAGCACTAAAAGCAGATGAGTAGGCCGACTGTCTATCTATGAGATATAGAGTTTATCTCTAGGCGAAAGATAAGAGAACGTTGAAATGTTCGGAAACATGACAGGTACAAGAGATTTAATTTGCATGAATGTTTCACACTTAATTAGGTATATGGTTATCCATATATTAAATTTGTATAATCACCTTTAGATAGCGGATTTTCCGCTATTAATCACCTGACCTATTCCGGCTAAGGCAGTATGGTTGTAAGTTCGAAATCCCTGGTGGGGACACGAATACATTTGCAAACTTCTAAGAGAACTGAAATTGAGTTAGCCAGAATTATTTCTCTGTTTGGAAACATTGGTTTTAGACAATATGATTATTCCGAACCACTCCAAACTAATAACATTAATGTTGGATCATTATTATGTATGCTATGGAGCTATACTATTCTTCTGTGGGTGACCATGAATTCCCTTATCTCCGTACCCTTTGAGTCTACAATAATTCACCCGAGTCCAACTCAAATTGAATGAGAATACGAATCTTTAGGGGTGAAGAAGAAAAAGATAGAAGAAATTAGAAACAACAACACAGAATCTCATAATCGCAACGGAACAAAATATAATATACAAAATAGATTTTTATACAAAAGAATTTTTAATTGTTTATTTACATACAATCATCAGAGTACAACAATCAACAAATCAATTCTGGACAGTTATTATAAATAGACCTCACCAGTACTGACTATATAGTCTACACACAGCGGAATATAATCAGGTATGTTATATACGTCTAAAATCCTCTAGCTCGTCTCCTGAGCTCCAAAGCACCCTAACCGGAATCTGTAATACTTGGCAGACCAGAGCATTATAATAAAATAACACCTGAGTCAGTCTAGAAAACCAAATGAGAAAACACACTCAATTTGAATTATTGTTATTATCAAAATCCTTCGAAAACAAAGATATCTCGTAAGATCACGCCACACATAAATACGATGGGTTTTTTCCATAAAATAACTAAAATCTTTCATATCAAAATCGTCTTATATTATAGTAGTGTCTATAGAAAGTAAATTAGAAAATAGCTGAAATGTTTGCATCTCACATTTCAGCATAGTTGGGCACAACCAAAACCGTGTAGGCTAGTAGTGGATATTGGATTCTATACAATGACTGGGCTACTGGGGTACCGCCCATCATAGTACACCTCTAGAAAAATATACCGAGATCATACCTAACAATCCCTGCCAACACCGGACCGGCCTACCCCTTACTGGATAGTACCGAATATGTTATCACCTTGGTTGTTCCCACCCTAATCTAGCGCTCTTTTTTCATGCACAACCATATCCATAATTACAATATAATATATCTGAGGGTATCCAGAAGAGTGATAACATACCCTAATTAGATGCAATCCACTTAGCCCTGCTGCATCTCCTTTCTTTTGGTCGTTCCCGGTTGATGAGGCTCGAGGCTACATTTTACCTTTAGTACTCATACTTAGAATTCTAACACTGCTTACAGGCAAGCAATGCAATGATAGCATTCCTACATACAAGTTGTCTTGGGTCTAGACAAACCAAATCTCCTTCAAGAACACAATCAAGATTATCTTTGAGATATCACAATTTCTAATGCAAAAATCAGATCGATGTGGTTTTCGGATAATTAAATTCGATCCGATCTCTTTGAACTAATCAACGAATTTGGCCAGATTTGATAGTCTGTTATGCATCTATCAAATAATATCCATTAGTAGTCACTAGACCTTATTTTATAAATCTTCAAAACATTCATTCAAAATATCTTTTCAAAGATATATATATATATATATATATATATATCGAGCTCTTATAGTATTTCAATATTTGAAAACAATTTCAAATTCTTATCCCTAATGGGCTATTTTATTCACCATTTCAACACTTAGAAATATTTCCGAATTCAAGTTATACTTCAATACTTAGGAACGTTCCTAGATAAATCATTTCATCGTAAAAATAATTTCAAAATCTTTCTTTTCAATACTTAGGAGATATTATAAGTAATTTTCGAAACCCATTTATAATATCAATACTTAGAAATATTTCAAATTTTCAATTTCCAACTATAATTCAACACTTTGAAAATATTTCTATGAAAATAATCTCAAAGTTTGAATATTTCAAACCCTTCTAGTTCAATACTTAGGAAATATTGATAAGTATATTTTCGCAGAATCATTGATTTCAATACTTTGGAAATATTCCATTTATTCCTATTTCTAAAGATCTTTTACAATTTATTTGTAAATTCCTTAACTCGCTTATAACGAATTCTATAAGTTCCGGAATTCATTAATTAATTTCCATTAATATTTCCAAAATCGATTACACTTGTCTATAATTCTAAATATCCATTTCCAATTTATTTTATGAATTCTAATTCATTTTTCAAAGTTCTCTTATTTCAATGATTCAGAAATTTCCTTAAATTTTCAGAATTTCACTAAAAGATTTCTCTTATAAAATCATATTCGTTAAATAAACCCCGGTTACAAATCTCAACTGCATTTTGTAAATAAATTACAATCATTTCAAACCATATGTATAACAAGTATTTTTAAATAATAGTTTATTTTTATAAAAATGTTTAAGTAATTATTTAAAATATCAAAACACTTTAAAGAAACATCAATATCCCATTTCCACATCATTTTAAATAAATTAATCAATTTACAAAGCTTATTATAAAAATTAGAATTTATTTCAATTACTATTAGATATTGAAAAATCCACTTTTTGAAGTATTTTATTACTAAAGCACTTGTAAATTACATAGTTTGAATAAATAAAATTTCTCTTTTAAAACAACCTAACTTCCTGATAAAAATATGTTTTTAAAGTCCCAAAAACCAATTTCAATTTATAAGTCCTTCTTGATTCATAACACATCGATTGCTTTTCGATTTTCTAATCATTCTCACATTTCCAAAAATAGAATCCACTGTTTTTCCCAAAACGAATTTCCATATCTCGATATAAATTCACACTATGAATTTATGTTTCTAGTTTATCAACTGATAACATTTCCCTTATTTATAAGCATCATTTATAAATTTATAAACAACTTTTTGAATATCATTTGTTTATAAAAGTAATATCACTTATAAAATCTCATTTTACGAATCCATTCCTTAATAAATCCTATTATTTTCCAAATCTATTTTTAATATCGATTTCAACTTATTTTCATAAATCCAACAATATTACTTAAAAATCCATTGTTAAAAGTCCTTTAAATTATTTTTAAAATCTCTATTTAAAATATTCTTTAAAATAGATAAGTACAAACTTCAAATTTTAATGTAAATATTTTCATTTCTAAAATCGTTTTGAATTCCATTTTTAAAATCAAAAATATTACTTGTGGTATATAAGTACCAAAATTTAGGCTAGTGCTACTATAGCATCCAAACAATCAAATTACACAACAGTCCATAACAGATTATTCAATCTCATCATAAATCACTATATATGAAAAACAATAAATATATTTGAGGAATCCAGTTGGATCGCTTTAACATATTTCACTGCATCCACAGATGTTATATAACATAAAATACCAATCCCGCTTCATGGCAGGATATCGAGGTAATATAGGATCATCCGCTATTATGTGGGGTGCATAAGGTCTTATCCGCTCCAATTGACGGGAAACACATCCAGCATCTAATATATACTACTACTATATATATATATATATATATATAACATGGCATTCATTAATGAATAATTAATCAATTCATCCATCAACCAATCAAAAATTTTAGTTACTATAAAATTAAACCGTTAATCAAATTGAGTGAGATTTACTCACCTTGATTTTTAATTTTATGGGTCGTTCCAATTTAATTTCTTTTCATTGCGTAGTATTACTGCCGCGAGTCCAATGTGACTTGCTATGTTAATTTTAGACCTCGTATAAAAGTTATACAATTCTATAAGCATTTGATTTAATCAAAAACAATTAATTACTAATTAATTAATTAAATCAACTAATTATAAACGTTAATTACCTTTATTAATGTAAATCTTGAAATTATGAAAACCAAATCTTTTTCACGCTTTGTCCTAATAAAATGCACACCATAGCCGCCTCTTCCTACTTCATCCATGCGGCTCCACTCCTCTGCGACAACTGCCGCCACCACCTTAAAGTCCCCGCATGACCATGGCCACTATAAAACGAACACAACCTCCACCGAATCCCTCTTAACTAATGGCGGCAGCCCACATTTGCCACTACAGCATGACAGTGCCGCGACTTCCTTATGCACGCACTCGCACATGATGCTCCCCAACGTGCCTCTGTCTCTCGAATCGATTGACATCTCAACGCCTCTGGCCAACGCGCTCACACGCGCCTACTCTTCAGCTGTGCCACCTATGTCGCGATGGCGACCAAGATTTTCAATCGCGTGATTGTTTTTTATCTGAAGCTTTGAGTTTGATTTCGATTTATGAAAGAAAAGGAAGCGTGCATGAGTTTTAAACTTGGGAAGGCGGCTCAATTCAAAAGGGTAGGGAGGCATAAGTACAAGCTAGGGTGTATAGGGTTTGACCTTAAAATTATAAAATGTTATTTAGTTTCCAAAATATCTCGTTATGCATAATTCAAAATCCCAGATCCCTATTGAGGTGTGCCACCTAGCATTCTCAATGTTATACCCTTATTTTGAACGTAAAGAAACTAGTCTCGAGCCCTAATTCGATCATATGGAGAAGATAGATGTTTGAACCCAATCATTAAATCAATTTTTTCCATATTAATTTTAATGCGTTTCCATCCCATGTGACCAAACGGTGAACCCAAAAGCTACGAAATTTGAAATCTGATAATAATACACTATTACGGATCTAATGGAATGGTTCCATCGAATTCCAAGACTATGCCCTGGATCGCTATTCTAACGTGTCGATTAAATCGATGACTTTCAAAAATTTACAAAATTGCTTGAAATCTCAGTTTTAAAAACTTACCAACTCAATTCTAATTCAAATAGTTACTATATAAACATTAGAAATCGTTTCGATCTTAATTCAACTCCAATTCAACTATTTAAACGATTTTCAAATTTTTTATTCAACAATTAAATTTATTCAATAAATCGATATTTGGAACTTAATTTTATTTCACTTATTTGATCGATAAACTTCATATTAAAATTTCATTTCTATTTCAAATTCAACATTTAAAATAAATTAAATGTTCATAATCAAAAGACTAAAAATTAAGGTTGTTACATTCCTTCCTCTTAAAAGAATTTTAACTCATTTCATCCACTACTAGCTCAATCCATTTAACTAGCTTAAGTTAAATTTTAATTTCATAACGAAATACACATTTCCTAAGTTATAAACTTATTATCTTTTGGTTTCGTTCCTCGTTTAAATGGAAACTAATAATTCAAACACCCATTTTTATTTCAAATCATTTCGAAGCTACACACACACACATAAAGATATAACTCTGTTTTAACCAACCATTTCCTTGAAATTTTAAACTCGGAGTTGGTTTTACCTAGTAGAAACTCTCATGGAATTTCTAAAATAACATTTGTTTTCCAACAAAAACCTCCATACTAAATCACTACTATAACAATACGTCCCCTAGAAACTCAAAATTGAATACTGATGAAGCGGCCATCATCACCCGAATATTCCAACAACTGAAGTGAGTTTAGTGCTTTCCTACTTCCAACATCCATTTAAACATTTCCATTCAAAAATATTCCAAAAATAATATCACAATTACTCTTTTCAAAAACACTTTGGAAATATTTCCAAAATCTCCAGGACTTTAAAATTTCCCAAATACTTAGTTCAAATTCACTCAAAACATTTTCTAAAAATTTCGAGATTTAACTTTCCAAATTCTAGGTTTATCCGTTTTAGTTTAACTCACTTGTATAAATTACATTTATACAATTCCTATTTGGTTACATAAACCATTTCAAATTTTATATTCTTGTTTTGATTGTAATAACAACCAAACACATCAATATGCTATAGTAATTTCTGAAAATTATTCTTTTATATCGAAATATAAGTTGGATAAAATTATTTCATTTACGCGCTTCAAAAAAATGCTATGTCGGTTTAACTGGTTCAAGTGTTTAAAAATTCATATCGATTTCATGGTGTCCTACTAATCGACCAGAATTCGTAAATCATTCAATAGATAAATCAACACAATATAAAACATTTGATATTCAATAACAAATACACGCTCATATCTATCAATACACTAAAACTCATTCTATGATTCTACTAAACCTATCTTTAATGAGCAATCTCCACCAAAGCCAAGGTTCTCGCTTAACCTTCAACTTTGATACCTAATGTAAAGATCTAACCATCGACAGTGGGTACACCCACCGTAGCTTACACTGGCCCCTCAAATTTGCTTTTACGGCCAACCTTTCGACTGTAAGCACCTAGCAAAACAACCACTTAGGGACATATAGGGGTAAGAGTCATCCATTCGCAACCTAACAAGGAGCAAGAACCCCTTATCATGCATGAACCTATCACCAAGCAAATCTGATCTCGGTCTCTTCGAAACGATCAATGAATTTGGTCAGATTTGGTAGTCAATTATTTAACTATCAAATAACATCCATAAGCACTCACTAGGCCTTGTTTTATAAATCTCAAAACATTCATTCAAAATATCTTTTCAAATACATACACACACACTCACACATATATATTCCAAGCTCTTCTAGTATTTCAATATTTAAAATTGTTTCAAATACTTATCCATAACATGCTATTTTATTCACCATTTCAACACTTAGAAATATTGCTGAATTCATGTTATACTTCAATACTTAGGAACATTCCTAGATAAATCATTTCATTGTTAAAATAATTTCAAAACCTTTCTTTTCAATACTTAGGAGATATTATAAGCAAATAAAACCCATTTATAATATCAATACTTAGAAATATTTCAAAATTTCAATTTCCATCTATAATTCAACACTTTGAAAATATTTATATGATAATAATCTCACAGTTAAAATATATCAAACCCTTCCAGTTCAATTCTTAGGAAATATTTGTAACTATATTTTCCCAAAATCATTTATTTCCGATACTTAGGAAATATTCCGTTTATTCCCATTTCTCGAAATCTTTTACAATTTATTTGTAAATTCCTTAACTCACTTAATTATAACAAATTCTATAAGTTTCAGAATTCGTTAAATAATTTTCTTTAATATTTATAAAATCGATTACGCTTGTTTATAATTCCAAATATCCATTTCTAACTTCTTTTAAGAATTCTAATTCATTTTTCAAAGTTCTCTTATTTCAATGATTCAGAAATTTCCTTAAGTTCCTAGAATTTCACTATAAAATTTCTCCTGTAAAATCAAATCCGTTAAATAAACCTCATTTACAAATCTCAAGAGGATTTTATAAATAAATTACAATCATTTCAAAACTAAATATACATATAATAAGTATTTTTAAATAATAATTTATTTTTTAAAACAATGCTTAGGCAATTATTTAAAATACCAAAACACTTCAACTAAACATCAATAACCCATTTCCAAATCATTTTAAATAAACTAATCAATTTAAAAGCTTATTATAAAAAAATTAGAATTATTTCAGTTAACATTAAACATTTGAAAAATCCACTTTTCGAAGTATTTTATTACTAAAGCAGCTATAAATTACATGGTTTGAATAAATAAAATTTCTCTTTTAATCAACTCAACTTCCTGATAAAAGTATATTTTTATAGTCTCAAAAACCAATTTCAATTTATAAATCCCTCTCGATTCATAACACATCGATTTCTTTTCGATTTCCTAACCATCATCACATTTCCAAAAATAGAATCCACTATTTTCCCAAAAACCGATTTCCATATCTCGATATAAACTCACGCTATGAATTTATATTTCTAATATATCAATCGATATCATTTCCCTTATTTATAAACATCGTTTATAAATTTATAAACCCTTTTCTGAGTATCATTTATTTATAAAAATAATCTCACTTATAGAATCTCATTTTATGAATCCATTCCTTAATAAATCCCATTATTTTCCAAATCTATTTTTAATATCGATTTCAACTTCTTTCCATAAATCCAACAATATTACCTAAAAATCCATTGTTTAAAATCCTTTAAACTATTTTAAAAATACCTATTTAAAATTTCTCTAAAATATATAAGTATAAATTCCAAATTTCAATATAAATATTTTCATTTCTAAAATTGCTTTTAAACTCATTTTTAAAACCCAAAATATCAATTATGGTATTTATAGTACCAAAATTTAGGCCACTGCTACTATAGCATCCAAACAATCATATCACAAAAATGTCCATAACAGATTATTCAATCTCATCATATATCACTGTATATGAAACACAATAAATATATTTAAGGAATCCATTTAGGTCCCTCCAACCTATTTTTCTGCATTCACTGATGTTATATAACATATAATACCAATCCTGCTTCGAGGCGGGATATCGTGGTAATATAGGATCATCCGCTATTATGTGGGGGCGCATATGGCCTCATTCGCTCCAATCGGTGGGAAATATATCCAACTACTAATATATACTACTAATATACATATATATAACTGGCATTCACTGATAAATAATTAATTCATTCATCAATCAACCAATCAAAAATTTTAATTACTATAAAATTAAAACAGTTAACCAAATTGAGTGAGATTTACTCACTTTGATTTTTAATTATGCAGATCCTTCCAATTTAAATTCTTTTCACTACGTAGTATTGTTGTCGCGGGTCCAACGTGGCATGCTATATTACTTTTAGGCCTCGTATAAAAGTCATACAATTTTATAAGCATTCGATTTAATCAAAAACAATTAATCATTACTTATTTAATTAAATCAACTAATTATAAATGTTAATTACCTTCATTAGCATAAATCTTGAAATTATGAGAACCAAATCTTCTTCACGCTCTATCCTAAGAAAAACCACACCATAGCCACCTCTTCCTGCTTCATCCACGAGACTCCACTCCTCCACGATAACTATCGCTACCAGCTCAAATTCCCCAGCATGACCACTGCTACTAGAAAACGTACACAACCCCCACCGAATCCCTCTGAACCAATCATAACAGCCCACCTCTGCCACTGCAACACGATAGTGTCGCGACTTCCCTACGCATGCACGCGCACGGGATGCTCCCCAACATGCCTCTACCTCTCGAATCGATCAACTGCGCCTTTGGCTAACGCGCTCATGCACCCACTCTCAAGCTGTGCCGCCTCCCTCACGATGGAGATCATGATTTTAAATCGCGTGATTGTTTTTTAACCTAAAGCTTTGAGTTTGATTCGATTTATGAAAGAGGGGGAAGCATGCATGAGTTTTAAATCTGGGAAGGCGGCTCAATTCAAAAGAGTCGGGCAGCATATTGTATAGGCTAGGGCGTATAGGGTTTGACCTTAAAATTATAAAATGTTATTTAATTTCCAAAATATCATCTAATGCATAACTCGAAACCTCGGATCTCTATTGAGATGTGGCGCCTGGAATTTCTAATGTTATACCCTTATTCCAAACGAAGAGAACTAGTCTTGAGCCCCAATTCGATTGTATAGAGATGATAGCTTTGTGAACCCAATTAGTGTATTAAATTTCTGAGATTAATTTGAACGCATTTCTATACTGTATGACCAAACGGCGAATCCAAAGCTACAAAATGTGAACTTTGATAATAATACACTATTACGGATCCAATGAAACTTGTTCCGTCGAATTCTAAGACTATGCCCCCGGACCGCTATTTTAACGCGTCAATTATATCGACGATTTTGAAAAATTTATGAAATCACTTGAAGTCTCAGTTTTAAAAACTTTTTAACTCAATCCTAATTCAAATAAAACCTATATCAATGTTAGAAATTATTTCGATCCATATTCGACTCCAGTTCAATTATTTAAACAATTTTCAATTTTTTAATTCAATAATTACATTTATTTAATAAATCGCTGTATTTGAACTTAAGTTTTATTTCACTTATTTGATCGATAAATTTCATATTAAAATTTCATTTCCATTTCTAATTCAAGATTTAAAATAAATTAAATGTTCAAAATCAAACGACTAAAAATCTGGGTCATTACATTCCAATATGGAAGATAGTAATTTATGACTGTTTGTTCGATCTCGAAATAACTCGTATGGATGAATGCTAGTATTGCATTGGTTGCCTGGAGAGAAGCATTAGCATTCCAAGATGGTTTGCAAGGAGGAAATGGTAAGAATGTGGCCTCGTCAAACCTCGCACCTGAGAAACGAATAAATCAGGGACATGGGGTAGGGATAACTGTGTTGCACCCAACTAAGATATGATTATCCCAAATCTAGAGCGATATCCAAGTATACTTCGGTAACCAATTGTATAGTTGTTGATCGCAATCAAAAGGTGATCATATTCGGTGTTGCTCAAGAAAAGGGCAGTGCCGATCCTAAGTAGTAGAGGTGTGATGACCCAGCATTTTGGGCGATAGCAATTTAATAATCTTTATTATTAATTAAATTGGTTTGATAAATTTCTTTTATAATTTTAATTTAATTTGGCAAGTTTATTCTTTTAAAAGCTAATAAATATTTAATTTGGAAAAATTGATCTTTTCAAAAGCTAATAATATTTAGTTGGTAAAATTTATCCTTTCAAGCTAATAAAAATAGGTTGTCTAATTATAATATATATTTCTTAACAACCAAGATAATATCAATAAATGTTCATTTATTTAAAATATATTTTAGCTTAAGTTTAAGATAAGATTTAATTAAAGATTTATTTCTTTTATTTTTAATATACTTTCTTTTAATTTTAACTTGCATAAATATAATTTGAATATATATAAATATGATCTTTACAATTTAATATAAAACATAAGGAATTAATATATAAAACAAGTTTAAATACTTGTCAATTAAGGAATTCATGCAAAATACAATTATCACTTATGTATCATTTGAATCAACAAGTGGCAATTCATTTTTCTCTAAAATTGAATTATAAAAATAAGTATTAGAAGAAGAAACCAGGTTGTTATATTTGCAAAACACTTTCATTTCTCAAACAATTTTCTATCTTTCTTCTTTCTTCCTAAAAACAAATCAAACTGGAAACCAAAAATCAAAAGAAAATTAATAACAGTTTTCTACAACAGCATCAGTTTTAAAACTCAACCTGTGATCAAGAATTCACTTTCAAATTCAACTATATAGAGCAGATTCAAGCTTCAGGAACACAATCGCTTAATCATTTCAAATATAAAGAAACTGCTCCTCTGTTCTTGTTTTCTTGCGAGTAAACCCTTGTTTAAAAACAGTTTTATCTATGCTTATATCAGATGAATGAAATGATTTTTTTTTTGTAGAAAGGTAGTGAATGAAGTTTGCATGTGTGACATGAATGTAGATATATGTATACATTATGTTATGTTAGGAATTATATGTGTATATTTTATATAAATAAGCCTCTGTTGTTTTTTACCGGCTCCAGATTTTATTTTAAAATTTATATTTCCCCATATAAATAATTTTAGGCTATGATTTATAAAAGAAATTTGTTCATAACAATGTTATATCAATTCTAAAAATAGTTTCAAATATTTTAATCTAGTAATTAGCTCTAAAATATGAAATAACAGTAGGAATCAAATATAAATCAAAAACCAATACTTTTAATTCTATAATTTTATTCCATAAACTGATTTGTGATGTGAAATGATGATTTTTGACATAAATTTTATAATTTTGGAGTGTGTGGATGATGTGATATTCTGAGTTGATCCAAATTTGAATATTCGCCGATTATCGACGAATGGAGAGATGATGGCAGCCACGACCAAGGATGGAGGTAGTGAGTGGTCAGGTGGTCACAAGAAAAATAGTGTAGGATTTTATTGATGGCCTTGGTGGCTAAGCTGTGGCGAACTAGGGTTCAACGACTCAATTTGTCGAGATGATTGCTGAGCTTTGTGCGGCGACGGTGGTGCACGTGGATGGATCGCATAGGAGAATCAGAGATGGATGTCGTGGCGTGGCTTTGGGTTGAACGGCGTGAGTCCTGGAGGATGGAGGTGAGGGCCAGCGATGGTTTTCCGATCAGGTATGGGTTTCAGTTTTGATCGAATTACTCAATTTTGATTGGCTATCGTTTTCGTTGTTCTGAAGGTCGGGTTATTTGTCAAGGTTGTCGGCATCTTGGTAATAGCCGAACAGATGGTCGGAGTTGTGCTTATTTCGTTGTGCACATGCACGGTCATCATTCGTGTGTCTGGGCTTGTTTGGGTAGAGAAGAAGAGTTTGGCTTAGGCTTTTCTCGAATAATTCGCGTGTTCGACTCAAAGATGTTGAGGTAGCGGTAGGCTCGTGTGTTGGCTCGGGATTCTTTGGGTTTGGCTCAGGTTTAGAATGTAAGTTTTCTTAAAGGGGAGTTTTCAAAAGTAAAATAAAATAACCAAATATTCAAACAAGTTTTAAAGTTTTAAGGTTATTAGAATAAATAAATTTTCAAGGAAAATGTTTAGTTAGGTTCTAAAATGTATTTTATAATGAATATGTTTCAAAAGAAATATTTATCCAAGTTTGTAAATGTATTTTAAAGTGGATAAATTTTTAAAGGAAAATAATTAAGTTTTCAAAGAATAAGTTTTTATCAAACAAGTTTTCAGAGATTTCAAATGTTAAAATTAAATGATTAAATTATTTTGTTTCTAAAAAAATTATATATATCTTTAAGTATATATATAATTGATTTCTAAATGGTTTCCAATGAAGTTTAATGATGTAAATAAGTATTTACATAAATCAAGAATTTATCTTTATTTAATTAAGGTTGTGATTTATTAAGAGTAATTAATTTGTAAAATAAATTAAAAGTTAATCACTTATTCTAATTAAGAATAATTAGTTAATGAAGTAATTAGTGGATAGTTAATGAATGTAATTAAGGGTAGAATCATTAACTAGTGATTAAGTGATAATTAATTAATTAATGTAAGTAAATTAATTAAAGATAATCACTTAATGTAACTGATTAAGTAAGATCACTTAATGGGTCTGCCACTCTCATCAACTAAGATAACAATTAATATTGTCTTCCCCTATATGAGAAGATCACAGCTAGATTGAGTTGTTGGACCACTAGAACCCTAAGTCAAGCGGGAAGATTAACCTTGATAAAGTCGGTTATATTTTCAATGCAAGTATATTGGGCTAGATCCTATATTCTACCATACAAGTTAATCAATATGATCAGATCTGCTTTCATGAAATTTTTTTGGACAGGGAAGATAACTGGAAAATATATAGCACCAACTAAATTTTGTAATCTTGAACGACCATTGAGTAGGGGGGGTCTTGGTATATTCAATATGAAGCAATGGAATAGGGCTGCATTTGCTAAGCATATAGACACTCTCTATAATGGTATAGATAGCCTATGGGCCAGCTGGTCAAGAAAAAATATAACTAAAGGAAAAAGCTTGTGGAAAATGACTAAAATGCAAAAAATGAGCTGGACTTGGCAATGTTTGATTAATACTAAGGAACTGTTCCTTCCTCTTATTCAGGTGAACTCATGCTCATCTCATTGTTTTAGTTTCTGGGATGATCCATGGTTAGAAAGTGGGTACATTCTCAGTCGTCAACTCTCATACAATGAAATGCAACAAACTGGTATTCATATGGCAGCAAAAGTTAGGGATGTTATCAATAATCAGAGAAGAACTGGCTACTTGTCTTCCAACCCTAGAATACAAAATATTTGGAATAAAATAAGAAGATACACTCCCTTATCTAATACTGAAGATGCTATTGTTTGGGGTAAACATAGAGGAAAGTACAATATTGGTAATGGTTATGAACACTTAATGAAAAATGAAGAGCAATCAAAGTGGAAATGGTGGAAGCGAACATGGTCTCTGGACAGTAGTCACCGTGAAAACTTGCTGCTGTGGAAGGTCCTTAATCGTGCGGTTCACACAAAAGCCAAACTTGTTTGCATGGGTATTAAGGTTGACATTCTCTGCCTTTTCTGCAGCGAGCAAGTGGAGACTGTTGAACATCTTTTCTTTGAATGTAATTACATAAAGCAACTATGGTACGCGGTTTTGAACAAACAAAACATCAATATGTGCTCAACTGATAACTGTGTGCAATGGGAAATCATATTTGAAAAGTCTGGAAACAAGGGTAATAAGAGGAGGCTTTTCACAGTGTTATTGAAAAGGTTCATACATACGGTTTGGAAGGAACGAAATTCTAGAGTGTTTCAACCGAGTAGGGTTAAATCTGATGGAGATTTCAAGATGCTGATGATGAATGAGATGAAGTTGACCATGCGCATGCAAAGTTTCAATATTGAACCAGGAATACTCAGCTCTTTCAATTTGCTCTAGTCCTCCTTTGTTATTTTTATCTTTTTGTGTTTTATTTCTCCTGTTCCTGTGGCACTAGTTCCCTCTGTTTTCTTGAGCTTTGCTCTCTGTTGTGTGTGTGTTTTGTATCCTTTGTGCTGCAATAAATGGTCGGGGTCCATTCAACCCCGTCGGCCTTGCCAAAAAATAATTAATACTGAATGTAATTAAATAAAGAGGATAACTACATATGAAAGTAATTAAATGAAGGTAATTAAGGATTAATTACTTAGAGTAATTAATTAATTAATGCAAATAATTTAGGGGCAGTTACTTAGTGTAAGTAATTAAAGAATAGTTAATTACTGAAAGTGATTAATTAAAGGTTAATTAATTAATTTTTGATTAATTAAAAATTACATTTTAAATGTAATTAATTAAAGGAGTGATTAATAAATGAAAGTAATCAGAGGATCATTAACTAATTAATTAATGAGAGTAATTAAAAGTTAATTAATGTGAATGGTTAAAGAATAATTAATTTATATAATTAATTAAAGGCTAATTACTTATTGTAATGAAAGAAAAATTAATCAAGGTTGATTAATTAAGATGGATAATTCAAGGATGATTAATTAATTGGTTTATAACTAATTAATGTTAAGCAAGCAGGATTAAGGTAATCCAAGTGATTAAAGGTTGTAATTAATTTAATTAGAGATTAATTAAATTAATTAGGAATGAATCAATCTTGCTTGTGGATATTTGGATGTTATTGGATGCCTTGGATTATTAATATCTTTGATATTTGATATGTGTTGATCTGTGATATATGATGTGTTGGTTGAATTGTGAAATATGGATTATCTATCTGTGATATTATGAACTATCTATCTGTGTGAATATAGATAATAAAATAAATTGTTTTAACTTAAAACAACTTGACCTTAAAAGACGGCGTTTTGGATTTCGGTGAGATCGAGATCAGATTTCAAAATTTGGATATCTGAAAACCACATCGATCCAAATTAAATGATAAGTCATGAAATCAAGTGAAGATGAAGACTCAAAGTGTAAGGGAATTTGTCATTAAAACTCTGAGGGTGATTCCAAAATGAGTACAAAGGAGATAGTGCTTTCAGATTCGAGATGAAGGTTCAGAGTGCAAGGGCTATTGTCGTTAACTCTGAGGGTGATTCCAAAATGAATGTAGTGAGATAATGCCTTCGGTTTCGTTCGAACTCGGAATGGACTTGTATGGATTGAATGCTTTCGTAACATCTTCATTGGAGGACGATGAGCATTCAAAGATAGATGTGTTATAAAAAGGTAATCGTAGCCTCAAGCCTCATTGACCGAGAATGGCTAAAACAGGGGAGGTGCAACAAGGCTAAGTGGGTCACGCCGAAGTAGGAAGAGGTTTCCCCTGTCTAGAGGTCGCTTTTTATTCGGCTTAGTAGGCAGTTGGTTCATGAAAAACTGCGGGGTTGTCTTGTTCGGGACTATCCATTAAGGGATGGTTCCAGCCTTGTGTTGTAGGGGATTTAGGGTGGATCCTCGGTATGGTGATCTAGGCCACGTACTATGACAGGCGGTACTCCAGTATTCATGCCATTTTATGGAATCCAATCTCCAATGAGTATCGTATGTTTTGATTGTGCCCAACTATGTTGGAACATGAGTGTAAGCATTCCGACTATTTCTATATTTTACTTGAAAACCCTAGACACTATTATAATATCGCTGGATTCCTATCAAATGATTTGGTTATCGTAAGGTAAAAACTTTCCATGTTTATGTGCAGAAAGTCTTACGAGATATCTTTCTTTCAAAGGATTTTCAAAGTTAAGCAACTTTGACCCGTTTACTCACACCAGACCCATGTTTGACCCGGAGTTTATTTTCTGTTTTAGCAAATTCTTGGGTACTCAAATTTTTAAAAGTAGCCAAGGGATTCATGTTAGCTTTGACGAGTTTTTGGAGGAGATATGGATCATGAGGCTTCAGCGTGTATAGATATATTGTGGTTCCTCTGTGTTGTATCTCTGTGATGATGTCTGTATTGTACTGGAGTTGTATGATAGTCAGGACTTTATAACTGTCTCGTTAGTGATGTATAAGCTATGTAAAGCTATTAAAAGTTGCATACTATGTATTAATACATGATTAATATATTTTATTCATTCCGTTGTGAGATTCTGATATTTTTTAGTTCTTTCTTTCTCATCTTTTCTATTTTCTATCCCTTTCTTTCTAAATAATGATGCGTTTTTCTGTGGAATGAAAGGCATGTCGTTACATTGTGGTGTCAAAGTACTAGGTTGAGTGAATACCTAGGCTTTGGAATAATTTATATCTTGAGATATCATACTTGTGTGTGTGTGTGTGTGTGTGTGTATATATATTCCTATCTATTTTTAGGTTACTGTTAAGGTTACCCACGTAGTTAGCCTGAACAACGTGTTAGGCTTGCAGCTTGAGTCCTAGAGGTAGTGGTGTGTGTAGCACGACTACCCAAATGGAAGAGAGCCGCCTGTTGAGGTTGGACGTGTATTTGCCGAGGTTGTAGACCAAATACCGCCTCGAGTAAGCTTAGCAGTATTGAGTAAGAATTTCATCAATCTCGGAGCAAGCCTTTTTAATGTTCAAAGTCCATCTTTGAAGTGTAAGCTTGGTTGCGCTCATGTGAGCGGATTTTAAAGAATTTGGATCTGCTGAATGCAAAAAAGCAAGTAATGGCATCCTGGAAACTTCACGAAGGAGTAGTTGCGTGGTGAGACGCAGTAGCCAGGGAAGTTCTCGAAGGTGATTTCTCATGGTGCAAGCTAAGGAAGTATTTGAGGAACAGTCTTTACCTACCCAGGGAAGACTCTGCTGTATAAGAATTTTTCTAGATCTTAGTCAAAGGAGTTTGCGTGTATTGGAGTACGAGACTTAGGTCAATGAGTTACCTCGCTACGGACATGGTCTCATTGTCACCCCCTTAGAAGAATGAGGTGCTTGTGCTTGGTTTGAGGCCCGAGTTTCTTGGGAGATGTCTGCCATCTCAAAGTCTCTGTGTGGAAACAGGATGATATGGCTTTGAGGATCTAGGAGCTTATGGATAAGAAGTTTTTGCCGAAGTGCAGCTCGAAGGTGTTTTGCGTGTCAGCAGGAAGATTTTTTTTGGCTTAGAGTGTCTGAGAGGTGGAGTTTTGAAACAGCAGAATGGACCCATTTCTTCGGTAGATTAGTTAGATATGCATAAGTTGTTCTGTTTTGCGAAGAGAGAATGGTGTTTTTGGAATTGAACTGGGTAGGACCGCAAAAGTGACTGGCGATAGTTGCGTGTTCTCATGGGTAATCTTTTGCATGGGATGAGACATCTCTAGAGGAGATAGGGCAATCGAAGTTGTCAGAAGTTTGCCGCGTCGGGAGATTGAGTTCCGCATCAACTTGGTTCTAGAAGCAAGATCGATGGTTCAATAGTAGTAGGATGGTTCCTAGAGATTGAGGATCTGGTGAAGCAGTTCAGGATTTCTCGAAGAAGGATTGATCAGATCTAGTTCTCTTGTTGGGGGTTCTGCTGAGGTGTTTGTGACCATGTCGGATGGGTCACTATGATTTTGTGGATCTGATGAACCATGTTTTCGGGATGTGTTGATCATGTTTGTGTCATGTTCATCATTTTCGAATCAGAGTTATGCAGCGGAAGCGAGGTAGCAACTGTTCTAGAGTGGAAGCATCCACAGACTCTTATGGAAGTTGCAGTTTTCTTGGATTAGCGGGTTTTCTTTAGGAAGATCATCTGGAGTTGTTCTAGGATTTTTTCTCATTTGACCCAGCTAAATAGGAAAGGATGCCAAGTTCAAGTAGATTCTTAAGTGTGAAGAAGCTTTTCAGGTTGTGAGTATACCTGTTCTGGCTATTTTGGATGGGTGAAGTAAGTTCAGTTTACTGATGCTTGTGGAATAGAGTTCTGGATTTCGACGGATTTTGGGAGGACCATCTTGTTGGGTAGGATTTGGAGATTTATCTTGTTCTTGGTCCAGTTTTGTTTCGGGAGGCATCTGTGTAGGTTGATCTGTTCAAAGAAGGATGTAGGCAGCCCATGATCGTCAGAAGAATTTTGTGGATAAGAGACGAAGGAATTTGGTATTCGAAGTTGGACATTTTTGTGCTCTCAAAGGATTGGAACTTTGTCCAACAGGTTTGAATTGCCAGTCCGAACGGTTGGGATTCACCTTGTATTTCATGTATCTTTGAGGGAGTACATGTATGATCCATCACTAGTTGTGGAATCGGTAGTTCAGGAGGATCTGGTAGCTAGACTTGAGTGGGGTCTGATATCTTGTTTAGATTGTTGATCAAGATGAGGAGCTCAGGATTAGAATGGTGTAGTTAGTTTAGATTCAGTAGAGTGAGTATCCCAGTGTTTGTACCTGGGAAACTCTAGATGATATTAGAAAGGCATATCCTAACTTTGTGTCAGGATAATTAGTTAGATTTGTTTGCTTATTTGAATAAAATGGCTGCTATGGTTGTTAGTACATGGTTGATAGGTATGTTTTGATGTTTGTAACTAAAATCTTTATTGGATTATTAAATATCTTTGCTTTTAAATTTCGGGGATGAAATTCTTTTAAGGGTGGAGGAATGTGATAACCCGAATTTTAGGCGACAGCAATTTAATAATCTTTATTATTAATTAAATTGGACTGATAATTTTCTTTTATAATTTTAATTTAATTTGGCAAGTTTGTTCTTTTAAAAGCTAATGAATATTTAATTTGGCAATTGATCTTTTCAAAAGCTAATAATATTTAATTGGTAAAATTTATCCTTTCAAGCTAATATAAATATGTTGTCTAATTATAATATATATATTTCTTAACAACCATGATAATATCAATAAATGTTTATTTATTTAAAAATATTTTAGCTTAAGTTTAAGATAAGATTTAATTAAAGGTTTATTTCTTTTATTATTAATATTCTTTCTTTTTAATTTTAACTTGCATAAATATAATTTGAATATATATAAATATAACCTTTACATATTAATATAAAACATAAGGAATTAAAATATAAAACAAGTTTAAACACTTTTCAATTAAGGAATTCATGCAAATTACAATTGTCACTTATGTAAATCAACAGGTGGAAATTCATTTTTCTCTTAAATTAAATTATAAAAATAAGTATTAAAAGAAGAAACCAGGTTGTTATATTTGCAAAACACTTTATTTCTCAAACCATTTTCTGTCTTTCTTCTTTCTTCCTAAAAAATCGAAGTGAAAACCAAAATCAAACGAAAATCAAAACAGTTTTCTACAACAGCATTAGTTTCAAAACCTCAACCTGTGATAAAGAATTCACTTTCAAATTCAACTATACGGAGTAGATTCAAGCTTCAGGAAGTCAATCGCCTGAACATTTCAAATAAAAAGAAATCGCTCCTTTGTTCTTGTTTTCTTATGAGTAAACTCTTCTTTAAAAATAGTTTTATCTATGTTTATATCAGATGAATGAAAAGATTTTTTTGTAGAAAGGTAGTGAATGAAGTTAGCATATGTGATATGAATGTAGATATATGTATATATTGTGTTATGTTAGCGATAATCTGTGTATATTTTTTTTATAAATAAGCCTCTGTTGTTTTTCACAGGCTCCAGATTTTCTTTTAAAAAAATTTATTTACCATATAAATAATTTTAGGCTACGATTTATAAAAGAAATTTGTTCATAACAATGTTATATCAATTCTAAAAATAGCTTCAAATATTTTAATCCAGTAATTAACTCTAGAATATGAAATAACAGTAGGAATCAAATATAAATCAGAAACCAATATTTTTAATTCTGTAATTTGATTCCATAAACTGATTTGTGATGTGAAATGATGCTTTTTGACATAAATTTTATGATTTTGGAGTGTGTGGATGACGTCATATTCTGAGTTGATCAAAATTTGAATATTCGGCGATTATCGACGAACGAAGAGATGATGGCGGTCGTGACCAAAGTTGGAGGTAGTGGGTGGTCACGAGAAAAATAGCGTAGGGTTCTATTGATGGTCGTGGTGGCCAGGCTGTGGTGAACTAGAGTTCGGCGACTCGATTTTGTCAAGATGATTGCTGAGCTTTGTGCGGCGACGGTGGTGCATCAGAACGGATCGCATGGGGGGATTTGGGTTTAACGGCGTGAGTCTTGGAGGATGGAGGTGACGGCCAGCGATGTTTTTCCGATCGGGTATGGGTTTCAGTTTTGATCGAGTTACTCGATTTTGATTGGCCATCGTTTTCATTGTATAGAAGGGTCGGGTTGTTTGTCGAGGTTGTCGACAGCTTGGTAAGGGCCGAAGAGATGCTTGAAGTCGTGCTTTTTCATCGTGCACGTGCACGGTGATCATTCTTATGTCTGGACTTGTTTGGGTGGAGAAGAAGAGTTTGGCTCGGGTTTTTCTCTAATAATTCACGTATTCGACTCGAAGATGTTGAGGTAGCGGCAGCCTCGTGTGTTGGCTTGGGATTCTTTGGGTTTGGATCGGGTTCATTATAATGTAAGTTTTTAAAGGGGAGTTTTCAAAAGTAAAATAAATTAACCAAATATTCAAACAAGTTTTAAAGTTTTAAGGTTATTAGAATACATAAATTTTCAAGGAAAATGTTTAGTTGGGTTTTAAAATGTATTTTAAAATGAATATGTTTCAAAAGAAATATTTATCCAAGTTTTTCAATGTATTTTAAAGTGAATAAATTTTTAAAGGATAATAATTAAGTTTTCAAAGAATAAGTCTTTATCAAATAAGTTTACAAAGATTTTGAATGTTAAAATTTAATGATTAAATTGTTTTGTTTTAAAATAAATTATGTATATCTTCAAGTATATAAATTATTGATTTCTAAATGGTTTCCAATGAAGTTTAATGATGTAAATAAGTATTTAATATAAATCAAGAATTTATCTTCATATAATTAAGGTTGTGATTGATTAGGAGTAATTAATTTGTAAATTAAATTAAGAGTTAATCACTAATTATAATTAAGAATAATTACGTAATGAAGTAATTAGTGGAAAGTTAATGAATGTAATTAAGGGAAGAATCATTAACTAGTGATTAAGTTATAATTTATTAATTTATTTATGTAATTAATGTAAGTAAATTAATTAAAGATAATCACTTAATGTAACTGATCAAGTATAATTACTTATTATGAGTAATTAATGAATAATTACTGAATGTAATTAAATAAAGTGGATAATTACTTATAAAAGTAATTAAATGAAAGCAATTAAGGATTAATTACTTAGAGTAATTAATTAATTAATTAATGTAAATAATTTAGGGGCAATTACTTAGTGTAAGTAATTAAAGAATAGTTAACTACTGAAAGTGATTAATTAAAGGTTAATTAATTAATTTGTGATTGATTGAAAAATTACATGTTAAATGTAATTAATTAAAGGAGTGATTAATAAATGAAAATAATAGGAGAATCATTAATTAATTAATTAATTAATTAACAAGAGTAATTAAAAGTTAATTAATGTGTATGGTTAAAGAATAATTAATTTGTGTATATTAAAGGCTAATTACTTAATGTAATTAAAAAATAATTAATCAAGGATGATTAATTAAGATGGATAATTAAAGGATGATTAATTAATTGTTTTATAACTAATTAATGTTAAGTAAGCAGGATTAAGGTAATCCAAGTGATTAAAGTTGGTAATTAATTTAATCAAAGATTAATTAAATTAATTAGGAATTAATCAATCTTGCTTGTGGATATTTGGATGTTATTGAATGCCTTAGATTAATAATATCTCTGATATGTGGCATGTGATGATCTGTGATATGGGATGCGTTGATTGAATTGTGAAATATGGATTATCTTTCTATGATATTGTGAACTTTCTATCTAAGTGAATATAGATAATAAAATAAATTCTTTTAACTTAAAACAACTTGACCTTAAAAGACGGCGTTCTGGATTACGGTGAGATAGGGATCGGATTTTCAAATTTGGATATCTGAAAACCACATCGATCCAAATTAAACGGTAGGTCGTGAACTCAAGTGAAGATGAAGACTCGAAGTGTAAGGGCTATTTGTTGTTAAAACTCTGAGAGTGATTCCAAAATGAGTATAACGGAGATAGTGCTTTCAGATTCGAGATGAAGATTCAGAGTGCAAGGGCTATTGTCGTTAACTCTGAGGGTGATTCCAAAATGAATGTAGTGAGATAATGCCTTCAGTTTCGTTCGAACTCGGAATGGACTTGTATGGATTGAACGCTTTCAGAACATCTTCACTGGAGGACGATGAGCATTCTAAGATAGATGTGTTCTAAAAAGGTAATTGCACCCTCAAGCCTCATCGACCGAGAATGGCTAAAACAGGGAAGGTGCAGCAAGGCTAAGTGGGTCACGCCTAAGTAGGACAAGATTTCCCATGTCTAGAAATCCCTTTTTATTCAGCTTAGTGGGCAGTTGGTTCATGAAAAACTGCATGGTAGTCATGTTCGGGACTATCCAGTAAGGGATGGTTCCAGCCTTGTGTTGCTGGGGATTTAGGGTGGATCCTCGATACGGTGATCTAGGCCACGTACTGTGACAGGCGGTACTCCAGCAGCCATGCCATTTTATAGAATCCAATCTCCAATGAGTACCGTATGTTTTGATTGTGCCCAACTATGTTGGAATGTGAGACGTAAGCATTTCGGCTATTTCTATATTTTACTTGAAAACCCTAGACACTATTATAATATCACTGGATTTCCTATCAAATGATTTGATTATCGTAAGCTAAAAACTTTTCCATGTTTATATGTGGGAAGTCTTACGAGATATCTTTCTTTCAAAGGATTTTCAAAGTTAAGCCACTTTAACCCATTTACTCCCACAGACCCATGTCTGACTAAACTCTTGAGTACTCAAATTTTTATGAGTAGACAAGGGATTCAGGTTAGCTTTGACGAGTTTCTAGAGGAGATATGGAGCAGGAGGCATCAGCGTCTATATACTGTGGTTCCTCTGTGTTGTATCTCTATGATGATGTCTGTATTGTACTGGAGTTGTATGATAGACAAGACTTTATAACTATCTAATTGGTGATGTATAAGCTATGTAACTCTGTTAAAAGTTGTATTTTATGTATTAACTATGTGATTGATATATTTTATTCGTTCCGGTATGAGATTCTGATGTTGTTTAGTTCTTTCTTTCTCATCTTTTCTCTTTTCTATCCATTTCTTTCTTAATAAAGATTCGTCTTTCTGTGGAATGAAAGGCGGGTTGTTACAAGAGGTGCAACATATTATTGTCTACCGTACGTTTTATCTAGAGGTGTATGGATTCGGTGGGTAGACCCTTATCCTTTCATAGTTGTAATCCATTATCCACTATGAGCCTTCCGTTTTGGTTGTAGAGCTTAGTATGTTGTAATTTGATTAATGTAATAATTTAGGCTATGATTCTATATTATACTTTAAATCTTGACATTATGATAATATCGGATTATTTTAATGTAAAATGTTTAGGTTATTTTAAGATGAAAACATGTTCATGTTTATGCATAGCGTAGTCTTACAAGATACTTTTGTTTAAAGGTTTTTATTAAGTTAAACTTTGTGTTTTACTCACACCAGACCCATATTTGACCCAAAGTTTATTTTTCTTTTCTTTAAACTCTCTAGTACTCAAAAAACATTTAGTAGCCGAGTAATCAGGTTTAGTCAAGCGTTTTGGAGCAAGAGTCCTCCCAGCATCTAGTAGTTATATTTATGTTTCTGCTGGGTTGTGCATTTATGTAATATTAATAGGCAGTCTGTTCTAGATGCCCATGGACTTGGATTCAGAATAGTACTTGTTTTAAATTGATGTAATATATTGGAGCAACTTCATGTACTATTCAATGGTGCTGTGTTTGACTCTCATGTTGTAATGAAATATGTGTTTTATTTCTCTTGATATTATTTCTATGCCCTACGACCTGTCTTTTGGACACTTGAATGATCGGCACAGGAATACGGAGAATGTATTAAGTGTGTCTTTTTGTGTAAGAAAGGCATATTGTCACACGTTGTATCAGAGCTAAGGTTTTGCAAACAACTAGGCCATAGTTGGGTTCAAATCATTAGAGATAGAGTTAGCAGTACCCTAGAATAATTTTAGCTTATGTGAGTGCATTTCTGTGTTGTTCTACTTAGCTTTTTTATGTCTAGCTTTGTGATCATTTTCCTACGTTAACCTCGTCTAAGTATTCTAAGAGCCACCTTACTATATCTAGTTAGTAAGAATGAGCACTAGAGGAAGATGTAGTAGGAGAACTCGCATTACCACAACCACTAATGGAAGAACCCCAAATGCCGGAAGGGGTGGAATAATAGTTGAAGCTGTAGCACCAGTTCAGGCTAGGGTTAACTTCCCTGCATTATGCAAGGATTTTACCAACTTAGGAGCAAAACCATTCAACGGCACAGAATCAATCATTGAAGTTCAAGCTTGGCTGAGGTCATGCGACAATTTTCATAGGATTAGACATATCAAATGATCAAAAATGGTTCCTATCTTCATGGTTATCATAGAAAAGTGCAATAGCTTAGTAAGATTCAGTCGCCTTAATCACCCTAAAAAATGAATTCTCATGGGACCGATTCAGTGAGGTGATTGAAGTGTAGTTTATGCCAGCTGCAAGTGAGACAAGGTTACATGGAAGTTTTAGCTGAGTATGAGGCAAAATTCAACGAGTTATCCCATTTTGGACTGGGCGTCATAGATACTCTAGTTAACAAAAATGAAATGTTTTTGGCAACAATAAGAGAGGAGTTCCATAAGAAGACGACCAAGCCTATGAAAGAACTATTGGTGGATCTAATTGGCATGACCTATAGGTATGAGGTACTTTTGAAAGCAAAGCCTGTAGTAGCAATTGATGGGGGCGACTTTAATCCGAATAAGAGAAAATTCAACCTAAAATGCAAAAAGAAGAGAGGGAAAGGAAAACCCGTAGGAGCTGATTGGGGAAATAATTATAAAAATGTCATTTGTTATAATTGTAAGAAGAAGAGACATATTTCAACTTATTGTCAGTAAGAGAAGGCTATCACCCCAATAATCCAAAAGACTCTTTGCGACAATTGTCATCAACCTGGTCACATGATTAAGGATTGTCCTTTGATGAAGAAGGGAGAGCAGGCTAAGGTGTACACAATGAAGGATGATCCCTCCACCTATGAGGACGTGAAAGGGGAGGGATTTTTAGAAAGTATCTTACTTATTTATGGCGTTTTTGTTCATGTTTTATTCGATATTGAAGCTTCTAATAGTTTCATCTCTAAAGAGTTAGTATATAGGTAAGAGCTAATACTGAAAACGGTTGAAACCCCTATAAATGTGTCAAACCCTATAGGAGGTACAACTAACTTATGTTTAATTTATAAAAATATATAAATTGATTTCCAACACTATTTCTTTTGTAATTTATTTGTCTTGGATTTTGGGGGATTTGATGTGATTCTTGGTATAGATTGGTTGTCAAAAATGGAGCAATTATAGACTGCGTTAAAAGGAGGATAGTATTGAAACCAGTATCGGGGATGTGTTGGAAAGTATAAAGGGCAGGAACCTAATGAATGTATAGATAGTTTCCTTTACTCCTTAGAATCATCTAAAGATGAATTGAAATTGATAGAATCTGTTAGAATTTTTTTGGATATCTTCACACTAGTTAATAGTGTACCCCAAGATTGGGAAATAGAATTTAGTTCCCGACGCGAGTCAAGTTTACCAACCCCTGCATACGATGGTATCAAGGGAGAGGCATGAGTTGAGCGATCAAACCGATGATTTACTAAGCAAAGGATTGATTTGATAAACTAAATTAAACTGGGCATCACTAGTAGTTTTTGTAGCCAAGTCTAATGGTTCAATAAGGCTATATGTAGATTATGGAGAACTAAATAAGCTGACCATTCGAAATAAATACCTATTACCTCGCATACGCAAGATGTTCGACCAACTACATGGGGCTAGGATATTCTCTCAGTTGGATCGTGCTACATGTTTCTATCAGTTACAAGTAGCCGAGGATTGTATGCGCTTAGTTGCTTTTACGAATTCAATATTTTTCTATGAGGGTTGGTTATGCCTTTTAGGCTGACCAATGCACTTGTACTATTTGTTGATCTGATGAATCAAGTTTTTACGAATGTTCTGGATAAGTTCGTGTTGGTTTTTATTGATGACATCTTTGTCTATTCCAAAACTGAATAAGAGCATAAATATCATTTGGAAGTGGTATTGGAAACGTTGAGGAAGAACATTTTAAAGGCAGAATTTTCCAAGTGCCACTTTGGCAGTCGGAAGTAAGATATCTTGGTCCTGTTATATCTGGAGATGGCATTTCAGTGGATCCTACAAAGGTGGCAGTTGTTAAGGACTTTAAGAGACGCCAAACTCCCATGGAGGTGAGAAACTTTATAAGGATGGCAAGATATTACAAAAGATTTATCAATGATTATTCTAAGATCGCCTCACATTTATCTAAGCTGACAAAGAAAGATGTAAAGTTTGAATGGATGCCAAAGTATGAGAGCGCGTTTCTTTAGTTAAAGGAAAGGTTGATTAGTGTGCCAGTTTTGGAAATTATGGATAGAGCTGAAGGGCTGGCGGTTTATACCGATGCTAGCAGAGTGGGTTTGGGTGTGGTGCTTATACAACATGGGAAGGAGATAGCCTATGTAAGTAGACAGTTAAAACCTCACGAGAAGAATTAAGTGATGCATGATTTGGAGCTATTAGCTGTAATTTTTACATCGAAGATGTGGAGGCACTACTTGCTGGCTGAAAGGTTTGAACTCTTCATGAATCACAAGTCTTTAAAGGACCTTTTAATGCAGAAGGACTTGAATCTGAGACGGCAGAGATGGCTGGAATTTCTAGCGATGTATTTGGATATTCTATACATGATGGGTAAGGCTAATGTGGTAGTGGATGCCTTATGCAGGAATGTCGTTTCGATTCTTTTGGAGGTTATCCCAACACTTTAGGAATGGATTATGAGGAATCAAAGGAAGGATGAGATATTGGAAGGGTTATTTCAATGTGTTAAAGGGGGTAGATGTTTGGATTTTGAGATGGATAGTCAAGGAACCTTAAGGATGAACGGACGATTGTGTGTTCCAAATGTCGATGGCTCGAGGCAGGAAGTTTTGGCAGAATATCATCGATCAAAATTGAGTATTCATCTGGTGTTTCTAAAATGCATCATGATATGAAGAGGGTGTTTTGGTGGAAAGGAATGAAGAGGGATATCTTGATTTATGTTAGCAAATGTTCGAACTATTAACTAATCAAAGGTGAACATTAGAAAACAGCCGAACTATTACAACCCTTGGAAACACCTAATTGGAAATGGAAAATGATATCAGTGGATTTTATCGATGATTTTTCCAAAACTAGAAAATGAAATGGGGTATGGTTTATTGTGGATCGACTAACGAAGAGAACACATTTTATCCCGGTGAAACCAATAAGGACCGCAACTTCGTTAGCCGAAATATATATGAGAGAGATAGTCAGGTTACATGGAGTCCCCATGAGTATAGTAAGTGATCGAGGCCAAATATTTACTAGTCAGTTTTGGAAGGTACTATAGACAACTTTAGGAACTAAATTGAGCTTAAGTATCCTCTATCACCCCTAAAAAGATGGACAGATGGAGCAGGTGAATCAGATTCTGAAAGATCTTTTGAGTGCATGTATTCTTGATTTAGGTGGATCTTGGGAAGATCACATGCATTTGGTTGAGTTCTCTTACAACAATAGTTACCAAGTCAGCATAGGCATGGCACCTTATGAAGCACATTATCGATGTCCGTGCAAATCACCGACATATTAGGTAGAGACGAAAGATAGATTGGTACTTAGGCCAAACATGATATGAGAGGCTATTGAAAAAGCTACATTAATTAAGAAAAGAATGAATGAGGCCCAGGATGGGCAAAAGAGTTATGCTGATAAAACAAGAATGGATTTAGAGTTTGGAGTCGGCGAGTCTATGATGTAAAGATAGCTTAAATTAGAGGAGTCATTTGATCTGGAAGAGCTAGAAAATTAGCACCAAGGTACATTGAACCATTTAAATTAATAGAAAGGATTGGACCATTTGCTTATAGTGTTAAGTTACCGAAAAAAGCTATGGGGTCCATAATGTTTTTCATGTATCCCCTTTAAGGAAAAGTGTTCATGACCCATCTTCGATTGTGTAATCATCGGTTCAAGATGATTTAGAGATAGAGCCGAATCTAACCATGATTATGCATCTGATTCATATTGTTGACCAAGATGAGAAAAGGTTAGGGAATAAAGTAATGAAGGTGGTAAAGGTTCAATGGAGGGAGGATCCATAAGATTGTACTTAGGAGACGGTGGACCATATGCGGGAAGCCTATTCGAAATTGATGTTGGAATAGTCTTTGTTTGTTTGTGTAGTGTATGTATTTTATTGCTATGAATGCTTAGTGCACATTCTTTGCATGAATTTCATCATATATGATATATGACTTTTGGGTTTATTTTGTGTTTACCATATTTAACAAATTTTGGGATGAAATTTCTTTTAAGGGGGGTGAGTGTGACAACCCAAAATTTTATCACTTTAATATAGACTATTTAAATATATTTAAAAAAAATGAATAAATAGATTTTTATTAATAAATAGACCAATTTAATTAATTATTAATGATGATAAAATAATTTTCAATTTTTTTTATCGATATCATTAGTTCATAGAAAGATAGAAAAAGTGACCGAATAACGTTTTTTGGGTTAATCAGTGATAATACATCTCACTTAAAATAATAACAACTTATATATATATAGTCGTGAAATGACAAGTTATGGTTAAAATATATATACATGCATAACTCCTTACCACAGGTACATACATATCGCTTTACTTGGATGATTTTAGGAGGTAGAGGGGGGCAACGTATGCTAGGAAGGTAGAGGGGTATGGTGTAGCATGCATGCATATATACATATATATATATATATATATTATTTAATATAAATGGGCAATTTAGTCTTTTACACATTTTCCTAGCCTATAAATACCTACCATCTTCATCAAAATTCATTTACATTCCATTCTCCATTTTTCTTCATTTCTTTTCTTCTTGCTCTTATCCATTTTAATGGCTTCTTAGAAAAATACAAGAATAAACTAGTTCAAAATATACTAAAACCACTTCAAAACAACTCTAAATCACTTTTATCCACTTCTTAGCTTCATATGCAGCAAAAAAACACCCCATCACCTCAAATGTTTTAAACACGGGATTTCTATCTTGGTTACCGTTAAGTAACCTTGAATAAATATCAAATCCAAGTAATTTGGTGACACATATATGGGAAGTAAGTTATCCCAAAGCTAGCACTAAAAGTCGATGAGCAAGCTGACCATCTACCTGTGAGTTCTAGAGTTTATCTCTTGGCGAGGGGTAGGATAAGGTCGAAATGCCAAAAATGTGATAGCCACGGGAGCTTTAATTTCCATGAATGTTCACATTTAATTAAGTATATGGTTATTCATATATTAGTATTGCATAATCACCTTTAAATGGCAGATTTTCTGCTATTGAGCACTTAGCATGTTCTGACTCAAGCGGTATGGTTGTAAGTTCGAATTCCTCAGTAAAGACTTGAATACATTTGCATACTACTAAGAGAATCGAAATAGAGTTAGTTGGAATAATTGCTTAGTTTGGGGACACTGGTTTTGGATAATATAACTATTTTGAACCACTCAAACTAATAACGTTCATGTTGGATCATTATGAAGTATGCTATGGAGCTATAATATTCTTCATGAGGGTGATTCCGAAATGGAATATAGTAATTTATGATTATTTGTTTGATCTCGAAACAACTCATATGGATGAAAGCTAGTATTGCATTGGTTGCCTGGAGGGCAGTATTAACATTCCAAGATGGTTTGCTAGGAGGAAATGGTAAGAGTGTGGCCTCTTCGAACCTCACACTTGGGAAATGATTCAAGTAGGGATATGCGGTAGGGCTAACTGGGTTGCACACAAGTAGGGTATGATCATCCCAAATCTAGAGCGATATCCATGTATGATTTAGGATTCTATTGTAGGATCATTGATCGCAACCAAGAGGTGGTCATATTCGATGCTGCTTAAGAAATGGGTAGTGCTCGTCTCGAGTAGCAGAGGTGTAACGTGTTGTAACTTCCCGTGCATTTTATCAAGAGGTGCATGGAATCGGTGGGTAGACCCTTACCCTTTTATAATTGAAATTCATTATCCACTGCGAGCCTTCGGTTTTTGGTTATAGAGCTTAGTATGTTGGAATTTAATTAATGTAACAATTTTGGCTAAGATTCTATATTTTACTTTAAATCTAGAATTATGATAATATCAGATGATTTCAATATGAAATGTTTCGATTATCGCAAGAAAAAATTCCGTTCGTGTATATGTGCAGCGTGGTCTTACGAGATACTTTTGTTTAAACGTTTTTATAAAGTTAAATTTTATGCTTTACTCACACCAGACCCACGTTTGACAAGAGTTTATTTTTCTTTTCCCTAAACTGTCGGACACTCAAATTTTTTTGAGATGGAGCAAGAGTCCTCCTAGCATCTAGTAGTTATACTTTTTTCATTGGGTTGTGTATATTATTTAATATTAATGGGCAATCTAATCAAGCTGTCCTTGTACTTGAATTTGGAGTAGTATTTGTTGTAACTTGACGTAATATTTTGGAGTAATGTCATGCATTATTCATTGGTATTGTTTATGACTCTCATGCAGTAATGAAATATGTGTTTTATTTCTCTTGACTATTATTTCTATACCCCATGACTTATCTTTCGGACAATTGAGTGATCGACACAGGAATGCCGAGGATGTATTAATTGCCCTCCTTAGGTGTAAGAAAGGCAAATCATTACACATGGTATCAGAGCTTAGATTGAGCGAACACCTAGGCATTGGTTGGGGTCAACTCATTAGAGATAGGGTTAGTAGTACCCTATAATGAGTTCAGTTTACGAGAGTGCATTTCTGTGTTGCTCTGCTCAGCATTTTTATGTCTAGCTTTATGATCTTTTTCCTAAGTTAACCTCGTCTAACTATTCTAAGAGTTACCTTACTATATCTAGGTACTAAGAATGAGCACCGGAGGAAGATGAGGAAGGGGAACTGGCAGTATCATGACTATTAATGGAAGAACCCCTAATGCTAGAAGGGGTGGAATAGCAGTTGAGGCTGTAGCTCCAGTTCAACCCAGGGTTAACTTCGCTGCATTATGCAAGGATTTTACCAACTTATAAGGAAAACCATTCAAGGGAACGAAGTCAATCATTGAATATTTTCAGAGGACTGGACCTATCAGATGAATAGAAACGGTTACTAGATTCATGGAAATTACAGGAAAGTGCCGCAGCTTGGTGGGATTCAATCGTTGCAAGCACTCCAAAAGATGAATTCTCATGGGAATGATTCAAGGAGGTATTCAAAGAGTATTTTATGCCAGCTGCAGGCAAGACAAGGTTATAGAGAAGTTTTATAGATCTTAGACAAGGAGAATTACCAATAGCTGAATATGAGGCAAAATTCAAAGAGTTATCCCATTTTTGAACCGGCCTCATAGATACTCTAATGAAGAAAAAGAAAATGTTCATGGAAATAATGAGAGAGGAGTTACATGAGAAGATGACCGAGCATGTGAAGGAACTATTTGTGGATCTAATTGATATGTCCTACAGGTATGAGGTACTTTTGAAAGCAAAGCCCGCAGCAGCAATCGATGTGTAACTTTAATCCAAATAAGAGAATATTCAACCCAAAATGGAAAAAGAAGAGAGGGAAAGGAAAATCCGCAGGAGGTGATCAGGGAAATAAGTACAAAGATGTCGTTTGTTACAATTGTAAGAAGAAGGGACATATTTCAACTTATTTTCAGCAAGCGATGTCTATCGCCACAATAATGCAGATGACTCTTTGCTATAATTGTCATCAACTTGGCCACATGATTGAGGATTGTCCATTGAGGAGGAAGGGAGAGTAGGCTAAGGTATATACAATTAAGGATGAGCCCTCCACTTCTGAGGACGTGAAAGGGAAGGGATATCTAGAAGGTACCGTACTTATTTATAGTGTTTTGGTTCATGTTATATTTGATACTAAAGCCTCTCATAGTTTAATCTCTAAAGAATTAGTAGATAAGTAGGAGGTTATACCAGAAATGGTTGAAGCCCCAATAAATGTGCCAAACACTATAAGAGGTACAACTAATTTATGTTTAGTTTGTAAAAATATACAAATTGTTTTCCGAAAACACCATTTCTTTTGTAATTTGTTTGTCTTATATTTGGGGGATGGGATGTGATTCTTGGTATGTATTGACTGTTGAAAAATTGAGTAATTGTAGATTGCTTTAAAAGGAGGATAGTATTGAAAGCCAGATCTGGGAATGTGCTGGAAAATATAAAGGGTAGGAAGCCTAATGAATGTATAGATAGTTTCCTTTAGTCCTTAGAATCATCTCAAGATGAATTCGAATTGTTAGAAGTTATTAGAAACTTTCTGGATATCATCGAACTAGTTAATAATCTACCCCCAAATCAGGAAATATAATTCCGTATTGATTTATTTCCTAGTGTGAGACCAGTTTTCCAACCCCTATGTAGGATTACACTAAGGGAGAGGTAGGAGTTGAGGGATCAAACTGATGAGTTGTCGAGCAAAGGATTGATTAGGCGAAGTAGATTGAACTGGGCACCACCGGTAGTTTTTGTAGCCAAGTCTGATGGTTTGTTAAGGCTATGTGTAGATTATAGAGAACTAAATAAGCTGTTCATTCGAAATAAATACCCATTACTTCATATAGATGATATGTTCTATCAGCTATATGGGGCTAGAATATTCTCTCAGTTGGATCGTTGTGACGATCTGGATTTTCGGACCAGTTAAAATTGCCGAAAAATCCATCCAATCTAAAACTACTAATGAAAAATTCCAACTTAATACACCATATTTGATAAATATTCAATATTACTAAATGTATAGGATATAATTTCAATTATACAACTTATCGGAGTAATTTATTTATTTATTAATTCTACAAAGTATGCTTTAATCCATACCAATTACAATGACTATAAATCAACCACTACACAACTCTGATGAGAGAGACAACACTACCCTTACCTGCGAACACAATAAACAATGTAAATGCGGAATAAAATAGTAAGCAAGAAAGAAACAATAATACAAGATAAACGACAACCAATAATAGATAAACATGAAAGGGTTATATTATTTTAGAGGCTGAATCACTACCACTTGTGACTGCCTACGTACCCCTATCTAATTCGATACCTAATTAGATATGGATCAAGCCAACATAGATCTCCTACCGCAAATGGGAACACATGGAGCCTACGATGCAAAAAACAATATGCAATTTCTAAAACTACCCACTTAGGCTTAATCTTCAATTTTAGATTTCCAAATTTAATTACCTTTACGGAAATTATCTCTTTGGACTTTATTCTCAAATTCTTATTTCAAAACTTTTGAAATATATATATATTTATATATATATATATATATATCTTTTATATTCAAATGATACTTTACTTTAGGATCTTAAATCAAATCACTTTTGAAAAGTTTATTTGAAGATCCCAAATACTGTAATAAAAATATATCAAACCATATGCAACCAGATCGAGAGGCTTCTCTAACAAGGCAACTGTGTCCCAACCTTTATACAATCGATAAATAAGTACATCCCTCTATCCAAGAGCGAACAATACCAAAAACATATGCCCACATTTTAGTTACGGGTTACTCGAATCATCGGTAAATCATTTCACATTAATATTCACAAGTACTTTCAAATCTATAATAATTTTCATTTCCCAAATCCATTCAAAAATCATCTTTAAACCATCAGCTTTAGTCCTCGAAATTCTTTCCATTTCATAAAACATTTTATAAAACCATTCTTATAGGAGTCATTTTTATATAATATAACTTCAAATATTCATTACTAAACATTTCTATTTCTTTTAAAGGGAAAACATTTCATAACATTTCCATTTGAAAACCAATTTTCAAAACAATTCATTAAATTGAAGTGAACCAAATATTACTGCTAAACACCTTATAGTCAAATCATGAAATAAATCACAAGGTGTTTGCCTAAAATTATTTTCTATCCAACCCATGCGTATAGATAATTAATTGCTCATAAACTGGTCGAGCAAAGTCAACGACCAATAAATAAAAATCAATGCTCATAAATTGGCCGAGCCTAATTTAAACAATCAATCAATGAAATAAACGCAACAATAAATGATAATCAATGTTTATTCTATCAAATATTTATAACACTTTATTTTATCTTGGGTTAAACTGGTTTGATATTATTTTGGATCATCCGGGCTTTCCCTTCAACATGTTTCGTCCCTCGCCCAAGTCTCCTTCGATCTCATAGACGAAACACGTGTACTGGTCGTTTCTGCATACCCCATTAAGTATTTAACTTCCAAATTTTAAATTACTTAATTAACCATCCAAACATAATATCGAGCAAGAAAATCAAACCATTGTTTTAGAAAAAAGTGAACAAGCATTCAACAAGTGTTTACAAATAACACTTAACTCTTAAAGTTCTTTCAACTTAGCAATGGTTTTAATGAACATAAAATAAGAAATAACTTACTTTAGATTCCACTCCGTCAAACTTTAAGGCAAGAAACTTAAGATCTATCCTACCATGCTTTGGAACAAAAAAAAATTAAGCCCAAATTCCTCCTTCCTAATTGTTGGCCAACGCTTGAAATGGAGATTGGCCGAAAGTATAGAGAAGAAGTGGTAGAGCTTTGAACTTGAATTCTCAAGATTTAGATGCGAAAATAGGTTATATTGTATCTGGTTTTAGGCCCTCTAAATTTCAAAATTTAGAAAGTTATTGAAAATTATTTTCTCCTGAATTTGAAAAAAATAATCTCTTGATTTTGATTATTTTTAAGAAAGATATTGTCAAACGAAAATGAGCTATTCTCGGATTCACAAATATAAAGCCCGAAAATGTACTTCAAAGAATTGAGTTTCAGGTATAGCAAACCTCAAAATTGGAAAAAGTAATCAACATGAAAGTTGTATCACTGGAATTTCATATGGTTTTAAAAAAAGAATTTCTTAATTTGGATCTGTTATGATCAAAACAAAATGTCCTATTCTCCGGCTTAAAAACTGGGCCATAAAATGCACTGGAAAGAAATGGATTTTTGATAGGTTTAATTTTAGAATGAATTGAAGTGGCCAGCAAGAAAGTTGTAGCCACTGGAAAATACATGATTTGAAAGAAAGAAATATTGTATTTTAATTCTGTTTTGAAGAAATTATATCTGAGAGAAGCATAGGTAAAATATGGAGAAAAAAGAAGTTTGATTTGAAGAGGATGGACATTGATTTCTTTTGAATATTTTATAAATATTTTGACATTATCTCTTTCTAATTTTTTCCTATGGCTTGGAAGCCATTAAAGAGGAGAGGAAGAAGGTGAAGAAGCTTGAGAAAAGAAGAAGAAGAAATATGAATGAAAGTGAAGAAGGAGGTGGGTATTTATAGAAAAAGTAAGAAGTGGTAAATTTACCAAAATAACCTCTTACCAAATTACCAAACTAATCTTACTTCAACCTAATGCAATCTCCACTTTTTCAATACTTAACATTATCTTTCACATCCTTACTTTATATCTTAGTCACTTAAAGATTAAGCAAAGAAAAGTAATTATTTGTTGGATTTTGATGTGACTTGGATTTAATGTTTACTTTTGACTTTTCTTAAACTTACTTACTTTTCTTAATGACATTCTAGAATTTCCTAATCTTGTTTAGCAGAAGTGAACGTAATTAGCGAATTAATCAATACTTACTCTATTTGAATATATGTTCTTATATAAGAAAATAAAGGTGCAACAACATTGCGACAACTTCTAATCGACAAAACGTTGATTTTCAACAAAATGTTTTACGGTCAAATTTTGACGTTTTAGTAAACTGTTTATTTATGTAAACCAAATCTAAAAATAAATTTATATAATGTTATTTAAAAATATAAAAACTCGTAAATCGATTAATTAATTTAAACATTGAAACTTACTTTTTTGAAATTAACATTTTGTCACTTTTGTCGATATAAGCAAATGTTACTATTTTTATGTATATTTCTATTTCCAAATCCTATCTAATATTACCTAAATCATAAAACCTTTTATATTTTATATTTAGAATCACTCTAAAAAGTATATTTTAAAGCGGTCAAATTCTGGATCGTTACAATCGTGCTACAGGTTTCCATCAGTTACTGGTAGCCGAGGATTGTATACCCTTAATTGCTTTTACGAATTCGATATTTTTCTATGAGTGTTGGTTATGCCTTTTAGGCTGACCAATGCACTTGCGTTATTCATTGATTTGATGAACTGAGTATTTAGGAATGTTCTGAATAAGTTCGTATTGGTTTTATTGATGACACCCTTGTCTATTCCAAAATTGTAAATACTATTTGGAAGTTGTATTAGAAATTTTAAGAAAGAACATTTTAAAGGCAAAGTTTTCCAAGTGCCACTTTTGGCAATTGGAAGTACGATACCTTGGTCATGTTTATATCTGGAGATGGCATTTCAGTGGATTCGGCCAAGGTAGCAACTATTAGGGACTTTAAATGTCCCCAAACTCCCACAAAAGTGAGAAGCTTTATATGGATGGTAAGATATTATGTAAGATATATCAACGATTATTCTAAGATCACCTCATATTTGACTAAGCTGATAAAGAAAGATGTAAAGTTTGAATGTACACTAAAGTGTGAGATTGTGTTTCTTAAGCTGAAGGAAAGACTGACTAATGCACCATTTTTGGAAATTATTGATGGAGGAAGAGGCTAGGGTTTTATGTCGATGCTAGTAGGGTTGGTTTTGGTACAGTGCTTATGCAACATGGGATGGTGATAGCCTATGCAGGTGACAGTTAAAACCTCATGAGAAAATTTATGAGACACATGATTTGGTGCTGTTAGCTATAGTTATTGCCTTGAAGATGTGGAGGTAATAATTGCTGGGTGAAAGGTTTGAAATCTTAACGAATCACAAGTCCCTAAAGTACCTTTTCATGCAAAAGGACTTGAATCTAATAGGGCGTAGATGGCTAGAATTTCTAAACATTCTATATATACCAGGAAAGGTTAATTTGGTAGCGGATGTCTTAAGCAGGAATGCTGTTTTGACTCTTTTAGAGATTACCCTGACACTTTAGGAAATGATTATAAGGAATGAGAGGAAAGATGAGATATTGGAAGGGTTAATTTAGGTGTTGAAGTGGGTAGATGTTTGGATTTTGAGATGGATAGTCGAGGTACTTTAATCATAAACAGACGATTGTGTGTTTGAAATGTCGATGGCCTGAGGTAGCAAGTTTTGGCAGAATGTCATCGATCAAAATTGAGTATTCATCCAGATGTTTCTAAAATGCATCATGATATGAAGAGGGTGTTTTAGTGGAAAGGAATGAAGAGGGATATCTTGATTTATGTTAGAAGATGTTTGAACTGTCTACTAACCAAAAGTGAATATGTCCGAAGACAGGTGAACTATTACAACCCTTGGAAATACCTAGTTGGAAATGGAAATTGATATCAATGAATTTTATCAATGGTTTTCCTAGAACCAGAAAAGGAAATGAAGGAGTTTGGGTTATCATGGATCAGATAAAGAAGAGAACATATTTTATCCCGGTGAAACCAACAACGACTGCAGTTTTGTTAGCCAAAATATATATGAGAGAGATAGTCAGATTACATGGGGTCATCATGAGTATAATAAGTGATCAAGCCTAATAATCACTAATCCATTTTGAAAGGCACTACAGACAACTCTAGGAACTAAATAGAGCTTAAATAAACGGATAGACTGAGCAGTTGAATTGGATTTTGGAGGAGCTTTAGAGGGCTTTTATTCTTGATTTCGGTGGATCTTGGAAAGATCGCCTACATTTCTTTAAGTTCTCCTACAATAATATTTACCAAGAAAGCATCAATAAAGCACCTTATGAAGCATTCTATGGACATCCATGCAAATTACCACCATGTAGGGTAGAGATGGTAGATAAATTCGTATTTTGGCCAGACATGATCCAAGAGGTTACTAGAAAAGGTGCATTGATTAAGAAAAGAATGAAAGATGCCGAGGATCAGCAAAAGAGTTATGTTGATAAAAGAAGAAGGGATTTAGAGTTTGGAGTTGGCGATTCTGTATTTGTAGAGAAAGCTCCAATTAGAGGAGTCAATCGATTTAGAAGAGCTGGAAAATTGGCACAAAAGGTATGTTGGACCATTTTAATTGATAGAAAGGATTGAACCATTGGTTTGTGGAGTTGAGTTATCGAAAAAAAATTCCAGGTCAATAATGTTTTTCATATATCCCATTAAAGGAGAAGTGTTCATGATCCATCTTCGATTATAGATACATCGGTTCAAGATGATTTGGAGATAGAGCCCGAATCTAATAATGATTAGGCAGTCAGTTCATATTGTTGACCAAGATGAGAAAAGGTTAAAGAATAAAGTGGTGAAGCTGGTAAGTAGAGCAAGGATCCTTGAGATTTTACTTAGAAGACGGTGGATCATATGCGAGAAGCCTACCCGAAGTTGATGTTAGGATAGTTTTTAGTTGTTTGTATGTGTAGTGTTTGTATTGTATTGCTATGAATTCTTAGTGTATGTTCATTGCATGAATTTCATGATATATGATATAGACTTTTGTGTTTATTTTGTGTTTGCCTTAGTTAACAAATTTTAGGGCGAAATTTCCTTTCGAGGGGGGAAGGGAGAATGTAACAACCAAGAATTTTACCACATTGATATAGGCTAATTAAATATATTTTAAATAACGAATAAATGGATTCTTATTAACAAATAAACCTATTTTAGTCAGTTATTAGTGATAATAAAATAGTTTCCAAAAATTTGTTTGCCAATGTAGATAATTCATGGAAAGACAGAAAATGTGGCCGAAGAATGTTTTCTAAAATTTCTACCTTTTGACGCTAGAAAGTTGTCAAAAACATTGTGCATGCACCATGTACAAACATTTAAATGGTATAATTGGTGATAATAAATCTCACTTAAAAATATATTAACTTATATACATATATGTATATACATATATAGTCATGGAATGACAAGTTATGGTTAAAATATAAACACATATATATTTACACACTTTTATACATATACACACATACCTCCTTACCTCAAGTACACATACATGGCTTTACTTGCATGATTTAGGGAGGTAGAGGGAAGGAAATGTGTGCTAGGAAAGTGGAGGGGTATGGTGTGGCATGCATGCATATACATTATTTAATACAAAAGGATAATTTAGTTTTTACCCATTTCCTAGCCTATAAATACCCCTCCATCTTCACCAAAATTCATTTACATTCTATTCTCCATTTTTTTTTCATTTCCTTTCTTCTTATTCTATCCATTCTAATGACTTCTTAGAAAAATATTTCAAGAAGAAACTAGTTCAAAATATACTAAAATCACTTCAGAACAACTCTAAATCATTTCTATCCACCTCTAAGCTTCATATCCTCCAAAAAACACCGCATCACCTCATTTATTTGTTGGTAGAGCAAGCCAAACTGCCTATCCTAATCCATATTTAAACACTTTAGCACCCAAAGTCCAAAAATTCCAAAGCCAGGAGGATCGTTTAGGTCATGTTCAAATTCTGGTGAAGTTTGACCTTGTTTTGGCATGTGTTGGTAAGTAAAGTTAACACCTTTTTAACAATTAGTGAACTATATTAAATTAGAAAATTTATGATGTATATTGGTATATAAATATTATATATGATGTGTGCTTGATTACGTAATGATTTGGTGATAATTGTGTACGTTGAAGTTTGAGTAGATAAGAAAGTCTTTATCTTGTATTTTGGAAAACAGTTAGTTAGCGGTTGTGAAAAAATATATTATGCTTATGTTAGTGTTATGGTGTATGTTGTGGTATGGTGTTTGAAAGTTATTTGTTGCATATGGGTTCGTGACATGAAGTTAGCAATTAGCTAACCAAAAGCGACTTAGAAATCCATTTTTGTGGAAGGTTTGAATTTGTTTTCAAAAGTGAAACATTTTCATGTTTTTAACTTTAGTTTTGCTTCCAAAGTTCATTTTTATGTTTTAAGGAAACAAATGATCAAATTGAATTTTTTTATGACATAGAAATCAAATTTCAAAAAGTTAGAATTACGAGTACGTATAGCGATAGTCGTTATACGCGCAGTTCGTTAATAACAAACTAATTTACAAAATTTAATTGTTTTCCCTTCGAAACTTTATGTTAAATGTTTTCCAACTTTAATTAAGTCAATTGAAGGTAATTAGTGAGTTTTTAATCAATTATTTATTTAATGATTAATTAATTAAGGTAATTAACACTAACCATTAGTTGATAAAGGTTGTTATACTTACTGTTAATTAATTAAGTTAATCACGATTAGTAAAGTAATTAAAGTTAATGATTAATTAAGTATTTAATTAAGGATTAATTAATTTATTATTTTATTATTGTTTTATTAGTTATTATTTTATTATTATTAAAAAAGGGTTTAATACTAATTAATTTTTGATTAAGGATAACCAAGTTTTGATCAGGGTTTAATTAAGTTTAGTCACTATTTAAGGAAGGCTTGAATTTGATTGCTTAACTAACAAATAAGGATTAGGAGTTTTAATTATCAATTGATTTCTTATATAGATTTATTCTCTTTTCGAAAGTGCTTTCTATTTCAAATGTTTTAATCAAGGGATTTCCATGTTGTTTTCCATTTAGAAACCTTGAACAAATATCAAACCCAAGTAATGTGCTGACACATATATGGGAAGTAAGTTATCCCATATCTAGCACTAAAAGCCAAAGAGTAGGTTGACCGTCCACCTATAAGCTATAGATTTTATCTCTAGATGAGGGGTAGGATAAGGTCGAAATGTTGAAAACATGATAGATATGGAGATTTAATTTCCATGAATGTTTCATATTTAATTAAGTATTAGGTTATCCATATATTAAACTTGCATAATCACTTTAAATAATAGATTTTCCGCTATTGATCACATGACTTGTTTTGACTCAATGAGTATGGTTATAAGTTCGAATTCCCCATTAAGGACTCAAATACATTTGCATACTTCTAAGAAAACAGAAACTGACTTAGCCAGAATTATCGCTTAGTTTGAAGACGCCGGTTTTGGATGATATGATTATTTTAAACCACTCCAAACTAATAACATTCATGATGGATCGTTGTCAAGTATGCTATGAAGCTATACTATTCTTCTTGAGAGTGATTCTAATATGAAAGGTAGTAATTTGTGATTGTTTGTTCGATCCCGGAACAACTCTATGGATAATTGCTACTATCGCATTGGTTTCCTGGAGGGAAATATTAGCATTCCAATATAGTTTTCTCTAAGGAAATGGTAAGAGTGTGGCCTCTACGAGCCTCGCACCTAGGAAATGAATAAAGTAGGGACATGCGGTAAGGGTAATGGGTCGCATCTAAGTAGGGTATGATCATCCCAAATCTAGAGCAATATCCACGTATGCTTGGGGATCACATTGTATGGTTGTTGATTGTAACCAAGAGGTGATCATATTCGGTGCTACTTGAAAAGGGGGTAGTGCTGATCCTGAGTAGCATAGATGCAACATGTTGTAACCTCTCCTACATTTTATCTAGAGGTGTACGGAATCAGCGGGTCGACCCTTACCCTTTCATAGTTGGAATCCATTATCCATTACGAGCCTTTGGTTTTCTGTTGTAGTGCCTAGTATGCTGAAATTTAATGTTACAATTTCGGCTTAGATTCTATATTTTACTTTAAATCTAAGCATTATGATAATATCAGATGATTTAAATATAAAATGTTTTAGCTACCATAAGGTAAAAACCTGTTCGTGTTCATGTGCGGTGTGGTTTTACAAGAAACTTATGTTTGAATGTTTTTATAATGTTATACTTTATGCTTTACTTACACCAACTCATGTATCACCTTGAGTTTATTTTTCTTTTCCCTAAACTCTTGGGTACTCAAAAAAAATTTAAGTAGCTAAATAATCAGGTTTAGAGAAGCATTTTGTAGCAAGATGGATCAGGGGTCCTTCCAGCATTTATTAGTTATGTTTGTATTTCTACTGGGTTGTGTATATTATGTAATATTAATGGGCGGTCCGATTTAGCTATTCTTGGACATGGATTTGGAGTAGTACTTGTTGAAACTTGATGTAATATTTTGAAGTAACTTCATGTACTATTTACTGGTGTTGTGTGTGACTATTATATTGTAATGAAATCTATGTTTCATTTCTCTTGAATATTATTTCTATACCCCACGACCTGTCTTTAGGATACTTAAACGATCGGCATAGAAATACTTAGGATGTGTCGTCTTTAGGTGTAAGAAAGTCAGATCGTCATAGTTTGATAAAACCAAGCTTAATATAACCCTCCTTTTAAATTCAACCCATTTAAAAACTTCATATATTAACACATTCTTTAATCAAAATACCTTGTTATTTTGAATCCATTTTCTTTAAGAAAACTTAAGAACTAAATTCTTGGTTTTTATTTCAAAACCCTTTTTGACTATTTATTTTTAATCCATGGAAAACATACATATAGAACGAGTGGCACAAAAATAATATCAAGAAACTAGTTCTTACCAAATAACATCATACAATCCCTTACCAAGAAAGGTAATCCTTAAGAGAAGCAATTACCATCTAAACACATCTCCTGCTCATTTTAATTCACTTTCAAGCCACTCAAACTAGTTAATATAAAAATATTCCTTTTCTAAATCCCATTACTAAAAATATATCTATTACCAACATAATTTGGGTTCATTCAGATTCTAACTCATGTCGTTCGTACAATCACAAAGGGAGTAATTTACTGAGTGCACTATAATGTTCGCCTAAGCACACATCCAATTGTCACTTAGAAGATTATTCGGATCATCACAAAATTAATATAGATTAATTTCCCGAACTATCCAAATAAATTTATCTTACCCACAATTCTCTTCCCAAAATATTTATAGTTATAAGTACCTTTAAGTATATGAAATCTTTTTCAAAAGACTTCGGGATTTAAATTCTCAAAAATCTTCTTAACTTACAAAATACATTTTATAAATTATACTTATAAAATCATCTTTTTATAGTAACTTCCTTTTAACAAAGTAACTTGTTAAACCTACATTATTAGCGAACGCCTTATATTTAAATCATGAAATTGAATTCACAAGGTGTCCATATTTAATTTAACACCATTAAATGCTTACAAACTGGCCGAGCATACAAAAAATTAATCAACAAATAATAGTTAATGCACCTATCTAGATGAGCATGACTAATTAAATAATAATAATTTATTATTATCATTTCTTAGCAAATAAAAATATCATAAATAAATATATTTATTTTTAAAAATTATCACTTTATATAAAAAAATATAATTCTGGGTAAAATTATTTCATTTACCAATTTTCAAAACAATATTGTAATAATTTTCCTTGTTCAAGTGTTTAGGAATCCCTATCAGTTGAGTTGGACATGCGCATTGACAAGAATCCATAATCCACTCGCCGGACTAATCATGATAGTATAAATATTTTTATAGAACTAATAAATATATGGTCTTATATATAGTACACTCGTACTCATTTTAGGGCACTACTAACTCTATCTCTAATGAATTTACCCTTCCAAGGCCAAGGTTCTCGCTTAAGCTTCAGCTCTGATACTACTTTTAATGACCCACTTTTTCAACCCTCAAATGTTGAAACTAATCCAACCACGGTATTCATATGTCGAACATCTAAGTGCTGGAAAGATAGATTGTTGGGATGAAAGAATTGAAATACAAAGACAAAACATAATTTCAGAACGTGATGAGTAATATATAATAGATCATTACAAAAAAAACTTTACATACATACAACCATCAGGGTAATTAACCTATATCGGCTTGGACAGTTATAACAGCCTATCCTTAAAATTGCAGATAAATACAAACAATAAGTATAACAAAAATAAAATACGTGAATACGTCTTAAAGGTATCCATCACTTGAAAACTCCAAATCATCCATAGCTAAATCTGGAAAAGTACTCTGGTTTGACCTAAATATTATAAGAAAATAACACCTGTATCGGTCTAGTAAAACAGCGTTAGAAACTCAAATCATGTGGATTTTCTAATGTTATAAAACCTTTCAAGAATAACGATATCTTATAAAACCACGCTGCATATAAATACGGACGATTTTTTATCATATGCTTACTCAACCATTTTATTAGAAAATCTTATTATGTTATAATAATGTCTAGGGTTTAAAATAGAAATATAACATAGCTGAAATGCTTGCATCTCACATTCTAGCGTATTTGGTATATAACTAAGTCTATAAGTCATGTATTGGAAAATGGATTCTATACAATGACAAGGTAAGGGACTGTATTTTATATAGTACACATCTAGAGAATATGTACTGAGGGTGTAAAACTATTGCACCTTACCAAATCAAGATCGACCTACCCCTTACTGGATAGTACCAAATAAAATCACCACCTTGGCTATAACCTAGACAAACAATTTCCATAGGCCCAGCATACAAAATCCATATATATCAACACAGATCAGGTGATGACCATACTCTAACGGTAGCAAACCACATAGTCCTGCAGCATAACTCCCATTTTTCTCATTACCAAGAGTGAGAGTTGAGACTGCATTTTACTGTTTTAGCAAATGCCATGAGGAATGCTAACACTGCCCTCTAAGAAATAATGCAATGCCAGCATTCATCCATACAAGTTGTTCTGGGACTGAACAAACCAAAGACACCGCTTCTACTACAGCTATTTTGGAATCATCCTCAGGATTAGTTGCAAGTAGCACTTGCACTTAAAAGAACTCTGTCTTTGATCTCAATTGATTTCCATTATTTCAAAATGTCAATAATTTGAACGCTGATGCTGGTTCGAAATGGTTGCTGGATGACTCAAGCTTATACAATCCCGGTCTCTCCGAACCAACAACCGATAATTTTAAAAAACGGTCGAGATTTGATAGTCGGTTATTTAACTATCAAATATAAAAACAATTAAATCCAAAGATTTAATTTCACATATGGAATACCAAGCATGATATAGCACATAAGCCACCATTTAGCCTCATTAATTATTCCCTTCATTGGTTAAAATCACCTTGTAAACACTTATATTAAAATACCCTTTACAAAATGTAATGATTCGTAGCTTAATCATTTTAAATTGGATATTTAATATATTTTCAAATAGTAGATTTTATAACTCAAATTGACCTCGTTTTAGTAATAAGTAACAATGGCATAGTTGTTGTTAATGGTTTGCAAAAACAAGTAGTTCGAAGAAAAATTGAAAATGTGACCGAAAATCGATTTTTAGATCTTCGATTTTTTATCTACCAAATGTTGTTGAAATGCGTTGTGTGCACTAGTGTATATGTGTACACATTTATATGAATAACATATGCTTTTGTTAACAATATGATTTGATTTTAATTTGGTTTAAAAATATACTTAAGATATTAATAAGAAATTTGACTTTTCTTTTTAATATAAAAATATAACAAAGTACAAGGTATCATCACAAAGTACATTTGTATTTGTAAAGAGGTGATGGTGGAGTGTGGCCATGGATTTGCATATGGAGAAAGGAGGAGGAGTTAGTGATGTGGCAACCTTTCAATGGATGGTATGGAACATTATAATAAAGGAGTATTTCGGTAAATTACCATCTCCATTTTCTATTAAAAAACCATTTTCTCATCTTCATTCTTTACTTCATTTTCTTATTTAACTTCATTTCCTTCTCTTCTCTACATCCATGGATTTTAGTTTGTAAAATTTCAAAATTTAGTTCCTTTTTCCACTTTTACTTAAGCATAATTGCTAAAACTTCTTCCATTCTTCTCTACACCACTCCTTCGCCAATACAAGACCCAAAGCTCCTATTTTCAGCCAAGGCTGAGCCCTTAGCACCATGGTTGAACTTTATTGACCTCTTTTTGGCCTAAAAGTCAAATTTTTCTAAGAAAAAGCTTGGTTCGAGTGTAGTTTGCGAAGTTGTGGTAGTTTGGTTAAAGTTCGTGTTGATTTAGGTGAGTAATGCCCACTTTAAAAACCAAGTTCTAAACTTTATTATTTGTTGTAATAAACTTAGTTAATTACTTATGTCGTTAAGTGTTTGTAATGCTTACTGTTTGGTTTAGTTCCCGCTTAGAAGTAAATGACACACAGGTTGTTTGTAAAGGACTTGAAATAAAATCGAAGTATTCATGCAAATAGGTCCCTATGACAAACTTCGAGGTGCATAATAAAGATTTTACAGGGGACTTTTGTAAATAGACCCTATAAGGTTTCTTGTCTATAATGATTTTCTATCATGTTATGTTGTTTATACAGATGAATGCATATGACATGTAGCTTGTTTCTATGAAAGTGTCATTATAACGACTATCACTATACCGACACTTTGAATATCATTTCTTTGAAATCTTATGTGTGTGATTTTGTGCTTGGGTTTTTGTAACGACCCTGAAATTTAGACCTAGTTTAAAATTTTTAAAATCGTATATTAGTGTAGAAATTCGAATTTTCACAAATAAATTCCGATGCTATTCAAACTTCACATTTGGAATGCGTCTAGATAGACAGAGGCGTAGCCAAATTTCGTTGAAAAATATTGAAGTAAATTTCGCTCGTCGCATTTACATATTAGTTTAAATTTTATGTGTAAATTTCCTATTGTCCGAACTCAAATATTTTTCACAATGTTGCATAAGAAAAATATTTCCAACATGACGGCGCATTTCAATTTGTCAAATTTCGCTTTTAATTGCTAGTTAAAATGTTCGCTCGTGCAAATGGTTCAATAAGATTAACCACTTCGCAAACGGTGTCAAACCATCAATTTCTTTATACCGTTGTGTCTGTCTCGTTGCGCTGATCAAAACGGTATTTTATTTGTGTCAATTGAAGTTCGGCGTTGCAAATTATAATTGGTTAACGGTGTACAAACTGATCCTTTACGCAGCACAAATCGGTACCCAACTTTCCAACGCTCGGAATTCTAGGAGCCTTTGACCATTCAGAAACCCAATAGCCATCACTTTACAGAAGAAATCATTGCATTGGCCTGGGGACTGTAAACCCCCCTATATATATCTGCTACCCCTCTGCCTTGCATTAACTGCTCTGCCTTCATTTATTGCTCACTACTTCTCTGGTACGTCTCTGCACTTCCTCTCTTCTCCCTCCTTCAGCATTCTTCTTATTATTATTTTTCTCTCCTCTCCAGATTGTGAAACTCACAAAAACCCTCTCCAATCCAAACTCCTCCATGCACCACTTCGCTCCACCCTTCGCCTGCTCCGCCCACTGCCCTACCCACGCCACCATCCGCCCTGCCTGCTCCTCCGCCCCACACGCCATGCCAGCCTCCGCCTTCGCCTCCACCAGCCCCACTTCCCCACCGCACTGCACCAGCCCGCTCCGCCTCCCCACTACGCCACCCGGGTCCACTGCCCTCCCCGATCCGCCGCCGCTCCACCTTCCCCACGTTCGCCCCGCTCCACGCCCAGCCCAGTCCACTGCCACTATCAGCCCACCTCCGCCCTGCCCGCTTCCCCGCGTCCCATTGCTCCAGCCGCCACGTCGCCCACAGCCCGCCTCCGTGTTATAGACCCATTGCCGACCCCACCACCGTGTGCTCCCACCCTCCGCCATCAGCCCGCACCACTGCACTCCGCCTGGCCATGTGTCCACGTCCACCAGCCTTCGCCTTCACCACCTGCCACTCCTACCCAGGCCAGCCGAACCCAGACCACCCATACCCGCTGACCACCCGAACCCGCCAGCATCCCTACTCCGCCTGTGTCCCCGCTGCCACCATCCGCCACCCACCCACGTCCAGTTCGCCCTTGCCACTACCTGACTACGGCCGAAGCCCCTGAAGTTTCAGTTGTGTAGTTCATGCAGAAATATTTTCTCAAAAAACTGTTGCTTTACTTTATATATATTAATAAAAATATATGTGTGATTGTTATATTAGGTAGCGGTATATAACTTTGAATTCTGGTTGCTCATATACAGTGTTTTACTGTGTTGTTTCAGCTACTGCTTCGGAGACGTAGGCTTCCATTTAGCTTATCAGATCTATCTAGTTTCTTTGTTTTGGTATGGTTTATATATATATATATTCAATCGATATATATATTGCAATAAACAAATTATTTATTAATTATTCATTGATTGCAGTTGTGTTCATTTTGCGTCGTGCTTGTTAGGGTCTATTTTATCTATTCGTCTTCGTGCTTCGTCATCTTCTCTAACCACGCAAGGTGAATATTTCATTCATGACTCAATCTATTATGCTATGATAATCAAGTGATAATTGTTGTTAATATTAATTGGGATATTAAATGGTTGATTGTTAAAATTGTTGAAATAAAATTGTTAATTTCTATATAAGTTAAAATTGAGTATTGATAGAATTTAAAATTTCTAAATTGATGCCATGTATTGTTTAAAAAGATTTAACGTGATAAATTGTGATTTGATGTTGGTTTATGGTAAATAGTTGTGACACTAAATTTGCTATGTGATGTTGAATTTGGCTGTTAATATAAGGAAAATTTAATATGAAATTGAAATTGATATAGGATAGTCAACAATTTAAAATGGATTATATATGTTGAACTTGACCCCTTTAAATGTTAAATAAATCGTCGCGTAGAAATAGCGTTAACTACACTTTGGACCATTGAATGTATGATTGATATAGTAAATTGATAATAGACACTAAGTGAAACCATAATGTAATAATCTTTAATCTGCATGAAATGGTAGTGTGGATTCTAGGAACAATTATATTAAATTACATAAATAACAAATGTAAGTTAATACGATTATTTCGGGATTATTTAATAAATTATTGAATTGTTATGTATGGTTGCTATTGCTTGTTTATTTACTTTGACACCATCCCAGTTATCACACTGCAAGTTCCCTTTGCTATGCTTTACTTTATATTGAATGATATTGGGTTGAAATGATAAAAACCCAATTGAACAACTTGGCCTTGGATAGATAATTAAAAATAAGAAACCCGATTGGTCAACAAAAATCATTTTTGAAATTGAAATATATTTGAAATTAAGGAATGAACTTAACAATTTATTTGGAAATTAAGTAACGAACTTAAGGGATTTAAATTGAAATAAATTAATGGATTTAACTGAAACGGATTAATAAACCTATTCAATTGAACAAAATGAATTGGAAAATTTAATTGAAATGAGATTTAGAAACAAGTAAGTTTTAGAATTGAATAATTTAAAGATTTATTACATTTGTTAGATTTAGATTTAAACTCGGCTTTAAATTAAATAGTTTTGAAACTTGTTATAAATTTAATTTGAGATTTTGAAAATTTTGACTTAAGTGGAATACAAAACTAACTAAAGTTTTTGATTTAACTTAGTGATAATTTAAATTTAAAATGATTTTAAATTTAATGAATTAATCAAATCAGGACATTTTAAACGGAATATGGATTAAGTAAAATTGTAACTCGGAAATAACTTATTTGAAATGTATAGATCAGTGAAATAGATGAATGGAAATGGATTTCTGTAAATATAAATATAATTGAATTGGTAAATAAATCAATTGAAGTTTTGATATAAGGAATTTAGTAAATGAAATCGATTTAATCGAATTTATGATAACAGTGGATGTAAACATGAAGTGACATGAATAGAATTTGATTTAATGATTCAAACTGAGTTAACCATTAAATTGAATTCATTGATTATGAACTAAATTTAATAAGCGACATTGAGACCTTATTAAATTGAACTTGAATACTTAATTTTATTATTGACCCAAATGTTTGAACTAAAGATTTCATTTGGAAACATGTTTTAAATATCCGAAATAAATTGAATCGTGAAATGTCAAATTTTGGAAGTCAAATTTGCACCTTGACTTTTGGACTTTGATTTGTTTAAACTTTAATTTAACCAACCATCGGGTAACAAATACGTAGTTATTAAAGAGATCGGGATCGGATATGGACATACTCTCTGTCGATACCGAAAACAACTTTAATAACTATTATACGCGGAGTGTTGATCCAGAATGAAGTGGATGATTTGGTGAACGTGTTGACTGAAGAAAGAGAACGATACTGGATGACCCCTGACATGACTAAAACAGGAGCCGCGTCGGGCCATTGAGGATCGTCACCTCTAGCGGACACACTTCTTCGATACCATATTTATTACTTTTGTGATTCGATTTGGGTGCACCCCTTGATTTGGAAGTGTTGTTTCGCGGTGTTGAGTTAGTAATTGCAACATCAGTCCGGATCACGCAACTACTAGTATCCTAGTTGGTATCGCCTCATGTACCTTGTCATACTGATTATCCTATTCGCGACCACTACATTTTGTTTTGTGTTATACCTATGGGGTACCCTCTGATAACCACTAGTTTACGGTGGGGTTTACGGTGCTGTATAGACTATGACATTATAAAATGTGTTAAGGGGAATTATGGTAACGCCTTAACGCTATTTTAATATCGTACTTTACTGATTAGACATTATCTACATATCTTATTCTATTGTATATATAGATAGTTTATCGGATCCTTAGAGATGTTATTTTATTCATCTTTGAGTTATGGACTTTATTCCCTGCACTTGATTATCCTGTATAAGATTTTGAGTCCTGACTCGAGTGTTTCCCTTTTGTATATGTTCGGGTCAGTCTGAAGCTATCCAGTTGCTGATCAAGGTTGGTTGAAGATGCTGAAGACTTTGCATTTATATTTATCAGTCTATTTCTATTCCTGTATTGATGTCCTAGTCTGTTGGACATTTATGTATTTCCTTTTAGTCACTTTATGTTAAGGCATTGTTGTACTTCATGTAGTAGCTTCATGAACTGCTATTATGACGATGTATTTTCCGCTGCATTATTCTGTGACTGTTCTGTGTCTGTGATGTTGTATTGATTCTCATTTACATTTATGTGTTTATAATCCCATAATGATTCGTGTTTTGTATTATTTAAGTTGACATGTATGGATTATTGTCAATTTAAATGGTCCAAATATACGGGTTGTTACAGTTGGTATCAGAGCTTTGGTTTCCCTAAAAACCTTAGTTTAGGGTTATATAAACGCATTAGAGATAGGGTAGCAATACCCTAGAATGAGGAGAAACGATTCAATATCCAGATCAGTTTAATTCAAACTTCTTTTGATTCTCTAATTGGATTTCGCTTAAAGCTCTATGATTTTTCTATCCTTGGTTCTAAGTCTCTTTCGATATTTCAGGATGAGTACCGGAAGAAACAATAGGGGAGGAAGAGGCCATGGTCCTGCCCTGGCTGCACTTGCCGTCCCAGCTCCAGTCAAATTCATCACTCTTAGTAAAGAGTATACCCATCTAGGGGTATTAAGTTTTCCGGATCCGAGGGCATTATCTGTAACGTCCCGAAAATTTTCGACTTTCGAAAATTCAATATCGATACTCACTTTATCGACTGCCGAGAAATCGAAGGCCGGAAACCCGAAATGTTATGGTTTAAGAAAAGGAAAGAGGTAGAAGAAGAGAGAAAAGCTAGAAAATAGAGGAAAAAGAAAATAGAAAGAACAGAAAGAAAATAGAACATAGAACGGAACAGAAAACAACAGAACAACATCAGAATCTCATAATTCGCAGCGGAACAACATATAATAGATAAATGAATAATCTTTAAACAAAGAACTATATCAGTTATTACATTTTATACATTTCATTACATCATATCATCAGAGTGTACAACAACAAACAACAACAAACAGCGGAAAAGAAATACTACATACTAATAATACGCCATGCCATCCATCTTGCCTCCAGCAACTCCAGAATATCCAGAATATCCTGATAAACCTAACTCTTAACTGCCCGTGTGGAAATTGGTGGGCACCTAGAGTTTAGGAAGGAAAACAATAAACTCCGAGTCAGTCATGTGACTGGTGTGAGAACTCAAAACAGTTTATTTATCTTTGAAAACAAAATAGAGGAATATTTTTAAAATCAATTCGCAATGCTTTTAAAAATGAGACTACCATAAGGCCTCCCGCACACACACACAATGCAAACGCAGAATCGGAGGAGATTTCTCCTTATGATAGTCAAAGATTCTTGATATGCATTAAAAAGAGCATTTGATATTATTATTAGTGTATAGTGTAGGAAAAATTCATTTCGAAAGTAGAATATAAATCTTAGCCAACATACGACCATTATCGTATGCCTACTATAACTACCATCTAAACAGTGGTGACCACTATAAGTAAATGGCAGGTTCTACAACTAATACCGTACAAAGTCTCGTATTGGGAATTGGATTTCCAACGAATGATCAGGCCAAGGAACTTCCCATTGCCACATGAGAATGCCTCTGGATGGACATTCCCGAGAACCAAACCGGATCTCTGCCAACACAAGGCCGGTTTACCCCTAACTGAGTAACAACTGACCGAATATGCCATCCCCCGGTCCTTTGGGACCTTTCACCGAGCGCTCGTAATCAATTCACACAATCATAAAGTGTTTTCAACATGAGTAAGTATCTGGGCTCCATACCATGATACCACCCTTTTCCAGAAGGAAATGCACATATCCTAAAGGGCGCTACCCCTCATAACCTTGCCGCATCTTTCCTGTTTTGACCATTCCCGAGGTGTGAGGCTCGACGAAGTCACGTCCACAAAAACATACTTTATACAAAAGCCATGCTTTGGGTCAACAAATGATCATAGAAATGATCACCAGGATAGACGATCAAATAAATGATCCTATCACAAATAATCAACACAATGATCATTTCACAACAACACTCAGCATGTCACATTACCAAATTGGGAATATATCGCTGATAACCTTCAACTACATAACCTCTAAGCTCGTACGTCTCAGAGAAGGGTGTTAAGCTAAAAGAATAAATTCTCCGCCACCAACAGAAATATATTTGAAAGAAATCGGCTTTATATCTCAATTTGTAATGTCAGACATAGAATCCATACAAGTCTGTTCCGCTCGAACAGAACCGAAGGCACTTACAAAGAAGTCCTTGCAATCCGGATATCCACAATCCTGATCGGATTTCCCATCACTTAGGGAGAACTCAATACCGGAGCAACTCGGTGCAGAGTCAATCGACAGGTCATCCTATCGCTCTCGCAAATACCGGGTCTTCAACACCGATCTTCAATGCTATCCATTACGTCGTATCACTATTCGGAATGGGTAATCCGAATAGCGAGCGCAATAATTTAAAATAAGTGTGGCATTCAAATCCAAGCAAATCACAACAAATACCTTTCAAAGGTAAATATTGATAGTCGGTTATTGAACTATCAATGGATATGCACAACATCACCAGATTCCAAATAATTTTCCAAATTATTTAATTTCCAAAGATATCTTTACTAGATATATAGTTTTCACACTTCAAAAATAAATCAATATTTATTTTTAAACAACTTCCCTTTTCATTCATAAATTCCATAGTGAATTTATATTTCAAAATATCCATGCATATACGATTTCAATTATTCATTTCAATTTATCTTCAAAAAGATAGATTCTTAAGATATTCACTTTATATTGGAAAACATTTCCATACTTACTTATTCATAAGTAATTCACAAATTTTATTTATTTTCAACCTTTGGAAAATATTCAATATACTTAAATCGAAATTAAGTATATATTTCATTCTTTAAGGAAATCATTCTCTTAAACGTATTTATTTGGGCCAAAACGGATGTTGCGTAAAACATCGTTACGACAACCCAAAATCACTAGTATAGGGATTCGAAATTAAAATAGATATATAAATCCCAATACTATACAAAACATTTCCTTTCGGAAATCATTTACTATAACAACAGTGTTATAGTCCACCATTTCCTTCTATTTCTCGAAAACGTATATTTCAACAATAAATGTTGAAATCTATGGTTTCGAATCTTAATGCTTTTAAAACATCGTTAGATTGTTTTAATTCTATTTAAAACATCACATTCAAAACAATTTCTTCAACATATTATTCACTATTCAAAAACGTGAATGCACTACGTTAATCAATTTCATCCTTTTATTCATTTTATTTTAAAGGATTATTCACAGTCAAAAATGTGAATATAACTCCATTAATAGGTTTCAACAATTTACTTCTTAAAATAAGTCGTTTGTGAATTTATAAAACAACGTTTATAAATTCCTTTTCTATTTATTTTACCACAACTTCTTTTATATAAATTCCTTTATTAACCTATCTAAATTCATATCTCAATGATATACTAAAAGTTCATATTATAAGTGAAATACTTATAATTTATTTGTTTACAAGAATCGTTCTTTTAAACATCCCAATTTATAAATCTTATATCTTATAAGATTCATTTATTTATCAAAAATCCATTCTTTAATTTAGCTTTTCAAATTTTATAAACCTACTGCTTATAAAATTCCATTTATAACTTCACCGTTTATAATTCTATAAATTTCATTCATTTCTGAAATTTATTCACAATTCATTCTAACACTTATAAAAAACTCGTTTTATAATTCAAATATTTTTAATCTACAAATATCTATTTATAAATCTTCTATATAAATCAATTTATACTTTTATTTAAAACATCTTTAATCTCCTTTATAATTTCACCATTTTGATTTATAAAATAATCAAATTTTATAAATCCTATATTTAAAGTTTTCACAATAAATTCAAAAATTCCGATTTAACTATTTTATAAAAATCATTAGCATCATATTCTCAAAAATCAGTTTTTAACTATATTTCTCAAAAATTCATAATCTTTATAACATTAAAAATTATATCGTTTATTTATTTAAAATGAATCAATTTCCAAACTTATAGTATATTTTCAAAAATCACTTTAAAAATCATTTTAAAGTTCTAAAATTTGGTCCAATGATGCTACATACCAAATAGTCAATCACGACAACAACGATATCATATATCGATATGATAATCCATCAAATATCAAAATATTTGAAATCAAATAAATACTGTTGAGGAATCCAATTGGATCCCTCCAACCTGTTTTCCTTCATCCACAAACATTAGCACAATACCAATTCCGCTCCAGTACGGAATTATCGCGGTACATGGGATTTAAAATATTATCCGCTTAATAGACGGTGCAATAGGGTCTCATCCGCTATACAAATGCGGGAAATCAATAACTCCAATATATACATATGCCAATATATATATATTGCTATTATATGTAATACCAATTTCACTGTTTATGAAATATTCGCGGTATATGTTTTTAATAAATAACATCCACTTACTAACGGCGCATAATGTTTATTTTAACAATCAATAGATAACAATCATCATTCAAACATGCATTCAAATATTTTAAATCTAACTATTTAAAATTAAAATCGAAACTGATTCGATTGAGTGAGAAGTTCTCACCTTGATTTCAATTTCGTTTTAGCGATTTATTTCGAATAAAATTAAACGGACGTTTAATTTTACCCGAAATTCTCACTAAATCCAAACGACTCTAATCCAATTCCATCACGTAGTGCTCGTCCATACGATTCCAACGCAACTGGTTTCGCGCGTTTTCGACCTCGTATGAAAAAGTTATGATTTTATGAAGTTTTACACGATTTATATAACAAATTTACAACTAAATTTATAAAATTTTAAACCTAAATTATTAACAGCCGTTAGATCCACTTTCTCCCTTCAGATCCGTGCGCGTCCCCCCCCCCCTTCCCCATCCATCTTCTTCGTTCATGCAAGCACCAGTATAGCCGAACCCACTTATACAAATTAGGGTTAGATATCGCCATCTCCTCGCTCAACTAGAACTCGATCAGGATACTCCATTTTGAAGCCCCCAACATGCTTAACCTTCGGCTACCACCATCAGTAACTCGGCCACCCCCTCCTCCTTGAAAGTCGCGCACAACACGGTGACTTCGTGGTCACTTTCTGGCTAATTTCGTTGACTATAAACCATCATAGCCGTATGGATCTGAAGATCGTTGCGTGCTCTCCGTTTTTCATTTAGAAAGTATTCAAAAATATTGAATGGATTGGAAGAGATTAAGGAATGAAAATTGGAGATTTCTGGCCTTCGGTTCTATGGTGGCGGCTAGGGTTTAGGTTTAGTTTATTATTTTTTTTAATTTATGAAGGGGTAAGGGTCTATTTATAGGAAATAAAACGACACTATTCATCCGGAATTTCCGAACTCCGATTCACGCGCCGTAACCAGCGTTTCTGGGGTTTACCCCGCGTTCCGGACACAATGGAACAGGTTTCGAATGATAATTCGGACATCTGTGCGAGTTATGGCTATAAACGTTCAATTTAAATTAAACTGATTTAAACGATTTTCTAGGCGTTTTAATTTGTACCGGACAAACGGTAAATCCAATTGACACGAAATTTTAAACCATACAATAATATCACATTACGGATCCGATGAAACTGGTTTCGTCGAAATCCGACACTGTTTGAAAAATGACTATTTTAACTCGCCAAATTAATATTAAAAATAATTCGATGCGTTTCGAGCTGCCACGATCAAACGATAACTCCGATTGACACGAAAATTGAAATCTGGTAATAACTAAATATTACGGATCTAATGGAACTAGTTTCGTCCAATTCTGAGACTGTTCAAAAATTGACTATTTTCACTAGTCGATTTAAATATTGAAATATTCAATTTTCACAAATAAACTCTTAATTCGATTTTAAAAGTTCTAAAACATCATTCTAACCCCAACATGATTAAATAAAATTTTACAAATCATTTTCAATCATATTTAACTCAATTTTCAATTATTTCCATAATTTAACGTATTAAATTATCGATTTAATTATTCAATTAAATCCAATTATTCAAATTAAAATTTATTCGACTTATAATTTCACTTATTAATATTTAAAATTAATTAAATATTCAAATTTTAATTACTAAAAATCCTGGGTCGTTACAATCTTCCCCCCTTAAAAGAATTTCGTCCTCGAAATTACCAGGTAAGAAAAGTTACAGAATTTATTAACTTTCCAAAATCCATAGTTAAATTTCTTACAATAACTTACTAAGTTTTCAAATCATACTTAGTTATCTTTCCAAACCAAACTACTATTGTTTAACTTTCAATTCCAAAATCAAAGTTATAGTTTTCAAAATTTTCCAATTTTCTCAAAAATTTTCTAACGCCTTAAATTTTCGGAAAAATTCACCATAGTCTCCTTTGCGCGGCTCGATCCGAAAAAAAAATGACAGTATATATATCACAAATATACATCTCATCGAGTAATGAGGCATCCCGAAGGGAAAAAGTATAAAAGTACGGTATGTAATCCGAGATATGTACCTTATATTTTATTAGCGAGCATATACGGCTAATATAGCGCGAAAGCGAGCTCCAAATGCGAAGCAAACGCGATCCGCACCTACTAAACACTCAACAAACAACATGAGAGCATGCATATATGAAAATAGTGTCGATATACAACATATAGCAACATAATAACTATATATGTCAATATAGCAAATGAAACAAAAGCAATAAATGCAAACATCAACCAACTATCATCCAACTAACATCCATAATCAATAAATATTCATTCGTATTCTCATTGATATTCAATGAAATAGGTTTTCAATTTAAATCACATTTGATTCATTAACAATGGATATTTACTAACATTCATTTTCAATTAGTTTATATTCACTAATTTATATTCAAGTTGGTTCACTTCCAAATCAAATTCAATTCTATTTAAGATTCACTTAACTTCCAATTGAATTCCAATTACTTTAGCTTCCAATTTCATTAATACTTAATGAATTATATACAATCATCTAACTAACAATCATATAACAATCAATGTATATTAATTACAACCAAATTACTTTGCTTTCAATTAGTTTAAATTAAATTGATTTTCATTCAATCATTCAACTTTCAGTAACATTAGATTTTAATGAATTACACTGACATTCATTATTTCATATCAACTCAATTTACATTCAATTGATTTACATTCAGTTCATTAATTCAATTCAATTACAAAAGTTGAATTTCATTACATATAACTCAAGTTCACATTTATCACTTAACTTTATTAATTTATTTTGATACCAATATCAACTTATATTCACTTTAATAATTCTGAAAAATTATTCTTTTATACATAAAATATAATCAAGGTAAAATTATTTCATTTACCCAATTTAAAACAATATCGTGTCGGTTTATCTTGTTTAAGAGTTTAGAAACCCCTATCTACGATAGGTAGCTAGACTACATCGACTGGAATCTATAAACAATCAACCGATAAGTCAACACAATACAAAACAATTTATATTCACTAACAAATACGCTCTCATAGCTATTATTACACTCAAACTCATTCTAGAGTACTACTGACTCTATCTCTAATGAGTAATACCCAACAGAACCATGGTTGTCGCTTAACCATATGCTCTGATACCAAATGTAACGTCCCGAAAATTGTCGACTTTCGAAAATTCAACATCGATACTCACTTTATCGACTGCCGAGAAATTGAAGGCCGGAAACCCGAAATGTTATGGTTTAAGAAAAGGAAAGAGGTAGAAGAAGAGAGAAAAGCTAGAAAATAGAGGAAAAAGAAAATAGAAAGAACAGAAAGAAAATAGAACATAGAACGGAACAGAAAACAACAGAACAATATCAGAATCTCACAATTCGCAGCGGAACAACATATAATAGATAAATGAATAATCTTTAAACAAAGAACTATATCAGTTATTACATTTTATACATTTCATTACATCATATCATCAGAGTGTACAACAACAAACAACAACAAACAGCGGAAAAGAAATACTATATACTAATAATACGCCATGCCATCCATCTTGCCTCCAGCAACTCCAGAATATCCAGAATATCCTGATAAACCTAACTCTTAACTGCCCGTGTGGAAATTGGTGGGCACCTAGAGTTTAGGAAGGAAAACAATAAACTCCGAGTCAGTCATGTGACTGGTGTGAGAACTCAAAACAGTTTATTTATCTTTGAAAACAAAATAGAGGAATATTTTTAAAATCAATTCGCAATGCTTTTAAAAATGAGACTACCATAAGGCCTCCCGCACACACACACAATGCAAACGCAGAATCGGAGGAGATTTCTCCTTATGATAGTCAAAGATGCTTGATACGCATTAAAAAGAGCATTTGATATTATTATTAGTGTATAGTGTAGGAAAAATTCATTTCGAAGGTAGAATATAAATCTTAGCCAACATACGACCATTATCGTATGCCTACTATAACTACCATCTAACAGTGGTGACCACCATAAGTAAATGGCAGGTTCTACAACTAATACCGTACAAAGTTTCGTATTGGGAATTGGATTTCCAACGAATGATCAGGCCAAGGAACTTCCCATTGCCACATGAGAATGCCTCTGGATGGACATTCCCGAGAACCAAACCGGATCTCTGCCAACACAAGGCCGGGTTACCCCTAACTGAGTAACAACTGACCGAATATGCCATCCCCCGGTCCTTTGGGACCTTTCACCGAGTGCTCGTAATCAATTCACACAATCATAAAGTGTTTTCAACATGAGTAAGTATCTGGGCTCCATACCATGATACCACCCTTTTCCAGAAGGAAATGCACATATCCTAAAGGGCGCTACCCCTCATAACCTTGCCGCATCTTTCCTGTTTTGACCATTCCCGAGGTGTGAGGCTCGACGAAGTCACGTCCACAAAAACATACTTTATACAAAAGCCATGTTTTGGGTCAACAAATAATCATAGAAATGATCACCAGGATAGACGATCAAATAAATGATCCTATCACAAATAATCAACACAATGATCATTTCACAACAACACTCAGCATGTCACATTACCAAATTGGGAATATATCGCTGATAACCTTCAACTACATAACCTCTAAGCTCGTACGTCTTAGAGAAGGGTGTTAAGCTAAAAGAATAAATTCTCCGCCACCAACAGAAATATATTTGAAAGAAATCGTCTTTATATCTCAATTTGTAATGTCAGACATACAATCCATACAAGTCTGTTCCGCTCGAACAGAACCGAAGGCACTTACAAAGAAGTCCTTGCAATCCGGATATCCACAATCCTGATCGGATTTCCCATCACTTAGGGAGAACTCAATACTGGAGCAACTCGGTGCAGAGTCAATCGACAGGTCATCCTATCGCTCTCGCAAATACCGGGTCTTCAACACCGATCTTCAACGCTATCCATTACGTCGTATCACTATTCGGAATGGGTAATCCGAATAACGAGCGCAATAATTTAAAATAAGTGTGGCATTCAAATCCAAGCAAATCACAACAAATACCTTTCAAAGGTAAATATTGATAGTCGGTTATTGAACTATCAATGGATATGCACAACATCACCAGATTCCAAATAACTTTCCAAATTATTTAATTTCCAAAGATATCTTTACTAGATATATAGTTTTCACACTTCAAAAATAAATCAATATTTATTTTTAAACAACTTCCCTTTTCATTCATAAATTCCATAGTGAATTTATATTTCAAAATATCCATGCATATATGATTTCAATTATTCATTTCAATTTATCTTCAAAAAGAAAGATTCTTAAGATATTCACTTTATATTGGAAAACATTTCCATACTTACTTATTCATAAGTAATTCACAAATTTTATTTATTTTCAACCTTTGGAAAATATTCAATATACTTAAATCGAAATTAAGTATATACTTCATTCTTTAAGGAAATCATTCTCTTAAACGTATTTATTTGGGCCAAAACGGATGTTGCGTAAAACATCGTTACGACAACCCAAAATTACTAGTATAGGGATTCGAAATTAAAATAGATATATAAATCCCAATACTATACAAAACATTTCCTTTCGGAAATCATTTACTATAACAACAGTGTTATAGTCCACCATTTCCTTCTATTTCTCGAAAACGTATATTTCAACAACAAATGTTGAAATCTATGGTTTCGAATCTTAATGCTTTTAAAACATCGTTAGATCGTTTTAATTCTATTTAAAACATCACATTCAAAACAATTTCTTCAACATATTATTCACTTTCAAAAACGTGAATGCACTACGTTAATCAATTTCATCCTTTTATTCATTTTATTTTAAAGGATTATTCACAGTCAAAAATGTGAATATAACTCCATTAATAGGTTTCAACAATTTACTTCTTAAAATAAGTCGTTTGCGAATTTATAAAACAACGTTTATAAATTCCTTTTCTATTTATTTTACCACAACTTCTTTTATATAAATTCCTTTATTAACCTATCTAAATTCATATCTCAATGATATACTAAAAGTTCATATTATAAGTGAAATACTTATAATTTATTTGTTTACAAGAATCGTTCTTTTAAACATCCCAATTTATAAATCTTATATCTTATAAGATTCATTTATTTATCAAAAATCCATTCTTTAATTTAGCTTTTCAAATTTTATAAACCTACTGCTTATATAATTCCATTTATAACTTCACCGTTTATAATTCTATAAATTTCATTCATTTCTGAAATTTATTCACAATTCAATCTAACACTTATAAAAAACTCGTTTTATAATTCAAATATTTTTAATCTACAAATATCTATTTATAAATCTTCTATATAAATCAATTTATACTTTTATTTAAAACATCTTTAATCTCCTTTATAATTTCACCATTTTGATTTATAAAATAATCAAATTTTATAAATCCTATATTTAAACTTTTCACAATAAATTCAAAAATTCCGATTTAACTATTTTATAAAAATCATTAGCATCATATTCTCAAAAATCAGTTTTTAACTATATTTCTCAAAAATTCACAATCTTTATAACATTAAAAATTATATCGTTTATTTATTTAAAATGAATCAATTTCCAAACTTATAGTATATTTTCAAAAATCACTTTAAAAATCATTTTAAAGTTCCAAAATTTGGTCCAATGATGCTACATACCAAATAGTCAATCACGACAACAACGATATCATATATCGATATGATAATCCATCAGATATCAAAATATCTTAAATCAAATAAATACTGTTGAGGAATCCAGTTGGATCCCTCCAACCTGTTTTCCTGCATCCACAAACATTAGCACAATACCAATTCCGCTCCAGTACGGAATTATCGCGGTACATGGGATTTAAAATATTATCCGCTTAATAAACGGCGCAAGGGTCTCATCCGCTATACAAATGCGGGAAATCAATAACTCTAATATATACATATGCCAATATATATATTGCTATTATATATAATACCAATTTCACTGTTCATGAAATATTCGCGGTATATGTTTTTAATAAATAACATCCGCTTACTAACGGCGCATAATGTCTATTTTAACAATCAATAGATAACAATCATCATTCAAACATGCATTCAAATATTTTAAATTTAACTATTTAAAATTAAAATCGAAACTGATTCGAATGAGTGAGAAGTTCTCACCTTGATTTCAATTTCGTTTTAGCGATTTATTTCGAATAAAATTAAACGGACGTTCAATTTTACCCGAAATTCTCACTAACTCAAAACGACTCCAATCCAATTCCATCATGTAGTGCTCGTCCATACGATTCCAACGCAACTGGTTTCGCGCGTTTTCGATCTCGTATGAAAAAGTTATGATTTTATGAAGTTTTACACGATTTATATAACAAATTTACAACTAAATTTATTAAATTTTAAACCTAAATTATTAACAGCCGTTAGATCCACTTTCTCCTTTCAGATCCATGCGCGTCCCCCCCCCCCCCTCATCCATCTTCTTCGTTCACGCAAGCACCAGTATAGCCGAACCCACTTATACAAATTAGGGTTAGATATCGCCACCTCCTCGCTCAACTAGAACTCGATCAGGATACTCCATTTTGAAGCCCCCAACATGCTTAACCTTCGGCTACCACCATCAGTAACTCGGCCACCCCCTCCTCCTTGAAAGTTGCTCGCAACACGGTGACTTCGTGGTCACTTTCTGGCTAATTTCGTCGACTATAAACCATCATAGTCGTATGGATCTGAAGATCGTTGCGTGCTCTCCGTTTTTCATTTAGAAAGTATTCAAAAATATTGAATGGATTGGAAGAGATTAAGGAATGAAAATTGGAGATTTCTGGCCTTCGGTTCTATGGTGGCGGCTAGGGTTTAGGTTTAGTTTATTTATTTTTATTTTTTTAATTTATGAAGGGGTAAGGGTCTATTTATAGGAAATAAAACGACACTATTCATCCGGAATTTCCGAACTCCGATTCACGCGCCGTAACCAGCGTTTCTGGGGTTTACCCCGCGTTCTGGACACAATGGAACAGGTTTCGAAAGCTAATTCGGACATCTGTGCGAGTTATGGCTATAAACGTTCAATTTAAATTAAACCGATTTAAACGATTTTCTAGGCGTTTTAATTTGTACCGGACAAACGGTAAATCCAATTGACACGAAATTTTAAACCATACAATAATATCACATTACGGATCCGATGAAACTGGTTTCGTCGAAATCCGACACTGTTTGAAAAATGACTATTTTAACTCGCCAAATTAATATTAAAAATAATTCGATGCGTTTCGAGCTGCCACGATCAAACGATAACTCCGATTGACACGAAAATTGAAATCCGGTAATAACTAACTATTACGGATCCAATGGAACTAGTTTCGTCCAATTCTGAGACTGTTCAAAAATTGACTATTTTCACTAGTCGATTTAAATATTAAAATATTCAATTTTCACATATAAACTCTTAATTCGATTTTAAAAGTTCTAAAACATCATTCTAACTCCAACATGATAAAATAAAATTTTACAAATCATTTTCAATCATATTTAACTCAATTTTCAATTATTTCCATAATTTTGACGTATTAAATTATCGATTTAATTATTCAATTAAATCCAATTATTCAAATTAAAATTTATTCGACTTATAATTTCACTTATTAATATTTAAAATTAATTAAATATTCAAATTTTAATTACTAAAAATCCTGGGTCGTTACATTATCGAAGCCCAGCAATGGCTCAAAGGCTTAGAGAAGATATTTTCTGGATTGGAAATCACTGATGCTCAGAAGCGTCAGCTTGCTGCGTGGCAACTTCAGGATGCCGCGCAAGATTGGTGGGAATCTGTTACTTCCCATATCGAGGAGAACACCATAACTTGGGCCCAGTTTAGGTATAAATTTGTTTGGATTTCGTAGTCTAAATTCTTCTTTCAATCTTTGGAATGTTATTCATCTAGTCTATCCTTTGATTAGGGATACTTTCTAGGCACAATGGATGCCCGCTGCTGGGAAAACCCAACTTTATAGAGCTTTTATGGACCTTATGCAAGGCAGTATGACTTTTTCTGAGTACAATAGGAAATTCAACGAACTCTCCAAGTTGGCCCGGGATTGAACGACACACCACTTCTAAAGAACGAGAAGTTCATTTTGGGAGCTAGACCAGAGTATTATGACTTGCTTACTGGCCACACTCACTGCACCTTCACGGAGCTTGTCGACTATGCTCTTCGATATGAGGCAAAGCCTAGGGGACCCACTACTAAGGCCACTCCTACTCAATCCTCTTCTAGCCAGCTCGGAAAGAGGTAGATGAACTTTGATCGACAAAAGAAAGCTTGGCAAAAGACTACAGGATTAGGATATGCCAAGAAAAGCCCAATCGACCTTGCTAATATCACTTGCTTCAAATGCGATAAGAAGGGTCATTATGCAAATAGTTGTCCATCTGCCGGAGCTGCTGTTCCACCACCTTCTCAGATGAGGAGTGATTTATTCCATGCCTGCCTCCAGCCTGGTCACTTCAAGAAAGACTGCCCATTGAGGAAGAGAGGCACACCATCTGGAGCATATGCTATCACCACTCCTGTACCACCTCCACCACCTGCTCAAGATGACCGAGGTATTTTACGAAGTACTTTTGCATTACATGATTTACCTATTAGGGTATTGTTTGATACTGGTGCTTCTCATAGCTTCATATCTATTGATCTTTGTAATAAGCTCAAAATTAGAACCTACCCTCACCACTACTTCCTTATGTGTCTCCAACCCTATTGGAGGACTTGCCAACCTCAGTAGAATTTGTAAAGAGGTTGTGCTTCTATACGGAAGATATCGATTCACTTGGGATTTTCATGTGCTTGGCTTCGTTGCATTTGACATCTTATTAGGTGCTGATTGGTTAAGAAAATTCGATGCTGTTATTTCTTACAAAGCTCGATCTGTTTCTCTAGTCAATGACAAGGGTCTACCGCTTGTCATTGAATGCAAATCACCTCAGAAATATGCCGGAAGCTTCATAGTCACTCTTGATGCTCACCCGGATGATCTTAGTACTACTCCTATTGTTCAGAAATTTCCTGATGTATTTGGAGAGGTCAACTCTCTACCGCTAAAGCGAGAAATCGATTTCCGCATTGACCTTATTCTCGGAGCTACTCCAGTAGTTCTCCCTCACATAAGGATGGCTCCTAAGGAAAAAATTGAACTAAAAACTCAAATTGATGATCTATTTGCTAGGGGTTTGATCCGGAGAAGTTGTTCTGAATGGGGTGCCGCAGTCGTATTTGTCACCAAATCAGATGGATCTCTTCGCATGTGTGTTGATTACAGGGAACTGAACAAGCGCACTCTCAAAAATCGCTATCTGATGCCTCGCATAAATGATTTATTCGATCAGCTCCATGGAGCTAAAGTTTTCTCACAACTTGATCTAGCCACTGGGTTCCACCAACTCAGAGTAGCAGAAGATAGTATTCATAAGACAGCTTTCCGTACCGAGAATGGATTCTATGAATGGTTGGTTATACCATTCGGTTTGAACAACGTACCTGCTTATTTCGTCGACTTAATGAATCGAGTCTTCCGTGATGTCCTTAACAAGTTTGTTCTTGTCTTCATTGAGATATTATCGTCTTCTCCAAAGATGAGAAAGAGAATGAGACACATCTTGCTTATGTTTTGGAAACACTCTGAAATCATCAGCTTAAAGCCAAGTCCTCGAAATGCCACTTCTGGCAAGACGAAGTACGATTCCTTGGCCATATTGTTTCTGAAAATGGGATTTCGGTCGATCCAGCTAAGATCGGCGTAATCAATGTAAGTTCTATCCTATTCGATCCATCTTATTACTTTCTAATTTGAAAATTTATCTTCAGGATTGGGAGACTCCCAAAACTCCTTTACAGATTCGTAGCTCTTAGGCTTGGCCGGTTATTACCGCAGATTTATTGAGCACTTTGCCCGGATCTCTGCCCCACTTACTGCTTTAACTTGAAAGGATGTCAAGTTTATTTGGAGTGAGAAGTGTGAATCGGCTTTTAATGAGTTGAAACGTAAGTTAACTTCAGCCCCAGTTCTTGCGGTAATTGACGGGAGTAAAGAATTAACTGTCTATACCGATGCTTATCGAGAAGGGCTGTCTTGATGCAAAATGGTAAGGTTGTTTCCTATGCTGGTCGTCAGTTGAAGATCGATGAAGTAAACTGTGCAACCCATGATTTAGAGCTTCTTGCAGTTGTATTTGCTTTGAAACTATGGAGGCATCATCTTTTGGGAACAAAATTTGAATTATTCACTGATCATAAGTCCTTGAGGTATATCTTCTCTCAGAAGGATTTGAACCAAAGACAAGTCCGATGGCTCGAATTCTTAGCTGCATATGATCTCGACATAAATTATACTCCAGGGAAGGCAAATGTTGTAGCTGATGCTTTGAGCCGTAGCAAAGCATTGTTGTGTTGTAATCTTGTAGAAGGCATGCTATTTCAGCTTGTTATATCCCCATCTCTTATGGATCGCATCAAAGCTAAGCAATATGAGGACACCTTGCTCTATCGCATGAAGGAATTAGTTCTTGGTAGAGTTGGAAATGCTGACAGTAAAGTGGGAGCACAGATAGATAGTAATGGAATTCTGAGGATTGACAACCGTATTTGTGTTCCTAATGTTGATCGATTGAGACAAGAAGTGCTTAGAGAGAACCATCAGTCATCACTTTCATTTCATCCTGGTGTCACCAAGATTTATCGAAATATGAAGCGTTTATATTGGTGGAGTGGGATAAAAAGAGATATTTTTGTATATGTCAGTAGATGCACCACTTGCCAACAAGTCAAGGCCGATCACTGGAAGATGGCAGGATTACTTCAACCCCTAGAGATTCCGTGTTGGAAATGGGATCATATTTCTATGGACTTCATTGATGGATTACCGAGGACCAGAAAGGGTAACGAGAGTATATGGGTGATTGTTGATAGGTTGACCAAATCTGCTCACTTTATTCCTGTTAAGACCACTCATACTGCTTCGAGTTTGGCCGAGATTTATATAAGAGTGATTGTTAGACTTCATGGAGTTCCATCTAGTGTTGTATGCGATAGAGATCCTTTATTCACTAGTAAATTCTGGAAGGCATTTCAGGACGTCTTGGGCACTAAACTGAATCTGAGTACAGCTTATCATCCTCAGACAGATGGCCAAACTGAGAGGGTAAATCAAATTTTGGAGGATCTACTCCGAGCTTGCATTATTGATTTCGGTGGATCTTGGGAAGACCATCTCCATTTGGTTGAATTCACTTATAATAACAGTTATCAGGTAATAAAAAAAAAATCAATTTTGAATAAGTAAAATTGAATTGAAATTTTACTATCTTTATAATCAGGCAAGTATCGATATGGCACCGTTCGAAGCTTTATATGGGCAGCCATGCAAATCGCCAGCTTGTTGGATTGAACCTGGTGACCGATTAGTTCTTGGCCCAGATATGATTATGGAAGCATCCGAGAAGGTTAATGAGATCAGAAGGAAGATGAAAACCGCATAGGATAGGCAGAAGAGCTATGTAGATAGGCGTAGAAGAGATTTAAAATTCCAGGTTGGGGATGAGGTATTTCTTAAGGTATCACCTTTGAAAAATGTTATTCGATTTGTCGTAGAGGGAAACTCGCTCCTAGATTTTTTGGACCATTCACTATCACTGAGAGAATCGGTACACTAGCCTACAGAGTTGCACTGCCGGAGAAATTTGAGGGCATGCACAACGTATTCCATGTTTCACATCTTCGGAAGGTTGTACATGATCCATCCATGACCATTCCTGTTGCTCAGTTAGATGAGGTTGATATTGATCCGGATTTGACTATAGAGAGGAGACCACTTCGTATTGTTGATAGGGATACGAAGCAACTTAGAAGGAAATCTGTTAGCCTAGTCAAAGTCCAATGGAGTCCCGATGATCGTGATTGTACTTGGAAAACCGAGGAGAGTATCCGAGATTCTAATCCAGAATTGTTTGTTGAAGGTAAATTCCATTCAATATTCTATATTCTGTTCCATAATCTATTATATATCCATCATGTCTCTTCTATCTATTCTTCTACTCATTACAGTGTTCCTTTTCGAGGACGAAAAGTTTTGAGTGGGGGAGAATGTAATGACCCTGAAATTCAGACCCAGTTTAAAATTTTTAAAATCGTATATTATTGTAGAAATTCGAATTTTCACAAACAAATTCCGATGCTATTAAAACTTCACATTTGGAATGCGTCTAGATAGACATAGGCGTACGCCAAATTTCATTGAAAAATATTGAAATTTTGCACGTCGCATTTACATATTAGTTTAAATTTTATGTGTAAATTTCCTATTGTCCGAACTCAAATATTTTTCACAATGTTGCATAAGAAAAATATTTCGAACATGACGTCGCACTTCGTTTTGTCAAATTTCGCTTTTAATTGCTAGTTAAAATGTTCGCTCGTGCAAATGGTTCAATAAGATTAACCACTTCGCAAACGGTGTCAAACCATCAATATTTTTATACCGTTGTGTCCGTCTCGTTGCACTGATCAAAACAGTATATTTATTTGTGTCAATTGGAGTTCGGCGTTGCAAATTATAATTGGTTAACGCAGTACAAACTGGTCCGTTACGCAGCACAAACTGGTACCCAACTTTCCAACGCTATGAATTCTAGGAGCCTTTGACCATTCAGAAACCCAATAGCCACCACTTTACAGAAGACATCATTGCATTGGCCTGGGGACTCTAAACCCCTCTGTATATATCTGCTACCCCTCTGCCTTGCATTAACTACTCTACCTTCATTTATTTCTCACTGGTTCTCTCTTACGTCTCTGCACTTCCTCTTTTCTCCCTCCTTCGGCATTCTTATTATTATTTTTCTCTCCTCTCCAGATTGTGAAACTCACAAAAACCCTCTCCAACCCAAACTCCTCCATGCACCACTCCGCTCCACCCTTCGCCTGGTCCGCCCACTGCCCTACCCATGCCACCATCCGTCCTGCCTGCTCCTCCACCCCACACGCCATGCCTGCCTCCGCCTTCGCCTCCACCAGCCCCACTTCCCCACCGCACTGCACCAGCCCGCTCCGCCTCCCCACTTCGCCACCCGAGCCTACTGCCCTCCCCGATCCACCGTCGCTCCACCTTCCACACGTTCGCCCCGCTCCACGCCCAGCCCAGTCCACTGCCACTATCAGCCCACCTCCGCCCTGCCCGCTTCCCCACGTACCATTGCTCCAGACGCCACGTCGCCCACAGCCCGCCTCCGCGTTCCAGACCCATTGCCGACCCCACCACCGTGTGCTCCCACCCTACGCCATCAGCCCGCACCACTGCACTCCGCCCGGCCACGTGTCCACGTCCACCAGCCTTCACCTTCACCACCTGCCACTCCTACCCAGGCCAGCCGAACCCAGACCACCCATACCCGCTGACCACCCGAACCCGCCAGCATCCCCACTCCACCCGTGTCCCCGCTGCCACCATCCGCCACCCACCCACGTCCAGTTCACCCTTGCCACTGCCTGACTACGGCCGAAGCCCCTGAAGTTTCAGTTGTGTGGTTCATGCAGAAATATTTTCTTAAAAAACTGTTGCTTTACTTTATATATATTAATAAAAATATATATGTGACTGTTATATTAGGTAGCAGTATATAACTTTGAATTCTGGTTGCTTATATACAGTGTTTTGCTGTGTTGTTTCAGCTACTGCTTCGGAGACGTAGGCTTCCATTCAGCTTATCAGATCTATCTAGTTTCTTTGTTTTGGTATGGTTTATATATATATATTCAATCGATATATATATTGCAATAAACAAATTATTTATTAATTATTCGTTGATTGCAGTTGTGTTCATTTTGCGTCATGCTTGTTATGGTCTATTTTATCTATTCGTGCTTCGTCATCTTCTCTAACCACGCAAGGTGAATATTTCATTCACGACTCAATCTATTATGCTATGATAATCAAGTGATAATTGTTGTTAATATTAACTGGGATATTAAGTGTTTGATTGTTAAAATTGTTGAAATAAAACTGTTAATTGCTATACAAGTTAAAATTGAGTATTGATAGAATTTAAAATTTCTAAATTGACGCCATGTATTGTTTAAAAAGATTTAACGTGATAAATTGTGATTTGATGTTGGTTTATAGGAAATAGTTGTGACACTAAATTTGCTATGTGATGTTGAATTTGGCTGTTAATATAAGTAAAATTTAATCCGAAATTGAAATTGATATAGGATAGTCAACAATTTAAAATGGATTATATATGTTGAACTTGACCCCTTTAAATGTTAAATAAATCGTCGTGTAGAAATAGCGTTAACTACACTTTCGACCATTGAATGTATGATTGATATAGTAAATTGATAATAGACACTAAGTGAAACCATAATGTAATAATCTTTAATCTGCATGAAATGGTAGTGTGGATTCTAGGAATAATTATATTAATTTACATAAATAACAAATGTAAGTTAATACGATTATTTTGGGATTATTTAATAAATTATTGAATTGTTATGTATGGTTGCTATTGCTTGTTTATTTACTTTGACACCATCCCAGTTATCACACTGCAAGTTCCCTTTGCTATGCTTTGCTTTATATTGAATGATATTGGGTTGAAATGATAAAAATCCAATTGAACAACTTGGCCTAGGATAGATAATTAAAAATAAGAAACCCGATTGGTCAGCAAAAAATCATTTTTGAAATTGAAATATATTTGAAATTAAGGAATGAACTTAACAATTTATTTGGAAATTAAGTAACGAACTTAAGGGATTTAAATTGAAATAAATTAATGGATTTAACTGAAACGGATTAATAAACCTATTCAATTGAATAAAATGAATTGGAAAATTTAATTGAAATGAGATTTAGAAACAAGTAAGTTTTAGAATTTAATAATTTAACGATTTATTACATTTGTTAGATTTTGATTTAAACTGGGCTTTAAATTAAATAGTTTTGAAACTTGTTATAAATTTAATTTGAGATTTAGAAATTTTTGACTTAAGTGGAATACAAAACTAACTAAAGTTTTTGATTTAACTTAGTGATAATTTAAATTTAAAATGATTTTAACTTTAATGAATTAATCAAATCAGGACATTTTAAACGGAATATGGATTAAGTAAAATTGTAACTCGGAAATAACTTATTTGAAATGTATAGATCAGTGAACCAGATAAATGGAAATGGATTTCTGTAAATATAAATCTAATTGAATTGGTAAATAAATCAAATGAAGTTTTGATATAAGTAATTTAGTAAATGAAATCGATTTAATCGAATTTATGATAACAGTGGATGTAAACATGAAGTGACATGAATAGAATTTGATTTAATGATTCAAACTGAGTTAACCATTAAATTGAATTCATTGATTATGAACTAAATTTAATAAGCGACATTGAGACCTTATTAAATTGAACTTGAATACTTAATTTTATTATTGACCCAAATGTTTGAACTAAAGATTTCATTTGGAAATATGTTTTAAATATCCGAAATAAATTGAATCGTGAAGTGTCAAATTTTGGAAGTCAAATTTGCACCTTGACTTTTGGACTTTGATTTGTTTAAATTTTAGTTTAACCAACCATCGGGTAACAAATACGTAGTTATTAAAGAGACCGGGATCGGATATGGACATACTCTCTGTCGATACCGAAAACCACTTTAATAACTATTATACGCAGAGTGTTGATCCAGAATGAAGTGGATGATTTGGGGAACTTGTTGACTGAAGAAAGAGAACGATACTGGATGACCCCTGACATGACTAAAACAGGAGCCGCGCTGGACCATTGAGGATCGCCACCTCTAGCCGACACACTTCTTCGATACCATATCTATTACTTTTGTGATTCGATTTGGGTGCACCCCTTGATTTGGGAGTGTTGTTTTGCGGTGTTGAGGTAGTAGCTGCTATGCTTAACATCAGTCCGGATCACGCAACTACTAGTATCCTAGTTGGTATCGCCTCATGTACCTTGTCATACTGATTATCCTATTCGCGACCACTACGTTTTGTTTTGTGTTATACCTATGGGGTACCCTCTGATAACCACTAGTGTACGGTGGGGTTTATGGTGCTGTATAGATTATGACATTATAAAATGTGTTAAGGGGAATTATGGTAACGCCTTAATGCTATTTTAATATCGTACTTTACTGATTAAACATTATCTACATATCGTATTCTATTGTATATATATATAATTTATCGGATCCTTAGAGATGTTATTTTATTCATCTTTGAGTTATGGACTTTACTCCCTGCACTTGATTATCCTATATAAGATTTTGAGTCCTGAATCGAGTGTTTCCCTTTTGTATATGCTCGGGTCAGTCTGAAGATATCCAGTTGCTGATCAAGGTTGGTTGAAGATGCTGAAGACTTAGCATTTATCTTTATTAGTCTATTTCTATTCCTGTATTGATGTCCTAGTCTGTTGGACATTTATGTATTTCCTTTTAGTCACTTTATGTTAAGACATTGTTGTACTTCATGTAGTTGCTTCATGAACTGCTATTATGACGATGTATTTTCGCTGTATTATTCTATGACTATTCTGTGTCTGTTATGTTGTATTGATTCTCATTTACATTTATATATTTATAATCTCATAATGATTCGTGTTTTGTATTATTTAAGTTGACATGTGTGGATTATTGTCAATTTAAATGGTCCAAATATACGGGTTGTTACAATTTTACAAAATAAATGGTTGTGCTTTGTAATTTTTAAAATGTTGCTTTAACCAAGGTATGAAGTAATTTTGATTTACAAAACAGCTTAAGAAGTTAAGTTTCATATAGCGACTGTCACTATGGATGTAGTTCGAAGATATTTGGTTTTCGTAAAGTATGAAAGGTTATATACTTTAAACATTTTGTAAATTCTTTTCAAATGGATTCATAAAGATTTTATATGTATCTGGAAGGAATTTGGGGTTTTAAATATATTTTTAATTATTATTTTATCCAAAAGTAAAAGGTTATTTTGAGATATTAATAATAAATTATTTTAATTAATCATTTTAAGAATAACGTTTAATGTTAATTTATTATTTTACTAATGATGTTTAAGGTCAGTTAATCATTTTAATAATTATGTTTCAGGCTAATGAGTCATTTAATAGTGATGTTTAAAGTTAATTAATAACTTCAATAAAGATGTTTAAAGTTAATATTTGTGATGTGAAAAACAAGCACAAATTTAGTTTGAAAGGTTTAAAAGTTCTATTAAGTTATGGAAAGTAATTTCCATAGATGATATCATTTATATGGAAAATATTCAATCATATTCTTAGCGCAAACATTAAGGTATGGAAAGTTGTCTCTTTCTCGAAAGTTAAAAATGTCATCAAGGCAAGCTTAGAGGTAATAATACCTCAACTTTCCTAACTTCATATTCAACGGAGTGGTAGTACAAGTTTAAAATCAATGAGTGGTAGTAAGAGTATGATGTTTAATTTCAATATACGATCATTTTATTATTCTCGATAGTCGATTTATTGACTAACGATTCTGCTATCTTTTTATGTTTCGTCAATCTAAGACGATTTATTACTCATTTGAGCATTGATATCCTTTATTGGAAATGACTAATACTAAAGCGCTAGTGGACGTCAAGCTATGTGGCCATTAGGGTATCCTCACATCTGCTGTAGGTTGGATTCGGTTGTCTGCTCGCGTGGAGATGTGATATAGTGGGATACTTGGCAAGTTTGGCGGAGTTCGGCTTGTACATTTTTCGAGAGACATCATGGTTATTAAGTATATTTTCGAGAGGTATACTACCGATAGGGGGTGCAACCTCCTAGTCATTGTTGGACTATTTCCCTTTTCTTATTTTTAATTCAAGCCTTTGAATTTGTTTGTTTCTTACTTGCATCGGGGAGCTACATCACATACTTTGCGATGTTTAATTATTTATATCCATTCTTTTATGCTTGGATGTTATTCTTATGTGTGGAAACACATTCCATGTTTTATGGCACGGTCTCGCATGTCGTTTATGTATTCTACTTTTATTTGGAGTTTACTTATACTAAACTTATTGTCTGATCCGAGTTGTTTGTTTTTCTAAACTCTCGGGTACTCATTTATATTTGAGTAGTCCAAGAGTGATAGGTTCCTTTGTGCTTATTTGAAGACGATGGAAGGGAATGAGGCTTCTTATCTACTTATTTATCTAATTCTACTACTATGTTTGCTTAGTATGTACATATGTATCCAATAGCGTATATGCAGGTTGTTATTATTGCCTAGGTTAACTGTAGTAGTACTAACTTTGATAATTTTATCTTAAGGAGTAACCTTATGTACTATGTTTTCATTATATTATATATAACCATTCCATTGTGAGTTTTTCTGTTTCTCTTTCTTTTATTTTACCACATGAAAACTCACCTTAATATCGTAAATACATTAAGTGTTGTTCTCAAGGATTAGAAAGATGGATCTTTACAATTGGTATCAGAGCTTTGGTTGAGTGAGTACCTTAGCTTGATTGTGGTATAACTCACTGGAGATAGGGTAAGTGAATGCCTTAGAATGAGCTAATTTGGAGAAAGCATATTATAATAATAATAATAATAATAATATTTACCCTCTACGGTCTCATTCTAGATCCTTTGATGTTGTTTTTCTTGAACTATTTTGATTATATTCTCGTATTTTAAAGATATCTATTATTTGTTCAGGCAATAGAAGATTAATACAAAAAAAGGAGGATGGAGAGGATCCGGAACTATCATGGTTACCAATGGCAGGGTACTTAGAAATGCTATGCAGTTGTATATCTGATAGAGGAAGTGGTACTGCAAGTTTAGTCCCATATGAACTTTGCGGCTTCGTGTAAGAATTTTAACACTTTAGGCAGAAAACCATTCCATGGAACTAAAGATATTCTTGAAGTGCAACTGTGGCTCTGATCTTGTGAAAGAATATTTAGGGATTTCAGTTGGGAGATATGGAGAAATGAATATTGGCATCGCGATAACTTCAAAAGTCGGCGAGGAATGGTGGGATATTGTAACAACTAATCCTTAGAAAGAGGAGTTTTCTTAGGCTCGATTTGAGGAAATTTTTGAAGCATAATTTATTCCAAAAGCCAGAAGGACTCAGTTGTTTTGGGTTTCCTTGATTTAAAGCAAAATGATTTGACGTTGTCACAGTATAAGCATAAGTTCAATGCTTTATCCCATTTCGGACTTAGATTGATAGACATACCACCCAAAAAAATGAAATATTTGTGAATGGAATGCGACTAGAGTTCCATCGTGAAATTACCAATCATCTGATGAGTATATTCACCAACATTATCAGCATATCTTTGAGTTTTGAAGCTCTTGGTATTAAGGAAGGAATCTAGAAGGGTGTAATGTAGCAGTGAATGCAAAGCCTTTATCATAGCAATTGGAGGCAAGCCAAACTTCAAGTGTAAGTTTAAGGGAAAGAAGTTGTGGGCAGAGAAGACACCTAGAGATAGGGCTCTAGCATAGAAGAAGCTGCTCAACTTCGCTAATGTTACTTGTTTCAAATGCAATAAGATTGGCCACTTCTCAACTCATTACCCAACTGCCACATGTTACAACTGCGGGTAGAAATAAGAAATGTAGAATGAGTGCCTTTTTCCAAAGAAAGGATCTCAACGATAGGCTTTTGCCATAGAATAGATAACATCCACTTCTTCAGGTCAAAAGAGGAAGCAGATATTGCAAGAACATTATCCATCTATGTTACTCATATAAGGGTGTTATCTGATACATGGGCTTCCCATAGTTTTATTTCTTTTGATTTAATGAACAAACTAGACGTTAAGAATGTTATTTTTAGTAATCCACTTTGTTTGTTGAAACTAAATTAGGGTTCCGACAAATCTTAACACTATGTGTCCACAATCTACATGTTCCTATTTCTTGTTGAAATCATCTGTTTTTTTTTTTTGATTTGTTTGTTCTTGGAATCATGGGTTTGGGAGTGTTGTTGGAAATGGATTAGTAATCTAGTTTTGAGGCTGTCTTGGATTATGGTAGAAGAAGGGTCATGATAAAGGATGCAGTAAGAAGAAGCATTGGTATGCGTTGAGAAAAGCTTAATGAGTTAATAAGTAGTTTTCTGTAGAAGGTTTGATCCTTTATAGTACCTTAAGTTGGGGATTATCAGTCATATTTATTACAAAGGCAAACGGTTTTATAAGGTTATGTGTGGACTATCGGGAATTGAACAAGAAGACTATCAAGAATAAATACCCTTTACTGAGGATCGATGATATGTTTGACCAACTCCACTTCGCTCGAGTATTTTCTCAATTGGATCTTGCTATCAGTTCTTACCAATTAAGGATAGCAAAGAAGAGTGTGCCGATAATAAATTTTCGAAGTCCAAATAATTTTTACGAGTGGTTAGTTATGCCATTTAAGCTGATTAATGCACCTACTTATTTTGTGGGTTTAATGAATTAGGTATTTTGAGATGTTCTTAATAAAAAAAATTATCTTTATTGACGATGTTCTTATCTATTCGAAGATAGAGGAGAAGCATAAGTATCATCTCCGTTTTATACTCAGTACCTTAAAATCCAATGTGTTGAAAGCTAAGTTTTCTAAGTGTCATTTCTAGAAATCCAAAGTTAGCTTTCTGGGGCATATTGCTTCGGAAGAAGGCATATTAGTTGACCTAGCTAAAATTATTGTGACTCAAGAATGGAAGAAGCACGGAAGTACAATAGAAGTTAGAAGTTTCTTGGGATTGGCTAGTTTTTACTATAGGTTCAACAAAGACTTCTTGAAGATTGCGTATCATCTGAAAAAGCTTACAAAGAAAGATGTTAAGTTTATATGGATGCCTAAATGTGATCAAGCATTTATTAAATGAATGATAAGCTCACTTTCACTCCTATTTAAACCATTGCAGATGGGAGCGATGGCTTAACTGTGTATACGGATGCTTATGGATCCAGATTAGGAGCATTCTTCATGCAACAGGTAAAGTTATTGCCTATGTGAGTCGACAACTAAAGCCACAAGGGAAAAATTATGCTACACACAATTTGGAGCTTTTGGTTATTGACTTAGCACTTAAGATGTTGCAGCATTAACTTTTGGGTGAAAGTTTGAGTTATACCGGACCATAAATCCTAGAAATACCTTTTTTCCTAGAAGGAATTGAATTTGAGGCAGCAGAGATGGCTGAAGTTTCTTGCCTGTTATGATCTAGAAATTCATTATACCCCTAGGAAAGCAAACTCTATTGCGAATGCATTAAGTGGAAATGCAGCAATGGTTGCTAACTTTGAAGTTAAGGCAGTGTTAATGGAGAGGACTGCATCTAGTTAGGAGGTAGATGATATTTTGGGTCGACTTAAGAAGGGCGTTTAAGAAGGTATTGTTTCTACCTTTGTGATTGATCTTGGGGCGTATTTAAAATAAACCAGCATATATGCATTCCAAATGTTAATGGACTTAGGCAAGAAGTATTAGCTGAATGTTATCATTCAAAGTTATGTTTCCATCCAGGAGTGACCAAGATGTTCAAAGATATGAAAAAGGGTACTCCAGTGGAAATGGATGAAGCGAGATATGTCGATCTTTGTGGGTCAGTGTGCAAATAGCTAGCAGATTAAAAACAACCAACAAAAGATAGCTGGATTGCTTCAAACACTTAAGATCCCAAAATGGAAGTGGAAAAAATCACTATAGACTTTATTGATGGGCTTCTTAAGTAAAGAAGAGGGAAATAAAGCATTTGGGTTACAGTCGATCGACCGACCAAGAGTGCCCACTTCATTCATGTTAAGCCGAAAAAGATTGCAATAAGTCTGGTGAGTTTGTATGTGAAGGATATTATGAGGCTCCTTGGTATTCCTCGTAGTATTGCAAGTGATGGATACCTAGTAGTCACTAGCAGATTCTAGGAGGGACTACAAACTACTTTAGAGACGGACTTAAGTCTTTGTATAGCTTACCATATTCATATAGATGGGAAGACAGAAAGAGTGAATCAAATCTTTGGAAAAAAATTTGTGAGCTTGCATTCTTGACTTCAGGGGTTCTTAGGAGAACATTCACCCTTAGTCGAATTCACAACAATAGCTATCAGGCAAGCATTGGTATGGCCCTTTCGAATCTCTTTATGATCATCCATGTCGCTCTCTATTGTTCTGGGTTGATTCTGGAGATAGTCTTTTTCTTAGACCCATCATGTTCTTAGAAGCCAATAAGAAGAGATAAGAAAGGTGCAGGATCTGCAGAAGTGTTATGTGGATCGAAGGTGCAAAGATCAAGAGTTCCCAGTAGGAGATTCGATGTTTGTGAAAGTTTCTCCATTGAAAAGTGCTATGATTTTAGGAAATCAAGGAAGCCAGAACCTTGTTATATTAGCCTTTTCCTATACTGGACCAGATTGGTAGACTTGCATATAGAGTGAAGTTACCATATTAACTATAAGATGTGCACAACATATATCATGTATCTCATATACGTAAATATGTATACGATCCTTCAATGGTAGTAAAGCCAGCATAAAAACTTGATTTGGAAGTTTAGCCAAACTTAAGCATTCTTAGATGGCCCATTTGTATCATCACTCGAGATAAAAAAGTGATTGAGGGTGAAGGTTGTGAATCTTGCTAAGTTCTATGGAATGAAGACAATAGAGATTGTAATTGGAAAATCAATGACTATATTAGCGATTCTTATCTCAAATTGTTGTTCTATTGTTTGTATTTTTGTTGTATCTTTGTACTATGCTCACCAGTTGTGGTGGAGTCACTTTCTTTATGCATGTTTATTGAATGATATCATTTGGGTCTCTTTTGATACTTTTATTATGTGTTAATAATTTCAGAGACGAAATTTCTTGTAAGGAGAGGGATGTAATGACCCATAGCTTAGTCATTTTGAATTTGGATATTTAATATATTTAATAATATTTAATAATAGATTTTTTAACTCAAATAGACCTTTTCTTAGTAATAATTAATTTTCATAAAAGTTGTGTTAAAATTTGGTTTACAAAAATAAGCAGTTTGGAGAAAAATAAAAAATATGACCAAAAATCATTATTTGGATTTTTGATTTTTCAACCACAAAAAGTTGTCAAAATTTGTTGTGTACACTAATGTACTTATGTAAATATTTATATAAATGACATGTGCTTTTGTTAACATTATGATTTGATTTTAATTTGGTACAAAAATATACTTAAGATATTAATAAGAAATTTGACTTTTCTTTTTCATATAAATATATAACAAAGTACAAGGTATCATCACAAAGTATAATTGTATTTCTGAAGAGGGGATGGTGGAGTAGGGCCATGGACTTGCACATGGAGAAAGGAGGAGGATGCGGTGATCGGAAACCTTTGGGTGGAGGGTATGGAATATTACAATAAAGGGGGTATTTTGGAAAATTACCATCTTCATTTTCTATGAAAGAAGCACAACTTTCTCGTTTTCATTCATTGATTCATTTTCTTATTTACCTTCTTTTCCTTCTCTTCTCTCCATCCATGGAGTTTAGTTTGCAAAATTTCAAAAGTTGCTTCCTTTTTTCAGTTTTACTTAAGCAAAATTGCAAAATCTTCTTTCATTCTTCTCTACACCACTCCTTTGCTAAAATAAGACACAAAGCTCCCATTTTTAGCCAAGGCCTAGCCCTCTAGCCGCAAGGATAAACCATATTTTCCTCCTTTAGTACCTAAAAGTCAAGATTTCCAAAGCAAAATCTAGGTTCATGTGTGGTTTGCGATGTTGTGGTTGTTTGGTTAAAGTTCGTATTGATTTAGGTGAGTAAAGGCCACTTTAAAAACCAAGTTTTAAACTCTATTTTCTCTAATAAAATTAATTATTTACTTGTATTCTTAAGTGTTTATAATGATTACTCTTTGGTCTAGTTCCCGCTTGGAAGCGCATGATATATAGGCTGTTTGTAGGCTACTTGAAATGAAGTCGAACTGCTCATTGCAAATAGGTCGCTATGATACACTTTGAAGTGCATAATAAAGATTTTACATGGGACTTTTGTAGAGAGTCCCTAAATGGTTTCTCACCTATAATAATTCACTTTCATGTTATGTTGTTTATAAAAATGAAAGTATATGGCATGTAGCTAGTTTCTATGAAAATGTCGTCACAGCAACTATCGCTATACCGACACATTGAAATATCATATTTTTTGAAAACTTTTGTATGTGATTTCGTGCTTAGGTTTTACAAAAAACATATTTGGCTGTGTTTTAGCACTTTAAAAATGTTATTTGAACCAATTTTTAAAGCAATTTTGATTTATAAAACAAGTTTAGAAGTTAAGGTCCATATAGCGATAGTCGCCATGGACGCAGTTAAGAGATATTTGGTTTTCGTAAAGTATAAAAGGTCATTTACATTAAATATTTCATAATTTCTTGTCAAATAGGTTCATAAAGATTTTATAAGTATTTGGAAGGAATTTGGGGTTTTAAATATATTTTAAATTATTATTTTATCTTATAGTAAAGGGTTATTTTGAGATATTAATAATAAATTGTTTTAATTAATCATTTTAATAATGATGTTTAAGGTTAATTTATCAATTTAATGATGATTCTTGAAATTAATTAATCATTTTAAAAATAAATTTTAAGGTTAACTAATCATTTTAATAATGACGTTTAAAGTTAATTAATAACTTTAATAAAGTTGTTTAAAGTTAATATTTATGATGTGAAATCCAAACATAAATTGGGTTTTATAAGTTTAAATGTTTGATTCACTTATGGAAAGTAATTTCCATAAACAATATCGCTCATGTACGAATAATTTAGTCATATTCTTAGACTAAACATCGAGGTATAAAAACTCGTCTCCGTCTCGAAGGTTAAAAATGTTGTCAGGGAAACGCTTAGAGGTAGCATTACATCAACTTGCCCAAATTCATTTCCAATCGAAAGATAGTACAAGTTTGAAATCAATGAGTGGTTTGTAACAACCCGAAATTTTTTAATAAATATTTTTAATTCATTTTATTTAAAACTTTGATTTTTAATTATTTAAAATTTGGAATTTTGGAATTCTCCATTGTAATTTTGGATTTGTTTATAAATTATTTTCCAAATACAATAAAATAAACATTTTCTAAAAAATTTATATTTTGGTCAACTTAAAGTCAAAGTTTGACCACAGTTGACAATTTTAAATTTTAAATTTTAAATTCTAATCTTTTTCTTTTAAACTATATTTGATTCTGATGTTCGTGCTGCTTTTCACTTCGTGAATTCCGTTTTATACTTTTTAAATTTGATAACTTTCAGCGTTTTACACGCAATTATTTTCAACATTTTTCTGTTTATTTTCTTTTCTATATTTTTCTACTTCAATCCTATTTTTGATTTATTTTTTATTTTCTATTTTGTTTGTACTTTTTAATGTGATTTTTAATTGATTTTGGGGCTTGGAAATTCAAAGAGTCTTCGGTTTCTTTTCTTGGAAATCAAGTTAGGCCTCTTCATTTGGCTAGCCTTTCATTTCCACATCTCCTAGCCGTCCACCCCATAACCCTAGCCGCCGTTTCTATTTGCAAATCACGTACAAAAGTTTCTCACCTCATCTCAAAAATTCATTTGCGTCCAGATAAAAAATACAGTAAGTCGTGGCCTCCTCTTTCTCTTCTCTTTTCTTTTTTTTTTCTCTTCTATTTGTTTTGCTTGGCCACATCATGCTATTGTCGACCACCACTCCTCTCCACCACTAACATGATCAGCCTCCACCTCCTCACATCATTCCCATGTTATAGCCATGGCCATAGAAGAAAGCCTTCACCAAAATTGCAAATAACCCTAGCCGAGCCTTCCTTATGCATCCACTCCCCTATGTTTGTCTCGGCCTCAACACAAACTCCATCACCTAGCCATGACCATCCCATCTCCAAGCCTACTCAGATGTAACTTGACCAGATTTGACCCAAAGCCACACCATGGCCGAGCCACCTTGCATCTTGACCGAGCACAATTGCATAGGGCCAAGCCCAAAACTCCTCTTGATCCATTCTTTTGCCTCCACTTGACTTTTGCTTGCCATCCCCTTCATATTTCATCCCCTAGCCGTGCATAGGTGACCAAGGCCGAGCCTTTATGCCACAAATCAAATCATGGCCAAGCCATGTGGGTGATGGCTGAGCCATTTACATAGTGCCCGAGCCCACTTGTTGATTTAAACCAATTTTGCTTCACTTTGATTCACGTTTTGTTCATTGTTTTGATTTACAATATGATGTTGAATTATATTCTTATATATATTGTCTATTTTGGTTGTTACAACACTTGAATCTTAGCTCTCCATCCACTTGAATTTAATCGTGCTTTTCGTGCTTTGTGGAGTTTGGATTTGCATTTTGAATTTGATCTCTAGCTTTAGAGGTGAGTTATTCACTCTAGGAAATCGTACTTATATAAATGTTAAACAATGTCACTTGAATTATAATAGCTGATATGCTATGTGCTCACATCTGCTTATTATCTGATATTATATGATGATATTACCTGGTTTTATATCTGTTGCATCACCTGACATCAGATGATATGTTTTACTATTTATTTTATTTACTGTTTCTCACACTGCAAGTTCCATGTAGAATGGAATCACTATGGGTTGAAATGATACATACCCGAATGGACACTAGAATAAGGAAAAATCATTATAAGCTGGAATAACAGGCTCAAGCAATTTTTATTTATTTTGTTTGAATAGGGATTGCGGGTTTGAAATGATAGAACCCAGATTTTCTTTTTAAATTACGGATTGAAGTGATACATATCTGTATCACTTGACCTAGGTTAGATAATTATATATGAACCCTGGTTAATTTTAAATATTTTCTGAAGATTATTAAGTACTTTTGAAATTAAAAATATGAAATTTGAACTTCAACTGGATTTAAATGATTTAAATAAATGTTATAGTGATTTGTATAAGTTAAAATGTATAAGCAAATTAATGATTAAAATGTAAATTTTAATTTGATTTAATAACTGAAAATTTAGGGTTTAAATGGAATTTTAAGCTTAACTTAGTGATAAGAATATTTTATTTATGAAATAGGTATTTAAATAAAGTATTAGGTTATTTGTTAAATAAAAAGTTAAGCAATTTATAATATATTTAACTTAACAAACGAATTTTAATTTAAATTGGATATTTATTAATAAAATATTAATTTATTAAAATTATAATTTAAGTAATATCCAAATAAATAATTTTGAAAGACGAAATAAGTTTGATAAGTTAAAAATGAGAAAAGTTGAAGATATATTGTTTTAAAGGTTATGGTAAAACTTATAACAGAAATTGTAGCGTTTTAGAAATGTCGTGGTTTAATGATCTATGTGTTGAATATACTAAATATACCTATAGTAGCTTTTCTGATGTGTTGCAGTTTTTTAATTTGAACTATGTGTTGAATATACTAAATATACCTACAGTAGCATTTCTGAAGTGCTGTAGTTTCTGAATTTGAACTATGTGTTGAATATACTAAATATACTTGTAGTAGCATTTCTTAAGTGTTATAGTTTCTGAAATTGAACTATTTAGAATATACTAATATACCTATAGTAGCATTTTTTAAGTGCTACAGTTTCTGAAGTTGAACTTTTTTGCAGTACTAATATATCTACCGTAGCACTTTATAAGTGCTGCTGTTTTTGAAAAGTAAAATGTTTTAGATGTTGAAATTGAACGAATGAACTTAGAAAATGCTGAAATTCTGGAAATTGAATATTTGGTTTGGAAGGATAACTACTTCATATTTAAATGGTTTAAATAATTTTGATTTGGAATATAAACCATTTTTGAAATTTATAACCACGAGTAATAATAATGCTTGGTTGTTAAAGAGTCCTGGATCGGATATGGGCATACTCTCCGTCGATACCGAAACCCACTTTAACAATCGTGTATGTGGTGGAGATTTCAGAATGAAGCAGGATGGCGGAGACGTCCTTTGAGGTATGTACGTGGACCCGACTCCGATGAGTTGGCATAAGGTGGCTAAAATAGGAGCAATCAACGGGCTAATGAGGCCGCTCCTCTTATCGGACACGCTTCTTCGTATGCCTTTCTATTACTGTGTGATTGATTGGTGCGCACCTTTAAATTTTAGGAGTGTGGTTCGAGGTGGGCGGTAGTAGCTGCTACGCGCTACCACCGGTCCGAAAGTGCAATTACTTTATCTACCTTGCTATTGCCTAGCTGTGCTATGTCACCTACCCTAGCGCGCCTTGTACGATTTTGGTTTTGTTCCGTAGCCTATGGAGTATCCTCTGGTGGTTTCTCGATTAGGAGGGACTATGATACTGGATAGACTATCGGGACTATGTATATGTATAGGGGGATATTGGGTTACTCCTTAATGCTATTTTAAAGTAAGTTTACTTTACTTCTAGACATTATTATAATAGCGTATATTACTACATAATAAATAGTTTAACGGATCCTTAGAGGATGGACGGTCCCAAGCATCTTTTAAGTTACTTGTACATTTATTTTACAGTTCACTTGAGTTGGTTTACATTGTATAAGCATGTATGTCCTGACTGGAGTGTTTGTGTTTATTTTCTTACGCTCGGGTCAGCCCGGGTATTTCAGCTGTGGAATTCACCTTCTCGATCTAGGATTTGCTGGAGATCATCATTTATCTAGTTGCTATCTTTCATTTCATTATTTTCTATTCAGCTATTGTACTAGTGGACATTTATTTATTTGGGATTTCTGGTGTATTTACTTTTTGGGCTATGGTATTTTGCACTGTTTTGAGACTGTGTTTGAGACTGTGTTGTAATAGTTTAATGAACTACTACTGTTATTTTATTTCCGCTGTGAGTTATTCCGGTTTATCTATGTATGTGATTCTGTGATTGGTTTTATTTGCTCCAAATTATATTATAATCTACTGTTTTGAATTATTCAAGGTAGACATGTGTGGTTTTATTGTCGATTTGAATGTATTGCTTCGTTACAGTTGGTATCAGAGCCAGGTTTTGGGCAAACCTTAGCCTGCGGAGCAAAAACTCATTAGAGATAGGTAGAAATCCCTAGAATGAGTGAAGTCAATCTTGGAATCCTTTCTTTGTGAGAGAATGTATTTTAAAGTATAAAATGGTTTTTAAATTATTTTCAAGGGATTTTAAAAGTATTTTTATATAAAAACTTTTCTTGCTTTGAAATCAAAGTTTTCTAAACTTCCTTCTTTCTCTTATCCACCTTGTTAATAATGTCTTTGTTTAGGACATTCGTTCAAGTTGAATCTAATTTTATTTTATCTTATCTAATCTTGTCTTTGTTTCTCAATTACCTCCGTCCTAAAATTCATTCTTGATTTTTCAGGATGAGTCATAGGAACGCTAGAGGTAGTGGTCATGGTATTGCCCCAACTCCTAAACCTGTTGCACCAGTCAGGTACATTAAACTTTGTAAGGAATAAACTGAACTTGGTGGCACCAAGTTCGCCGGATCTGAGAGCATTATTGAGGTTTAACAGTGGTTAAAGGATTTGGAGAGGATTTTCACCGATCTAGAGATCACTAATTCCCAACAGCGTTAGTTGGTAGCTTGGCAATTGAAAGGAGCAGACTTGGATTGGTGGGAGTCCGTCACAGCCTACGCTACTGAGGCTGACATTTCTTAGGAACAATTTAGGTGTCATCTTCTGTTTGTTTTGAATTTGGTTCATTTTTCTCTTTTTGAAATCTGTCTTACGTTCTCTATCATAATTTAGGGATGCTTTTCTTGTGAAGTGAATGTCCCAGGCAGGAAAGTCTTAGCTGTATCGGGAATTCATGGATCTAAAACAAGGTGATATGTCTTTTGCTTAATATGAGAGGAAGTTCAATGAACTCTCTAAGTTTGGCCTTAATCTGATTGATACTCCTCTCAATAAGAATGAGAAGTTCATTGCTGGCGCCCGTCCGGAGTACTATGATTGTCTCATAGCTCATGTGCATAGTCCTTTCACCACTCTGATGGACATGGCCATTAGATATGAGAATCCTACTTCTAAGGATCCTCCAGTTGCTCGTTCTGCTCCATCTCGGTCATTTTTTGGTAATCCTAGGTAGAGCAAGCCGAACTTTCACCATCACAAGAAGAATCGGAACAAGACTCCAGGGTTGGGATCATCTTCTTCGTAGAGGCAGTCTGTAGACCTGTCTGCCATCACCTGTTTTATATGCAATCAAAAGGGACACTATGCTAATAGCTGTCCTACTTTAGTTGGTGATGCTAACCCTCCTCCAGCTCAATTGACCAGGCGTGATATCTGTCACATTTGTCTGCAGCCTGTCCATTTCAAGAAGGACTGCCCTACTCAGCAGAAGGGCAAGTCATCAGGTATTTTTGCTGTTACTTCTGCTTCTTGCCCAGCTCCACCACCTGCACTTGCTTCTGCTTCTAGTGATAATCAAGGTACACTTCAGGGTACTTTTTCTTTGTTTAATTTTCCTATTCGTGTTCTCTTTGATACTGGAGCTTCCCATAGCTTTATCTCTGTGGATCTTAGTAATAAATTTGAGCATCTTCTTTCCCCTTAGTTGGCTCCTGTGCCTTTGTGGGTTTCAAATCCTATTGGTGGTCCTGCGAACCTTAGTAGGATTTGTAGAAATGTGAAACTCTTCTATTATGGTTATCGGTTCTCTGGTGATTTCTATGTTCTGGGTTTTGATGCTTTTGATCTATTGCTTGGGGGTGATTGGATGAAGAGGCATGATGGCTTTATCTCTTGTAGTACTTGAAATGTTTCTCTTGTTGGTGATAAAGGTGGTTCTTTGGTGATTCAGTGTTGTTTTCCCTAGGATTTTGCTGGCATCTTTATTTATTCTCTTGATGCTTCTCCTAGTGATATTCATTCGACTCTTGTAGTCAAAGTCTATCCCGATGTATTTGGTGAAGTCGCTTCTTCCCTCCTAAGCGGGAAATTGATTTCCGTATTAATCTTATTCCTGGAGCTTGACCTGTAATTCTTCTACGCAGAAGAATGGCACCCCGTGAGAAGGTGGAGCTGAGGAAGCAAATTGAGGACTTGTTCTTCAAGGGTCTAATCAGACCTAGCCATTCAGAATAGGGAGCAGTAGTGGTTTTCATCACTAATTCCGATGGTTCTTTGAGGATGTGTATTGATTATAGGGAGTTGAACAAGCTCACTATGAGGAACAGATATCCTATTCCTCGCATCAATGATATGTTTGATCAGCTCCATGGAGCTACTGTTTTTTCTCAGCTTGATCTTGCCACAGGTTGCCACCAGCTCAGAGTTGCTGAGGAAAGTATCCCTAAGACTACTTTCCATACTGAGAATGGTTTCTATGAATGGTTAGTTATGCCTTTTGGTTTGATTAACGCTCCTGATTTCTTTGTTGATTTGATGAATCATGTTTTTCGTGATGTGCTTAATAAGTTTGTTCTAGTCTTTGTTGATGGTATCCTTGTCTTCTCTAAGAAAAGGGAAGAGCATGAGTCACATTTGAAATTTGTTCTGGGGACTCTTAGAAATCATCAGTTGAAGGCTAAATTTTCGATATGCCATTTCTGGAGGGATGAAGTCCGGTTTCTTGGGCATATTAATTATAGAAATGGAGTTTTTGTTGATCTAATCAAGATCGCTACGATCAATGTAAGTCTTTCCTTTCTTTTCCTTCTACTTTGGGATCATTCTATCTTTTCTGTGGTCCTTATTTCTCCCTTTTCTGTTACAGGATTGGGAAACTCCTAGAACTCCAACTGATATTCACAGTTTTTTAGGCCTTGCCGGTTGTTATCAGAGATTCATTGAGAACTTTACTTGGATTTCTGCACCTCTCACTGCTTTAACTTGAAAGAATGCTAAGTTTATATGGAGTGATAAGTGTGAAGCTGCATTCAATGAGTTGAAGCGTAAACTTACTTCTGTGCCATTTCTTACCGTTCTGAATGGAAATGAGGGATTAACGGTATACACCGATGCTTGTCGTGAGGGTTTGGGATCTGTTCTAATGCAAGATAGGAGGGTGACTACTTATGCCAGTCGCTAATTGAAGACCCATGAGGCTAATTATGTAGCCCATGATCTGGAATTGCTTGTTGTGGTCTTTGCCTTGAAGCTTTGGAGGCATCATCTTTTGGGTGCTAAGTGTGAGCTCTTTACTGATCATCAGTCCCTGAAATATAACTTCACCCAAAAGGATTTGAATCAGCGTCAAGTTCGGTGGCTCGAGTTTCTTTCTTCTTATGATCTTGACATTAGCTATACCCTTGGGAAAGCTAATGTTGTGGCTAATGCTTTGAGTAGGAAGAAGGCCATGTTATGTCGGCTTGTTGTTTCTTCTTCTACTCTTTTGGACCGTATCATTGCTAAGCAGGATGAGGATGAGATGCTTAGGTATATGAAGGAGAGGGTTCGTAGCAGAGTTGGTGGTAGTAGTCCTGATGGTAGTGGAGCTTAGATCGATGATAAAGGTATTTTGAGGATTAATAATCGGATTTGTGCCCCGAATGTTGATGGATTAAGGCTAGAGTTACTTTGGGAACATCATCGATCCAGACTTTCTATTCATCCTGGTGTGACAAAGATGTATCGGGACATGAAGAAGCTTTATTGGTGGAGAGGTATGAGGCGAGGTATCTCCATCTTTGTTAGTAGGCGTGCGACTTGTCAGCAAGTCAAGGCAGATCATCAAAAGACCCCTGATTTATTGCAGCCCCTTGAGGTTCCCAATTGGAAATGGGAATAGGTTTCCATGGATTTTGTTGATGGTTTACCGAGGACTCGGAGGGGTAATGAGAATATTTGGGTTATTGTGGATAGATTGACCAAATCAGCTCATTTCATTCCAGTCAAATCTACCCGTTCTGCTTCTAGTCTGGCTGAGATATATATGAAGGAGGTTATTCGTCTCCATGGTGTTCCTATCAGCATTATTTGTGATCGGGATCCTATCTTTACTAGTCAGTTTTGGAAAGCTCTTTAGGGATCGTTGCGTACTCATCTGAATCTGAGCACTGCTTACCATCCGCAGACCGACGATCAAACAGAACGAGTGAATCAGATTTTAAAGGATCTTCTTCGTGCTTGTGTTCTTGATTATGGAGGATCTTGGGAAAACCATCTACATCTTGTTGAATTCACCTATAACAATAGTTATCGGGTATATTTTCAATCTTCTATTTTGATCTTATCTTAATCTTTTATCTATCCCATTCCGTCTTTGAATTCAGGCTAGTATTGAAATGTCTCTATTTGCTGCGCTTTACGGAAGACCTTGTAGATCTCCATCTTGCTGGATTGAATCCATTAATCGTTTGATTCTTGGTCCTGATCTGATTTTGGAAGCTTTTGAGACGATTGAGGAGATTAAAAAGAAGATGAGGATTGCTCAGGATAGGCAGAAGAAGTATGCTGATTGGCGTAGGAGGAGTTTGGAGTTTGATGTTGGTGATTTGGTTTTCCTTAAAGTCTACCCCTTAAGGAATGTGATTCGGTTTGGTCGTAGAGGGAAGCTTGCTCCTAGGTTTGTTGGTCATTTCCATATCTCCGAGAGGATTGGTTCTTTAGCTTATAATCTGGATTTGCTCGAGAAATTTTTTGGAGTGCATAACGTATTCCATGTTTCGCATCTTTGTCGATATCTGCATGATCCATCTCTTATTGTCCAGCCTTCTGCTCTCGAGAGTTTGGACATTGAGCCTAATATGACTGTTGAGAGGAAGCCACTTCGTATTATCGAAAGAGGTATGAAGTAGCTGAGAAGGAAATCTGTCAGCCTGGTCAAAATGCAGTGGAGTACAGATGATCGGGATTGCACCTGGGAGACGGAGGAGGCATGCGTGCTTCGAATTTGAAATTTTTTGTTTCAGTTATTATTTGCTTTCTATCTTGTCTTTCCTTGTTTTCGTATCTCATTCCTTTTCGGAGAAAAAAAGTTTGGGTGGGGGAGAGTGTAACAACCCAACATTTCTAATAATATTTTCAATTAATTTTATTTAAAACTTTGATTTTTAATTATTTAAAATTTGGAATTTTGGAATTTTCCAATGAAATTTTGGAATTTGCAATAAAATAAACATTTTCTGAAATTTTTATACTTTGGTCAACTGAAAGTCAAAGGCCATAGGTGAAAATATTAGATTTGAAAATTTAAATTCTAATATTTTTCTTTTAAACTATATTTGATTCTGATGATCGTACTGCTTTTCTTTTCGTGAAATTCTGTTTTATACTTTTCAAATTTGATAACTTTCAACGTTTTACACGCGATTATTTTCAGCATTTTTCTGTTTATTTTCTATTCTGTATTTTTTAGTTCAATCCTATTTTATATTTAGTTTCTATTTTATATTTTGTTTGGACATTTTAATGTGATTTTTATTTCATTTTTATTTGATTTTTGGGCTTGGAAATTCAAAGAGTCCTCGGTTTCTTTTCTTGGAAATCAAGTTAGGCCTCTTCATTTGCCTAGCCTTTCATTTCCACATCTCCTTGCCGTCCACCCCATAACCTTAGCTGCTACTTCTATTTGCAAATCACATACAAAAGTTTCTCGCCTCATCTTAAAAATATATTTGCGTCTAGAGAAAAAATACAGTAAGTCATGGCCTCCTCTTTCTCTTCTCTTTTTTTCTCTTCTATTTGTTTTTCTCGACCACACCATGCTATTGCCGGCCACCACTCCTCTCCACCACCAACATGATCGGCCTCCACCTCCTCAAATCATCCCCATGCCATAGCCGTGGCCATAGAACAAAAGCCCTTCACCAAATTTGCAAATAACCCTAGCCGAGCCTTCCTTATGCATCCACTCCTCTTTGTTTGTCTCAGCCTCAACACAAACTCCATCACCTAGCCGTGACCATCCCATCTCCAAGCCTATTCAGATGTGCCTTAACTAGATCTGACCCAAAGCCACACCATGGCCAAGCAACCTTGCATCTTGATCGAGCACAATTGCATACGGCCGAGCCCAAAACTCCTCTTGATCCATGCCTTTGCCTCCACTTGACTTTTGCTTGCTATCCACTTCATATTTCATCCCCTAGCCGTGCATAGATCACCAAGGCCTAGCCTTTATGCCACAAATCAGATCATGGCTGAGCCATGTGGGGTGATGGCTGAGCCATTTACATAGTGGCTGAGCCCACTTGTTGATTTAAACCAATATTTCTTCACTTTGATTCATGTTTTATTCATTGTTTTAATTAACAATATGATGTCGGGTTATATTCTTATGTACATTGTATTTTTTGGTTGTTACAAGACTAGAATCTTGGCTCTCCATCCACTCGAATCTGATCGTGCTTTTCTTGCTTTGCGGAGTTTGGATTTAGGTTTTGAATTTGATCTCTAGCTTCAGAGGTGAGTTATTCACTCTAGACAGTCGTACTTATGCAAATGTGAAACGATGTCACTTGAATTGTAATAGTTGATATACTATATGCTCACATATGCTTGTTATCTGACATTATATGATGATATTACCTTGTTTTATATCTGTTGCATCACCTAACATCAGATGATATGTTTTACTGTTTGTTTTATTTACTGTTTCTCATATGGCAAGTTCCCTGTAGAACAGAATCACTATGGGTTGAAATGATACATACCCGAATGGATATTAGAATAAGGAAAAATCGTTATGAGCTAAAATGATAGGCTCAAGCGATTTTTATTTATTTTGTTTGACTTGGGATTGCAGGTTTGAAATGATTGATCCCGGATTTTCTTTTTAAATGACAGATTGAAATGATACACATTTGTATCACTTGACCTAGGTTAGATAATTATATACAAATCCGTGGTTAATTTTAAATGTTTTCTGAAGATTATTAAGTATTTTTGAAATTAAAATTATGGAATATTAACTTCAATTGGATTTAAATGATTTAAATAAATGTTATAGTGATTTCTATATGTTAAAACGTATAAACAAATTAATGATTAAAATGTAAATTTTGATTTGACTTAATAATTGAAAATTTAGGGTTTAAAAGGAATTTTAAAGTTAACTTAGTGATAAGAATATTTTATTTATGAAATGTGTATTTTAAATAAAGTATTAGATTATTTGTAAAATAAAAAGTTAAGCAATTTATAATGTATTTAACTTAACAAATGAATTTTAATTTAAATTGGATATTTATTAATAAAATGTTATTTTATTAAAATTACAAGTTAAGTAATATCCAAATAAATAATTTTGAAAGGTGAAATAAGTTTCATAAGTTAAAAATGAGAAAAGTTGAAGATATATTGTTTTAAAGGGTACAGTAAACTTATAACAAAAATTGTAGCGTTTCAGAAATGCTGTGGTTTAATGAACTATGTGTTGAATATACTAAATATACCTATAGTAGCATTTCTGAAGTGCTGCAGTTTCTCAATTTGAACTATGTGTTGAATATACTAAATATACCTACAGTAGCATTTCTGAAGTGTTGCAGTTTCTGAATTTGAACTATGTGTTGATTATACTAAATATACCTACAGTAGCATTTCTAAAGTGCTGCAGTTTCTGAATTTGAACTGTTTTGAATATACTAAATATACCTAAGTAGCATTTTTAAAGTGCTGTAGTTTTTGAAATTGAACAGATTTTGCAATAATAATATATCTACTGTAGCACTTTATAAGTGCTGTAGTTTTTGAAAAAGACAATGTTTTGAAATGTTGAAATTGAACGGATGAACTTAGAAAATGCTGAAATTCTGAAAATTGAATATTTGATTTGGAAGGATAACTACTTCATATTTAAGTGGTTTAAATGGATTATTTTGATTTGGAATATAAACCATTTTTGAAATTTATAACCATGGGTAATAATAACGCTTGGTTGTTAAAGAGTCCAGGATAGGATATGGGCATACTCTCAATCGATACCGGAAACCACTTTAACAACCATGTACGCGGTGGAAATTTCAGAATGAAGTAGGATGGTGGCGACGTCCTTTGAGGAGTGTATGTGGAGCCGACTCCCGTGAGTTGGCATAAGGTGGCTAAAACATGAGCAATCGACGGGCTAATGAGGTCGCTCCTCTTATCGAACACACTTCGTCATATGTCATTCTATTACTTTGTGATTGATTGGTGCGCACCTTTGATTTTAGGAGTGTGGTTCGAGGTGGGCGGTAGTAGCTGCTACGTGTTACCATCGATTCGGAATTGAAATTGGTATATCTACCCTGGCATTGCCTATTTGTGCCCTGTCACCTACCATAGCGTGCCTTGTACGATTTTGGTTTTGTGCCGTAGCCTGTGGAGTATCCTCTGGTGGCTTCCCGATCAGGAGGGACTATGATACTGGATAGACTACTGGGACTATATATGTGTTAAGAGGGATACTGGGTAACTTCTTAACGGTATTTTAAAGTAAGTTTACTTTACTTCTAAACATTATTATAATAGCATATATTACTACATAGTAAATAGTTTAACGGATCCTTAGAGGATGGGCGGTCCCAAGCATCCTTTAATTTACTTGTACATTTATTTTACAGTTCACTTGAGTTTGTTTACATTGTATAAGTATATACGTCCTGACTCGAGTGTTTGTGTTTATTTTCTTACGCTTAGGTCAGCCTGAGTATTTCAGCTTTGGAATTCACCTTCTCGAGCTAGGATTTGCTGGAGATCATCATTTATCTAGTTGCTATCTTTTATTTCAGTATTTTCTATTCTGCTATTGTACTAGTGGACATTTATGAATCTAGGATTTCTAATGTATTTACTTTTCGGACTATGGTATTTTTGTACTGTTTTGAGACTGTGTTGTCGTAGCTTCATGAACTACTACTGTTATTTTATTTGCTCCAAATTATATTACAATCTACTATTTTGAATTATTCAAGTTAGACATGTGTGGTTTTATTGTCGATTTGAATGGTCCAAAATAGTGGATCGTTACATGGTTAGAGTATGAGATTTAATTTTATATACGATAATTTTGTTTATTCCCAGTAATTGGTTTACTAACGAGCAATTCCCTTATATTTTTCTCTTTCTTCATTCTAAGACAATTTATTACCCATTTGAGCGTTGGTTTCCTTTGTTGGAAATGAGTAAAACCAAAGTGCGAGTAGGCTTCAAGCTATGTGGGGTTACTCCCATTAAAGTATCTTCACATCTACTCTAGATTTGATTCGATTGTATGTGCATTAAGATGTGAAATACGTGGATACTCGGTAAGGTTAGTGGGTCCGTCTTGTAATTTTCCAAGAGCCATAGTAGTTCTCAAGTATATTTCTAGAGGCATACATTCGGTGAGGGGGTGCATCCTCTTAGTTGTTATTGAAAAATCTCCCTTCCCTTGTTTTTGATTCAAACCTTTGAATTTATTTCTTTCTTAATTGTATTGAGAACTTGTCTCATGCACTTCACGATGTTTAATTATTTATATCCGTTCTTTTATGCTTAGATGTTATTCTTCTGAGAGGAAACCCATTTCGTGTTTTGCGGCATGGTGTCGCATGTTATTTATGTATTTCACTTTTATTTGGAGTTCACTCATACCAAACTAATTATCTAACATGAGTTGTTTATTTTCCCTAAAATCTCGGGGACTCGTTTATATTTGATTAGTCCGATAATGACAGGTTTCTTTGGGCTCTTTTGAAGATGATGGACAAGCAAATGGCTCCTTATCAATCTAGCTATTTATTTCTATTGTTATGTATGTTTATGTATATATGTATGTATCAGCATGTGTAAGGGGATGTTATTATGACTTCCTAGGTCAATAGTAGTAGTACTTTTGTTGAAACTCTGATAACTCCATGTTAAGGAGTAACCATATGTATTATCTTATTGTTATATTATATATAGTCGTTCTGTTGTTAGTTTTTTCATTCTATTTCTTTTATTTTACCCCATGACAACTCGCCTTTCAAATGCTTGGGCAATGGCATACGAATAGCGTGAATGTAATAAGTGTCATTCCCAAGGGTCAGAAAGGTATGTCATCACACAATAGATATACATAATTATACTACCCATTCATTTTTCATTTACTCTTTCAATGCTTGGAAAAATATCCATATACTTATTTTGATGACATAAGTATATTCACAAATACTGCACTTTCGATATTTAGAAAACATTTTTATATTCTTATCTCAACGACGTAAGTATACTCATAAATCATTTTACTTCCAATACTTAGGAAACATTTACATTTTCCCAAAATCATATTTAAATGGGCTAATAAAAATTTGTTTAAAAACATTGCTACTATATATCGAAATCACTTCACTTTTGGTTTATGTAAATTGATATGGAAATTAGACCTACTATACTTACCACCACTTTTTGATTTCAAACAGTACCATCCCTCGATTAATAATGAAATTAGACAAGTAGAAAACTATTCTTCGCTTGACATACATCCTTAGTTCTCAAGATACATACAAGTTCTCATGCCTCGAAATTTGGTGTTTAGTATGAAAAGAATACTTTCCATACCATCATAAATTATAAAGATCAATTATGGAAATCCAATCTTCGATTCTTATCACGCTTTTGATATTTTGACTTACCCTGTCCCTCCGTAGAAATGAAGCCAGTTAAATTAGATCCTAGGAAATCCAATTCAAGACAGATAGAGGTTCACTCTGCTCATCGGCTTGTAGTGCCAACTATAGAACTACTTAATTCAATAATAACCAAGTTCTGATATGGAAATAATACTTAATATACTAAGCATCAATCTTTGATTTCAAACTTGAACTTTACTTTGGATAATAATGAGGGTATTCAAGTTGAGGTATTATTACCTCTAAAATCTTGACTTGACAACATTCTTATCTTTCAAGATAGATAGAACTTTCCCTACCTCGAAGCTTGATGTCAGTATAAGATTTCACAAATTCCATGTATTATTACATTTAAAACAAAGAGAGTTATATACTAAACTCCTTTTTCCCCTTTCCAAAATCATTTGCTAAAATTTGAATACTGGTTTCTCTTAAACCCTTATAAATCAATTGAAAATTTCATATAAAATCTCACCTATAATCTTTTGTTTAAATCCACATTTGATTTGACAAGATATGATATTTTGCTTCTTAAAAGTACCAGTAATTTTTTTATATTAATTAATCCTCTAAATCAAATATATATATATATATATATACACATTTCAAACCTCCTTTAGAAATACTTTTAAACTAAGTTTAAACTTCCATTCGGACATAACTTAAAAGCCACTACCTTTAAAGAGAATATGACTTTGAAAAGCAAGGGGATTTCTTTAAATAATCTGCTTGTTTAAACATCTCAAATTAAATCCTTATATATCTCAAATCTCTTTAAACATTTATATGTAGAACATTACTTTAAAACAATTCCTTAATATTGTTTCAAAAACTCCTTTATAAAATAAACAAATTTGTAATACGAAAATCCTTTACTTTAAAATTATTAAATACCATTTAAAAATAATTTTAAAACCTAAAATTCTTTTCAAGTTCCTAAATAACCCTTATAAATCATATTTAAAATATCTATTACAATCATAGTTATCCGAAATTGCATCTATGGCGACTATCGCTATACGGACCAAAAACTCTTGAAACTTTGTTTTATAAATCAATAGCTCTTGAACTCCAATTCTTTCTATATTTTATACTATTACAAGTATAAATTTTTTTTACTTCAAATAAAAGTTAAAGTCGATTAAATATTCATAAGCGTTATCTTTTCAATACTCAAAAGATGCTTGGCAATCTCCTTAGCACATCATCAATTGTAATTCACATCTACATTAAAGAAGTCAAGTTTTAGGTCATATAATAATTCTCAACTTCACATCACAAGAAGCATATAAAATCGTATATACAATATTATATGCATGAAAACACAATATTCAAACACGAATAAAATACATGACATTAAATTGCTTCTATATCGACTATCATTATGCAAACACTTCCGTTTCAAGTCCAAGTCCTCTACTAATCCTTATATGCCGTTACATATGCTCAAAATACATGCCGAAGTCCATAGTCCATATTACATCCCATCGTATTTACATTTGCTTTACAATATAAGTCCATATTCCACTTTAATTACATATGCCATTACATATACTATGTAGACCAACACATCAACGTGCTTTCCAAAGCATTAGAGACATACATAAAAAAATTGCTTTCCAAAGAAAGCATCGACATCATAATATATTCAAGAAAATCATACATACATACATAAGTATGTATTTATATATAAAAAACACCAACACAAGCATCATTTATATCCAATATATATACATTAAGATAGGAGTTTTTAAGATTAGAAATCTCACTTTCAAATCATGTTAACCCCAAGTACAAGCTTCTTAGAAACTAGGATGACTTCTGTTAAAGGGCATTTTGGCCCGGTTACAAAACGACAGTCGAAGACATTATTATCAGCGCTAGACAAGATTTTGACCTTGAAGAGCCTGGAGGTGTTAGCAAGTTGTCAGGCCCATTAAAGGGACGTTCGGTATTGAATATCGTTCGGCACCTAAAGAACGCTCGGCATCCAAGCTTCGCTCGGCATCAGAAGAATGCTCGGCCTCAGAAGAATGCTCGGCCTCAGAAGAACGTTCGGCATTCCAGCTTCGTTCGGCCTAGGAACATCGTTCGGCTAAAGGGTATCGTTCGGCTAAAGGGTATCGTTCGGCTAAAGGGTATCGTTCGGCTAAAGGGTACGTTCGGCGAACCTCGATTGTTCGGCATCCAGCTTGGTTCGGCAACCTTGGATCGCTCGGCACTCCAACTTCGTTCGACATGAGAGCATCATTCGGCGCCATTGCCTTGGCTCGGCATCTTACCATTCGGCCTCCCTGGTTCGGTACACGGAGCTTACTCCCTTTGGGCCGTTTACTCTATTTGGACCGAGCTATTCAGCTACCAGGCCCACCAGGAAAGTCCAACCCACCTTCGTCTATAAATAGAGGGGCAGGGGCACAGTGAAATGGACCTTTTTTGGGGAACACTGGGGAGACTCTGCCATTTTCTTTACTCTCCTCTCTTTTCCAAACTTGTATTCAAGCGAGTGATTTACGGATTGTATCCGTATTCAAGTAATTGAGAAAGCAATAAAGATTAAACTCAAAGTGGACGTAGGCTATTACGCCGAACCACTATAAATCTGGTGTTCTCGTTTTTATTATTCTTTTTGCATTGAATTACACTATTTTTTAGTTCTAACTCACTCTCTTCATTAATCTCTCTACATAACTCTACTCAAGGGTGTTAGTGACCAATTTTGGCACTAACATTTTGGTGCTTTCACTGAGAATTGAATTCTCAGCTTGATTGGATCTGATCGTCTACTAGTGGATTTCCATATTCGCGAGATAGATCCAGTTGTCTACTAGAAAGCTTCCTATTCTACTCAGATTTGAAAGAAATCTAAAGGAAGCTGATAGCCGTAGATTGGATTGACTGATGTATGCAAGGTTCGGGGATTAGACGTTGAAGTTTGCACTCAAGTTGAATGAAGGCCGACCCACCTCTGAAGGCAATTCAGTCAATCCCCCAGAAGTGGCATGCCGAATGCTCCATAAGAGGCATGCCGAACGCTCCAGAAAGGCATGCCGAACGCTCCAGAAAGGCATGCCGAACGCTCCAGAAAAGGCATTGGCCGAGCGCTCCAGAAAGGCATGCCGAACGCTCCAGAAAGGCATGCCGAACGCTCCAGAAGAGGCATGCCGAACGCTCCAGAAAGGCATGCCGAACGCTCCAGAAAGGCATGCCGAACGCTCCAGAAAAGGCATTGGCCGAGCACTCCATGCCGACCCACTTTGGCCGAACCATTTTGGCCGAACACTCCAGAAAAGGCGTATGCCGATCGCCCCAGAAAAGGAGTATGCCGAACACTCCAGGCCGATCCATACATCCGAATGCCGATAATACCTCCAGGCCGAACAGAAAGAAGGCCGAACAGAAATTTGGCCGAGCAGAAAGAAGGCCGAACAGAAATTTGGCCGAGCAGAAATTTGGCCGAACAGAAATTTGGCCGAATAGAAATTAGGCCGAGCAGAAATTTGGCCGAGTAGAAATTTGGCCGAACAGAAAGAAGGCCGAATAGAAATTTAGGCCGAACGACATCAGAATGTCGAACACCTCTGTAATGCCGAACGGTATTGTATGCCGAACAACTCGGTAATGCCAAACAGTGTGGATGCCGAACACTATGGAATGCCGAACAGTGTGAAGGCCGAACGCTCTCTAAATGCCGAGCGCTCTCTAATGCCGAATGACCCCTATTTTCAGAAAAAAAAATATTTTCGGGTACGACCCAAATTTCCAAAAAAGAGGCTAGGGCAGTGCCTCCAAATATTGAATTCAAAACTCAACTTAATAAAGGAACATCCTATCTACTTCCCTTACATTCCCTGGTCGGCCAGGGCATAGAGGATCTAGCGACATCTTCTAAACGACAACAAGGGAACGGACAAACTACCGCTACTCAAACGATACACTCAAAGGGATACCATACTGATCACCCTTGAGGAGAATCGACCTCCATATATATTTTGGAAGCCAGCTACCTGGAGAGCCTCCTACGACCATGGATCGTTTCTATGATAAAAATGAATCTAAACCAAAGTGTGGAGTGAAAGTGCGGTGTGTATACAATTATATGTGCTAATATAGTATACACGGATCGTGTAATATGGATTACAATACAAATGCGGAAATAGATGATAATAGCATAGTAAATAAAAAATAGAAAAATCACACCAGAGATTTTTATATTGGTTCGGAGCACCGTCCTACGTCCAGTCCCAGACTTCTATCTGGATTTTCACTATTAACTTCCTCGCTTCACCCGGAGGAACAGGTTTACAACACCCAAACAGCCGAACGGGATTTCACGCCTCTAATACACTGAGGACTTCAACACTTGCCTCTTACAACACAGAGGACTTCAACAAAAGAGAAAATACAATTGTTGTTGACAACTTGTGTTCTTGAAAACACGGATTTGTCACTAGCAGTACACCCTTCCTATAATCTTATCCTCAAAGTATGCGAAATGTTGTTTTGAAAAGATTAAGGAAAGTATATTACTTATTGAATCAAAGGATATGAAATAGTTTCAATGATTCAATAAATAATTGAGAGTTTTTAGAATGCAGGAGTATGTATAAAGTAAGATCAGAGATTAGACTAAAAAGAATATAAAATCATGTGTTTAATCAACGAATTGGATGAGTTTATATAGATAAGAATGGTTGTAACTCTTTGCCATTAAGAGATATGCTCTTTGGTGAAAGGTAAGAGATGCAACCTTTGGAGAAGAGAAGTGTCTTTTGGAAAAATTGCTTTCTGTTTAAAAACGGTCGACAGGTTAAAAAGTGACCAGTAGACAGGAATTTAAATATATATACGTTATGTGTGTGTGTGCACGTTAAGTGTGCAAATTATGCAGGAACGGTCGACCGCCTATATTGTGACCGGTCGACCGGTCCCTGTAAAGTTGCACACTGAATGTGCAACTACATTCTAATCGTATATATATTAATTTTCTTGAAAATGCATGACTATTTGAGGATAGATTTTAACAAGTTTAATATCAAATAATCAATCTATAATCTAGAGTAACATATGTAGCTCTAATGACCTTGTATTGTCGATCGCCTTTTAGTTATTTGTCAGAAATCAAAACTTTCATAAAACTTGTGACACAACATTCTCCCCCTTTTTGATTGATGACAATATATCTGCAAATCTGAATCTCCCCTTGAGTATGTGATCTCTCCCTCTTTGAATTCTTATATGTATGTTCCTGCAAGCAATTGTTAGCCCTTTCTCCCCCTTTGTCATCGACAAAAAAGAGTAACAGATACTAGAATAGTAGAATGAATATGATATGCATAGCAAAATAAATCATTAACACATCCAAAACATAATAGAGTATACTACAGAACATAATGTCAAATGAAAAACAAGAATAACGACACTATTTAGTACAAGTGTCGATGAATGTTTTTAAAGTGCTAAACCATAATAGAATCTAGGATGAAGCAGATCGTATCTCCTCTTCATCATCCTCATCGTCGTCATCGTCATCATCTTCTTCTTCTTCGTCATCATTGTTCCCTCTAGATGATTCTCCATGTCCATGACCACTCATACCTGTAGACTCGTCAGATGATGTCCAGGTGAAAACTGGAGCAGCAGGACGTTTTCCTGGGTCTTGTGCCTAAACAGAGGTGGATGTGGAACATGATATAGCATCCCATAGCATACCAAAGAATGACTTGACCTTATTGAAGCGCTTATCGATTTTAGAGTCCATGCGCTTGAGACGTGATTCAAGCAAAAATTGGTTACGCGCAATTGTTTCAAGTGATTCTTTTGTAGATGACTTTGATTTTAATAGTTTTACTTCATCGGAACGAGGACGAGAGGAAGTTGCTCGTTGTTTCCTTGGTCCTCTTTGTTGCCATTCTTCAAAAGGCATAATCTCAAGATAAGGTGGAGGAAGCTTCATTCGTTTGATGGTTATGGAATCAATGCATTTTGGTTTTGAGGTTGCAGAATCCGGAGGATTGACCCCACAAGCTAACAAAAGTCGCATGATATATTCATTGTAGAAGAAATGAGGCCGTGTTGAGTTATTTACCTTGAGAATTTCATCAAAAAGCATGTGAACCCAATTGATTTGGATTTCACCATAAATAGCATAGAGTGCTTTGAAGTTTTCTTTATATACTGCATCATAATTTCCAAGTCTAGGAAAAAGAGAATGCATCAAAACACGATGAAGTAGTCTGGCTGTCGGTCGAAGTCCAATAGACTTAGTGCCATCACTATTGTCTTCTATGAACTGATGACTGGTACTATTTCGAGTGAAGACTTCGCAGAAGTTAGATGAAAACTCTTCGCCTCGATTTGGTATACCTAGTATAGAGGCAATTCTAGCATGAGTAAGAAAAATTTGCTTGCCACAGACCACAGATCAGATGACGCCGTTTGAATTATCAGGTTGATACTCATCAAGATTCATGTTGGCGTAAAACAATTTGATCATCAAATGATTTATCTCCACACTATTTTCTGAAAAATCTATTAATGGAGTAATGTTGGAATTATTGGCTAACCTTCGAACTCCATAAGCCGTGAAATCATCAAATTTGATGAAAGAGCCTGGATGAAACTTGTAATTTGTCATCTGATTCCATCTTGTTACAGCAATTGGACTTTGAAGCCATTTTTTGACGGAGATGGTAGGAGATGAAGTTTCAGAGGTTGCTCCTTTCTTGGATTTCTTTTGAGGAGGAGCCATTGTTGGAGGATTTGAGATTTGGGAATTGAAAATAGGAAACTAGGGTTTGTGATTTTGGGTAAAAGAACAGCTTGAGTAAAAAGTGAAAGAGGGTAGAGGAAAAAATGACGCATAGTTATATATAAAAACTGAAAATACGTCAACCGGTCGACCTATGAAATATGGCCGGTCGACCGTTTTCAACCAGAGAGCAAATGGTCGACCGGCTATAATAGGGGCGGTCGACCGGTACTGGTCTGTTGAGTAAATCATGTTATTTTGCAAGTTTTTTATAGTATATCAACCTATATATATTATATTTCATTTGTAATACAAAATATAACCGTCATTACACAAGAGATATATAAAGATATAATAACTATATATAAATCTAATGAGAAAGTTCGTCATTAGAATTATCTTTGTTTCCTTCAATACGTTTTGACCATGGACTCCATTGTTTCTGAGCTCCTTCATTCTTCTCATAGTTCCGATCCCACGAGTTAGGACTTTTAGATGTTGATGGCCTAGACGGCATTGGTTCATGCACGTCATGCTTGTTGGAACCGCAGAAAAATGTTGCCAACTTTTCTAAAACGGATAATCGTGCCGATGTCCGTTGTTGCTCGTGATAAAGTTGACTTTGCCCGTAATGGAGCTGTCTCTGAAGGTCTATCTGATGTTTCTGGTAGTGGTGTATTTCATCGATTTGAGCTTTGGTACGAGGAGAATAGAATAATGTCCTCTTCACTCGTTTTGAATTTGGAGTTTTATCAGACATACAAGAGCATTGATGATGACAACTTGATTTTTGTTTTGGAGTTGTAGGAGAATAAAATTCCTCCGACTCAGAACTCATAATTGAAATGTATGATTCTTGAGCACATTTATCACAAATGTGAGCCATAGTGTATGTTGTATAGAATATTATGGTTAGATAAAAAAAAGATGAAAAAAATATAAAATTTTTGCAAGTTTATATACAAGTTTCTTATGTATAAATTTATGGATGTGAGTTAATGAAACATTTTAACCAAGAAAACATAAGCAGAAATTTTATTGTAACTCTAAAAATAGCTTTCCTTTTAAAACTTAATTTATAAAATAAGAAAGGAAAGAACGATGACTAAAAGAAAAGAGAAAAAAAATGAGTAAAGAGAATTTAACCATTAAATAAAGCAGTGGCTTATATTTAATGTAAAAAAAATAGTTTATGCAAAAGTTATGGTTAAAGGATAACTAAAAAAAATAACTAAAGGATAACTAACAAGAAGACGTTCTTTAGAAATTACTTAGTCAAGATTTTTTTCTTGAAATTAAACCAAGCTCTCTTCGTAATCTAATAAAATTAGATTCGAGCAGAGGCTTAGTAAAAATGTCTGCTAATTGATTGTCAGTATGAACATATTCAAGACATATATTTCCTTTGTCAATATTATCTCGAAGGAAATGATGACGGATATCAATGTGTTTGGTTCTAGAGTGATTTACTGGATTTTTAGAGAGATTTATAGCACTAGTGTTATCACAGTATATAATAGAATTTGATAAATGAATATCAAAATCTTGAAGTGTTTGTTGCATATATAGTACTTGAGTACAAGCGAGAGCTGCTGATATATATTCAGCTTCACATGTTGATAGTGAAACACAATTTTGTTTCTTACTGAACCAAGAGACAAGTGATTTTCCAATAAAATGGCACGTACCACTTGTACTTTTTCTATCCGTTCGTGAGCCACCGAAATCAGCATCACTATATGATACTAATTCAAATGGACAATCTTTTGGATAAAAAAGACCGAAATCTTTGGTATTATTAAGATAACGAATTATACGTTTCACTGCTCGTAGATGTGATTCCTTTGGATCGGCTTGAAAACGAGCACACAAACAAACACTCATTATTATATCTGGACGACTAGCTGTAAGATAAAGAAGAGAACCAATCATGCTTCGATACAATTTCTGGTCAATATTCTTACCACTTTCATCTTTGTCAAGATGTGTAGTTGTACTCATAGGAGTTGGTTTACTAGATGTATTTTCTAATCCGAAGCGTTTGATAAGGTTTTCACAGTATTTTTCTTGATTGATAAAAATGCCGTTTGAAAGTTGCTTTTTTTGAAGTCCAAGAAAATAAGATAGTTCTCCCATATGAGACATTTCGAATTCTTTGGTCATAATACTTGCAAATTCTTTGCAAAGTTTATCGTTTGTTGAACCAAATATGATATCGTCTACATATATCTGGATAACTAGAATATCTTTTCGAGAATGTTTAATAAACAAAGTTTGATCGACTTTGACTATTTGAAATCCTGAGCTAATAAGATAGCTACGTAGTCGTTCATACCAAGCACGAGGTGCTTGTTTTAAACCATACAGAGCTTTCTTAAGTTTGAACACATGGTCAGGATATTTTTCATGTACGAACAGAGGATGTTGTTCGACATAGACATTCTCTTTGATAAATCCATTGAGAAAAGCACTTTTGACATCCATCTGATAAAGTTTGAAATTATGGTGACAAGCAAAAGATAATAGGATTCTAATAGCTTCTAGTCGAGCAACTGGTGCAAAAGTATCTTCATAATCGATACCTTCTTCCCGATTATATCCTTGTGCAACTAATCTTGCTTTATTTTTGGTGATATTTCCTTGTTCGTCAGCCTTATTTTTATAAACCCATTTAGTACCGATTACTGTCTGATCAGTTGGTCTTGGAACAAGTTCCCAAACGTCATTGCGTTCAAACTGATTTAGTTCTTCCTGCATGGCAATGATCCAGTAATCATCTGTAGCAGCTTCTTTTGGATTCTTAGGTTCGATATTCGAGAGAAAAGCGACATGACCCATTTGATTGAGTTGGCTCCTTGTTCTGACATGTGATGTTATTTCACCGATTATATTTTGAGGCGGATGGTCTCTTAATATTCTTGGTGGTGATTGTAACTCACATATTTGAGGAATATTCTCAATAATTATTTCCGAGTCAGAATCAATATTTGTGATGATTTGATTGTCAGTGACTATTGATTCGTCATCATCTGATATAGTGTGAGGGTGCTGATAGATTTCATCAAAAGAGACATGAAGTGATTCTTCAATAGTTTTGGTTCGTTTATTAAATATCCGATAGGCCTTACTTCTTTCCGAATAATCGACAAATATTCCTTCATCGGCCTTTGGATCGAATTTGCCAAGCTGGTCTTTCGTATTTAAAATAAAGCACTTGGAACCAAAAACTTTGAAGTATGAGATTTTAGGCTTCCTTTTGTTAAATAATTCATAAGGAGTATTCTTGGTAAGAGGTCTTATGGATACACGATTTAAAACATAACAGGCAGTTGCCACAGCTTCTGCCCAAAAATGTTTTGGTAAGGTGGTTCCATTCAATAATGTTCTTGCACATTCTTGTAAAGTTCGGTTTTTCCGTTCTACAACTCCGTTCTGTTGTGGAGTTCTGGGAAACGAAAAATTATGATATATACCTTTCTTTGTACAAAAATGTTCAAATTCATTATTTTCAAACTCTCCGCCATGATCACTTCTTATATTTTTAACTTTAATCCCTTTTGATTTTTGAATTCTTTTGACGAAAGATTTGAAATGATCAAAAGTGTCACTTTTATTTTTTAAGAAAATTGTCCATGTATAACGAGAGAAATCATCAACAATTACAAGCACATATTGACTGTGATTTATTGATTGAACTCTAGTAGGTCCAAATAAATCCATGTGTAGTAACTCAAGTGGTTGTAATGTTGATATGACTTTCTTGGATTTAAAAGATGATTTGGTCAATTTTCCTAATTGACATGCATCACAAATGTTGTTAACTTTAAAACTCATTTTGGGTAGTCCTCTAACTAGATTGTTTTTGGCTAGCTTGTCAATAGTTCTGAAGTTTATGTGACAGAAGCGTTTGTGCCATAGCCATGGATCATTGTCATTAGCCACAAGACACATATCTGAATTATGATTAATATTCATATTCAAAATATATATATTTCTGTCTCTATAACCTTCGAAAACCAAATTATGGTCTTTATCTAAAATACTACACTTATTATTTGAAAATGAAATTATAAAACCCATGTCACATAACTGACTAATACTAAGCAAATTGTGTTTTAAATTTCTAACTAGCATGACATTAGTAATAAGAGGTAAGTTAGATGTACCGCAATTGCTCACATCGCCTTTGCCGATGATATAGCCTTTTGAATTGTCTCGAAAAGTGACGGAGCCACCATCTGAATATGTGATATTTGTTAATAAACTCTTGTCTCCCGTCATGTGCTTTGAGCAACCACTGTCCAATATCCACTTTCCTCTTTTCTTAAGTGGGACCTGCAAAAAATAGAATTAAGTCCATGGTACCCACTTTTTATAGGGTCCTAAGAGTTAGGTCTTAGGAGTCCAAATCCATTCGGGTCCGGTATCCCCTTTATATATATAATTATTATTAAAATGCACAGTATTCATGAATTGCTGAATGTATTTGTTCCTAATCAAATTGTTATTTGTTTTAGGAACCCATATTTTGATAGTCTTGAGATTTTTCTTTTGAAATTTCACAACTGGTTTTGGTTTGGAATATAATAAACTAAGATTTTTCTTAGCTTCAGTTTTTTGTACTTTCTTTTTCTTTTTATTTCCAAGATGTTTCTTGGTTTCTTGTTTGTTATATCCCAATCCTTGTTTGTCTGAAATAGATTGTGAACTTTCAATGATTTTTGTCAAATTTTCTCGACCTTTGTTAAAATTAGAAACATTTTGAGTAATGTCATCAAACTTTGTTTGTAAGCTAGCTTTTTCTAGGTCTAGAATTTTGACTTTTGCTTTAAGCTCATGATTTTCAGTAGTGAGAGCATTATTTTTCTCTTTTTGAGTTTCTATTTCTTGACTCAAAAGAGATATTTGAGAGTCAACATTAGAAGATGATTCTTGAATATTTTCAAGTTCCTCTTCTAATATTTTCTTCTCATCTTTTAACATATCTCGTTCAAGCTCTGCTCTACTTAAATCTGCTTTGACTACTTTTAATTGACGTTTTATGTCTTTATATTTGATTATCAATTCAGCATTAATATCAAGTAATTCATCAAATGTAGGAATTTGTACCTCATCTTCTGTTGCCATAAAACACACATTAGCTTGTTCATTCTCTGAATCACTTTCACTTTCTGATGAAGATGACTCTGAATCATCCCATGTTACTGAGAAGGCTCGTTTCTTAGATTTGTCCTTCTTATATTTGAATTTGTCATTTTCTGACTTCTTCTTTTGTTCTGGACAATCTTTCTGCATGTGTCCCTTTTTGTGGCAGTTGAAACATTCTATAGCAGATGAAGATGGTTTATTTGATCCAGGTTTCCTTTTATTGTAACGACTGGCTTTTCGATATTTTAAGAATTTTTTGAATCCTTTCGCAATGAATGCCAAATCTTCGTCTTCAGAATCTGATTCATTTTCATCTTTCTCAACATGAAATGCTACATTTTTCTTTTCTTCTTTCTATTCTTTTCTAGCCTGCAAATTTGCTTCATAGGACATTAAATTTCCTATCAATTCATCTGGCTTCATGACGGAAAGGTCATTAGCTTCTTCAATTGCTAATACTTTTCCTTCCCATTCACTAGTCAGAGAGTGTAGGACTGTTGAAACAACATCGAAATCAGAATACTTTTGTCCTAAGCCAATAAGTGCATGGTGAATAGTTTGAAACCGTGAATACATGTCATTGATTGTCTCGTTTGGTTTCATTTTGAAATTTTGAAATTGACTTTTCAGCATGGCTATTTTGGCTTGTTTAACCTTGTTAGTACCTTCATGAGTGATTTTTAGTGTTTGCCAAATTTGATATGCAGTAGTGCAGATACTAACACGATTATATTCATTTTGGTCTAATGCACAGAACAACATATTTATTGCTCTTGCATTTACGGCTGCTGCCGTTTTCTCAGCTGCAGTCCATTCTGAATAATCAGTTGTTGGATTCACTATTTCTCTTTGAGTGGCATTCCAAGCATCATACCTATTTGATTGCATAAAGAATGACATACGTGTTGCCCAATAACTATAGTTAAGACCATTGAAAAATGGAGGTCTCTGTGTTGATTGACCTTCCGTGTAAGTGGTGTTTTGAGTGCTAGTACTTACGTTATTTGCCATATTACTATAATATATCAAATAACTGTGTTACGGTTATATGATGACCGTGCTCTGATAACAAATGAAAGTGCGGTGTGTATACAATTATATGTGCTAATATAGTATACACGGATCGTGTAATATGGATTACAATACAAATGCGGAAATAGATGATAATAGCATAGTAAATAAAAAATAGAAAAATCACACCAGAGATTTTTATACTGGTTCGGAGCACCGTTCTACGTCCAGTCCCAGACTTCTATCTGGATTTTCACTATTAACTTCCTCGCTTCACCCGGAGGAACAGGTTTACAACACCCGAACAGCCGAACGGGATTTCACGCCTCTAATACACTGAGGACTTCAACACTTGCCTCTTACAACACAGAGGACTTCAACAAAAGAGCAAATACAATTGTTGTTGACAACTTGTGTTCTTGAAAACACGGATTTGTCACTAGCAGTACACCCTTCCTATAATCTTATCCTCAAAGTATGCGAAATGTTGTTTTGAAAAGATTAAGGAAAGTATATTACTTATTGAATCAAAGGATATGAAATAGTTTCAATGATTCAATAAATAATTGAGAGTTTTTAGAATGCAGGAGTATGTATAAAGTAAGATCAGAGATTAGATTAAAAAGAATATAAAATCATGTGTTTAATCAACGAATTGGATGAGTTTATATAGATAAGAATGGTTGTAACTCTTTGCCATTAAGAGATATGCTCTTTGGTGAAAGGTAAGAGATGCAACCTTTGGAGAAGAGAAGTGTCTTTTGGAAAAATTGCTTTCTGTTTAAAAACGGTCGACAGGTTAAAAAGTGACCAGTAGACAGGAATTTAAATATATATACGTTATGTGTATGTGTGCACGTTCAGTGTGCAAATTATGCAGGAACGGTCGACCGCCTATATTGTGACCGGTCGACCGGTCCCTGTAAAGTTGCACACTGAATGTGCAACTACATTCTAATCGTATATATATTAATTTTCTTGAAAATGCATGACTATTTGAGGATAGATTTTAAAAAGTTTATCACTAATATAATATCAAATAATCAATCTATAATCTAGAGTAACATATGTAGCTCTAATGACCTTGTTTTGTCGATCGCCTTTTAGTTATTTGTCAGAAATCAAAACTTTCATAAAACTTGTGACTCAACATGGAGGAGCGGAACAGACTAAGAAAAATAACAATGAAGGCCCGTTGGCTAAGGATGTAGATCCTAGTAGCCGAAACAAGACCTTAAAAATTCGGCTCATATGCTCTTTGAAAGACTCAATTGACACCCTCTACTTGAAGACTCACGACTCGAAGTGGTACTGGAAACCAACCTCGAGAGAGTACACCAAAGTCTAAAGAAAATCAGGGGAATGTTGTATATTCCCAAATGCTCACTGATCCTAAGACGGGTGATTACAAACACATCCGAGGTGTGATCGAAAAGCTGATCTAGAAAGTAAAGCTTCAATACATCTCCTGCAGAATGGCGGGCAGCGAATACCCGATGCCTATTAATAAAGGGCTATGATTATCAGTTGGGCTGCTGACGGACGACATCCCTTTGAAAGGAGCCAGGGGCAAAAGTCGAATAGCGAGCGCACGATGCTGCTTCACTTATCAATGAGATTTATCATAATCTTCTTTCAATTATTCCATTTCTATTTTAATTGTTCTATGAACTACGACTAACTTGAACTAAACTACTTTCAAAACGATGCAGGAGATTGGATAATCAGATTTGGTCACCAACCAATCCACACAGACCATGATCAGACGTGTGGAGTTACATCTAGACGAGAATAATTCAATCGCTCATCATCAATCATGTGCCTTTAATTTGGGGCCAAGAACTAGAGATTGAAAAGCTCATCACGATTAGAGCCCAAATACAAAGTCGACATGACTGACCATCCATTCATTGACCTCCACGTTTGACTCAGAGACCTGAACAGGGCTTGGAATGAGTATGGCTTGATCGCCCACTCAAATCAAGTCATAGAACAAAGTTGGACAAAATACAGATGCCGCTCCTGAAGCTTAGTGATGCCGGGATCTGTCTAGAGTGGACGTGATTTGTTCATCTACACATCAAATCCTACCTTGAACACAAAAGGTTATTCGAAAGCCCGACTTGAAGTAGTTGAGGTGGACTGCCTACTCATTAACCATCACCCTCAATACATGGACACGACTGCACCTTGTAACATATGCAACTTACTTTGTCTACTCAACAATCTATTATCCTTATTTTCTAGAAGGAAATACGGAGAAAATTATAAGAGATTTGGCTATCTAACCCAACATGGATGTGATCCAACCATCTGTCATATACCTCCTTCCTTGACTCGATTGGAAGAGCTATAATTACCAAGCGGATGAGAATCGATCGTCCATTTTTTAAATTTCATCCCTTGAGCTGTGGGCAAGATCCCATTCCATGAGCAAACGTGGTTCGACTGCTCATTTGACAACATTAGCCTCGATACAGTAGATGAATACAAATCAAAGAGCGGAAATACGACTACTATCAACTTAAACCTCCAAGTCCCCAGAGTGCGGACTGGAGTACTCTAAGTCCCCAGAGCGCGGACTAGAGTATAAACGACTTAAACCTCCAAGTCCCCAGAGCGTGGACTGGAGTACTCTAAGTCCCCCGAGCGCGAACTAGAGTATAAAACGACTTAAACCTCCAAGTCCCCAGAGTGCGGACTGGAGTACTCTAAGTCCCCAGAGCGCGGGCTAGAGTATAAACGACTTAAACCTCCAAGTGCCCAGAGCGTGGACTGGAGTACTCTAAGTCCCTAGAGCGCGGACTAGAGTATAAGCGACTTAAACCTCCAAGTCCCCAGAGTGCGGACTGGAGTACTCTAAGTCCCCAGAGCGCGGACTAGAGTATAAACGACTTAAACCTCCAAGTCCCCAGAGCGTGGACTGGAGTACTCTAAGTCCCCAGAGCGTGGACTAGAGTATAAACGACTTAAACCTCCAAGTCCCCATAGCGTGGACTGGATTACTCTAAGTCCCCAGAGCGCGGACTAGAGTATAAACGACTCAAATCTCCAAGTCCCCAGAGCGCGGACTGGAGTACTCTAAGTCCCCAGAGCGCGGACTGGAGTATAAACGACTTAAACCTCCAAGTCCCCAGAGCGTGGACTGGAGTACTCTAAGTCCCCAGAGCGCGGACTAGAGTATGAATGACTTGAACCTCCAAGTCCCCAGAGTGCGGACTGGAGTACTCTAAGTCCCCAAAGCGCGGACTCAAATATAAGCAATTCGGATCTCCAAGTTCCCTGAATATGAACTATGACACAGATGACTTGAATTTGTCAAATCCCTGACATACGGGCTAGAATGTATTCTAAGTGCTCGAAGCACAGAATGGAAGTTCAACAACTCCCGAAGTGTTTCCGAGTTATATGAAGATGGACCGAGAAGTTTATGTTACTCACAACTGCTTGGATCAACATCACAATCACAAAGAAAACTGAACAATAAGAGTCTTTTGTAAGACGGAAAAAGGAACTAAACTTTAATGAGAAATGAGTTCCTATTACAACCCCTCCAAAGTTCGGAGTCGACATTCTATTTACAAGGACTAAGGAAATAGATGAAAATAATTACATGACTTAAACTAACTCTCGTTGAACGAGGATAGTAATCACTTCTTGTACTTCTTCAGCTCCTTTCCGGACGGCTCCTCTCCATAGCATTTACCCTTGGTACTCTTCTTTGATAGAGGGGTAGCAACTGAAGAAGTACGGAGAACTTCCATAGGCTAGGACCCGCCAGGAAGGATGACCTTCAACGGCTTGTTCAAAGGATCGTCCAAGTCCACAACTCGGGGCTCGACCTTGACCCTGACCTTCCCTTTCTCGAGCCGTTCCTTCATGCTCAATTCGGATGTGTGATTAGAGGCGCCTGTAATTTCTACTTCATAACCCTCGTCGGTATAGGAGGAGGTTCTGGACCTGTCTTCATCAAGTGCTCCAATCACCTGAGCGTGGATGGGAGTACTCTTAGTCCCCTGAGTGCGGACAAGAGTATAAACGACCCAAGAACCTCTACATCCCCGGAGCGCGGACGAGAGTAATCTAAGTCCCTAGAGTGCGGACTAGAGTATAAACGTCTTAAACCTCCAGTCCCCAGAGTGCGGACTGTAGTACGCTAAGTCCCCATAGTGCGGACTCGAGTATAAACGACTCAGAAACCTCTATGTCCCCAGAGTGCGGACTAAAGTGCTCCTAGTCCCCTGAATGCGGACTAGAGTATAAACGACCTAAGAACCTCTACATCCCCGGAGTGCGGACTAGAGTGCTCTAAGTCCCCTGAGTGCGGACTAGAGTATAAACGGCTTAAAAAACCTCTACATCCACAGAGTGCGGACTACGGTACTCTTAGTCCCCAGAGCACGGACTAGATTATAGAAGACTTGAGAAGAATCTCCAAATCCCAGAAGAGGACTAGATTACTCTAAAATCCCAGAATGCGGACTGGAGTATAAACGAGTTGACAAAAATCTCTGCGTCTCGGACTGTGGACTAAAGCATAAACCGTTCGACAAATCTCTAAGTCCCCGGAGCATGGACTGAAGCATGAATACAAATTGGGCGCGAATCAACCGGGGGGAGAATAACACTAAGTCACCAGAATGCAGAGTGGTGTATAAACATCGATAAATAGACGAGTGGATTCCGACCATTCTATATTACGCAAACCTCGGCATGGAATCGACCGAAGGATTATTAACCCGCTAAGGATGGAGTTCGACCATCCAACTAGTGGCCTGGCCAAATCAATGCTTGGATCATGGGTACAAATCACTAAAAAGCTGAATACGACAGCTTACTATAGCTCTAGCGTGGCGTTCTTTATAACTTGAAGCAACGACTGCAGGGAAGCCTCAATACAAAACCAATCGAAATGGCATCCAAAGCTACGAGCAATCAACTATATCATACCTCAGATCGAGGGTCAATACCGATCCGCACCAAGCACATACGAATGTGACTCGGATGTTTCTTGAAAGACTATGACCCCCAGAGTGTGGAAAGGAGGGTAAACCACAAATACTCGGTCAAAAATTCTCCAGCACCCTCATTCGATTCATCAGGAGGAGTATGAAACTGGATGAGCGTAACCTGACTGCATTTGTAGACAACTTTACCCCGAGACCTGATTACAGAGCATGAACCAAAGTGGACATAAATGATCGTCCACTGTCCAAATTATGCCCTAAAACTGACGTGGCATCGAAGTATTCCCCTTGGAATGAAAAAACACGATAGAATCCAAGATAGGCGAGACCTAGTCTCCCATCGACTGACATGATCCCACGATTCAACGGGAAAGAGAGTAAAGCTAAAGTGGGCATGGCTGGCCTTCCTACTTATCGGTATATGCCCAAGACCTGGGGGCACGAGCGAGGAGCAAGATGAATGTGAACCGACTATTCACCGATCACCTCTATGTCTTTGGAACTTAGGCGAAAACATAAACATAGCTAGGACGAGACTTAACCGTCCATGCAGTACATTTATCAACCCGAGACTGGGAGAAGACGCATGGTCATCCTAAAACTGGCTACGATGGCTCAGTATTAAAACTTATATATAGTGCTTACAGTTGCTCAAGGAGACGACCGAAAGGATGCCTAGAGATTGAATCATTGAATTGACACCTTAACTCATGAGCAATTGACTTTCACTCCAACTCGAAGGACGGGTAAAGGATCGCGAATGCATTGAATAGAAAGTGCATTACTCGAATATACAAGCAAATATCCAGCTATACAGTCGCACGCCACTCGAGGCTGACCCCCACCGACATTTCCTTCAATGCGCTTTTAAGCCTGATCTTTAGCCGTTCGCTGATAATCTATTAGAGCATTCAGAGTCCTTCACTATTAGACATAATAACTCATGACATGGCTCTAGGATTCGACTAGAGTAACCGTCAACATTGGCCGTCCCAACCATATTTCACATTGAATGTTATGCAAAATAGTTACATCTGTACTCAAAGAATCTGGGATGGCACCTGCTAAGCTGACGGTCGACATTACAGCCAGCCATGGTGACCCCATCCCGGGTGCTAAATATCGGATCACAGCTCAGTGTAGTGATGATAGAAGAATTAGTTGGATTTTTCTGAATAAATGATGATATGCTCCTTTGGACCCATTCTGGCTTCATTAACAATCGTGAGCCATGCATTGAATATCAACCCGAAGCTACGAAAGCTAGCACAATATCTATTGATTTCATCATGAAAGTTCCACTCTTACTTTTAGGCTCACTCCATCAGCGTCTATGCTTACCAGCCGTTGCGACAGGGCATACAATGACCTGAGACGTCTGAAAGACTACTTAAATAGAATATTGAACTAAGCTAATTCGATATCACTTATTTCCCTCGAAGGGCTATCCAAGGACGGAAATTAGCAGACCTCACACCCAAATTCACTACCTCAGATGACTACTTGAAGAGTAGTAGAGAACCTACCATAAGATGGAAAATGTACGCGGATGGAGCATCCAATTATCAGTATTATGGCATAGGAGTCATGATAATGACTCGAGTCATGATAATGACTCTTGAGGAATGATCAATCTGCTACGTCCTGAAACTCGATTTACTTATAACAAACAACGCCGCTTAGTATGAAGCCTTGACTGCCAGCCTCAAGCTTGCTAGAAGATTTGAAGTGAAAACTTTACATATCTTTTGTGATTCTTGATTGGTTGTATACAAATTTAAGGAAGTTGATCTTGCTAGGGGGCATTGTCTTGCTCCTTATCTCGGCCAAGTCCGAGAGCCACTAACCGACTTCACGTATTACATCATTACACACGTACTCAGCGAACAAAATGAAAAGGTGTCATGGTTGATTCCTGTCGAAGACTATCTACAATGAGGAATTCTTACTGAACGGAGGAATGGAAAATGAAAAATCATCCTCAAATCTTCATGCCAAATCATATAAGAATAAGTCGTGTTTCAAAAGGAGTTTATCCATCCTCATGCTTCGGCGCATCGCCCATGATGATCTCTTGAGCAAATTCTATGAAGAAGAATGCGGTAATAGCATCAGGGGGAAAACCATGATAAAGAAGATACTCTGCTATAGGTACTACTGGCCAACTATCAATCTAGATACGGTCGATCATGCTAGACAATGCGAAAAGTGCAAGATGTTTGCAAAAATCCAGGAACCCCACCGATGGAAATTACTCAAATGGCTAGTCCATAGTTGTTTCCCACTTGGGGCCATTGACGTCCTCTTCTTACCAATCCTAAAGGTAGAATGAAATGCACCATCATAGTAATTGATTACTTCACCGAATGGGCAGATGAAGAACTCCTAACCATGACCAAGATGAAGAAAATAATCAACTTCTTTATCCATAACATCATCTGTCCTTATGACCTTCCATGATATCCATTATACTTGCAAATGGACAGGTTGAAGCTGTGAACAAAATCATAGAGTTTTTACTGAAGAGGGGTTTGGAAAACTCCTCAAGTGGCTGAGTGCAACCCTTATTTCACAAAAAATACAAACAAGAAATCGCAATTGAATCGCAATTAAACTGGACGGAGTTGGCGACGGCTTATGAGCATATAAAACGCATTCGAGAGCCAATGGAAAGAACATGTACCCAAATGTGCATGTGTACATCCGAACAAGTCCGACCTCTTGAAATCAACAGAAATTGAATTCTCACTAAGGGTTATTAAGAAAAGGCTATATCAGATAGCCGAAGCTTGCTAGCTCTGTAGAATCAGACACAAGTGGTCACTGATGAACTACAACCCTGGATTTATAATATTGGGAATCAACCAAGCGTCAAGACGACCAAGGAAGGATATGACAGCTTTAGAGGAGAAAATCGAAGGATAATGACTGTTCAAGAAACATTATGGATTTCTTTCTGAAGACAAGGAATACTCGCTGATTCAAAGCGTGTTGTGTTGCTTCACACGACACACTTTGGGGGGCAAATGTTAACCGACATTTTGGCCCGGTTACAAAACGACAGTCGAAGACATTATTATCAGCGCTAGACAAGATTTTGACCTTGAAGAGCCTGGAGGTGTTAGCAAGTTGTCAGGCCCATTAAAGGGACGTTCGGTATTGAATATCGTTCGGCACCTAAAGAACGCTCGGCATCCAAGCTTCGCTCGGCATCAGAAGAATGCTCGGCCTCAGAAGAACGTTCGGCATTCCAGCTTCGTTCGGCCTAGGAACATCGTTCGGCTAAAGGGTATCGTTCGGCTAAAGGGTACGTTCGGCGAACCTCGATTGTTCGGCATCCAGCTTGGTTCGGCAACCTTGGATCGCTCGGCACTCCAGCTTCGTTTGACATGAGAGCATCATTCGGCGCCATTGCCTTGGCTCGGCATCTTACCGTTCGGCCTCCCTGGTTTGGTACACGGAGCTTACTCCCTTTGGGCCGTTTACTCTATTTGGACCGAGCTATTCAGCTACCAGGCCCACCAGGAAAGTCCAACCCACCTTCGTCTATAAATAGAGGGGCAGGGGCACAGTGAAATGGACCTTTTTTCGGGAACACTGGGGAGACTCTGCCATTTTCTTTACTCTCCTCTCTTTTCCAAACTTGTATTCAAGCGAGTGATTTACGGATTGTATCCGTATTCAAGTAATTGAGAAAGCAATAAAGATTAAACTCAAAGTGGACGTAGGCTATTACGCCGAACCACTATAAATCTGGTGTTCTCGTTTTTATTATTCTTTTTGCATTGAATTACACTATTTTTCAGTTCTAACTCACTCTCTTCATTAATCTCTCTACATAACTCTACTCAAGGGTGTTAGTGACCAATTTTGGCGCTAACAACTTCCTACCATCATAAAACTATATAAGATCCAACCTTTACCTCCAACATCCCACAATCATTCCTCCTTCCTCCATATAATGCTCACGACAACTCTTGGATCCCCCTCGCTCCATCTCCTTTTAACTTTGATATGCTAGAGTTTGTTTCTAGGGTGTTCTAAGGAACATACTTGATTTTGGTGAAGTTTAGAGAAGGTTTGGTATTGTTACGAAAGAGATAAGTGAAGAGAAAGAAAGGAAGAAGGAGCAATTTTTTATCTCCAACTCTTGAGAGCAAATAATTTAGACAAATGAAATAATAAAGTGAAAAGAGATGTAAAAGGAATAATAACCCATGTGCCACTAAGTACCTTCCATCGAATCATTTGACATTTAGCATTTTTAAATAAAGAAGCAAAATCTTCAATTCACTTTATTACTTACTAGATACATTCTAGAAATTTCTAATGACCTTTTGATTCGATTAATCTGTTTGGTACACTTTGAATTGTTATTATACTTGTTTATTTATAAAATACTGTATTCAAAAAGTTACAACAACTTTCATTCGATAAAAAGTCAAAAATCTGAAAAATGATTTTCGATCACATTTTCACTCTTACTTTAAAGTATATATTTTTATAAACAAAATTCAAAAATAAATTTTCTATCATTAGTTATTAATTAAAAGAGGGTTATTTGACTACTAAAAACAATTAATTGAGTATTTAAAATATTCAAATATAAATCAGAAGATAAGATTCCAAATCGTTACATATTTGGACTTCAAAGTTGAATGTGGACAATGTTGGAATTTTGATCAAAACCAAATTATATAAGTCCCAATGCGACACAGTTGTGATGAAGAGAATTGGTGTAAACAGTTATCACGATTGGATAAATGCTTAAATAAAGTAAAATTGGATTTTACTAATGAAGACGTGTAAGCGATAAATTAGCCTAAAATGTCACACCACTAGCTAAGGTGGTGTATAAACGTTAGTATTTGAATTATTCAACATTAATTATTGATTGAATTTACACCTTCGAGTCACAGAACTAAAATGATGAATATTCTGAATGAAACACACGTTTTAATTAATTTTTAATCATTTAAAATTAATTGATTTTTTAATAATTATTAAATTTTATTTCACTTGCTTGGATACCATTAGTATTTCACATACATAAAAGTTATAAACGTGCATATTAATATGAGATATCGATAAAAGATAAATTTGATTTATAAGGAATTGTACTAATTAGTTTTTGGAAAAAAATTGAGGACCCTAGCAAGCCATGTATGGTCATCCATCTTTTGGAAGTGGGGTGTTATTTGAAACATAAATGAACTGACTAATGCTAATAAAAGGATAGGTGAGTCAACATATCTTTATGACAGCTTTATTTCCTCTTTTATTAGATTAGCCACGGTTAATTTTGTTCTCTCCTCCAATTTTTGAGATGTAGGTCTTAAAATATTCATGGTGGAAATGGTACAAAATTCTACAATCAAACATGATAAAATAAAATAAAGAGGCAGTTATCTCTCTAATTTTTGCGAATCTGGAGATCGATCTATTTGATCTGGGAATCTTCACATCTTCAAGGTGTTTCTCTTGGCTTCATCTAAAAGGTAAACTCCTAATTTTTTATATGTCATTTTATTATGATTATATTTTTCTATTCTTCTACTATTTCATTCATTCAACTGTATGTATTTGGATGATTTTTTGGATATTTTTTTATTTCGTTGAACCCGGTTTATCCTCATTATGTTAATATGATTAAAATTATCTTATTTATATTCTTTGTTATTCATGTGTCACCAGTGACAAATATTTTGTATCTATCCATATTTGGTTTGGTCGTTTATGTTGTTTATTTAATTAGATCAACCATTCAATGTCATAATTTATACATGCCCATGTTGTCCAATTTTTTGATATAGAAACTCTTGTTCAAATAACATTTTGAGATAATTTATTTACTTAAAGTTTAGTTTCGTACTATAAAATTGAAAATTTAAGATTCTCACGCTAGTCATTTTGAAATAATTTTATTTTTTGTTTGCATAATATTTAAGTAGACTTGAAATTCATAATTTAATTCAAAAAAGTTAACAATTTGACTGAAACCTAATGTTAAAGTAGCTAATATAATTTTTTGCTTGTTACATAAAGTCCAAACTTGAAAAAATATACATATTATTTATTTGAAACAATTTGAACATGAGTATAAGTTTTTTATGGTTGTTAATTTGGATATAAATCTTTTCATCATGATACACTTTACGAAAAGAGAGAGTTTATTATAACTGAAATTTTATGCAACATGTCATATGTCCCTTTTAACAATTTTTTTGAGATTGGATTTTATCATACTAACTATAATTTTAAATATATATACATATAATTACATGTCTTTTTGACTTAAAGTTAACGAAATATATTTTTATATGTATTCAGTAATTTACTTTCAAAATCTTGTCAAACTAGATATTGTTTCAATTTTTTATTTCATAAGGTGAAACTGATTAATCTTAATTTTAATATACACACATACATACACACACACACACAAAAAAAAAGACCCACATAAATGTATATATTTTATTAGTCATAATTTTAAACAACAAAGGCATATGTGAATTTAGTGGAAAATATCATTTATTATGTCAATTAATCTAATTTGAGGAGAGATAAATGAAAGGTTTCTTTCTCTAAGTTTATAGCCTCATATTCCCTTAACTAATTATTTGTGTTAAGGGAAATAAACAAAAGATTTTTTCTCTAACCTTTTAGATAATTATTTACAGAAGTACATACATATACATATACATACATACATATATACTACTTATAAGCTGCTCTTACTATTCAAACACATGAATGTATTTGATGTATTCATTATATTACATATAAATATAAATTAAATTTAAAATTCTTTTTTACCGAATTAAATAAAATATGATTTTATTTAAACTATTACTAGATTGGATCTAATAGTCTTTTAGACTTTATAGGACCAATAGATCGAAAATAGAAGAAATTTCCACAATCTACCTATTTCTTCTGCTTTCGACTGGCCCAGTTCCAACGAGTGTTGTACTCATTGAAATTCTTTCTATGGTTTGTTTTATAGTCATCTAATACTCCCTTGTAAATGTTGAATAAATTGCCTTCTTCACAAAATCCCAATAGAGAAGGTTTATAAGATTTAGACCTTTCTCCTAAAAGGAAAGTACAATTATTTTAAACTTTACTACCATCAATTGATAAAAGTACAAGTGGCAAACTTCAAAAGTTGAGCTAAAACACATATGTGATGAGGTAATGAAATTAAAGAGTAATTGATTAAATGGAATATATATATACATGTTTACATAGTTTTCTTTACATCTTTCTTGAAATAACATGACAAAAACCTCAAAAAGGAAAAAATAACAATTAAATCTTTTATGAAACAAACAACCTTGAGACATAATGATAATCAAAGTAGAGTTTTGGATTTTACATCTATGTTGGTGATGGCATCTTATGCAATCTCAATATTGAGTGTTACAGAAGTCTTTTATTCCATGTTATGCTAATTTAGCACCTCTACAACCTAAACAGATGTTTAAGGCATATCTATTAGCTTGCTTCGTTCTTTGTCCCATGTAATTGAGCAATAATTCAGTGTAGCTTGAGTAAGATCGGGGTACTCCAGAAAGTTATGGTCTAAATCTACATCTATGTCATCTAGATGCTAAGCAAAAAATTATCTTCACTTGAGCATATATTTGTTAAAGGACATAGCATGTGTTCTTCTAAATCTCTTTATCCTAAGCCACCTCTACCTTAGCCATTTTTTGCATTAACTCTCAACCTCCAAAGCCCTAGCACTCTCTTTTGCTTCTGTTAACTTCTAGATGACTTCATCCAGTTTAGTCTTGAAGGTTACCTCCCTAGCATTCTTTGAAGATAAGTTAAAAGTAAGCTTAGCCACTTCTTTCCCCAAACAAAGAACATCGGCCTCGACCGTGTTTAGTGCAGCCTCAAAGGCCACTAGCTTCGTAGTCCTAGTTTCAAGGCATTGATACATCTCGAAAACTAAGGCGCCACCCTATAGAAAAAGCAAAAACAATATGGCTAAGTAGAAATAAATTATAAATAGCATGATAAACCACTTGTCATATAATTTACCTGTAAGAAGCTTCTATGAGAGCCTTCAAAATTTTCTGTATAAGGAATTTTAGAAGCAGGAAGGGCTGCAAAGGTAAGGGAGTTAAGGTGGTAAAGTTGAAAATGAGAAGGCATCCCATCTTCTTTGCCAAATCAAAACTACGACCACCTTATAGATTAGAAGGAAGTGCGAAGGAGGAGGAAGTGTTGAAATGAGAAGCACGGCGAGCACGATCTTGGAGATACTTTTAATAAACCTTCCTACATGAAAGCATGAAGGTAGATTCATATTATCTGAGACCATGACGTAGTAGCTAAGGGAATTTCACGAAACCAAGATTAAGATACAAGGTCATTCTATATGTCTTCACATGTTACTATTTGAAGATTTTGAAAATCTATGTGCATAACACATAAAGTATATCACAGAGAATTGTCGGTTCAATGCTTACACTTCATCATGGCTTACTTTGATGGCTTATCACAACATAATGCTTTAAATTGGTTAGAAATCAATACTTATTCACAAGTTTTCATACAATCTTGATAAGAAAAACTATATTGGAATTTAGGGGAAGGTCATTAGTGAAAATTTTAGTATTAATGTATTGTTTATTTGGTATTCTATTTTGGGTTTTATTGTGGTTTAGATAAGAATGGAGTTGAATGGGAAAGAGAGAGGAATGTGCTTTAGTACCAAATCTTGGAATAAGTCAAATTATATATATATATAAAGAAAATTAAGTTAACGTTCGGCTCTTTAGACAATAAAATGAGCTTTTATAGCGAGGAAAGAAGTCGTAGCAATTTAGCATGCGCGCTGGCATACTGGTTGTTCGAATTAATGTGTTATAACGACCCGTGTTAAACATATCGAATGATCATAAAATATTAATTTTAAATTCATATCGGGTCTTATTTGGCTATTTCTATTTGTGGTGTTAAGTATTTACATTTTTGAACCTTAGTAATTTATTGGATGATTTTGACCATGATTTATATTTTCTAGCATTTTTGATAGTAATGCACATTTCACAGATATACATGCACCGATAGACACTAAAAAAATTAGATGAACGAAAAATGTCCTTGAGATAAGAAAAATCATACATGCCTCGTAGTCGAAGAATTTTCAAGATCTATGTTTGGCAGCTCATATTACATAAAAAGCCTAAAAATTGCCTCTTGGGGCACAACCTTGGGTTTTGAAGAAATTTATACTGTTAGAACGAGAAAAATACGATGAGTTGGACAGTCGAAGAATCATCACAATCTACAACCAAAAAACTTGCATTGGAATTTTGGTAATAAAAGAAAATAGGGTTGTTTCAAACCCAATCCCCTTTATTAATATTGCCATATACCATTTTTCCATCACATTATTTCCCTTCCTCTCTATGTACCCATTTCCCCATTTCTATCTCTTCCTATATCTAAAGAAAAAGATCATTTTTTAGCCAAAATAAAACTTGGGTCTCACTCTTTTTCTGAAAGTTATGCAATCATGTTGTCAATTTGACCTAACTCTGATCATGGTGGTCAATATATGCGAATCTTGTGAAGGGAATGATTTTGGAAGTGAATCGATATGGATGTGGATGATATACTTGTGTTTGTAATGGAGGAAGGATCGAAATAGCGCTAAAATGGCCATATTTCATGCTACAGTGAGGGAGATATCGGAGTTAAATGGAAAGATCACCAATGGCGAACTTTTTTGGTGATCTAACCGTACGTGAAATAATTTATATGGGTTTATTCATCTCCCTAAAAGGGGTTTAGAAGCATAGACCATTTGATCGGAGGTGAATGTAGTGATGGTGGCAAGCTGGAGAAGTGGGGGAAAGTAATTTCTTTTTTGTGTTTTCATTTATAGTAAGGTTAATGTCAAGCCATACGAGTAGTGGGTTAGGGTGCTACAAGTTGCGACGTGGTCAAAGCCGAAGATGCAGTGGCGAAAGGCGGTATCATGGTGGAGCCCGAAGGTGGCACAAACATGCTCAGATGGTGAAAGAAAAAAGAAGAAGCAGTGGTAATGCTGACGAGGTTGGTCAGAGGTGGTAGCTAGGTGGAGCAATGTTAGTGGGGCATTTAAAGCGGCCTAGTGCCGAATGCGGTGGTAGTTGGCATAGGATGGAGCAGCATGCATGAGTAAGAAGTTGAGAAGTAGAGAAGATATGAGATATGGGTTGGGGAAGAGAGCTTATGGAAGGAGATTAATTATTAATTAGGATAATTAGTTTATTTCTTAATTAATTTAAATCGATATATCATATCGTCCATATCTTTTGCATGCGAGGTCCGACTTGGATACGGTTCTTACATTGCACTCGTAGTGGAACCCTTAACTACTTGGCATAAGATTTGGTAGTTTTTATCGAGTCGTGTGATATTTTCTTGCACATACTATGTTGTTATTATAGTGTAAAATCAATGTTTTGTAATAATTTTTAGCTTTACAATGTGATATTTAATATATATAGACCCATGTTTGATTTTATAAATAATTTGAACTATTTTTAACATAGTTTTAAATCGAATATCATACATGTTCTTGTGGACGTGCTATTTTCTAAAACTCGTTAGATTTTTTCCATTTTTTTACATAAATTTGAAAATAGTTGATATAAGTGTATTGTGCATGTTGTATGTACGCTACAGGTGTTGTATGTGTGCTATATTGGTTGTATGTATGTTTGTTCGCATGTTTTGATTGAAAATGCTATTTAATGGACTGTATGTCATCCTATAAGATAGAGTTTCACGCATATCGATTGATGCATATATGATGAAAACTCAAATGGATGGGTTAAATATGTCAAAGAGTAATGGGATGTGTGCCAACGGATCTAAAGATGAAAGAAGATGGACTCGGGTCTGTGCTTTAAACTTTTGGATGGACATTAGACATTTTCACTTGGCTTATACTTAGCTATTTTTGGCTAAGTACACAACCAATATGGTCAGTATTGACCATTTTGGAGTGGCCGGTACTTATCACTATTGATGATGGTTGATTTGGCTCATCTTTAACATAGATGATGAAGAGGCCTCAGGGGGCATGATATGGTGGTTCGTTCATGTGACCAACACTTGATTTAGATGTTATTGCTCTAGGATGAGCGATTCTGATGGTAAGCCGATGACATATGCTTTGATATGATGACTTCGAGATTTTGATCATAATGACTTAACAATGATGGAGTTGTGTGTTGGTAATGAAAACTCGATTTTGATGGAGTCATGTTTAGGTGATAATGACCTGGTGATGATGGAGTTATGTTTCGATGACGACGACTCGGTGTTGATGAAGTCATCATGGTGATGCATAGTGATAAGTTCAATTTAGAATGATACATGTGTGTGGAATAGGAGGACTGTGTACCATTACTGATTTAAATGGAAATAGAACAAGGATGTGTTTACTATGATGACATATGCAAATGGATCGTTGATACTTGATATATTTCAAGGGGAGCTCTAAAGCAGGGATATATGAGGATGCACACTGTAACAACTTGCCTTTTGGATCTTTATAAGTCAACATTAATACATTCACAATATTCTTGTACCAAACATCCAAATGTCAGAAATACAAATTATTGGGGTAAAAGAAAAGAAAAGACAAAAAAGTATCTCATATCGTGACGAGTAATCTATATAATATATCAATGAAATTTACAAAAAAGAAAGGACTTTATATTCATACATCAATTAGAATGCTAACTTATCATCAACTTGAACAGTTATAACAACATATCCTTACAAATGTTGATAAATACAATAAGAACCAAAAAGCGAAAGGTAAACTACGGTAATTACTCTACGAGGATCCAGCTCGTCTCCTAAAGCTCCAAAGTGTCTAACTAAAGCTAAAAAATATGCTCGAGCCGACTTGAGCATTATATGAGAAATAACTTCTGGATCAGTCGGGTAAAGCCAGCATAAGAAATACAATCAAATGGATTAACTAATGTAATAAAAGCCTTTCAAAAATAAAGGTATCTCGTAAGACCTCACCGCACATAAACACAGACAAAATTTTACCTTACGATAACCTAATCATTTTTATCAAAAATCTTGTGATATTACGATAATGTCTAGGGTTCAAAATAAATATTAATCATAGGCGAAATTGCTACATTGATTAAATTCCAACATAATAGGTATACAAATAAATCCTAGGACACTTATTGGAGAATGGATTCTATACATGAAAAGGCAAGGATCTACCTTCCATATAGTATACCTCTAGAGAAAATGTACCTAAGCTATCTTAATTTGCACCTCTGTTACTCACGATCAGCCTACTCTGTAACGACCCGTAAATTTCGACAATTTAATTTGTTTATTTAATAGGATTTTTTTGTAATTTATTTTAGTAGAAACAAAAAAGGGGATAAATAAATGTTAAAATGAAGGCTAAAATAAATTATGTAAATGGTGACTCAAAACCTATTTATAGAAATTTGAATAAAATCCAAATTGAATTAAGTAGAAAAAGGATTCCTACTGGATATAAAATTTAATATGAGAAATTAATGAAAATATTAAATTGATTTAATGCAATAAAAGAGTGTAAACGGAAATTGGAATAAATTAAGGAATCATGTTAATGCAAGTTAATAATTTATGACTTGAATGAAATTCCAATTCATTAAAATCATTTAAATGTTATGATTTGGTTTTAAATGGAGTATGAGAAAAACAAATGTAAGGATTTGATTAATATATATGTTTTTTTCCAGGGTATTGAACAAAATTGGGATTCCGGTTGTAATTAATGGTAATAATGTTGGTATTAGCTAATAAATTAAATTTCAATGCAATACCCATAAATGAATGGAATGAAATGAATGTATGTAAATGTATACTAGGTTTTTATCAAATAGAAGGAAAGAAAAGTAAATATCGAATTGATTGATGAATAAATATGCATTGAATAGTAATTGAATGTAAAGTTAATGGCAATTGTATAAAATCAATATAAGACAATTAATTGCAATAATTGTGGGTTGATAATAATGTGTGAATGGGAAAGTGATTGTTTGGTAAATGAATGGAATTCAAATTTATTGGGAAAAAGCAAATGGGTAATTAGTAATAAATTTAAACGGACTTAGAAATGGAGTTTATTTAATTAATAGATATAACAGATAAGGATATACTTATAAATGTGGGATTAAGAGTTTTACCACAACTCTTATGAGTTATATACTTAGTTCGTTCAATTAAATCATAACTCATTGCAATAAATATAAATTTAATGTTATGCAATTGAGATAAACAATTGGAAATTGTTAAAGTATCTGGATATATATATATATATATTAAAATAAATGGTACCCAAGATGGTAATATGATAATTAGTGAATTTAAGAATGGGAATCAGGATTTATTTATATTATGGAAACTTAAAGTCTAATAATTGAATTTAATTGCAATTAAATGAGATTGAATATAGTTAAATAATTCGTTATTTGAAATAAAGATAATGTGAGAAATTTGTGTGATAATTTGGAATCCAATATTTAATCCATCTGTTTGACAGGATTGAATGGAATACTAATTAATTTATTTAACTAAACAAAATTTTAGGATATTATTTATAATTTGGGAATTTAATGAAATTAAGGATTTATATTGAAATTTATAGGTTTACCTTCTTTAATTTGACATTTAAATTTGTTTAGAACCATTGTAAATGATTGAGGAATCATAAGTGATAAAATTTCCAATTCTGAAACTGAAATATAAAATTTGGATTTATTTACTAATTCTTAATTTATTTAATTAATATAAAAATAGCCATTTTGTCACGGACTCGGATTTCGATGAAACCAGTTTCATCGGATCCGTAACAGTGAATTATTATAGGGTTTCAAGTTTCGTAGCAATCGGACTTGTCGTTTGATCGTACGAACGCGAAATGCCTTGAAATCGATTTAATTGAAATCAATTTGAAATCAATTTGGAAATATTGGTTTCAGCATAACTTCTTCATACGATCGAATTTGGATGTGAAACTCTTTCCATCGCATTCAAAATATTTTTAAATACCTATTTTGATATGTGGGTTTAACCAATTTTGTTCCGGGGTCAGAACGGGCTTTTTGGGCCAATTATCGTTCAACACGTTTGTTTATCGGATCCATATACTCTATTTATAACCTACCTATATAAACCCAGTTATAAACCCTACCTCCATCTATTCTCATTTGTTTATGCGTTCATTTCATCAGTTCCTTCTCTTCTTCCAATGGCTAGAAACTATAGATCCATGTTCAATTTCAAAAATCAAATCCAAAGTAAAAAATTAAAGGCCTCAGAAAAATTTGAAAAAATTATATATCAAAGGTTTCATCTCTATGAATCTGTATGTGGTGTCTGTTTCTGCAAACAATGCTCCAATCAATGGAAAAACTCAGTCAAAGACCGGAAATTTCGAAACCTTAGTATCGAATTGGGGTTTTTCGATTTCATCATTTATTCGCAAAATTGGTTCGTGGGTATTGCAGAGATTGAGATATGGTGTTGTTCGATGGTCATTATGTGGTCTAGCTCGATCGGAGGCGGTCGATTTTAGTGGGTTAGGGTTTCGAAACCCTAGCTGGGGAGTGGCGGCCGGTGGCAAAGTAGAGGACCGGACCCATGGGGAGACGTGGGGGAGGTGACGGCGAAGCCGAGAGATGCGGCGACAAGGCACGGAGGCGGCCGAGGAGGGCGGCAGCGTTGGTCAAAGCAGCGCCTGGAAAAAAAAATTGCGTACGTGATTTCGGTTTTGGGCGCGTCTCTACAGTGAGAGAGGAGATGACGTGGAGATTTTTGGTGAGGATGAGTTTTGTTACTTATTTATTTATTTTTATTTTCAAATTTCAAATCGTTTTATCACCATATCTTTCACGTACGTGTTCCAATTCACACGCGGTTTTCTCTGCTAGGTTCGTATTGGAATTCTAGATCTGTTGACGCTGGTTTGGATGAATTCTAAGACTGTCAAAATTTTAAGTTTAAATTGGATTTAAATTCAATTTAAATCCCAAAGGCGGGTGTTTTAACCCACTCACAATTTCTAAAATTTTCTATATCTGTTAAATTGACTTAAGATATGAGTAGAAATTTATTTATGACTGTTTGGCATGTTTTATTCATCATCTCTGTTAAATCGCATTTATTTAATTTAACTGTTAATTAATTTTATTATTGCATATAATTTGATAGTTAAACTGCTAGTTAAACAGTTATTAAATTTATTATTGAATATAAATTGTTAGTTAATACCTGTTATTTATTACCTGTTATATTTTTATATGCTATATATTGATGTTTGTTTAAATTGATTATGATTGAAATAAATTGGTTGATGATTGATATTGGGTGAATGGATGATGTGTTCTATCTTATATAAACTGCAAGTTATCATGCATTTTCATTTCATTCGGGATTGCGGTTTGAAATGATATACAACCGCATTTTTATTTTTAAATTGCGGATTGAAATGATAAATATCTGTATCACTTGACCATAGGATAGAAAATTATATACAGGCACCGCGGTATATGTATAAAATTATTTTTGAAATGATTTTTATGGTTTGGATATGATACGGTTTAATAAATAGTAAATTTGGATATGATAAATATATTTATATATACATATATAGTTAAATTGTTGAATTTAAGCTATGCATAAATCTGTTAAATAAAAATGAATAAGTTGAAAAATGGAATTTGATAATTTATATTATATGATTAAGTACAGGTTTAAAATCTTGTGTATATATATAGAGTTTTAAATGATTCAAATCAGTTAAGATTGAAAGATGAATTGCAAATTTAATTGGAATTGAGCTTATTTGAAAAATTAACTCCATAAGTTGATGTTAACTTATTAAAATTGGAAATTTTAAGGTATGATATTTATAACTGGATTTAACGAATAATTCTAGTATACATAAATGGAAGGAAATATTTAGTGTTAATAAATTTAGTTTATTTTAAATGGTTATGGATTTATCATGTAAACCTTTCAAACTAAATAATAGGGAAATGAATTGTTGATTAGAAATTCCCAACCTTAGTTTTGAAATTCATTAAATACCCAAAGTTTGAAAATATTGAAATCGAAGTGTTTTATTCAAACTGAAAATGAATCTAAAAGTTATGGGTTTAGACTGAATTTAAAGTGAATAAAAATTGTGAAGGTGTGGAAATTATTTACTTTTAAAGAAATTTTAAATTCAACCGTTTTATTTTATATACTGTTGAATATCCAAACCATTTAAGTTTTGAAATTTATGGTTTTAAAACTATGGATTTCAAAGTATTATGTTGAAAGTTAAAATTCAAATATTTGGTTTCGAGGTATTATAAATTTTAAAAGTGGCATGATTTTGGAAAAGAAATATGTTTGAAATAAAATGATATCATATTTATTTGGGTTTTAAAAAGGAAATGATATCGTATTTACAGGTTTTAAAATGGATAATTATATTCTGGTTTTGAAAGTATAATTATTTTTAAAATGACTGCGGTGTTATAATAACGTTTGTTTGTTGAAGAGACCGGGATTGGAAGTTGTCATGCTCCAACCCCGAAAACCACTTTAACAACCGTGTACGCGATGGAGATTCCAGAATGAAGTAGGATGGTGGTGGCGTTTCCTTTAAGGTAAATACGTGGACTCGACTCCCGTGAGTTAGCATAAAGTGGCTAAAACAGGAGCGATCGACGGGTTAATAAGGTAGCACCTTTGATCGGAAACATCCCTTTGATATTATACTTTGACTTTGGATTGATTCGGTGGCAACTTTTGATTTTTATTTGGGGGTGCAGCTCGAGGTGGGCGGCAGCTGCGCGCTACGCGTTACCACCGACCCGGAAGCGTTATTGGTATATCTACCCTGGCATTGCCTAGTTGTGCCGTGTCACCTACCCTATCGCGCCTTGTACGAGTTTGGATTTCTCTCGTAGCCCGTGTGGCATCCTCGGTGGCTTCCCGATCAGGAGGGACTATGATATTGGATGGACTACTGGGACTATTATTGTGTTAAGGGGAATATTGGGTCACTCCTTAACGCTATTTAAAAGTAAGTTTATTTTACAATTAGACACTTGTAGCGACCCAACTTCCAAACTCCAGGAAGTCGCATCGCTAAGAAGAAAGAAAGGGATAGAAAAGATAAAAGAAAAAAAAAGAAAGAACGGACAACATCAGAATCTCACAGCAGAATCGAATAAATTATAATATATCACATAAAACCTTACATAGTATCATATACATCAGAGTAATACAGCTGATACAACACAAACTAGACAGTTATAAACATCTTTCTAGCTATTACAATTCAAGTACATCAGAGAAAACAGATACAACTCAAACACAGCGGAACCACTAAATATATCTACACGCTGAAGCCTCCTGCTCCATTATCTCCTCCAGAAACTCGTCAAAGCAATCCTGAATCACTTGACTACTCATACGTAATATGAGTACCCAAGAGTTTAATAAAACAGAAAATAAACACTCAGGCCAGACAGGGGTCTGGTGTGAGTAAATGGGGATAAAAGTTGCTTAACTTTAGTAAATCTTTTGAAAACAAAAGGTATCACGTAAGACTTCCCACACATAAACATGGAAAAGTTTTTACCTTACGCTAACCAAAACATTTGATAGGAAACCCAGTGATATTATAATAGTGTCTAGGGTTTTCAAGTAAATAAGAAATAGCCGAAATTGTTACATGATTAAATTCCAGCTACTAGCCACAAAAGTGGGTAATACAATCAAAACCGTAGGGTCTCGTAGGGAAAATGGGTTTCCAACAATGGCAGGGCTACTGTGGTACCGCCCGTCACAGTACGTGGCCTAGATCACCGTACCGAGGAGTACTCCCACTCCCCTGCAACACAAAGCCGGAACCATTCCTTACTGAACAGTTTCGAACAAGACCACCCCATAGATTGGTCATCACCAACTGCCACACAACCGATTATAAAGGGACCTCTAGACAGGGGTAAATCTTGCTCTCCAGTGGGGGCTACCCAAGAAGCTTTGCTGCACCTCCCCTGTTTTAACCATTCCCAGTTGATGAGGCTTGAGGTTACGATTACCTTATAGGACATATCAATCTTAAAATGCTCATCGTCCACCTGATGATGTTCTGAAAGCATTCAATCCATACAAGTTCGTTCCGGGTTCGAACGAAACCGAAGGCATTATCTCGTTACACTCGTATTGGAATCACCCTCAGAGTTAACGACGATAACCCTTGCATTCTAAATCTCCATCTCGAATCTATAAGCACTATTCCGTCAACTCATTACGGAATCACCCACAGAGTTATACTGACGTATAGCCCTTACACCTCGAGTCTTCACTTGCTCCACTTGGAATAACGACCTAACGTTTAATTGGAATCGATGTGGTTTTCGGATATCCAAATATGGAAACCCGATCCCGGTCTCACCGAAAACAAACGCCATTTTAATGTCCAAGTTGTACTTAAGGGTTTTAAATAATTAACTTATTTCATTATTATCTATTTCACAGAGATAGATAAACTACATTTAACAATAGATAATCACATTCATATCATAAACAGATAATATGTATCATCCATAAACAGATAATCATCACAACCAAATAATCCATCACAAACCAACATACATAAATCAATCATCCATATCATACAGATACAACTAATCTCATTACTGAGATCACAACCATTCAATCAATAACATCCATAAGCAATGATTTATTAACCATCAATTATAATTAATTTAGAATGAATTGAATTAATTACAACCATCTCTAATTAATTTAAAATAAATTAAATTAATTATTTATTAAAATTTTGCTTAACATCCATAATTAACCCAGATAATTAATTATCCACTAAGTATTTAACTTGATTAAATATCATTGATTAATCATTCACTAATTACAATAAGTAATTAGTATTTAATTAATTTCATAAATTAATTAACTTAATCATAAGTAATTGACATTTAATTACTCATTTATTAATTAACTATAATTAATTATATTTATCCTTAATTAATTACAATTAATTAATCACTTAATTAATTATTACTTAATCAAACAATTCTTAATTATGTCATTAATTATGATAATTAATGATCTCTAATATTTAAATAAATTACTTAATTAAAATTAATTGCATTTAGTAATTAATCTAATTATTAATCACCTTGATTAATATTAAATTTAGTAATTAACTATCTTTAATTACTCATTAACAAATTAATTAACCAATAATTAATCATTAATTAATTCCTTAATTAATTCCAAAAGTAATTATCCAAATTACTAATTACATTCCAGTTATTATCAATATTACTTCTCTAAGTAATCTTGCTCCACTAATTACATTAAGTAATTACTCTCTAAAAATCATTAGATGATTTATTTAAATTAATTAAACTAAATTAATTAACTTAATTAAATCACATATCAAAATTAATTACAATAAGTAATTAATTCCTTAATTGCTTTAACAATTAATTATACTTAACAAATTTCAATTAATTATATTCTATTAATTAATCTAGTTAATTATCAAAAATTAATTACATTAATTAATTACTTAATTATCCTAAGATAATTATCATTATTAATTTACGACATTTTCATTAATTACTTACTTAAGAAATTTATCTTAGATTAATTATCATTAATCATCTCTAATTAAAAATTAATCTAAATCATTATTTAAGTCAAATAAATAAGTAAATTCTTTATTATCTTAATTATTTCTAAAATAATTCATTTACTTATTAATGACTTCATTAACATTCAAATGTATTTAAACAATACATTTCTAAATTAAATTTAAATTCCATTTTCAAAGTTAAGATTCAAAATATTCAACTATTTAAACATTATCCAAATTTTAAATAAATTTATTCTTAAAATAAAAGTAAAGAACCATTATTCCTTATATAAGATATTTATATAAGAAAAGTTTAAAACTAGATTACTTAATTTTATTAAAAGAAAACAAGTTTTAAAAATGATCATTTAACCTTCCAAATTAAAGTTAAACACTTCATATCTTTAATTCCAATATTAAGAAAAGAAGTCTTCCAAGTTTAAACATTTATTTGAAACAAACTTATTTTTAAATTTACTTTAAAATATTTGAATTTATTCAACATTTAACATTTTACAATTCTGGTCTAAATTCAAAATTCTAGATTCATAGAAAAACTTTAAACTATATTAAGACCTGATTTTAAAACTTAATTTGAATCTTGCTTAAATTTAAAATTTTCATTTAAAAAAAAACTTTGAATTCAAAAGTTCATTTGAATCAAGATTCAACTTTGCATTTTAAAAATCATGTTAAATCCTGCATTTAAAAATTGAATTTCATTAAAATTTCAAAACACAGAATACTGTCAGGTTTTATAACCTGAAACTAACATAACCGAGTCCATCTATTATGCTTCGAGTTCACAACCTAATTGCTTCGAGTTAACTACACTATCTACTCGAGTAAAATCCGAGGCAAAATCCTGCACAAACCAAAATAGTTCACCTGAACTTAAATATGCACGGTGCATATGCACCGGCACTTTGGCGATCTCCAGCCACCATACCTTTCTTCACCAAGTCGCCTACCATCCCCAAACTTGTTCGCGACCACCAAAATCCCTACTGCAGCTCTATGTGGAAATCGAGTATATCAATCCAACCTGGAAATATACTGCACCGAAATTCCCAAACCTGTCAACGTCGCTCATACCCAACTCCGACCATCATATCACCTATGAATCCGGCCATTCCTTCGCATACATCCCCTCTGCCAAACTCCAAAACCTCGCAACACTCGGTGCAACAAAGAACACGAGGAGCATCAAAATCTCGACCATCAACAAACTAGGGCTAGAAACTGTAATAGCTAACCACGGTCGCCACCAACCCCTGACCAATCACCTGAAAATTTTCCCTTACTCACCCATCATCCTTCCACCTCCAGAAAGAACCGCAACATCCCAATATCACTAGATCACCAGATAAATTCAAAAACTCCCATTTTGTTCCACACTGAAATCCTCATTCCTTAGTTAACTAAAAAATATGATTTTTGTTTTAAAATTTATAATTCATATTCGCATTAATTTATAAACTTGTTTTAATAATTTAAGAAGTTTGACATACTTGCTTCTTGAAAATATTGTCTGTTGTTAGTGTTTCAGAGGCAACAGTTTCTTTTTTTTTCTCTTGATTATAATTTGTAAACATAAATCTGTACTAAACTAACAACTTCATTTACATAACAGATTCTAACTGAGAACCAATTCAAGAGGTATTGGTATTTTTTCTATTTAAAATTTTAGTTTTATAAACAGAACAGGTGATCAGGTACCTGTAAACACACACATATATATATATATTTATATATATATATACAGTGAATATTTATCACAATAAAATCATACAAAGCAAACTCATTCCTATAATCCACATGCAACAGATAATTTAAAACAACTTTCAATTGTGAGGTTACTCACTAAAAAAAAAGACAGAGCCATTTTTTTTCTATAGCATTTTTGATTTTTTTTTTCTTTAAACAAGTTTGAATTAGAACTTGAGTTTTTCTGTAAAACTTGTTTAGCTTTGATTTTTCTTTTAAAAGAAGAGCTGTTTTTAAAATAGAAATTTACTCACCTTTTAAATAAAGAAGGAGATGACAAATTCACTTGCAAATCACATTTTTCCTGGGACTGCTAAATTGAATCTGCATGTTGAATCTGGGTTTTGCAAGTTGAATCTGGTCCTACACTTGCTGTTGAAGTTGTTTCAGGTGAGTTTGCTGTTGATTGATCTTTAAAACTGCAGCTGACCTTATTCTTGTTTGCTTAGATTTGGAGTTGAATTGTACTTTAGCAGATTACAGTTTTGAAGATTGAACAGATTTGATTTTTGGAGAATTGAATTTGCAGATTTGAAGATGAATGTAGATTTTTAACATGCATTTGTTTTGAAGAAATATATTGAAGATTGGTTTTGATCTTTACTGAAATTTGATTTCTGTTTTTCAATTGAAGAAAATGTTTTTATCAAATGCACTTTCTATGTTTTATTGTCTTGTTAATATATTTTAAATAAAAAGGTTTTTAAATCAATGCCACTTGTTATATTAATTTGTTAGGTGATTACAAGTGTCCATTTTATTAGTTAAACGACTAACACGTGTATATTTCAATATTTAAAAGCAATTCCTAAATTTATATATGTATTTGAATTTATCTTAAACCATTTCAAATTTATTTTTAGCAAGTTACAAATGTTTATTAACATTAGTCTTTAAATAATAACATATACACTATTTAAATGTTTACTTATAAACTTATTTTAAAATTATACATTTACACCTTAATGTTTGTTTAATTATTTTTAAAAATAATATTCTTTATATTTAAAAAGAAAAGATTTTTAAAAGAAAAAAGAAATGTTGAATTAGATTTTATTCAAGAGTTTTTAAATTAAATGTTATACTTTAACAAGAATGAATTAAATCTTATTTCAAAAGAAAAACAATTTTAAAATAAAACAAAACAAATTTTTATTATAAAACAAAATTTAAACTATATTTATTTTTATAAACAAAATAAATACTCACTTACATTCCTATAAAAAATATAAGAAAGATTTTAAAACAAACTTTTGAAAAGTTTACAATACTAATTTAAATTAAATCAAATTAATCAATTTACAAATTATACAATTATATATAAAATTAGAAAATATCCTTTTATTTAATATAATTAAAATTAAAACCAAATCCTCTATTTACAATGTATAAACATTTATACATTATAAATAAATATTTTTAAATCAGTTTAGAAAGATAATTTATTACTTAAATATTTTTAACTTTGAAAAGAACATCATTAAACAAACTGAATAATTATTAATTTTCAAAAGAGAATTCCTGTTTGAATTAATTTATTAAATCAATATTTCACATTTAAAAAATAATTATTAAATAAATTATTAAATAATTATTGCCTAAATTTACGGGACATCACAACACTATTATAATAGCGCAATATACTACATAGTAAATAGTTTAACGGATCCTTAGGAGATGTAAATCCCGAGCATCTCTTGAGTTACTGCACTTAAATTTATTTCTGTTAATTTAACTCACATAAGATCTTTTAGTTCTGACTCGAGCGTTTTGTCTTTTCAATTCGCTCGGGTCAGTCCGAGCGTTTCAGGATTTGAAGATTTAGCTTTGGAGGACGAAGACGAAGATTCGTATTATTATTATTTATTCTATTGCACTACACTCATACTGTTCCGCTGCATTGTTATTGGTATGTGTAACTCTGATATGTATTATGTAAACATTATCAAATGTTTTTGTAAAATAGCTTCATGAACCGTATATTTGATTATTATATTGTATCCTTCCGTTGTGAGATTCTGTTTTGTTTTTCTTCTTGTTTTTCTTATTTACCCCATAACAATCCTCCCTTGCGTATGATTTGAATTGGCACGTGTGTCGATTTAAAGCGTGCGAAAAGGCTGGATGTTACATCTGGTAATAGAGCTTTGGTTTAGCGATAAACCTTAGCTTTGTGGGGTTTGACTCTTTACTAATAGGGTAATAATACCCTATGGGAGTCACTGAGTGTATATATATGAGAGAGTGTATTTGTTAGTGTTATAAAAAGGTTTTGATATTGTGTTAATCTGTTCCGTTTTATATTTATAAATTCTGGTTGATGCATGGGACGTTGTGACATCAATAAGGATTTCTAAACACTTAATAGGACAGACTGACATAATATTTGTTTTAATATAGGTGAATGAGATAATTTTGCCTATTATATTTTCTATATAAAATAAAAATTTTCTAATGATATCTATATTTGGCTGAAATAGATTGGTTGTTAGGAATGAAATTTATATATAATAATCGGAATAAGATTTAAAATAAAATAAATGAAATTTGGAAATTTAGAACTTAAGTTTCGGGGTTTTGAAATTTTTTTCGAATAAATTTTGGAATATAATAATATTGTTTATAAGTACTTTCTGACATGAATATTTATTATAATTCGAAAGAATTGTTTTAAAGAAGATTTTGAAGAAAAAGTTTTGTACTTTCCTCTCTGACGCTGGAAAATAATTTCGATGATGGCGGCCAAATCATCGACTTTCATTTTCGAGTTTCGAAGGGGGAAGGCCACTGTAGTAGTTCTACTGTAGATTCATTTTTGAAAAATATATAAATTTTGAATTGTTTTAAATATAATTTGAAATATATAAGTTGTAAGAATATATTTATCTATTATTTTAAAATAATTTGAAATTTAACCCGGTACTAAATTCTTAAATTTCCATTAATTAATTGTTTCAATTATTGTAGTGAATTGAAACATAGCTAATTAATAAATTAAGACCTCTAAAGGAAATAAGAGATTTAATGATAGGTTATAAATGGTATTAAATGAAATTTGAAATTATAACCTACGAAATAAAGAATATTATTATTGAACGCTAAATTAATCATAGGTAATGAGGAAACTTGTGTAACTTCAAGTGCATTCTTTAAAAACATATATGACTTACCTAATATAAAAGGTGAAATGTTTAATAAGAAATGTAATGGAAATTGTACAAGTAAAAGTAGGTAATGAAGTATCAAGTGAAATTGCTGTTAAATGAGAATTTAATGTTATAAACTTAAGTTATAATTGAAATTTTGCTATAAGTGAATATAATTAAAGGTAAGTAATTCAAATAGATGATTTTCAACTTAAGTAAATAAAATGTAAATGCTAAGAAATTAAATGGGACATGGATATTATGGATAAACAAATGTAAATAAATTAGGGCATGCAATAATAAATGAATGTCTTGCTATCCAGTACTTCTTCTCTGGAGGTGAACTTCCTACGGGTTGAACATCTACCAATCTAATTCTCATCCCGAAATGTGAGAATCCCAAGTCTTGTGCAGATTTTCGGCCTATTAGTCTGTGCAACTTTTCCAATAAGGTGATTTCTAAGATTATGACCACTAGATTAGCTCCCTTCTTGGAGCGTATCATTTCTTCTTCTCAGGCTGGTTTCGTTAAAGGACGTCTTATCACTGACAACGTCCTGTTAGCGCAGGAGCTTATTTCTCAACTAGATAGGAAAATTAGAGGTTCTAATGTGGTCCTTAAATTAGATATGGCGAAAGCATACGACCGTATGTCTTGGTTCTTTATCATCAAGGTCCTAAGAGCCTTTGGTTTCCCTGAACCTTTTATTGATATCATCTGGCGATTGATCTCCAATGTTTGGTTTTCGGTCCTCATCAATGGCTCTTCCCGTGGTTTCTTTAGGGCTGGAAGGGGTCTTCGTCAGGGAGATCCTCTCTCACCTTCTCTTTTTGTCATTGCGGCCGAAGTTCTTGTCAGAGGTCTTCACTCACTGATGATTGCGGGCCAAATTCAGAGATTTGGCATTCCCCGGGGTTGCCCCCTGATTTCGTCCCTGTCCTTTGCAGACGATATCATTATTTTCTCCAACGGCTGTCGGAGATCCATCCGTGCCCTCCTTGATTTTGTGAGTCTTTATGAGAATTCCTCTGGGCAGCTGGTTAACTCCTCTAAGAGTTGCTTTGTTCCAGCTAAGGATCTTGCTCCTGCCCGATCGCTTTGGATTGAATCGGTTTTGGGATTCAGGAGAGCTTCCCTTCCCTTACCTTACCTTGGCATTCTTCTCTTCCGTGGGAGGAAAGTTAATTCGATTTTTGATCCCATTTTAGATAGGGCGAAAAGCATGATCAATCGTTGGAATGCTTCCCTTCTTTCTCAGGCTGGCAGACTGGTTCTCATTAACTCTGTTCTGCATTCTTTAGGTTCGCACATTTTTGCAGCCATGACTCCTACATCTGCTTTTTTCCGCTCCTTTCGATCTTTGATCTCTTCCTTCTTCTGGGGAAACAAAGATTCTCCTCGCCATCACTGGATTTCTTGGAAAATCATCTGTCGTCCTAAGTGTGAGGGTGGCCTTGGCATTCGTAACCCTAAAGACGTCTGTTCTGCTTTTGCGTGTAAGCTTTGGGCTAGGTTTGGGGCTAACAACTCCCTGTGGGCCTCATTCCTTCATGCCAAATACCGTCGTCTTGAAGCTGCAAACTTCTCGGGGTCCCCTTCTTATGCTAGTGAAACATGGAAACGGATGCAATCTGTTAAAGTGTTATGGGACAGCAATGGTAGTGGCTCTTATTGGCGTGGGCAACCCTTCTCTTTGTCTGCAGCTTGGTATTCTATCAGAAGTCCTGCCCCTTCGCTTCCTTTTTTTTCCTGTATTTGGGATACCAGAATTGCTCCTAAGGTCTCTGTTTTTATGTGGAAAATCCTTCACGGAGGAATTTCGGTAGATGAGAACCTTAGGAAAATTGGTATTCCTATCACTTCTCGGTGTAGATGTTGCCAAGCTGGTAGCTTCGAAACTCTCTTTCACCTTTTTTTCCAAGGCATTTGTGCCAATGCCGTTTGGTCTTTCTTCGGTAACCTTGTTGGCTGCAATGGTCCTGTCAACTCCATATCTGAGCTCTTGCAACTCTGGTGGACTGGTATTGTTGGGAAGACTGTTCGTTCGATTATTTTTCATCTTATCCCTTCTCTTATTTGTTGGCACACTTGGTGCGCCCGTAACAAGATGATTTTCGAAGAGGTGCATATGGATTCTTCTGCTATCATCCGGAGAGTGCGCAATGACATCTATCTTGCTTTTAGAGGTCGTCCTTTCCGGAAGTCCATTGGTTCCAGATCAGCTTTTCTTGCTAGGTATTTCGACATTGCGTTCGAGAGTGCTGCTCCTAGGTCAGGTATTGGCTGAGGTTTAGCTTGTTTTCATAGTTCTGAGGGTTGTGGCTTTTCTTTGTGCTTGTGTCTTTCTTTTTTATTTTTTCTTTGTTTTGCATACATATGTTCTTACCTCCATCTGGAGGTTGCGACTATTTTTGATTATTCTTCCAGTTATGCAGGTGATATAGTAGATTTACAGGGTATTGCTGTTTCAACCTGTCATCCTGCACCGGTTCTCTCTACTTTTGGTAGCGGTTTTATGGGCTTCTGTTCTGATTGTTTGGCTTTCTTTCCTGGGTCTTTATACCCCTTCTGGGCGGTGGCCTTGCCGGAGCTCAGTTTGGGCGTATGAAGGGTGGTGGCCTTGCCGGAGCTCTTCTAGATCTCAGATGTTCCCTTTGATTCGGTCAGACCGAACACATCTTCAGTTTCGGTTTGTATACTTGGAGCATTAGGTGATGAGCTGGATGCCTCCAAGTCGTTTTCACTCATTTTTTACCTTTGCATTGGTTATTTATATTTATCAGTAATTTTGGGGACAGATTGTTATAACTGTCCAGGCTGTTGATTGATTAGTTGACTCTGATTGTAAAAAAAAAGAGAATAATAAAATTTATCGAAGTTAAAAAAAAAAAAATGAATGAATAATTATAACGAAATAAAAAGGACTGGCATGACCTGAGTTAATGAAAATGAATAATTGTAAGTAATAAGTGAAATTAAATTGAACAAACATAGAATAAGTAAATGAAATTAAAAGTTTATTAGAAATAAATGTAAATTATAAAAGAAAATTTATGTGGTATGAACAAAAAGAGAAATTAAACAAAAAATGTATGAATGAAATTAATAATGATAAACAAATTTGTTGTTCAAATTGGTTGTTATTGGTTATGGTTGTTTGGGTAAGATACTTTAAAATTGGGTTTGGATTGAATGAATAATCTATTTAGTTTTATCTAAGACTATTGAGTAAATGATGCGCTAGTAGCTATTTCTTCATTCCGTACAATTTAAAAAGTTTTGAACCCGAACAACTATTTGTTTGTTTGATTTAATGGTTGTTTTATATTTGTTGTGTATGCTATTTGTTGAAATTGATGGTTGTTGTATTGATTTGTTGTTAGTGATTGAAACCACTTAAAAATTTCACTTTATATAAATTGTTAACCCTTTGGATTATATGAGTGAAATGCAGGTTATGGAAGCAATTGCTACTGCTTTTGGTTCCATAAATAAACGTTAATTGCCCGACAAATAGGTACGTTTTCGGATTACGGATTATAGCGCTATTATATTGTTTTCCCGTGTAGGGATATATTAATTTGATAAATATATGTGATATTTTGTTATATTTAATATTTTATATTTCTCCCGAGCCTCTCCGTACAAAGGTGACTCTGCAAAAAAAATTCGTAAATTGTGAACTTAGAAATATTTTGAAAATGTTTTTCAAAAATTTAGATATTTTATCTAAATTAATTAATTTTATAAATTTAATTGCTTATAAAGTTAATGTTTGAATAAGGTATATTGCTTTCTTCGTTTCCTCTCCTTTTCCTTTTCGGGGACGAAAAGTTTTGAGTGAGGGAGAGTGTAACGACCCGTAAATTTCGACAATTTAATTTGTTTATTTAATAGGATTTTTTTATAATTTATTTTAGTAGAAACAATAAAGGGGATAAATAAATGTTAAAATGAAGGCTAAAATAAATTATGTAAATGGTGACTCAAAACCTATTTATAGAAATTTGAATAAAATCCAAATTGAATTAAGTAGAAAAAGGATTCCTACCTGGATATAAAATTTAATATGAGAAATTAATGAAAATATTAAATTGATTTAATGCAATAAAAGAGTGTAAACGGAAATTGGAATAAATTAAGGAATCATGTTAACGCAAGTTAATAATTCATGACTTGAATGAAATTCCAATTCATTAAAATCATTTAAATGTTATGATTTGGTTTTAAATGGAGTATGAGAAAAACAAATGTAAGGATTTGATTAATGTATATGTTTTTTTTCAGGGTATTGAACAAAATTGGGATTCCGGTTGTAATTAATGGTAATAATGTTGGTATTAGCTAATAAATTAAATTTCAATGCAATACCCATAAATGAATGGAATGAAATGAATGTATGTAAATGTATACTAGGTTTTTATCAAATAGAAGGAAAGAAAAGCAAATATCGAATTGATTGATGAATAAATATGCATTGAATAGTAATTGAATGTAAAGTTAATGGCAATTGTATAAAATCAATATAAGACAATTAATTGCAATAATTGTGGGTTGATAATAATGTGTGAATGGGAAAGTGATTGTTTGGTAAATGAATGGAATTCAAATTTATTGCGAAAAAGCAAATGGGTACTTAGTAATAAATTTAAACGGACTTAAAAATGGAATTTATTTAATTAATAGATATAACGGATAAGGATATACTTATAAATGTGGGATTAAGAGTTTTACCACAACTCTTATGAGTTATATACTTAGTTCGTTCAATTAAATCAGAAACCATTGCAATAAATATAAATTTAATGTCATGCAATTGAGATAAACAATTGGAAATTGTTAAAGTATCTGGATATATATATATATTAAAATAAATGGTACCCAGGATGGTAATATGATATTTAGTGAATTTAAGAATGGGAATCAGGATTTATTTATTTTATGGAAACTTAAAGTCTAATAATTAAATTTAATTGCAATTAAATGAGATTGAATATAGTTAAATAATTCGTTATTTGAAATAAAGATAATGTGAGAAATTTGTGTGATAATTTGGAATCTAATATTTAATCCATCTGTTTGACGGGAATGAATGGAATACTAATTAATTTATTTAACTAAACAAAATTTTAGGATATTATTTATAATTTGGGAATTTAATGAAATTAAGGATTTATATTGAAATTTATAAGTTTACCTTCTTTAATTTGACATTTAAATTTGTTTAGAATCATTGTAAATGATAGAGGAATCATAAGTGATAAAATTTTCTAATTCTGAAATTGAAATATAAAATTTGGATTTACTTACTAATTCTTAATTTAATTAATATAAAAATAGCCACTTTTGTCATGGACTCGGATTTCGATGAAACTAGTTTCATCGGATCCGTAACAGTGAATTATTGTAGGGTTTCAAGTTTCGTAGCGATCGGACTTGTCGTTTGATCGTACGAACGTGAAACGCCTTGAAATCGATTTAATTGAAATCGATTTGAAGTCAATTTGGAAATATTGATTTCAGCATAACTTCTTCATACGATCGAATTTGGACTTGAGACTCTTTCCATCGCATTCAGAATATTTTTAAATACCTATTTTGACATATGGGTTTAACCAATTTTGTTCCGGGGTCAGAACGGGCTTTTTGGGCCAATTATCGTTCAGCACGTTTGTTTATCGGATCCATATACTCTATTTATAACCTACCTATATAAACCCAGTTATAAACCCTACCTCCATCTATTCTCATTTGTTTTTGCGTTCATTTCATCAGTTCCTTCTCTTCTTCCAATGGCTAGAAACTCTAGATCCATGTTCAATTTCAAAAATCAAATCCAAAGTCAAAAATTAAAGGCCTCAGAAAAATTTGAAAAATTTATATATCAAAGATTTCATCTCTACGAATCTGTATGTGGTGTCTGTTTCTGCAAACAATGCTCCAATCAATAGCAAAACTCAGTCAAAGACCGGAAATTTCGAAACCTTAGTGTCGAATTGGGGTTTCCGATTTCATCATTTATTCGCGAAATTGGTTCGTGGGTATTGCAGAGATTGAGATATGGTGTTGTTCGATGGTCGTTATGTGGTCTAGCTCGATCGGAGGCGGTCCATTTTGGTGGGTTAGGGTTTCGAAACCCTAGCTGGGGGGTGGCGGCTGGCGGCAAAGTAGAGGACCGGACCCATGGGGAGACTGGGGGAGGTGACGGCGAAGCTGAGAGATGCGGCGGCAAGGCACGGAGGCGGCCGAGGAGGGCGGCAGCGTTGGTCAAAGCAGCGCCTGGAGAAAAAAATTGCGTACGTGATTTCGATTTTGGGCGTGTCTCTATAGTGAGAGAGGAGATGACGTGGATATTTTTGGTGAGGATGAGTTTTGTTATTTATTTATTTATTTTTATTTTCAATTTTCAAATCGTTTTATCGCTATATCTTTTACGTACGTGTTCCAATTCACACGCGGTTTTCTCCGTTAGGTTCGTATTGGAATTCTGGATCCGTTGACGCTGGTTTGGACGAATTCTAAGACGATCAAAATTTTGGGTTTAAATTGGATTTAAATTCAATTTAAATCCCAAATGTGAGTGTTTTAACCCACTCACAACTTCTAAAATTTTCTATGTCTATTGAATTGACTTAAGATATGAGTAGAAATTTATTTATAACTGTTTGCATGTTTTATTCATCATCTCTGTTAAATCGCATTTATTTAATTTAACTGTTAATTAATTTTATTATTGCATATAATTTGACAGTTAAAATTTATTTATTTGCATATAAACTGCTAGTTAAACAGTTATTAAATTTATTATTGAATATAAACTGTTAGTTAATACCTGTTATTTATTACCTGTTATATTTTTATATGCTATATATTGATGTTTGTTTAAATTGATGACGATTGAAATAAATTGGTTGATGATTGATATTGGGTGAATGGACGATGTGTTCTATCTTATATAAACTACAAGTTATCATGCATTTTCATTTCATTGGGGATTGCGGTTTGAAATGATATACAACCGCATTTTTATGTTTAAATTGCGGATTGAAATGATAAATATCCATATCACTTGATAGGATAGAAAATTATATACAGGCACCGCGGCATATATATAAAATTATTTTTGAAATGATTTTTATGGTTTGGATATGATACGGTTTAATAAATAGTAAATTTGGATATGATAAATATATTTTATATATACATATATAGTTAAATTGTTGAATTTAAGCTATGCATAAATCTGTTAAATAAAAATGAATAAGTTGAAAAATGGAATTTGATAATTTATATTATATGATTAAGTACAGGTTTAAGATCTTGTGTATATATATATAGTTTTAAATGATTCAAATCAATTAAGATTGAAAGATGAATTGCAAATTTAATTGGAATTGAGCTTATTTGAATAATTAACTCTATAAGTTGATGTTAACTTATCAAAATTGGAAACTTTAAGGTATGATATTTATAACTGGATTTAACGAATAATTCAAGTATAAATAAATGGAAGGAAATATTTAGTGTTAATAAATTTAGTTTATTTTAAATGGTTATGGATTTATCATGTAAACCTTTCAAACTAAATAATAGGAAAATGAATTGTTGATTAGAAGTTCCCAACCTTAGTTGTGAAATTCATTAAATACCCAAAGTTTGAAAATATTGAAATCGAAGTGTTTTATTCAAACTGAAAGTGAATCTAAAAGTTATGGGTTTAGACTGAATTTAAAGTGAATAAAAATTGTGAAGGTGTGGAAATTATTTACTTTTAAAGAAATTTTAAATTCAACTGTTTTATTTTATATACTGTTGAATATCCAAACCATTTAAGTTTTGAAAGTTATGGTTTTAAAACTACGGATTTTGAAGTATTACGTTGAAAGTTAAAATTCAAATATTTGGTTTCGAGGTATTATAAATTTTAAAAGTGGCATGATTTTGCAAAAGAAATATATTTGAAATAAAATGATATCATATTTATTTGGGTTTTAAAAAGGAAATGATATCGTATTTATGGGTTTTAAAATGGATAATTATATTCTGGTTTTGAAAATATAATTATTTTCAAAATGACCGCGGTGTTATAATAATGTTTGGTTGTTGAAAAGACCGGGATCGAAAGTTGTCATACTCTCTGCCAACCTCGAAAACCACTTTAACAACCGTGTACGCGGTGGAGATTCCAGAATGAAGTAGGATGGTGGTGGTGTTTCCTTTAAGGTAAATACGTGGACCCGACTCCCATGAGTTGGCATAAGGTGGCAAAACAGGAGCGATCGACGGGTTAATAAGGTAGCACCTTTGATCGGACACATCCTTTCGATATTATACTTTGACTTTGGATTGATTTGGTGGCCACTTTTGATTTTTATTTGGGGGTGTGGCTCAAGGTGGGCGGTAGCTGCGCGTTACGAGTTACCACCGACCTGGAAGCGTAATTGGTATATCTACCCTGGTATTGCCTAGTTGTGTCGTGTCACCTACCCTATCGCGCCTTGTACGAGTTTGGATTTCTCTCGTAGCCCGTGTGGTATCCTCTAGTGGCTTCCCGATCAGGAGGGACTATGATATTGGATAGACTACTGGGACTATTTTTGTGTTAAGGGGAATATTGGGTCACTCCTTAACGCTATTTAAAAGTAAGTTTATTTTACAATTAGACACCGTTATAATAGCGCAATATACTACATAGTAAATAGTTTAACGGATCCTTAGGAGATGTAAATCCCGAGCATCTCTTGAGTTACTGCACTCATATTTATTTCTGTTAATTTAACTCACATAAGATCTTTTAGTTCTGGCTCGAGTGTTTTGTCTTTTCAATTCGCTCGGGTCAGTCCGAGCGTTTCAGGATTTGAAGATTTAGCTTTGGAGGACGAAGACGAAGATTCATATTATTATTATTTATTCTATTGCACTACACTCATACTGTTCCGCTGCATTGTTATTGGTATGTGTAACTCTGGTATGTATTATGTAAATATAATCAAATGTTTTTGTAAAATAGCTTCATGAACTGTATATTTGATTATTATATTTTATCCTTCCACTGTGAGATTCTGTTTTGTTTTTCTTCTTGTTTTTCTTATTTACCCCATAACAATCCGCCCTTGCGTATGGTTTAAATTGGCACGTGTGTCGATTTAAAGTGTGCGAAAATGCTGGATGTTACATACTCCATCCTGTGTAGTATCGAATATGATCACCCCATGGTTGTCCCCGACAAACTGTTTCCGTAGCCACAAACATACATCATCCATAATTAAATTTGACCTAGATACAATGATGATCATACCTTAATAGGAGCAACCCACGTAGCCCTATAACACGTCCCCGCTTTAGCCATTTACCGGTTGTAAGGCCTGAGGCTATGTTTTACCTTTTATAGCTAATCTCACTTGGAATGCTAACAATATCCTCCAAATAACATTGCAATGCCAACATTCAGTTATACAAGTCTGTTCTAGGACTGAACAAAACTGAAGGCACTACTTCTACAACATCCACTTTGGAATCACCCTTCAGGATTAGTAGCAAGTAGCCCTTGCACTTCAAAGAACTCCATCTTCGATCATCTTCAAGATATCTCTAATTTGAACACCGATGTTGGTTCATTGTGGTTTTCTGATAATATATCTGATCCCAATATCTCTGAACCGACAACAATAGTTCGCTAACTCAACCCTGGTTCTTTTAAATATAATTAGACAATGTATAAGAGAAAAGATTACCTCATAATCGTTTAAGTGGATGGATTTTCTTATCATTTATCCTAGAAGAACAAAACGAGATTTCTACATACCATACAACATCATTGAGTATGACTTTGTCATATACTCCTTGTATTTCTCCTAGATATTTCTAAAATTATATATGGTCAAGATTTGATAGTCAGATATTTAATTATCAAATAAACAAACGATCAAACATAGATTTAATTTCATGTCGGATCCACTAAGCTTCTATAAATAAAACCTTCAATTATTTAAAATCTATTTCAATTAGCTGATTCAAAATACCTTCACAAAAGATATATTCACAAACCCCTTATACTCTTTTCAATATTCGGGAATCATTCATATACTTATCTTAGCGGTATAAGTATATTTCAAACTATTATATCTTCAATACTTAGAAAATATCCATATATTTATCTCAACGGCATAAGTTTATTAACAAAACTTGAAGAAGTTTTCCCCTTTTCCAAATTTATATTTTAAATGGGCCTAACAAATATCATTTAAAACATTCATACTATAAACTAAACTGCTTATCCTTCGGTATTAAGTATGGAAACATTGTTTCCATACCACCATAATTAAGAAGGATTAATTATCAAAATCAAACCTGATTTCTTTTACTAAAAATCCCTTTTTACAAGCTCACTTCATATTTACAAATACTTATAAGCCTCTAACATTATTTATAAAATTCCTTTCACAAATTTCAAAAATGATTTATAACATCCATTTTATATATAAAACTCCTTTATAAATCTTCCTTTAACCCCTTTAAAAAATTATTTATAAAATATCATTTACCAGATATCATTTAAAAATCTCCGTTAACAGATTATCATTTATAAATACCTAGATTTAATTGATTAAAATAAGTTTGAATCTCATCATAATTGAATAACTAATTAACTCTAAAACCTCAATAATAAGTAATTAACCGACTTACTTTTAAAACATCATTTATAAATACTTAACCTTAAATTGATATAGAATTGAAATTAGTTTAAATCCATAATATTATAGATTCAGGAAGAGGCCTAGCAATCACAATAGTACTAAATCAAGTTACAATTTATTCAATTTGACTTCTCAAGTCACATAACTAGTATTTACATAAGCAAGCATATAAGTATAAAACCAATTAGAAATCACTAGCTAATCCATCACTTATCCAATATTAATTAATCAACATATTATTTAACTGGCCTATGAGTAAATGTCCAAATTAATATAATGACATAACAGAAATTTATTCTGCTAAATAGGTGTCCAAAATAATCTATTCATTTACTTATAGCAGAACAAGGATTTATTATTGCTAAACAAATGTCATCAATAATCTATTCATATTCGTTTGACTACTTAATGGCACAAAGAGAATCCCTTGTATCTAAACTATTCCTTGAAACAAAAGCTGCTTTTTAAACAACCGGTCCTGAAAATAAGTGATTAAAAATTAAAATCATTGTTTAATTAATTAAAAGTAGGTTCAAACCTTTATTTGATAATATTAAATCTTAACTTAATAAGTAATTAATTAAATAATTAACTCTACCTGGTTAACTATTAATTAATTAAATCTCACTTGATTGATAATTAATTAATAATCAAACCTTACTTAAATGATAATTAAATAAATAATTAACCATACTTAATTAATAACTAATTAACCTCTGCTTAATTAATTAATTATAATTATCTTAATTAATACTTAAGTACTAATTACCTATACTTAACTAATAATCAAGTACTAATTATCTTTACTTAAATAATTAATTAGATAACCATTAAAACTCATAATTAAATAAATTAGTAATAATTACCTTTTTATACTTCAAATATATTTGGAATACTTTTCAATAATATTTTAGATGAAAACTCTTTTAGTTTAGAAAAAGTATTCGATTCCACGAACTGCATCCATGGCAATTATCCCTACGGATGCCATAACTTTTAAACTAGTTTACTTGTCCAACACCCTTCAAGACTTTATCTTCTTATTTGACTTGCTTAAAACTTGTATAAGAGTTTGGAAACTAGAAATAAAGTTTAAAACTTATAAATTTTTCTAGAAAACACATAAGTAAAAATAAGTTTGAACTAAGGATCTCGATGTCGCAACAATAAAACCTTAAGTGCCATCTTCTTTTTGCATACAACAACATAGCTTGAGCTCATCACTTATCACATTCCATACATTATACACAAAGTAAAAAAAATCATTACTTTAAACCATTACTTCACTTTTCGGTTTCATTTCTAAGTCCATAACAAATACAACTTATAAACACATACAAGTACAACACAATAACATTATTTTAACCATCAATAAGAATTGTTATTCACTTATACAGTTTAAATCTTGTATAAAGGAGTGAGCTTTACTCATATAAACTTAATGGAATCCAAATTAAAAATTATAACCGCTTGCTCACATACCCGAACTTTGATTTTTTTTTAAAATACTTGCATTTTGGAAGGCCTAAGAGGCCAAGATGGTTTGGCTCTAGGTAAGGTGGGCTCGGCCTTGGCTTGAAGGGAGTGCTTTGGGCTTGTTTTGCGAAGGAAGGAGGTGCAGAAAGGAAGGTAAAGTGTTTAAATAATTTTTATGAATTTAAAACTAAAAAGGGAGGCTTTTCAAAGTTTGAAAATTTTGAAAGAAATTAAAATAGAAAAGAGAGCTTGGAAAAAGAAAGAAGAAGATCAAAATGAAAAAGAAATGAAAATGTGAAGGAGGAAAAAGAGAAACTGGTTTTATATAAAATGGATTAAAAAAATTACCAAAATTCCCCTTAAGTTCATACTCTCCATCATTTTTTTTATCACATCACCTCCTTTCCCTCTTCCTTTATGCATTATGATACTACCCCCCCCCCCACACACACACACACATTCCGTCATCACACCAAAGTATTAAACATTTGATTACATTTTGGATAATAGGGTGAATTATGTACTTAATCAACTTTACACTTAAGGAATCTCTTTAAATTTCACATTTATTATTTCTTTTTATAAATTATATTTTATAAATTCTTATAATTATTTCCTTTATATATATTTAAACTAATTTTTTTTAAAACAGTTAAGTGTTGTTTAAGGTATAAACAAAGGTTCCACAATTTTCTACAACTTATTGTTCAATAAAAAGTCGAAAATCCAAGAAAAGGGTTTCGATCACATTTTCTATTTTTCATGGAACTTCCTATTTTATTAAATAAAATTCAAAAATGAGTAATTTATTATTAGTTATGAATTAAAAGAGAATTACTAAATTATTAAAACCATTAATTTTAATATTTAAAATAAATTTAATATTCTCAAACCAAAGGGATAAAATTCTAGGTCGCTACACTCACTAGGTCGGACGTTGATGGGCCCCAAGTCGACTTTGATGTATCCATTTATCCTAGACCTTGTAGATACGGGTTTAAATAGTCTCCTAGCCGTCAGAGAGGCATGGATTCGAGCATCTAGAAACCTGGACTTTTCCATTAATCTCTGCTAGAAGAATGGCCTTATGAGTTATCACATATCTAAAGCATACGAGTGATAGTGAGGATTGTTTGATGGATGTTATGGATGCAATGTTTTTTATGTTTATTTATCACTTTAAGATTGTCACAAGGTGTAGATATTGTAGATTTTAATAACTAGACACCCGATATTGTACTTATGTTGTTCTACAGCCATATGATAATAGTGGATTAGCATATACTATTATATGCTAACTTTATGGATGTAGAGACTGATTAGGTATGGTTCCCCATACCTCATGTTCTATATTATATTGAATTTCATAGTATTTTGAGATTTTTTATCGCTCACACCAAACTGTTGTCTGATTTGAGATTTTATATTTTTCTTCTTATTATTTCAAGCATTCTTAAACGAGTAGAATATATAGCGTCTGTATATGGACATGGAGTAGTGTAGATGGACTAGCAAGAGGTGATGCTTTCTCATATTATATTTTTGTGCTTATTATTTTTTATTTCATTATATGACACTGTAGATACTTAATAGTGTTTAACTTACTATTATTAGAGACGGTTTATCATGTGAGTTTTTTTGTTAATTGTATAAACTCTATTACTGCTTTTAAGAAGTGTATGAACCTACACACTCTGTGTTTGTGAATTATTTAGTTATCACTGTCTTGTTTGTTTTATATTAATAATGATTATTACATTTTATTCAATGTGTTTTGAGTAGGATCGCTTCTCTTTCTCGGCAGGAACATTCTACACATTTTGTTCCTCTTAGATTTATCCTTCCCTAATGGAGGAAGAGCCTCGAAGGGTTGGCTTAATTTAGCGCTAGATTTTAAAGAAGGTAATGCATGTGTAATTGGAAGGTAACATAAATATATGTTAATATAGATCTAAACGTTTACAAACAAGCATGAGGAAAAGAAAATGAATTGCGTAGTAAAAAATACCCTCTAGAGCTATAGGGAAAGAGCTACCAGCTCCTTTTTCATCGAAAACAAAGATGTATTCAAAAATAGAGTGAGAGAAATGGTGGTGGTCACATAGAAAATGGTGCTAAAGCTGCAACGACTCGGTAAAAATCTTCGAGCTTATGCATAGTCTCTTATCAAGAGAACATGCAGTTTTCCTATACATTGAAAACGGTTACCGCTTTCTATTAGAAAAGGCAAGAGGATCAAGTAAAGGAGAAAAGGAGAATAAGGTTAGCGTAGAATGTGAAGGTTAAAGAAAAGAAATATAAAAGGAAGAGACAGTACCCGCTTCGTGGAAGGAAGAAAGAAAGTCATCTTAATTAAAAACAATGAAATATTGATTGGCCCATCTTTAGATCTTACAAGGAGAAGTCGAGAAGATGGACTTTATGAACGGGATATTATAGAATTTATCGCTGCTTGGACCGGTATTTTAGCGAATAGAATATAAGAAAAGCAATTCCTAGCAAGAAGGGATGGGTTAAGGTATTCGACGTAAAGAATAAAGGTGCAAGTCAGTAAGAAATATGATATGGGGTATGTTGGAACTGGCTCGATCTACAATGGGTGAAGTGGTTGGATTTCAAAAAAATTCACTAATTGGATCTTGGTGGGCCTATGAAGTCTAATATACAGCAAATCCAGCCTAATCACTTTAAATAAAATCATATTTTATTTTAATTATTTTCTTGTTATTTAATTAATCTATACTAATTAAATTATTATTTGTATAGTTTGAATATATCATTACATATTCTAGTATGTATACGTGTGATAAATGTGTGCGATGTGCAGTATACTAAAAGTTTATATATTAGTAGATACTAAGATTTATTTCTACTGGGTATATACTTAGCAATGTATACCAATTACCATAAATAACTAAATATTAATATATGTATATAATTTTTGAAATTTATTTAAAACTAATGAATATAATTTTAAAATTATTTCATAATATTTTGACCAAGCCTTAAATTTGTAAATTTGGATTTTAAATAAAATATCTAATTTGACTTGGTAAATGAATATTTAAGTTTCAAATCCATATCTATGATATTTATTAAAATTGGAAACATCTTATGTTTGACTTAATAACATTATTGTAAAATAAATATATTAAAATTAGTTTAGTGCATGTTGCTGAAAAAACTTGTAATATTAATTTAATATAATTTGTATATGTACTTTGAATATTATAAAACAAATAAATATTGTAAAATATGTATAGTTCGGTCTTACGAAAATTAATTGCTAAAAGGGATTCCAATACATACATACATACATACATATATATGTTTAATTTCAAATATATATATATATATATATATATACATATATATATATATTTATAGATTATAAATTAATATATTAATGTAAAATATGATTTGCCATTAAAAAAAAATTTAGTAAAATTGCCGAGAGCAATATATAAGAAATAATTTTATACTTATTAATTTAAATTGAATTTAATTCGTATTTACTATCATTTATATCATTTAATCATTAAATAATTGTTTAACATTAGAGAATATTTGTTTTACATATTTTGTAACATTCATGGCCGAAAATAAATTTTTCAATATATGTATATATGTATACATACATATACATCAACTTAAAGTTGTATTATAATTAATGTTTGCTCTTAATTATTTATTATCAAATAATTAAAATTAGCATTATATAACCAAAAGCAATGACACACATAAAATGGTGATATTAATAGCATATAATGTACAAAATATATAACATAAATGATATACCTAAGAGGTGTACCATTCGATCTACATGTTAATCTTAATAGTGCTATAGAATGTTTTTTTATTTTCGCTTGTCCGAAAAATTACATCATAATGTTTGTAGCCAAAAAATAAATTTAGCCACAGACTGGAAACAAAAATAAACGCTAAGAAATATATACCGACGCCGCAACATATATCCAAATAAATTGCAATTATGGTTTGAGCTCAAGTCTCCTTTACGAGGAATTGTTGCACCATTACTCCCCTCTCACCCCTTTCTTTTATTTTGTCATGACAACAGAATAAAATTTCATCAGAAATTTGTAGTAATTTTCGTTGAAATTGCCTATTTTTTGCTATCTTTCTTATATTATATTTTGGAAGAAACAAAAAAAAAGTGAAAATTAGCCACAAGGGTCTCTTTAGCAAGTGCAATTAGTTTTTAGGACACACAACTGAAATAATTACTTTTAAGGACAAAATGCAAAATAATTAGTTTTTAAGGCCTAAAAACCTATGAAATTATGTCCTTGAAAGTAATTAAACTGCTGACTTTGTCGTTAAAAGTAATTATTCTGCTGACTTTGGTCTTGAAATTAATTTCCGTGGATGTATGCCCTAAAAACTAATTGGACTGCAAAGTTTGTCCTTCTAGTGAAATGCCAAAAAAAAATTCCTTGAAAACTATTTGACATATTCTTAAAAGTGGAAATTAGGTTGAAGGACTTCTATTTGCAGGGTAATAAGTTTTAAGGATAGCATTTTTGAATAATTAGTTTTAAGAACAATTTACAGCATAATGATAAATTCCTTTATCTTTTTAAGTTATACAGGAAAATGATAAATCCTTTTATCATTATTTCTGTATAACTGAAAATGATGAATTCTTTTATCTTTTTCCTATAAAATGTCTTTAAAACTAATTTTTCAGAACTAGTGTTTTTAAAACTTATTACTCTGCACAAAGAAGCACTTGAAGTGAAAATCCCCACTCTTAAAAATTAGTCATAAATAAATAATAGATTTTGTTATTTAAGCTTATTTGTTTTTCTTTGAGTATAAATAATTTGCTACATGAAGAAATTTGAAAAGTTAATTCTACGGTAAATGCATAGTAAATTTTTAAGGAGGAGATGTGATGTGTCATTTATATCATTTGGTATCGGTTATTATTTAATTTTCCACATGCATCTATTTATTTTCAATTATTTCATGAAAATCCATAGCAGATTTGTAACGATTTAGTTTGGACTTTTGATACGACATGAAATGTTCGTATTGGCCAATGGATTTTTTTTGTTAACTTTTTACATCCTTTTAAATTTGCCATGAGTTCTCTGTTTTCAAGAGCTGTTCGTTACTTGGTTTTGATTTGATTTTAAGGATTTCGATTCAAACAACTGTACACCATATTATGCTTTTATAATTTATCATGCATTTTCAGGTAGTAGATTTGTATTGTCGTGGTGATTATTTTTACATTAATAACGTAAAATAAACTTTTGTTAAATCCCAGGAATACCAATTTTATTTGGTAAGAGTTTTTAAACATTACATTAAAGATAAAAACAGAAATAAAATTAAAACATTGGAATTTATTCATTGTAGCGGCATTATTTCAAACCAAAAATATAGATCAGCATGTGTTTCCTTGTTGCAGCTCCATTCAAGTCACCTTGTCAACCAGCAACTTCCTTCCAAAAGCTACAATCAGGAATATATATATAATATATTTAAAAGAAAGAACAGGATGAAATTAGAAAAATACCTTGAATAGGGGCATTAGAGGCATTTGTACAATGCCCATTCAATTCGAAACCGAAATCAGGCGCAAAAAGAACTCCACCCCCAAATAATTTATGGAAGCAATCGCGACTCAAATTAAAGAAGGCAGCGCAGCAATTTGGATCGACGGTAAAGTAATAGGAGCAGCCGGGTATCGCCCGGAAGGGTTCCCAGCATGTGCGAATTTGAGGATCGGCCAGCAGAGGCGAAGGCAAGATCCCGAGACTGAAGGGCGGGCTTTTGCGCGGAAAATTTCTCCACCTCGCTTCGCCGTATCTGCAGTTTTTGTCGGATAACACGGGAAGCGAAAACGATAGGCAGAGTATGAGTGCTGATGTGAGCAATCCGATTGTTTTCATGGTTGAAGACTCGGTGTTTTGTGAGTTGGTGCGATTGGCGCATCCATTTATATCAGTGGAGTATTTTTGGTTTAACGCTTAAAATCAGCCGTGTTGTTTATGGAAAGCTTTATTATTTAACAGTAAGTAAACTTTTTTGCATCAAAAATTAGAACGTTTCAATTTATGCTGGTATTAATAAATTAGCCTCCCATTTTTAGTTTCAATCCCGCAGACAGATAGATGCACATAAAAGAGCTACTTATGGTCAAATTCCATTGTTTTATCTTCTTGTTTTTTTTTTTCCTGATTGTTCACAGAAGTGAGTAAGTGCATCGTCCTAGGGTTTTGCTATCAAGTGTAGTGGAAGCTTGGAGCGACTAATAAAATAGCGTGTTGCCCATTAGAACTCTTGAAACTGGTGAAACGAAAACTTTTAATAATAGAATTCTAGTACGGCATGCCCCAGGTATTAACCTTCATTTTGCGTCTATAGCCTAAATGTAGTAATATATTAATCACGCTTTTATCGTGCTCAGTAAACAGATAAGACAAGTTTAGAATTGGCATAAATAAATGATAAGGAATTATTTGTGGATAATTAATAGACTAATTATACATTATTCCTTATTCGCTATTGTTAAACATAACTAGTATAACCGCACAACGGTGGAGAAACTTTGATAAGAAATATACATTTAAAAAATTTGTTAATGTTACTTAAACATTAAGTGATAATATGTTGGAAAAGAATAAATTGAGTTTTGAATTTGAAAATATGAATTTCAAATTTAAATATTAATCAAAATATTCAAAATTGTCGGTTTGAAATTGAAAATTTTAAAATTTTAAAATCATAATAGATTTGACTTTGAAATCTTTGATGCGCAAAATAAAAGGAGAAAGTTTAGTGAAACCGCGATGAGACAAGATCCACGTTTTTAGAGAAACCGCGATTAAACAAGATCCACGTTTTTTGGGCTTCAGGAAAATTGATTTTGGCTAGTAGAAGTAGGCAAACCTCCCTACGGTCGGTTTGATAAATTATAATAATTATTAAATGAGAGAAGGATACCAACTATAACACTTTCCTTAAATAGTAATTTTCTTTTTTAAAGTATATGTCCCTAATTCTTCTGCATATTACTCTGACATACCTTCTACATAACAAGTTAAACTATAACTAGGCGATTGTTTGCGTTGGTCGAATCGAAAAAGCTACCTATAAAAATACATGAAATGAAAATTCAAGCTAAAATTTTGTTTTAGTAACCAAGTGGAAGACAACGAGCAAGATGAATGGAGGAAACAAAGAAAAAAAAAAGTCATTTCTGAGTTTTGCTAATAATTTTGGAAAAAAAGCCATTTTGGATCTTCCTATTTTTTGAGTACTTAAGACCAAGGATCTTTTTTTATAGTTAAAAAGAACTTAGTAACATTTTATCACTTTGATTTTTTCTTTTCAATCCTAGCATAAACAAATTAGGTTTTGAAAGCAAAAAAGGTTAAATACTTCGAAATTGGAGCAGTTGTTGATTAAAAAAATTTAATTGATATATTAGATTTTCTGATATAATAATCCATTGGCTTCACCAAAACGAGTCTTGCTATGTGTTGAACTCTCATCAAAATGTTAGGGGTGGACATAAACTGTACCACTATATGGAAACCGTCCGCACCGGACCGCAAAAACGGTACGGAAACCCGCACCGAGTCTTCTATCCAAAGCGGATATCCCAAACCGAACCGATCCGCCTCGATACGGTTCGGTTGCGGTTTGGACGATTGAACCAACCATATTAAACCGGACCGAACCGAAAGTTTACACTAGTAATTTTATGATAAAAATATAAGCAAACCTATCTTATTTTAGATTCTAACTATGTACATTCTATTCTTAGCATATGCTGTTGTTATATTAATAATAATCGCTGTCATAAAGTAAGAAGTTATAGTTTGGTATAATATTTTTCATCTTATTTTTTTAGATAAATGCTAATTATAATCTTATTCTAGTCGTTTTCCTTAATGATTATGCATTGATTAATGTTGATTTTTGGTTAATCTACCAAAAAAAACCTCATTTGTAGGTAAATGTCAAATTGAAATATTCATATAAATAAAAGCTAATCTTTCATTTCAGTATACATTGTATACTTTAACCTTTAAGGGTAAAAGTTTCACATAGTTGACTTCGTAAATTGATTGTTGCAAGTGATTCTCTTATTTCATATTTAACATGGGTTCAAACCGGACCGGACCGAAACCGAACCGTATTACATTCAAACCGGACCGAAACCGAACCGTTTAAAAGATTAGTATAATGGTTTGTATTTTTGATTAACCGTTTGATGCGGTGCGGAAACGGTTTGGACTCCAAACCGCACCAAACCGGCCCGCGCCCATCCCTACAAAATGTATTGCTTTAAGATCAAATTTCATTATTATTTAGGTTTTAATTTGATGGTTTATAAAAGGGGTAAATAAGCATTTAAAAAAAAGAACAATTTTTTTGTAGTTCCCTTTAGTAAAAGAATAGTGTATAGTAGGTATTTTTCTTATTATAAATATGATGATTTGATAAAAATAAAATACTAATGTTTCAAATCCAAATGTATTAATTTTCTTTAAGGCAAATTCTGTTTGAACTTACAGATGTGTTGAGTGGTCCCTTAATTTTGGAAAAAAAATAAAAAGATAAAAACCTGCCATTTTACCGAGTCGTCCTCTTTGAAAAAAAAATCCAAAAATACTCTTTCATGTAGTTGCTCTACTTTATACTTTCAAGGCACCACACATTGGCCTTATGTGGTGCCCCGAAGGTACCGTGTAGTTGTCCTGCATTGTACCTTTAGGGTACCACGCAGTTGCCCTATGTGATGCCATGAGGTACAATGCAAGACAACTACGTAGTGCCTTCAGGGCACCACACAAATTATGTGGTACCTTGAAGCACCACGTAGTTGCTCTGTGTGGTGAACAAATTTGAAAAAAAAACGAATTTAAAAAAAACTAATCAGAGGGTTATTTTTATCCTTATATTATTTTAAAAATAAGAAGGCAACTTAGCATTTTTGGTGGTTTGAATGGCACCAGCCTTTCTTTAAATTTAGTATAGAACCTTACAAATGGACAACTACAATTTTGTTAAAAAAATTACACTCTCACAATTTATATTGGAGCATCCAACTTTCAAAGTTCAAAAGGATGTCCATATTGTTAAATGCTAATAATGTTAAAAATGGGCTGCAACTTTCAAATGCTGCAGAAATTAAAATCATCCTATTAACGCTATCTAAAACACGAATAATATGTGATCTTTGCCATGTACACACGTAGTGCATGATCTTTATAGTAGGCTAAAACATGATTTTATTATTTGTGATTTTTTTATTGACACACGCAAATGCGGGAATAGATGGAAATAATGAATTCTACAGTTTGACATTTTCCATTTTGAGTTTCATCGTAGTTGAAATAGATTTCTCTTGGAGAGATTATATGCGCCTTTAGGATTGCTATTACTTTCCTTCCCCTACATTTAAATTAAACATCAATATTGTTTTTGATGCTTAGTGAGTCATTTGTAATAGAAGTAGCAACAGTGATGGTGAAAATAGTGTAGTAGCATTTTAGAGTTATGCCCTAAAATGATTCTTCTTCTCACCATTATTCAATCGAATAGATGTATACAACTCTCGTACCGGATTTGTCTTTAAAATAAAATAAAACTTGAGATTTAATTTCTAACCAAATGTGTTTGCGCTGGCAAAGTTGATCCCAAACCATCTTTTAAACTACAGTAATAAGATTTTGATGTTTTGTAATATCCATTATCATAACCTCCAAAATATATTATCTAATAATTGAGAAATAAACAACTAAAAGTAGGAGCGGCTAAGAGAAGGAACCCATAATTTTTCTAATCGTTTTGTACTAGTTTTCGAGCTTGTATGTGGGTAGCAAAGGGTCAGGGACCAAGATAATGCAACTATGGCCAATGATGGTTCAAAAAATGAACGTTGCCGCAGAAAGGCATCCCAATTCGTTGGCTTATTTCGAAGGATTGGTCAACAGTGTTGACAAATGGCCCACTTGAGTTATATTGTCCAACATTACATATTTAATCGAATTCAAGCACAACAGCACAACTGCATAACACAATTTGGTCTGCCTACCCATTCGAATAATCGACGTGCAGAAGTGTGTGCAAAATTGCGTATGAATTTATTCCTCAATATAAAAGCATATTTTAGTGTCTAAAGAGCCGAATCATAACTCAATTTTCCTTATATATATAATTTAGCTTATTCCAAGATTTGGTACTAAATCACATTCCTTTATTTCCCATTCAAATCCTTTTTTCTTTGAACCAAAATAAAACCTGAAATAAAATACCAAATAAATAAAACATTGGTACTAAAATTTTCACTAGTAACCCCCTTCCAAATTCCAATAAAATATCTCTTATCAAGATTAACTTGTGCATAAATATAGATTTCTAGATGTTTTAAATCATTACATTATAATAAGCCATCAAAGTAAGTCATAATGGAGTGTAAGCATTAAACCAACAATCCTCTATGATATACTTTATGTGTTTTGTACATAGGTTTTCAAATTCTTCGAACATTAACATGCGTAGACATGTAGAATTGCCTTATGTCTTTATCTTGGTTTCATGAAATTCCCTAAGCAACGAAGTCATGGTCTCGCATAGCATGACACGATCTTCATGCATTCATATATGATTATTTGTTTGAAGTGTTATATAAAATGAACTTCAGTCGTATTGTTGTGATATATCTATTCAATACTAAGCAGCACGAATTTTTCACTATCGTCATAGTTATAAATCACTTTACCTTAGAATGTAACATAATACCTTTTCTCAACTGATATCATAGTGTATAACAAGCTGCAGGTTTGACATATTAATTATTATTTAATTATTAATAGTCCTTTAAATTAAGTTGACGATAAAAGACAAAATCGACCAGAGTTATCTTTTTTAAATTTTTGATAATTCCATTGTGTTGGGAATGTTCTAGAATCGAATTTTGATATATTATATGTTATGAGTTGGACACACTGACTGTAATAAGTATTTTTGGACCTATTGCTTTAGAGCCTACTCGAGTTTTTGCTATAAATATGAATCTTACCTAACTCTAGCTTCCACCACCACTCTCTCTTTCCTAATCCCAAAATTTCTTCTTAATCACTTTTTGATGACGAATTGTTTTCTAATTACAAATTGTTCTAAAAATTCAAAGTGTTCAAATGCTATCAAATTATATATCAAATTGATCATCTTGATGAGACAAAGGGATTTCAAATGTTTGACTTTGAAGTTGGAGCTTGAAATGACCTAAAATCGTGGTCAAAGTGCAGAGGAGCGAAGTTAGGATTTTGAGCTGGGCGTTTCCCATTGGCGATGAATTAGATGGCAATGAAGGTGGCAATAGGTTAGGGTCGAAGCATGGAGTTCAGCGTTGGTGATCGGTGGTTCTATCGCATCGGCGGTGATCAGAAATTGCAATTTTGGGTTCGAAAACCCTAAAAAGTCAATGGTGACAATAGTCAATAGGGACGTAGGGGTTAGCGGTGTCGACGACGTTGGAAAGAGATGATGAGAGCTTCAAGATGCAGGTTGTCAGAGCATCTATTGTGGCTCATAGTGGCGATAACTACCAGCTAAAGGTGCGATGACATTAGCTTTGGATGGTGATGGAAGATGGTACCTGTTCAATTTAGTCCTCGGACTTTTATTAATTACATATCAAATCCTGATTTTTTAATGGCCATATTTTTTGCATATGACTTCTGATTCACATGCGATTTATTACATTGGGTTCGTGATGAAATTGTGGACAATTTGACATGTGTTTACTAGCTTGTGGAGCTGTTTGTTAAAGCGCATTGAAAGGACTAAATGGTCGTAAGTATTTATATTTACAAAATATTAAATATTTATTAGTCGGTAAAAATATACATCTATTGATATATGCTATGCTCTTTTGCTGATTGTTTGTTTGTTGCAAGGTTTTAAAATGATATGTTTTCCAATTTGGTTGTTTACCTATTTAATTATTGTGTGTTGATGTTAACATTTTACTGTAACATACTGTTGTTTGTTTCATGCGTGGTTTATTCCATTTGGTTGGTAGGCACCGAATAATTGGCACATGTTTACTGGCTTTCGGAGTTGTTTTTAAGAACGCGTTGGTAGGATTAAATTGCCATAAGTATGTATACTTTGAAAATATGAAATAATCATTTATTGGTAAAAGCATGCATCTGTTGATATATGTTATGCTCTTTTGATTATTGTTTGTTTATTGCGATGTTTTGAGATGATATGCGTTCCATTTTGGTTGATTATTTGTTTAATTATTATGTTTTGGATGTTGAGATTTTACATTAATTAACAGTAGATTTGGGAAAATTCCTAATTAATAGAAAATAAGTAATTTGTGCGGTATTGGCGCAAATAAGATTATTTGCAGATTTTGATTGATATTTTTTAATAATCGTGATTTAACAAATTGTACTAAAATTGATATGAAAAATAAAATAAAGTTATTATTTATGAAAATCTGAAAAAATTCATATATAATAATGAAAAATCTATTTTAAAATAAATTTTGGAATTAATTATTATTTAAAGAGTAAATGGAATTTAATAAATAATAGTACCATTTTTTGGAAGACTGGATTAACTTTACATAATAATAATGTAACTACTTTTATGGGGCTTATGGAAAATATTGTTATTATTTAAGTAATAGAAACAAGAGATATTATGAGAATAATAATAATAGTAAAGGTGTACATTTCAAAAGTCATTTGGGTTGAGTTATTACCACTTTTGAGATAAATAATAGTGAAGTGATTTTTGAGAACTAATGCAGAATATTATTAATTTTGCGTTAAATAGTAATAAACTAGTTGTGAAAGTAATAAGAAGATTTGAGTAAATATTATTATTTTTATGTAAAGTAATAATATTATTATTTTTGAAAGTAATTTTATATAAATTACAATTTGATTGAATGACAATGTTTTGGGATACTTAAAGTGATATTTTGAAAATAAAAGAAAATTTAAGGTATATTATCATTTAGAAGAAATTTATTATTTTAGAGATAATAAAAGTAAACGTATTTTTAGAATAAATAATATTAAGATAATTTGATACCGGAGAGGAGATAATAAATGTAAATATATTATTTTGCATTAATGTGACATATGTGATTAATTGTTGTTTTGAAGTGATCGTATATGTTTGTTATGTTGAGATGGAGCTGCATTTAGACAATTTGTGTAATGTTTTTCAATTATTATTACGCGGATATTGTGTAATTAATCATGGTTTTGTTCTTTTGATGGCATTTCTAATTGTCACTGATATAGAGTAGTTAATACACATTTGATGAATTTGATATTGTGTTACTACTATATACCAGTTAATACACATTTGATAAATTTGATGTTGTGTTACTAATATGGAGTAATTGGTACACATTTATTGAATTTATCCTTGCATTTATGCTGTTGACATTGTGTTATGATGGGTAGCTAGTACACATATAGTGGGGTTTTTTATTGATTTATTTGATGTCTGAGGTTAACACTGAGTGTGTTAAATTAGTTTGATGTTTAATGGTCGTGTGTTGCAATTATTGTTGATACCCCATGTTTATGATCATAGAATGCGATATTTCTGCTTATATCGGCTATTTACTTGTTCTTATTGTGCAATGTTATGTGCTAACAAGCATTTGATGCAGGAGAAGATGATGAAATAGAACTATGTGAGTTGACCTTGAAAGCATACAAAGGCAGTCTTTCTCAATGCAATAGCTCACGGATCCCTTGAGATTGGGTTTTATACGATAAGGTACAGTCCAAACATTCTTGATCACGTTTTTCCATTTATAATATATGTGTATTGTGGAGCTTGGAGATTAAAGTAAAGGAAAAGAAACCTAGTTGCAGGTTACATCTATAGCTTGTCTATTTTTATTTCTTCTATGTCATAGTTACATTTCTTTGTAGAATATAGATTCAATAATGATTTATTAAAAAATGTAGATATTTATCTAACGTAGTGGATCTTGTATGATTTTCATTTGCTGAGATAACACATATATTGTTTATTAATTCCATTATGAGGTTTTTCCATTTTTCTTATATATTTAGATTTTGAATTACTAAGTCAACTGAAAGTGTTAATGGTATGGCATAGGGATAAATTGTGGGTTTATGTAAGATACCCTAATGATGTGCGAAATGGAACTTGAGGTTAATGTAATATTAGAGGTGGGGTGAACAGTGTTTCAAACTTATTACCAATATATATCATGATTATCAAACTTAACAAAACATAATCAGATTCACATGTAGTATTATAGTAAACGCAAAAAGTAAAAGCAATAAAAGTAAAGAGAAGATGGCACCAAAAATGTATATTGGTTCGGCTTTCCAATCCTATGTCAGTCAATACCTCATACAAATTTCACTATCACAAACTTGCAATCCCATGGGTGATAAGTTCACCTATATAACTTGATTTTGAATCAGGTGGCAAACGGCACCAATCCTGGGTTTCCACGTGTGGTAGGATGCACCTAACCTTTTGCACTTATATGGGTGATAAGAACACCTGATCTTGTTGACTTTCCATGAGTGATTAAGATTATATATACAATCCTAACCTTTTAAGGGTGGTAGGATGCACTTTATAAACAAGTAGTAGAATAATACTTATAAGAAATTGAATCTTTCAATCACAATTTCAAATAGTATTCGGTACAAGTTCCTGTAGACCTCTAGTATTAATATATTTTTGATTTATTTAAGGAATAAGACAAGAAATGAGAGTAAATGAAGAGAATTTGCAAATCCACGAAGAAATAGAGAGAAATTATATGCATTCATAAAGTATTACTGCATGTAAGTGATATGACTTATTTGTCCATTCATTTGAATTCAAAAGTTATCATAATGGCTAGTATGTCGACAAACCTTTTTGGATATATCCATATATCGTTGGGAAAGTTTACAATGTTTTTATAAAAATTGCATTACCTCTTTTAACTTGTAAAACCAAAATTGAACTTTTATAAAATGATTATGAAGCATAAAATAAAGAGTTTTAGATGAGAAAAATCAAAGAATTGCTATGGGATCTTTACCAATAAAAATCAAAGCTTGATGTGGTTAAAACTAATTAATGTTGTCTTGTACCCTTCTACCCTATGTTTCTTGAATCTCTTGTGCTCTTATAGCTTCGCCTTTAAATCTTCTTTGTTATTCTAGTCTTGTTATTTTCCCCTTAGTTTTGATTCCTATTGGTCTTCCTAGTCTTATACTTGAGTTCTTATATTACTTTGCCTTGATCTGTGTCCAACATCTTTACTTTATTTTCCTATAATATTTCTTGATATTATCCATATATTTCCTATACTATATCATACACTGTTAATACCATAGTTATTTATTTTAATGACAACAATCTTGGTTACAAAAATACATTTATATAAAATATGGATACTAATGATTTTGCCAAGTTATATATAGTGTATAGTACAGGATATTACATAGGTATTGAATCAAAGACTGTACACTGTCTATTTCAGTAATAAAAAAATGATTATTCCTTGTAATTTCAAAGAACGTAATCTTTTAAAAGTCAAATTCTTTATTTTGGACCAATTTATGAAAATTATAGCGGATAATCTTTTTAGATATGATTCCAACAATTTAACGTGGAAGAGAATATTCTAGTGAAGATATATAACTAGAACATATTTGATAAAAGTAAATATTTGTACGTAATTTACCACGCTTATAATAATTAAATAAAAAGCTAATAACGACGCTTGCATATAATAATTTCATTTAGGGCAATTAACTAATGCAGAATGAATTTAAGAGGTTGTAACTCCAATAAATGGTAACAAGTATGGGAGTTGCAATAACCCGATAGGGTAAATGGATTAATGATATTGACAAAAATGGAATAGATATAAAAGATTACTAAATTGAAATTAGCAATCATACAAAAATATCATAGGAAATGTCCGTTATGATTTTATGGATAAATTGAATTTATGAGCATTAAACGGGGATTTATGGGTAGATAAATATTTAAGGTAAATCTTATTGCCTTGAATAAAAAGAAAACTAGCGAGGTAAGTTTATTGTCTACCTAAGATAATATAAGTAGAGACTTAGGATGGTTAATCATACTTAGTAGGCTATTGATGCAAGGTCAATAGAGTCACTGAACGGAAGATTGTCCTTCACTTTGAGGCTACCAACATTTGAGTGTACTTAATACTGATGTGAGATGTCATTTATCCTAGGACCCGTAAAGACTTGAGAGATTAAGCCAGCTTTTTTAATTCGAAAGTATTAAATGATCCAAATTTGAAATTAGGAGCGGTGAGAAATATCTTCATAGGGGTTCACTTCTGGTTTGAGGTCTTAAGTGGCTAAAGGGTCCACATCTCTTCTAAATAAAAGTATTAAGAAACTTAGTGAAATTCCAAATAAATAAATAAGGATGTCTCTAAAAAGGGTTTCTTTCAGTGTTGAGGTCTTAAGTGGCTATAAAGACCGCCTTCCTACTGAAAGAAGTAACATAATGAGATACCATATTTATAACTAAATAGTGATAGTGGATATCTCGAGAAGGGTTCGCTTCAGTTTTAGGGTCTTAAGTGATTGAAGGGTTCGCCTCTTTCCTATAAAAGAAGTATTAAGTAGCCCAATGAGATTTTCAAGCAATATTGGCTTGATAATACTAGTGAAGAGGCCACCTTTGGGTTAGGTATTAAATGGTAAGGGCCTACCTATAAATAGATATTAAATGCTCAGAGGTCTGCCCCAATCATTATTAATGGAGGTATTAAGTGGCTTGGTTACAGTCTCTTATATTATTAAGGCCGTAATAATGATAGTACCATTGAGAAGCACACCTTGGGAATAAGTCTTAAATGATGGGGTCTACCTTAATTAAGGTGTTAAATGACCAAAGTCGCATATTTTTCAATGAAAGGTATTAAGTGGGTTGGGTACTGTTTGTCACATGGCTACGATTTTATCGGCGATAAATACGGTAAGGGTTGAATATTAAATATCGAAAGCTTTAAATGGTGGTTAGAGGTTTTGTAGCTAGGATCCGCCAACCATTGACAACATTGTTAGGAAACCACCTTGGGAATAGGTCTTAAATAACGAGGTCTACCTTAGTTAAGGTCTTAAATGGCAGAGTCTACCTATTTTTCTTTTTGAAAATGTTATAGAATCCCGCTTCATATTTAGAAGTACTAATTAGCAAATGGGTTTGGAAGCATTGGGTGGTTGATAAGGCTTCATCTGTATTTTATAACTTGGAAAGGGGTAAGTAAGTAAACATTTGTATAATGCAAGGTTAGAATGAAATTGCTAACCTTAATGGACATAATTATTAAATGGAAAATTGGTATAAATTTATGTTATGGACAATTTATATATTTTTCCATTTAGCAGAATGTTGTTTTGACCCCCTTACTCATTACAGCCCACAATATAAAATTTAGGGAAATAGGTCGCTGGAGCTGGATATGCTTTGTTGTTGAAGAAGTCTTCTTTCTCTCATGCTCAATGCTGATGTGACAAACTACTATCCAAGGAAACCATTAATTCCAAGGTAGTAGTCATAGTCAGTATTATTATCATATTATTGTTTCCTCTATGAGTTTAGATTCCTATCAATATGTGATAATGCTTATGCTTATTTGCAGGTATCAAATACAATGATCTATGCTTTGATGGACCTAGGTTTTGATTTTTGTTTAAATTTAGGCCCATTAAGATGTAGGTTGTTACACTGGTATTAGAGCCTAGGTTAATAGATCAAAGGAATTAGGATAAACTGAGATAACATATTCATACTTTCCTATTAGTAATATTGTATTCTTGCACTAGATTCAAAGAGTACCGACTATAGAAGTAGTTGTAGTTCCACTCCGATGGAATGGACAAAGCGACCATGAGTTAGAAATATCTTAAAGTTAAGATTTTCACGCCGACTTCGAAGTACCCTATGGAGTGCTAATGATGCATAAAGTGATGTTGACGAAGAGCATGAGTATGACATATGGATAAATCTCGAAGACTAAAGGTTGACTTGTTGGTTGATATTCTAGCTATCTTGCGAATTTTGATTTTGAGTTCCAATTGGAGACACACATTTACTCCAGATGGATGGACATTACAGTCTGTATGTCGCAATTGTTAGAAAGCAAGTTTTGTTAGGGTGCCTTTGTGAATCACCTCTTAGATGGCAAACCAAATTTTATTTGAATAATTAATGACAATTTATTAGTTTATAACCTATGAGAGAATTTTTATAAAGTATATTTTCGAAAAGCCTTTAGTTTTGGAAAAAAAGGTTTTCAAAGGATTTTTTTTCCTAAGGATTTATTTTTGAAATTTTGATTTGGAAAGTTTCGTAATTTTAATTTTCAAAGAAACACGTATACCGATAAGTTAGTCTCGTTAAGAAATTTTTGGTTTATAAAAGATTAATTCATTAAATCCTTATATATATATATCAATAAAGGCTTGATTTTGATTTTTTGCAAGGAAATAGTTTTCCAATTTGGGAAATTTATTTTTTTTAAAAGTTTTTGGAAACCCTAATATATATATATATATATATTTTTAACTTTTAAGGGAAATTTTGGTATGAAATGGTTTCTATTATTAAGAAAAAAGTATAAAGGAGCATATATTTAGCTCCGTGATTTTTCGGTTATCGAGGTTTTTATATTTTCTCTCTTTAAGGTATAGAAAAAATAAGAATGACATTCAAATTTATTAGGGTATGTAGTTTGAAGTGTTGATGTACCCACCAGCTATTAGAAGAAATGTATTTGTGGGAAGTAGGTAGGAAATAGCGGTTGGAATATTTTTGGGTTTTTAGAAGTGTTGTTGGCTGCAACAGTTTTGTTGAGGCTATCGTAATCTTGCTAAGAAAAGGTCTATAAGTTAAGGAGGATACCGTCTTGTCGAAGGTAGAATTTTTTTAGATGGGTTAAGCTGAGGATGGTGTGTGGACTGGTCATTAGAATATCAATTAATTTAACCGGCTCTATTGGGTCCAGGTTAAGGCCGTGTGTGACGACCCGAAAATCCGTACCCTTTGAATCGACAATAATCCACACATATCTGACCCAAATAGCACCAACTGACGGAAAGTCAAGAGAAAGAAAAGAAGAGAGAAGAAAAGAAGAGAAGAAAGAGAGAAGGTAGAACCAAACAGAACAATACAGAATCTCACATCGCAGCGGAAAATATATAATATCATATCAATGAACTTTACAAAATAGAAACTGTATATATACATACATAAATTAGAGTTCAACAATCAAACAACAATTATCAGCTTGAATAGTTATAATAACCTATCCTTACAAATGCGGATAATTTAAAACAACTAAGCACAATGCAGCGGATAATCAAACAAATACGTGTGTACGAAAATGAAGATCTCCAGCTCTCCTGCTGAAGCTCCAAAGGCACCAATGCATAACCTATAAATATACTTGGTCTGACCCGAGCATTGAAAGGGAAGAACGCCCGGATCAGTCTGGTAAACGAGCATGAAAAACACACAACTAAATTTATTAAATTACCAAACCTTTCCTTAGTTTTCAAAACAAAAGTATCTTGTAAGACAAGTCCACACATAAACACGGACATGTTTTTACCTTACGATAACTAAAACATTTCTTTCATATCAAATTCTCTTATATTATACTAGTGTCTAGTATACAAATAATATTAATCATAATCGAACTGGTTACCCATATAGCATTTCGAGGCTATTCATTACGCCTTTATAAACAAAATCACAACTCGTAGCGGGTTTTGGATTTCCATACAAATGACCAGGTGAAGGGACCACCTTTCGGCAGTACATCTCTAGAAGAATGTACCGAGGACCATCACAAAGGATCCTCTACTAACACAAGACCGACCCACCTCTATAACTAGATGGTACCGAATATATCGTCCTTTGGTCGTTACCGACCTTTACCGAGGGCCCTCTTAGCATACAAACCACATAATCAGATACACAACGTCATGGTGTGTAAAGATATATCTAGAAGAGGACGATCGTATCCTAACGAGAATGACCCACTTAGCCTTGCTGCATCTAACCCTGTTTTTGTCATTTCCGATTGATGAGGCTAGAGGTAACGATTGCCTTTCACAATCACATATCATATCACTTTGAATGCCATACGGCCATTTCCGTTGACTACTAATTGCCTTCCACAAAAATACAACCCTTAACCTCATACGTCTCAAGGAGGGTGTTAAGCTAAGAGAAGTTGCCTTCTCCGCCACCACTAGTGTACGTTTGTAAAAACCAATGTACGTAATCTATAGAAATGCAATGTCAGACAAACATCCATACAAGTTGTCCAGGAACAGGACAAACCGAAGGTACCTTCCTACCACATCCTGTCGGGAAATCCCTAGGATTAGTAGCGAATATTCCTCGCATTGGATATTTCATAATGAAGAGACCACTGCTACTGGATGTATATTGGGATTTTAACCCCAAATAATCAACAAGCAGTCCCCCACTATGAAAATCCAGAATATCAATATCATCACAAGCAACATGCACAATCGTCGCATATACGTTGGTCCGAAGTGGTTTTTAGATAAATCTGATCCCGGTCTCTTTGCACCAACAACGCAAAAGCGTTTCTCAACCTCACACAGAAACTAAGTCTCATAGACTTACCACATCTTAAACTTTCAACTTGCTATCTTTCGGGCCAAGAAGGAAGCTCGATGGATTCGAGTAGTACTCCGCACTATACGAATCAACATCCGCAACAAAAACGATAATTAAGCCTACACAGAAGGCTACATACTAAGTGTACGACTAAATAGTTCCCACATCAAGTTGAGGAACTAAAATTTGGCCAAGTCTGATAGTCGGTTCTTTAACTATCAATGCAAACAAACAAATATTTAGCACCATAACAATCACTAGGCCCTTTTAATTAATCTTTTATTAATTAAATCATTGCCAAATATTCACTTTAGATTATCTTTAAAAAGATAAATTCTAGAAATCATTTCAACATTGGAAAAAAATTCCAAATATTTATTTATTAATAAGTAATACACAATTCAATTTATATTTTCAACAATTAGAAAATATTTCATATACATAAATCATGATTAAGTATATATTTTATTCTATAAGAAAAACTTTCTCTTTAAACACATTTATTTGAGTCAAAACGAATGTTGCGTAAAACATCGTTACGACAACCCAAAATCATTAGTATAGGGATTCGAAAATAAGATAGATATATAAATCTCATATACTATATAAAAACATTTCCTTTCGAAAATCATTTACTATAACAACAATGTTATAGTCCATCATTTCCTTACTTCTCAAAAACGTGTATTTCAACAATGAATTTTGAAATCTATGGTTTAGATACTTAACACATTTTAAAAAAACTTTAAACCATTTTATTCCATTTAAAATATCACTTCCCAACACAATTATTTATTTCAAAAGGTTATTCACTATTCAAAATCGTGAATATACTTCATTTATTCAAATTAATACTTCTACCATTTATTTAAAAGATTATCCACTGTCGAAAATCGTGGATATCTCTCCTTTAACCCAAATTCTTTATTATTACAACATTTAATTTAAAGGATAATTCACTGTCAAAAATCGTGAATAAAATCCCTTTAAATAAACTTCTATATTTAACTTATCAAAATCAATTGATTTCGGATTTGTAACGACCCAACTTCCAGACTCCAGGAAGTCGCATCGTTAGTAAGAAAGAAAGGGATAGAGAATAGAAAGAAAGAGAAGAAGAAAGAAACAACACATCAGAATCTAAATAGCGGAACGAATAAATTATATTAATAACATAAAATATTACATAGTTTACAATCACTATCAGAGTATACACATACTAGACAGTTATAAACACCTGTCCAGTATTTACAACATAATACAATCCAGAGACAACACAGATCACACAACGGAATACTATGTAACCAACGCAGAAGCCTCCTGCTCCATTGCTCCTTCCATATTCGTCAAAGTTAACCTGAATCCCTTGGCTACTCGTAAAAATTTGAGTACCCAAGAGTTTATGAAAAACAAAAATAAACTCCGGGTCAGACATGGGTCTGGTGTGAGTAACAGGTTAAAGTTGCTTAACTTTTGAAAAACCTTTTAAAAGAAAAGGTATCACGTAAGACTTCCCACACATAAACATGGAAAAGTTTTTACCTTACGCTAACCAAAACATTTGATAGGAAATCCAGTGTTATTATAATAGTGTCTAGGGTTTTCAAGTAAATAAGAAATAGCCGAAATTGTTACATGATTAAATTCCAGCTACTAGCCACAAAAGTGGGTAATACAATCAAAACCGTTGGCACTTATTAGATTTTGGATTCCATACAATGGCAGGGCTACTGGGGTACCACCCGTCACAGTACGTGGCCTAGATCAACGTACTGAGGAGCCACCCTAACTCCCCTGCAACACAAGACCGGAACCATCCCTTACCGGACAGTCCCGAACAAGACAACCCCGCAGTTGGCGTACGCTCCAAACTGCCCACACAGCCGAAATAAAAAGGGACCTCTAGACAGGGGAAAATCTTGCTCTCAAGTGGGTGCGACCCACGAAGTCTTGCTACACCTCCCCTGTTTTAGCCATTCCCGGTTGATGAGGCTTGAGGCTACGATTACCTTTATAGGACATATCACTTAGAGTGCTCATCGTCCACCTGACGATGTTCTGAAAGCATTCAATCCATACAAGTTCGTTCCGAGTTCGAACGAAACCGAAGGCATTATCTTGTTACACTCGTATTGGAATCACCCTCAGAGTTAACAACGATAACCCTTGCACTCTGAATCACCATCTCGAACCTATAAGTACTATTCCGTCAAACTCATTACGGAATCACCCACAGAGTTATACTGACGTATAGCCCTTACACCTCGAGTCTTCCCTTGCTCCACTTGGATTCACGACCTAACGTTAGTTTGGATCGATGTGGTTTTCGGATTTCCAAATATGGAAACCCGATCCCAGTCTCATCGAAATCCAAAGCGTGTCTTTTAAGGCCAAGTTGTTTTAAAGTTTAAAACAATTCAATTATCTATATACACAGATAGATAAATCATAGATTCACAATAGGAAATCAATATCATCATCACACGGATAATCCATAATATCATTATCAAAGATAATCTATATCATCGTCACAATGCAACCAATGCATCCATATCTCTCAACATTAATTATCTCATATTTGAGATTCAAACCAGTCAAGGCAAACAACATTATCCAACCATATGAGCAATGATTTATAATCACACCACCTATAATTAATTTAAAATTAATTAAATTAACTACATCATTCTCTAATTAATTTAAAGTGAATTAAATTAATTACTCCATCAATAAAAATCTTGCTTTCATAACTATTAATTAATCATAAATTAATTAATTGATCTTCTTCCAATTAATCACTTTAATTAATCACCTTTGATTAATTACTCCTTAATTACATTTATGTAATTATTCTTTAATTAATTTCACAAATTAATTATACTTATCCACATTCAGTAATTAACCTTAATTACTTCACAAATTAATTAACTATAATTAATTACATTAATTCTTAATTAACTACATTAATTAATTTCCTTTAATCACTTATTATTTATTAATTAATCTTAATTAATCAATCTTAATTACATCATTAATTATATTAATTAATGATCTTTAATTACGTTTTAATTAATTACCTTATTTAAATTAATTACATTAAGAAATTAATCCTAATTTAAATCATAACTGTTAATCCCTCTTGATTAACCCTACCCTTAATTACTTTACCAAACAAATTAACTACTCCATAATTAATTATCTCAAATTAATCCCTTGATTAATTCACCAAGTAATTATACTTAAATTACTTTAATTATCAAATCACCTTCACTAATTACATGCAGTAATTACCCATTAATTACTTCTCTAAGTAATTTCTCTTTATTTAATTACAATAAGTAATTATACTTCATAAATCATCAAATGATTATTTTAAATTAATTAAACTGAATTAATTAACTTAATCTAATCAAATTAACCTCAATTAATAATTAATTTCCTTAATTACTCAAATGATTATCTTTAAATTAATTAATCTAATTAATTATTAAAAAAATTAATCATATTAATTAATTATTAAATAATCTTTAGTTAATGACCTCCATTAACTATTAAACAATTTATTAATTACTTATCTGAAATAATTAACTTATTTTAAATCTTTATAAATTTCAAATTAATTAATCATTAATAACTCATTACTTAACCCCTAATTATTTAATTAATTAAGTGTTAACAAAACTTAATTAATCCTTTATTACTTGATTAATCAATTATTAATCATTAATTAAAAATTAATCTTATTTAATTAATTATTCTTAATTACAAGTTAATTATTCTAAAAATAATTAACCTTAAACCCTTAATTACTTTGAGTAATTATTCATTTCATTAATTTATTAAATTAATTATCCATTTAATTATCCTAATAATTAAATGTATAACAAACCATTAAACTATAATTTAATTTCCACCAGGTTTTAAAACCAATTTAAAACTTATACATCATGTGATAAATAATACTTATAAAAGATATTTGTACAAGATTTTAAAAAAATTCTTTTTATTATCATTCAAACTGTTAAAATACTTAAATCTATAAAACTTGAACTTATTTTAAATCAAAGATTCAAAATCAGATTTGAATCAGTTTAAACTTTATTTAAAACATTTCTTACCTATTCAAATTCCAATTTAAATTCAAATTTCTTTAAAAATCGTTTTAAACAACAAATCCCTTTAAAGTTATTTTAAACAAAATTTGAATTTAAACTTATTTATATCCAGTTATGATTCAATTTAAATCTTGAATCTATAATTTAAAATTAGATTTAAAACTTAATTTAAATCTTTGCTTTATACATAAAAATTCAGTTTTAATTTGAAACAAAACACGCTTCCAATCACGAACAAAAATAACTCGAGTTACAATCCATTCGAGTCTAACATAATCTAACTCGAACAAAAATAAACTCGAGTAAACTCAAACCATATTCGAGCAACTCGAGTACTCCTTTCATCAGAAAAACACTTAAACTAAACAGTCAGGTTACATCATTAATCCTGTATCAAACAAAATACCCAGGCCTACACAACAGTTTCCCCCCCAAATCTCAAACCCCACAACTTCGAGTCCCCAACCTCAATACTTCGAGCCACACACGAGTCGCCCCAAACAAAAACACGAGAACAATCTCCTTCCCAAACTCGCTGATACCCAAAATGTCGTGCACCTGCATCGACGCCACCATCACCTCCTACTACATGCGACCCCTTGCGCAAATTGGTAACCATCATCCAACCTTATTCCGACCATCATACAACATGCCGAACCCCAAAATCAAAATCGAGAGTTCAAGCACAAAACTGCAACCATGTCGAATCTGGAAATTTGCCCCAAACTCCAAATTGCGATCATCAGAGAGTTAACGCCGCTGGCCACATTAACTTCAACACCACATCTTTCTCCCATTCAAATTAGAAAAGACTCGATCACCTATTCGAGTCGCGGTGATCAATTTACTGATCAACATAGAAAAAACTAGGGCATAACAACTTCAATCCCAAATTTCTACTGCTTCACTCCATAAATTCATTATCTTCCTTTTTTTTAAAACATGATCATTACTTCATCACTGAAACAACCCATGGCCACTCCAAATCTTCTAGAATGAAAATCCCAACCTAAAGTCCCAATTCCAGACCAACCAGTGATCCTTTCCCAATTTAAACTAATAATTTTTTTTTCTAAATTAAGTTTTAGAATTCAAAGTTTTAGTTTGTATAATTGATTTAATACCTTAAATCAAAGAATTCTAAATAATTAAATTCTTCCTTATAAAAATAATGTTCTGTATTTTCTAAATTTACAGAATACAGAAAATTTTTATATTAAATAAAATTTAAACTGTAACAAAGGTTAACAGCCATATTTTGATTTAAATGTTAAAACTTAACATACATCAATTCAAATGGAGTGAATATTTTAAAGCAATTCTTAATTCTGTAACTTGAGTACGGAAAGACAATTCCATAGCAAACTGTACAACTACAAACTCATATATTATACCAGTAATAAGCTTTGAATATGGCATGCAACAGACTTGATTCTAGAAATAAACAAGCAACTAATTATTACTTAAGTTTAGTTAGAAAAAAAAAATTGTTACTCACTGATTTACTGAGCAAAGCAACTTATTTTTAGAAAAGCTTGATCCTGAGTTCTTTTAAAACTGCAGCTTGTTTCCTTTTTGAAACATTCATCTTGATTTAACTGCAAATGCTAGCTTCCAGATCTCATCTGCATGTTCCCTGATTTTTATCATTGCATGCAGGTCCCAGAAAAGTGCAGGCATGGATTTCTTTATTTTTCAAAACAGAAATGCACGACTTTGAAGTTGATTTTCCAGGTATTGAATTTGAAGAGCTACAGGTAAAACTTGATTTTCTTTATGAATTTCAGGTTTATGTATTTGGGAAGCTACTGGTTTGAGGAGATTTTTTTTTGCAAGTTTTGTTCTCTGTTTTTATTTGAAGATTAAGTATGGCTGAAGATGTTATGTATTTGAAGAAATAGAAAAAAATGAACTTTAGAAAAGATGAATTTATATAAGTATGTTTTGATTTTATTGAAAATACAAGAATAAGAAAATTAAGACACTTGTTCAATTTTTAAACATTTGTCACTTTAACTAGTTTAGGCCTTACCACATGTCTCTTTTTATTTTTATTTTTTTTATCTTAATAAACTTACACATGTATTTTAAGCATTTTAGTTTTATTTTAAATTGTTTATAAATACCTTTAAATCCCAAATTCTTATGTATATAAAAGAATTCCTTCCCACTTTAAATTTATTAAAGAAATGAAACAAAACAAATATTAATTCAAGCTTATACAAATATTTTTAAACATTTGTTTCTTTTACATTTCAAAACATCAAAGTCAAATCCAAATTAAATTATAAACTTCAAAATAAAAATCAAGTTATATATGTGTGCATATATATAACTCTTATTAAATTTTAAAATAACAAATCCCATTCTAACAAAATTTATTTATGTTTATAAAAATAAAGTATCCTCAATATCATTTGAAAATAACAAATTAAACAATATTTAAAATGATTTATAAAAGATATCATAAATTACTTTTATTACTTAATAAATTAAGATCATATATAAATTTTATTTTAAATTCTTATATATAAATTCAAGCAATAACTTAAAAAGAAAGTATAACTAAGTTTTTAATGTTAATCTAATTTAAATTCATATTCAAGTTAATTAAATATAATTTAAACAAATAAAATTTTCCTTTAATATAACCTATATAATTATTTATTAAATTGTTTAGAACAATAAAATGTTAAATTTAAATCAAATTCCCAATTTTACCAAGTATAAATAAAAATTAAAAATTGATTCATTTACTAAGTTTCAAATCAAAGTTTATCCATTTACAAGATATACATTTATATATATATATATATATATATATATATAAACAGAAAACAGTTTATTAGCTTTAAAAGATAAAATCTACTAATTTAAATATTTATTAAAAGAAGATTATTAGAACAAATCAAATTTTATTATCAAAATTTATCTAATCAAATTAATTTTTAAACACAGATTATAAAATTTATATTGCCAAATTTCCGGGATATCACATTCCTTCCCCCTTAAAAGAATTTCATCCCCGAAATTTAAAAGCAAAGGTAATTTAATAATCTATCCTAAGTTTTTATTTTAAAAACACAAGCATATATCAAACATGTGTTAACAACCATAGCAACCAATTTACACAATCAAACAAATCTAATTATCCAGAAAAATTCTGGATAAAATTTCACGAGTTTCCCCGGTATAAATATCGGGATACTCGCTCTATAGAATCTAAACAATCAATACTATTAAGCTATAGAGCTCCTATCCAACTAGATCTTCAAAACTAAACAGTATCAGACTACAAACAAGTCTGACTCAACAATCACATCCTCCTGAACTGCTGATTTCACAACCAGAAATAAATCATACACGTACTTCCTTAGAGATACGTGAAACTCATCGAATCCCAGTTATCCAAACTGGCAACTCAATCTTGAAAATCAACTCCAATCCTCACAAGAATACAGAAAAGAACCAATACACCTCGGAGCTGACTTACCCGGTCTTACCCAATCTTATAGCTCCTTAGATCAGAGAAAACTTTTCCAAAATCAAATCTCCGTCTCAGGAATCCAAATTCTTCCGTCTCTTTCCCACAGAACTCTTCTGATGATCCTGGGCTGCCTTTAACTCTACTGATCAGCTCAACCCTTGTTGATTCCTCTAGAAACAAACAGAACCAAAACTTCTCAACAGAATGATCTCCTCAAGATCAATTCCAAACCAAGAACACCAACTCTACTCCACAAATATCAGAAGACCAACTTACTTCTCCTATCCGGAAAAGATAAAACAAAAGCATTTCCAAACTGCTTCCGCTACATAACTCTGATCTGGAGTAGAAGAAAAACTTGAGCACAAACTGGACAACACATCTCAGAAACATGGTTCAACAAATCCATAAAAGTAAACTCAGATGCCACATCTGATCCTTCTACTAAACTGAACCACCAGTATCACTCTTAGAATCTAGCCGATAAGAAAACTCAGCCTCCAGGTGCGGACAAACTTCTCATAGCTCAAGAGAACACTCGAACTATCGCAAGTCACTTTTGCGATCAACTAGTCCAATATCCAAAGAAAACTGTTTTCTCTTTACCAATCAAAACAGTCTATGCTTAACTAGCCAACCCCTCAAAGAAATGAATCCACTCTGCTGCTTCTGAACTCCTTCAGAAAAACTGCTAACCAGAAGACTTCTTTCTAGCTCAGAACACTCCGAGCTGCACTGTTGACAACGACGCCAAAGACTTCCTACTCCAAAATTCTTCGAGAAATTCGGGTCTCAAACCAGACAGAAACATCCTGCTGAACCCAGCCACAACATCGAAGCAAACATACTTCTTAAACTTGTTCCAAAGAAAAATCTTCGGAAACATCTGTAGTCACTGTGTCTCATCACACAGCTACTAATCCCTAAGGTATCGAGATACCATCATTTCCTTCTGCCAAACCGACAGATCCAAACTCTACTCATCCAATTCAAAGATAGACTCCGAACCTTAAAAGGTTACCTTCAGAGATAAATGAAATTCTTCATCACTACAAAGCTTACTCGAGACGGTATTAGGTCTACAGTCTCGACAAATACACTTCCAATCTCAAACATACAAACTCCAATCAATGGTAGTAGTCGTGTTACACTCCCACTACCTTATCTACCTTTATAACTTACGTTGGAAAACCTGAACGGGTAACCCAACAGATAGGTAGAAATAAATATATCTATATATATAAAAATTACAAATACGCTCTCTCAAGAAAGAAACCACTCCAGAGCCTAGGTATTCACTCAACCTAATGCTCTGATACCACTGTAACGACCCAACTACCAGACTCCAGGAAGTCGCATCGTTAATAAGAAAGAAAGGGATAGAGAATAGAAAGAAAGAGAAGAAGAAAGAAACAACACATCAGAATCTAAACAGCGGAACGAATAAATTATATTAATAACATAAAATATTACATAGTTTACAATCACTATCAGAGTATACAGATAATACAACACATACTAGACAGTTATAAACACCTGTCTAGTATTTACAACATAATACAATCCAGAGACAACACAGATCACACAGCGGAATACTATATAACCAACGCAGAAGCCTCCTGCTCCATTGCTCCTCCCATATTCGTCAAAGTCAACCTGAATCCCTTGGCTACTCGTAAAAATTTGAGTACCCAAGAGTTTATGAAAAACAAAAATAAACTCCGGGTCAGACATGGGTCTGGTGTGAGCAACAGGTTAAAGTTGCTTAACTTTTGAAAAACCTTTTAAAAGAAAAGGTATCACGTAAGACTTCCCACACATAAACATGGAAAAGTTTTTACCTTACGCTAACCAAAACATTTGATAGGAAGTCCAGTGTTATTATAATAGTGTCTAGGGTTTTCAAGTAAATAAGAAATAGCCGAAATTGTTACATGATTAAATTCCAGCTACTAGCCACAAAAGTGGGTAATACAATCAAAACCGTTGACACTTATTGGATTTTGGATTCCATACAATGGCAGGGCTACTGGGGTACCGCCCGTCACAGTACGTGGCCTAGATCAACGTACCGAGGAGCCACCCTAACTCCCCTGCAACACAAGACCGGAACCATCCCTTACTGGACAGTCCCGAATAAGACAACCCCGCAGTTGGCGTACGCTCCAAACTGCCCACACAGCCGAAATAAAAAGGGACCTCTAGACAGGGGAAAATCTTGCTCTCAAGTGGGTGCGACCCACGAAGTCTTGCTGCACCTCCCCTGTTTTAGCCATTCCCGGTTGATGAGGCTTGAGGCTACGAGTACCTTTATAGGACATATCACTTAGAATGCTCATCGTCCACCTGACGATGTTCTGAAAGCATTCAATCCATAAAAGTTCGTTCCGGGTTCGAACGAAACCGAAGGCATTATCTCGTTACACTCGTATTGGAATCACCCTCAGAGTTAACAATGATAACCCTTGCACTCTGAATCACCATCTCGAACCTATAAGTACTATGCCGTCAAACTCATTACGGAATCACCCACAGAGTTATACTGACGTATAGCCCTTACACCTCGAGTCTTCACTTGCTCCACTTGGATTCACGACCTAACGTTAGTTTGGATCGATGTGGTTTTCGTATATCCAAATATGGAAACTCGATCACGGTCTCATCGAAATCCAAAGCGTGTCTTTTAAGGCCAAGTTGTTTTAAAGTTTAAAACAATTCAATTATCTATATACACAGATAGATAAATCATAGATTCACAATAGGAAATCAATATCATCATCACACGGATAATCCATAATATCATTATCAAAGATAATCTATATCATCGTCACAATGCAACCAATGCATCCATATCTCTCAACATTAATTATCTCATATTTGAGATTCAAACCAGTCAAGGCAAACAACATTATCCAACCATATGAGCAATGATTTATAATCACACCACCTATAATTAATTTAAAATTAATTAAATTAACTACATCATTCTCTAATTAATTTAAAGTGAATTAAATTAATTACTCCATCAATAAAAATCTTGCTTTCATAACTATTAATTAATCATAAATTAATTAATTAATCTTCTTCCAATTAATCACTTTAATTAATCATCTTTGATTAATTACTCCTTAATTACATTTATGTAATTATTCTTTAATTAATTTCACAAATTAATTATACTTATCCACATTCAGTAATTAACCTTAATTACTTCACAAATTAATTAACTATAATTAATTACATTAATTCTTAATTAACTACATTAATTAATTTCCTTTAATCACTTATTATTTATTAATTAATCTTAATTAATCAATCTTAATTACATCATTAATTATATTAATTAATGATCTTTAATTACATTTTAATTAATTACCTTATTTAAATTAATTACATTAAGAAATTAATCCTAATTTAAATCATAACTGTTAATCCCTCTTGATTAACCCTATTCAGTAATTAATTACCCTTAATTACTTTACCAAACAAATTAACTACTCCATAATTAATTATCTCAAATTAATTCCTTGATTAATTCACCAAGTAATTATACTTAAATTACTTTAGTTATCAAATCACCTTCACTAATTACATGCAGTAATTACCCATTAATTACTTCTCTAAGTAATTTCTCTTTATTTAATTACAATAAGTAATTATACTTCATAAATCATCAAATGATTATTTTAAATTAATTAAACTGAATTAATTAACTTAATCTAATCAAATTAACCTCAATTAATAATTAATTTCCTTAATTACTCAAATGATTATCTTTAAATTAATTAATCTAATTAATTATTAGAAAAATTAATCATATTAATTAATTATTAAATAATCTTTAGTTAATGACCTCCATTAACTATTAAACAATTTATTAATTACTTATCTGAAATAATTAACTTATTTTAAATCTTTATAAATTTCAAATTAATTAATCATTAATAACTCATTAATTAACCCCTAATTATTTAATTAATTAAGTGTTAACAAAACTTAATTAATCCTTTATTACTTGATTAATCAATTATTAATCATTAATTAAAAATTAATCTTATTTAATTAATTATTCTTAATTACAAGTTAATTATTCTAAAAATAATTAACCTTAAACCCTTAATTACTTTGAGTAATTATTCATTTCATTAATTTATTAAATTAATTATCCATTTAATTATCCTAATAATTAAATGTATAACAAACCATTAAACTATAATTTAATTTCCACCAAGTTTTAAAACCAATTTAAAACTTATACATTATGTGATAAATAATACTTATAAAAGATATTTATACAAGATTTAAAAAAAATTCTTTTTATTATCATTCAAACTGTTAAAATACTTAAATCTATAAAACTTGAACTTATTTTAAATCAAAGATTCAAAATCAGATTTGAATCAGTTTAAACTTTATTTAAAACATTTCTTACCTATTCAAATTCCAATTTAAATTCAAATTTCTTTAAAAATCGTTTTAAACAACAAATCCCTTTAAAGTTATTTTAAACAAAATTTGAATTTAAACTTATTTATATCCAGTTATGATTCAATTTAAATCTTGAATCTATAATTTAAAATTAGATTTAAAACTTAATTTAAATCTTTGCTTTATACATAAAAATTCAGTTTTAATTTGAAACAAAACACGCTTCCAATCACGAACAAAAATAACTCGAGTTACAATCCATTCGAGTCTAACATAATCTAACTCGAACAAAAATAAACTCGAGTAAACTCAAAACATATTCGAGTAACTCGAGTACTCCTTTCATCAGAAAAACACTTAAACTAAACAGTCAGGTTACATCATTAATCCTGTATCAAACAAAATACCCAGGCCTACACAACAGTTTCCCCCCCAAATCTCAAACCCCACAACTTCGAGTCCCCAACCTCAATACTTCGAGCCACACACGAGTCGCCCCAAACAAAAACACGAGAACAATCTCCTTCCCAAACTCGCTGATACCCAAAATGTCGTGCACCTGCACCGACGCCACCATCACCTCCTACTACATGCGACCCCTTGCGCAAATTGGTAACCATCATCCAACCTTATTCCGACCATCATACAACATGCCGAACCCCAAAATCAAAATCGAGAGTTCAAACACAAAACTGCAACCATGTCGAATCTGGAAATTTGCCCCAAACTCCAAATTGCGATCATCAGAGAGTTAACGCCGCTGGCCACATTAAATTCAACACCACATCTTTCTCCCATTCAAATTAGAAAAGACTCGATCACCTATTCGAGTCGCGGTGATCAATTTACTGATCAACATAGAAAAAACTAGGGCATAACAACTTCAATCCCAAATTTCTACTGCTTCACTCCATAAATTCATTATCTTCCTTTTTTTTAAAACATGATCATTACTTCATCACTGAAACAACCCATGGCCACTCCAAATCTTCTAGAATGAAAATCCCAACCTAAAGTCCCAATTCCAGACCAACCAGTGATCCTTTCCCAATTTAAACTAATAATTTTTTTTTCTAAATTAAGTTTTAGAATTCAAAGTTTTAGTTTGTATAATTGATTTAATACCTTAAATCAAAGAATTCTAAATAATTAAATTCTTCCTTATAAAAATAATGTTCTGTATTTTCTAAATTTACAGAATACAGAAAATTTTCATATTAAATAAAATTTAAACTGTAACAAAGGTTAACAGCCATATTTTGATTTAAATGTTAAAACTTAACATACATCAATTCAAATGGAGTGAATATTTTAAAGCAATTCTTAATTCTGTAACTTGAGTACGGAAAGACAATTCCATAGCAAACTGTACAACTACAAACTCATATATTATACCAGTAATAAGCTTTGAATATGGCATGCAACAGACTTGATTCTAGAAATAAACAAGCAACTAATTATTACTTAAGTTTAGTTAGAAAAAAAAATTGTTACTCACTGATTTACTGAGCAAAGCAACTTATTTTTAGAAAAGCTTGATCCTGAGTTCTTTTAAAACTGCAGCTTGTTTCCTTTTTGAAACATTCATCTTGATTTAACTGCAAATGCTAGCTTCCAGATCTCATCTGCATGTTCCCTGATTTTTATCATTGCATGCAGGTCCCAGAAAAGTGCAGGCATGGATTTCTTTTCTTTTTTTTCAAAACAGAAATGCACGACTTTGAAGTTGATTTTCCAGGAATTGAATTTGAAGAGCTACAGGTAAAACTTGATTTTCTTTACGAATTTCAGGTTTATGTATTTGGGAAGCTACTGGTTTGAGGAGATTTTTTTTTTTTTTTTGCAAGTTTTGTTCTCTGTTTTTATTTGAAGATTAAGTATGGCTGAAGATGTTATGTATTTGAAGAAATAGAAAAAAAATGAACTTTAGAAAAGATGAATTTATATAAGTATGTTTTGATTTTATTGAAAATACAAGAATAAGAAAATTAAGACACTTGTTCAATTTTTAAACATTTGTCACTTTAACTAGTTTAGGCCTTAACACATGTCTCTTTTATTTTTTTTATTTTTTTTAATCTTAATAAACTTACACATGTATTTTAAGCATTTTAGTTTTATTTTAAATTGTTTATAAATACCTTTAAATCCCAAATTCTTATGTATATAAAAGAATTCCTTCCCACTTTAAATTTATTAAAGAAATGAAACAAAAAAAATATAAATTCAAGCTTATACAAATATTTTTAAACATTTGTTTCTTTTACATTTCAAAACATCAAAGTCAAATCCAAATTAAATTATAAACTTCAAAATAAAAATCAAGTTATATATGTGTGCATATATATAACTCTTATTAAATTTTAAAATAACAAATCCCATTCTAACAAAATTTATTTATGTTTATAAAAACAAAGTATCCTCAATATCATTTGAAAATAACAAATTAAACAATATTTAAAATGATTTATAAAAGATATCATAAATTACTTTTATTACTTAATAAATTAAGATCATATATAGATTTTATTTTAAATTCTTATATATAAATTCAAGCAATAATTTAAAAAGAAAGTATAACTAAGTTTTTAATGTTAATCTAATTTAAATTCATATTCAAGTTAATTAAATATAAATTTAAACAAATAAAATTTTCCTTTAATATAACCTATATAATTATTTATTAAATTGTTTAGAACAATAAAATGTTACATTTAAATCAAATTCCCAATTTTACTAAGTATAAATAAAAATTAAAAATTGATTCATTTACTAAGTTTCAAATCAAAGTTTATACATTTACAAGATATACATTTATATATATATATATATATAAACAGAAAATAGTTTATTAGCTTTAAAAGATAAAATCTACTAATTTAAATATTTATTAAAAGAAGATTATCAGAACAATTCAAATTTTATTATCAAAATTTATCTAATAAAATTAATTTTTAAACACAGATTATTAAATTTATATTGCCAAATTCCGGGATATCACAAGATTTATAAAACAATGTTTGTAAATTCCTTTTATGTTTTATAAAAACTTCAATATACAAAATCCATTTATTAACAATTTCCATTTATATTATTTACATGTCAAAATCCAAATTTTAAGCCAATTACTTATAAAGCTCTTATTTCACAAATACATTCATTTTATAACTTCACAATTATAAATCCTATTCACTTATAAAATCCATTTATAATCTCATTTTAACACTTCCAAAACTCCTTTTATAATTCTAACACTTTAATTTATAAAATATCAATTTTATAAATCTTATATATATATACCATTTATTATATCTTCAAAAATCTCCATTTAAACTATTTTACAAAATAATCAATTCCAAAAATCACATTTCAATTATATTTCCCAAAACATCATAATGTTTATAACATAAAAATTTTAACATTTATTTATTTAAAACAAATCCATTCCTTTTAGCAATTCAAAATTAATAAAATATCTATTTTCAAAATCACTTTGAAAATCCTTTTTCAATTTAAAAATCATCACTTTAATATTTTTTTAGATTATCAAAAATAGGCCCAATGCAGCAATAGCACTAAATACACAAATCACGACATCCAAAACATCATATATCATATGATAACAGAATATATATCAATATCTATAAATAAATCAATACTGGTGAGGAATCCAGTTGGATTCCTCCAACCTATCACCTGCAAAAAATATACATATTAGAATATGTGTACAATGTCCGCTTCAAGGCAGAGCGTGTACAAAAGGGTCATCCGCTCATACACGGAAACGTATACGATCATCCAAACAATCATCAATGGTAATATAATAAATTGTTTCTCACTTATATAAAATATCAGTGAGTAAAAAAGAGTGTGTTGTACTCATGTTGCTTGTAGTCGCGATTTCAGCGTTTTATTCCGAATAAAATTAAACAAGCGTTTAATTTCAACCAAAATTTTCAAAAGCTCAAATAAATCCCAATCCAGCTCCATAATGTTGTGATTATCATTACAGACCCAACGCAATTCGTTTCGTATGAAACATACCTCGTATGAAAAAGTTACAGGGTTTTAAAGTTAATACGAATTTATATAAAATTTATTTCACAATTTTATTTTATATATTTTACTTATCAAATCCTAGCTCGAATCCTGACAATTGTTTCAACTTAGAGAATCACGGCCGTTCACTTTTGCTTCTTCTCCCCAAGCCTTCATACGAACGAACGTAACCTATGGCCGCTGCTACATCTTAAATTTATTGTAACGATCCCGATTTTTGACTTAAATTTGAATTGATAATTAAACTAAATTTTTGGATTTAATTGTGAAATTAATTATGAATTAATATGAAAATTCCAGAATAAAGAAAAAATATGTATTTTAATAGAATATTTGGAAATAAAAATATATTGTAAATAGAATTTTGGATTGGAATTCAAAGAAATAAGTATTTTTATAAAGTTGTGTAATTATTTGAATTTTCCAAATTTAATAAGATGTATGTTTATCTATTTATATAAATGGATTATATAAGATAATTTGAATTTGAAATTTGATTTGTATATTGTATATATAAGAATATATGAATGTAAGAAAACAAAATAGATGAATATATTTCATAAATTTAAATAAAATAAGGTTTAAACTAAAATTTTAAACTAAAGGACTTAAACTTAATTTAAGTAACAAATGACATTTGTAAAATATTAACTCAAATAATTAACAAGTGTTAACTATATGGACAAGTGGCATTAAATTTCTTTATTCAAAATACATGATAAAATAGAACCAGGCTATTCTGTTTAAAAATTTCTCAAACTTCATTCATTCGATTCTCAAACCTGTTTCAAAATCGAAATAAAAAAAATCTGGAAACCCAGAATGAAAACAGAAAAGAAAGGCAAAAAAAGCTATGGAGCAGATTCAAAACCAAACCTGATGCCAATCTGAAACAAAACAATAAAACCTGAAAAGCAATTCAAAAAAAATCAAACAACAAATCTTAAAACCTGCAAGCCAGGAAAACATGCAAGAATCATCTAGAAGCAAGTAAACAAGTGAAATTCAAAGGCTGAAAGCAATTCAAAAATCTAGAATTCAAACCTAAAAAAAAAACAAGAATATAAACCTGATCAAAAATGCAAAGTCTTCAAGATGATAATCTGGAAGCAAAACAAAAGTTTCAGCATGGAAACAAAATCTAAAACCTGATCAAAGAGGAAAATGAAAACCAAATCAAAAGCCTGTGCTCTGCTTAATCAACTTTCAAGCTCTATTCATCATCTATAAGTGAGCAAACTTCATTTTTAAAACCCATTTGCTAGATTTTGTGTGCCTGTGATGATGATTTGAAAAATGTGTGTATTTGCATGTATATATATATGTATAGATTTAGATGTGCATGTTCTCTTCTTAGTTCAGGATTTAAGGACCATGAAAAAAAAGGATCATGATCTTTGAGGAAAATTTGTTCATATTGATCTAATGTTTTTCTAAAAAAATTTATTAGTAAAATTAGTAAGCAGTTTTACTAGAAAAAGGAAACACAGTGAAAATTTTTCAAGTCAGTGAAAATCAATCGTCTTAAATTCGAGTTTTGATTATATTAACCAATTCGAATTCAAATATGATGATTTTTAACAAAGTTGTTTGGTTTTTTAAGCATATGGGTTGTGGGAATTTGTGTGTTGTTCGAAATTGGGTTTTTCGTCAAAATCTGGTGATCGCGAGGGTCTGAAACCTCGGGGTGGTGGCTGGAGGAAGATCATAAGTGGGTGGTTGAAGGGAAAATGGCAAAGAATTTTTTTTAAGTCTGTAATGGCAGATCGACATGGATTTAGGGTTTTACGGGGTAGTTGGTTGGTGTAAATTTTTCGGGGTCGTGGGTCGACTGGAAAGCATCGGAGTTGGTCGCGTGTAAGGGAATCGTTGCTTGGGTTCGAGGCGCGACTCTAATCGAAGGGGCTGGGGTTCCGGTGGACGTGAGCGTCGTCGGCGATGGGTTTTTCATCGATGATGGGTTCCAGTAGTAGGTAGTGAGGCCAGATTCTAATCAACAGTAAAATTGTGGAATCTGGGTGCTCGTGAAGCTTGAGGGGTTCGCCGACGATTTGTCGGAGGCCAAAGGGATGGTCGGAAATTGTCCCGGTGGTTGTGCACATGCACACACAGACGGTTGTGTCAGGGGATTTGGGTTTGAAGGATAAGTGATGGCCTCGAAGGTGGTTTCGGGAAAGATGAGCACTGGCTCGTATAGTTGCTCGGGTAGCTTCGTTTGAGCTTGAGTTGATTTTAGATTGAATACCGGTTTTAAACATTTGAAAAGAAAAGTAGATTCCAGGTTTAAAATTCTCACAGAAATATGAACCACGTTTGGGAAGTTTTGAAGTACATGTGGATAGTAAAGAAATTGTAAAACAAGATTTCAAACGAGTTCAACTTTTAGATATCTAAAGTTAAATGTTTTTAAATATGAATTGTTTTGGTATTTAATTAGTTAACTAACTGATGTTTTAAAATAGATTTTAAAATTAGATTTCTGATAGTTTTTCAAATGTAATTAATTGATGTGGTTAAATGGACAATCAAGCAATGATTTAGTTTTTAAATCTTGAGTAATTATAGATTGTTTGATTACTAAATAATAAAAGGTTAATTGATTGATTAAAGGTAGTTAATTGTTTAAAAGTGATTCTTAATTAAAAGTAATTAATTAATGATTAACGTTGATTAACCAAGTGATTAAGGATAATTACTCGATGAAATTAATTTGTGATTTATTAATATAAGTGATTAGGGATAATCACTTATTGTAATTAATTAAGGATAATTAATTACATAATTAAAGGTTAATTAATTAATAAAGGTGATTAAGAAATGATGATTAATTATGGAGCAATTAATTAATTAAGGACAATAAATTGATTTAAACGGTAATCATTTAATGATTTGAGGTTGATTAATATATAATTAAAAGTTAATTAATTTATTATTAATGGTTAATTAATAGGTGATTAAATGATGATTAATCAAAATAATTTGTAACGAATTAATATTAATTAACCAGGATTAGTAGTTTATCTATAAGTAATTAATCTGATTTAAATTTATTAGATAATTAATCAGACTTACTTATGGATGACTGTATTCTATTGAACGCTGTGAATGGTTTGATATCCTTGATGTGTGATGTTTTGTGATGTGAATGACTTTTATTCGAACTGTGATGAATGTAATTTATTTTACCTGTGATAAATTGATATTATCTGTGAAACCGTGAATGAAGATAAGCGTTATGGATTATACCGCTTATCGATATTTCAGTGTTTGGATTATGATGATTGATGACGTTGTTGCACTATCATTGTGTAAAACCCATGAACCACACTATACACACACAAATATGGATTTCACGAGGAAATCGGTTAAGTCGCAGATTTTTGAAATAATTTTAAAGATTGAGTTTTGAATTCAAATAGTTTTGGAAATGGATTTGGGTTAAATATAAAAAGCTTTTGAAAAGGGATTTCTAAGATAAAAAGTTATTTCGAATAACTTAATAGAGTTTCGAAATTTAAATAATTTGATTTAAATTTGAATTCAATATTTGAAATTGAATTCTATGTTGAAAATTATGGTTTAAAATGTTATACAAGTTATAAATATGTTTATATTGATTTTTAAACCATTTTAGAAGTATTGTTTTGGGAATTTGAATTTAACCCAAATTTTATACTTAAAGAGCTTTACCTTGTGCAAATGTAATTGGATTTTTCCAAAATGAAAACTATTTGTTTTCAAATAATTATAGCTTTCATATAAGGAAAGGATTTTCAATTTGTGTTGAAAAGATTTCAAATTTGAAATGGAATAGTTTTGACAGCTATCTTAAAATTTTGGTAAATCTTATTATTGAACTGAAATGGATCTTTTACTTAAAAAGATTGAATCGTAAATAGTTTGGGAAACTATGAATGAATCTTTGTGAATGATAGTTAAGCTTTGTTTTGGAATCAAAGAAGATTCTAAATGGTGTATCTTTTATATAAAAGGTTTGGAATGGAATTGTTTTGTGGAAATGGTTTTGAAAGCTATGAATCGAATCTTTGATTCAAAAATTGGATAAGTTAATCCATTTTGAAAGGAAAATTGTTTTGGAAAGGGCTATGAATGAATCTTTGTTAAAGATTGGTGAAGTTTGTTTTCAAATTGAAAAGGGATCTGAAAAGCATATCTTTTGTATAAAAGATTTGAATTGGAAAGATATTAATGAATCTTTGTGAAAGATTGGTAAACTTTGTGGACTTTGTGATGTAAATCTTTTTGTTAAAAGATTTGAAATGGTAATTTGTTTAAACCATTTGAAGAAAAGTTTTGGGTTTTAAATTGTGACTTGACTGAAATCCCATAACCATATGTTTTTAAATATTGCGCTCATTATTCGGTTTAGCCGAGAAAGGACCTTGTGTCAGATAACCCATTCTGAATAATGATACGACGTATATGGATAGCATTTGAAGACCGGTGGTGAAGACCAGATATTTTTGAAAACGAAAGGATTTCTTGTCGAATGTCTTTGCATCGGCTGATCCCCGGTATAGAGATTTGAGCACCCTTTGGGGAGTCCGGACGTGATTAGGAATTATCCGGATGTGCAAGGGCTTCTTTGTGAAGTGACTTCGGTTCTGTTCAAACCCGAAACAGACTTATATGAATGTGTGTCTGACGTTACACTTTGAGATGTAAAGCTGGTTTCTATCAAATACATTTCTGTTTGGTGGAGGAGATTTATTCTCTTAGCTTAACACTCTTCTCTAAGACGTACGAGCTCTGAGGTTATTTAGTTGATGGTTACTAGTGATACATTCCCAATTTGGTAATGTGGCATACGAAGTGCTGCTGATCATTTGTTGATCGAAGCATGATTTTTGTGAAAAGCGTACCTTTGTTGACGTGACTTCGTCGAGCCTCACAGCCCGGTAATGGTCGAAACTGGAATGTTGCAGTAAGGTTTTTAGGGTCGCGCCCCTAGGGTATGTCATTTCCTTCTGGATAAAAGGTGATATCATGGTATGGAGCCCAGATATTTACCCTATGTGGTTGCTGCAAACTTATTGCTTTGTGGTTGTTGGTTGAGAGGCGCCTCGAATAAAGGTCGGTAACGACCGGGGGTGGCATACTTGTGTGTTAGTTACCTATGTTATAGCTTGGTTAAAGCATGAGGTAGCGTCGGCCTTTTGTTAGCAAAGATCCGGTTAGGTTCTTAGGGGTGTCCTTCCAGAGGCGTATCCATTTCGTTAAGGAAGTTCCTTAGCCTGACCATTTGTTGGAAATCCAATCATCCAATACTTACGATTTCAATTGTATAACCTGCCATTCTTAAATGGTAGCTATAGTAGGCATATGATGAAATGTGGTATGCCGGCTAAGATTAATATTATACTTTCGAAAGGTTTTCTACACTATGCACTAATAATAATATCAAATGATTTTTACGTATCAAGCATTTTTGACTGTCACAAGGAGAAATCTACACCAAGTGTGCGCTTGCATTGTGTGTGTGGCAGGAGGCCTTATGGCGGTTTTATTTTCCAAAAAGCATTGCAGTTTTCAATATTTTAAAATCTTTGTTGTTTGTTTTAAAGATAAATTGTTTTTGTTTGCTCATACCAGTCCCATGACTGACCCGCAGTTTATTATTCCCTTTCTAAACTCTGGGTGCCCACAATTTTCCACACGGACAGTCTAGAGTTGGGTTTTTCAGAAAGTAAATATCGATTCAGTAGCTTTCAGCTTTCTCTTTAGAATTCTTTGGAGACTTTGGATGTTGAAGTTTTAGGTCAAGACGACTGACCTTTCTTAGCTTGGTGCAACTTGATGGTGGTTTGAGCTATCTATGGAGATCGTTGATATTGGTGTTTCTTTCGGAGTTTCTAGTTCTAGTTGTTTCCGCTGCTAGTTCACTGGTATTTCTGCTGTAGCATGTCATTATATCTCTGATATTGATCATTGTTGTATATTTGGATATTGTATCATTGGAGTTGTATATGATATTAATTTCATTTTCTTCTACTGTTTTGTTATAATTAATGTGTTATAAGCTCCGGGGAATCGGATTTGATCGGTCGAATCTGCGACATTCGAGTACGATATGAAGTATGGATGTCGATTTTCGAACGCAAAAAATCCAGACTGTCACATTTGGTATCAGAGCTGAAGGTTGAAAACTTTAGCTCAGGAGTATAACACATTAATTGACTCATTAGAGGTAGGGTGAAGTATACCCTAGAATGAGTATTCTCTAAGATATCCGTCCGTATGCCTCAGTAAATTCTCTTGTTATTCATTGATAGTAAGTATGAGTGCAAGAAGAGGACGAGATAGAGGACAGGGAAGTAGGACTACAAATGGTCGATACCCTGCAACAACAAGGAAAACAACTTTCTCTATCAATATCCTTTGTTCATTATCCAATTTCGATTCTTTGATTGCTTCGTAGCAGCTCAAGGGAGAAGCTTCAGTGTGATGGTAGCCCTACGAATCGTTGAAGATAAGTTCCCATCTCGTATTCTCGTTATCAGCTTTTCGTTTTAAACTTTAATGAATTTGGAATTTTATTTGACATAAATTTATTAACAAATATGAAGATAGAATAATTTGTACCGATAAAACAATTTCGATTAAAACAAAGTTTGGAATTTTTGTTGTAATTTCTTGTCCGAAGAGGGACAAGCTGATGTAAACTTTGTGATATTCCAACCTAGATTGGGTATCCATTATCTATTCCGGTGGGTCCAGATATATTCTACGAGTGGTTAGTTATCCTTCGAACTAACCAATACCCCTGCATACTTCGTAGATCTGGATGACCCGAGTATCTTGTGAAGAGTTAAATAGATCCGTTCTTGTATCTATTGTTGATATTCTGATTTGGTAAGCTAAATGCAGAATAGATATTCAGCTTGATCTGGTGATTCATCTCTCTATCTTTCTATGTTCTTTGTTGTCCCCCTACTTTCAAATTTCGAGGACGAAATTTTCTTAAGGGGGGAATTTGTAACGATCCCGATCTTTGACTTAAATTTTAATTGATAATTAAACTAAAATTTTGGATTTAATTGTGAAATTAATTGTAAATTAATATGAAAATTCCAGAATAAAGAAAAAATATGTATTTTAATAGAATATTTGAAAATAAAAATATATTGTAAATAGAATTTTGGATTGGAATTCAAAGAAATAAGTATTTTTATAAAGTTGTGTAATTATTTGAATTTTCCAAATTTAATAAGATGTATGTTTATCTATTTATATAAATGGATTGTATATGATAATTTGAATTTGAATTTGATTTGTATATTGTATATATAAGAATATATGAATGTAAGAAAACAAAATAGATGAATATGTTTCATAAATTTAAATAAAATAAGGTTTAAACTAAAATTTTAAACTAAAGGACTGAAACATAATTTAAGTAACAAATGACATTTGTAAAATATTAACTCAAACAATTAACAAGTGTTAACTATATGGACAAGTGGCACTAAATTTATTTATTCAAAATACATGATAAAATAGAACCAGGCTATTCTGTTTAAAAATTTCTCAAACTTCATTCATTCGATTCTCAAACCTGTTTCAAAATCAAAATATAAAAAAAAATCTAGAAACCCAGAATGAAAACAGAAAAGAAAGGCAACAAAAGCTATGGAGCAGATTCAAAACCAAACCAGATGCCAATCTGAAACAAAACAATAAAACCTGAAAAGCAATTGAAAAAATAAAATCAAACAACAATTCTTAAAACCTGAAAGCCAAGAAAACATGCAAGAATCATCTGGAAGCAAGTAAATAAGTGAAATTCAAAGACTGAAAGAAATCAAAAATCTGGAATTCAAACCTAAAAAAAACAAGAATACAAACCTGATAAAAAATGCAAAGTCTTCAAGATGATAATCTGGAAGCCAAACAAAAGTTTCAGCATGGAAACAAAATCTAAAACCGGATCAAAGAGGAAAATGAAAAGCAAATCAAAAGCCTGTTCTCTGCTTAATCAACTTTCAAGCTCTGTTCATCATCTATAGGTGAGCAAACTTCATTTTTAAAACCCATTTGCTTGATTTTGTATGCCTATGATGATGATTTGAAAAATATGTGTATTTGCATGTATATATGTACGTATAGATTTAGATGTGCATGTTCTGTTCTTAGTTCTGGATTTAAGAAAAGGATCATGATCTTTGAAGAAAATTTGTTCATATTGATCTAATGTTTTTCTAAAAAAAATTTATTAGTAAATTAGTAAGAAGTTTTACTAGAAAAAGGAAATACAGTGAAAATTTTTCAAGTCAGTGAAAATCAATCGTCTTAAATTCGAATTTTGATTATATTAACCAATTCGAATTCGAATATGATGATTATTAATAAAGTTGTTTGTATTTTTAAGCATATGGGTTGTGAGAATTTGTGTGTTGTTCGAAATTGGGTTTTTCATCAAAATCTGGTGATCGCGAGGGTCTGAAACCTCGGGGTGGTGGCTGGAGGAAGATCATAAGTGGGTTGTTGAAGGAAAAATGGTAAAGAATTTTTTATGTCTGTAATAGAGGATCGACATGGATTTAGGGGGTAGTTGGTTGGTGTAAATTTTTCGGGGTCGTGGGTCGACTGGAAAGCATCGGAGTTGATCGCGCGTAGGGGAATCGTTGCTTGGGTTCAAGGTACGACTCTAATCGAAGGGGCTGGGGTTTCGGTGGACATGAGCGTCGTTGGCGATGGGTTTTTCATCGGTGATGGGTTCCAGTATTAGGTAGTGAGGCCAGATTCTAATCGACAGTGAAATTGTGGAATCTGGGTGCTCGTGAAGCTTGAGGGGTTCGTCGATGATTTTTTAGAGGCCAGTGGGAAGGTCGGAAATTATCCCGGTGGTTGTGCATATGCACACGTAGACGGTTGTGTCAGGGGATTTTGGTTCGAAGGATAAGTGATGGCCTCGAAGGTGGTTTCGGGAAAGATGAGCACTGGCTCGTATAGCTGCTCGGGTAGCTTCGTTTGAGCTTGAGTTGATTTTAGATTGAATACCGATTTTAAACATTTGAAAAGAAAAGTAGATTCCAGGTTTAAAATTCTCACAGAAACATAAACCATTTTTGGGAAATTTTGAAGTACAGATGGATAGTAAAGAAATTGTAAAACAAGATTTCAAACGAGTTCAACTTTAAGATATTTAAAGTTAAATGTTTTTAAATATGAATTGTTTTGGTATTTAATTAATTAACTAACTGATATTTTGAAATAGATTTTAAAATTAGATTTCTGATAGTTTTTCAAATGTAATTAATTGATGTGGTTAAATGGACAATCAAGCAATGATTTAGTTTTTAAATCTTGAGTAATTAAAGATTATTTGATTACTAAACAATAAAAGGTTAATTGATTGATTAAAGGAAATTAATTGTTTAAAAGTGATTACTTAATTAAAAGTAATTAATTAATTAATGATTAACGTTGATTAACCAAGTGATTAAGGATAATTACTCGATGAAATTAATTTATGATTTATTAATATAAGTGATTAGGGAAATCACTTATTGTAATTAATTAAGGATAATTAATTACATAATAAAGGTTAATTAATTAATAAAGGTGATTAAGAAATGATGATTAATTATGGAGCAATTGATTAATTAAGGACAATAAATTGATTTAAAGTGTAATCATTTAATGATTTAAGGTTGATTAATATATGATTAAAAGTTAACTAATTTATTATTAATGGTTAATTAATAGGTGATTAAATGATGATTAATCAAAATAATTTGTAACTAATTAATATTAGTTAACCAGGATTAGTAGTTTATCTATAAGTAATTAACCTGATTTAAATTTATCAGATAATTAATTAGACTTACTTATGGATGACTGTATTCTATTGAATACTGTGAATTGTTTGATATCCTTGATGTGTGATGTTTTGTGATATGAATGATTTTGATTCGAACTATGATGAATGTAATTTATTTTATCTATGATAAATTGATATTATCTGTGAATCTGTGAATGAAGATAAGCGTTATGGATTATACCGCTTTTCGATATTTCTGTGTTTGGATTATGATGATCACGGTTTTAAATATCGGATTTCGGTCACATTTCGTCTCGGAATTTTTACACAAGTCATCTCGTATCGGGGGAGATCTCGGACGAGATGAGTACATATCGGGTGTACATCTCGGATTGACATTTTGGGCGTTATAATGCATCTCGGGAATATCTCGGATGTACTTATGTTTTTAAAATTGATATATCAAAAATTTATTTAACGGTTATAACTTTCTTAGTAAAAATAAAAATGGTAACATACTTGATTTACATGGAAAAAGAAATACTTTTAGAAGAGTAGTTGCTTGATTAGCTTAACTGATTTGGTAATGATTGAATAATATCTTTTTATTTGAACATAATAAAGAAGTGAAACCTTTCGCTATGACTCATTAAGACAAAAAGTAAAGAATATGTTCAAGAAGTTGGTAAATTATAATTGGATTGAGTAGTTTCTTTTGAATCAATATGAAAATAAAAAATATTATGGAAAATAAGAAAAATTTATAATTTCGGATGAGATCTCGGATTGAGATTTTGATCCATATATCGGGTGAGATTTGAATATCTCGGACGAGATGAGTGTCGAGGGAGATATTGAGGAGATTTGATGTCTCGTCTCGTTTAAGTGTGAAAAGGAGATCTCGGAGGAGATCTCGGGCTATATATAGGAGATTTAAAACCATGTTGATGATTGATGATGTTGTTGCACCACCATTGTGTAAAACCCTGGACCATACTATACACACATAAATATGGATTTCACGAGAAAATCGATTAAGTCGCAGATTTTTGAAATAATTTTAATGATTGAATTTTGAATTCAAATAGTTTTAGAAATGGATTTGGGTTAAACATAAAAAGCTTTTGAAAAGGGATTTCTAAGATAAAATTTTATTTCGTATAACTTAATAGAGTTTTGAAATTTAAAGAATTTGATTTAAATTTGAATTCAATATTTGAAATTGAATTCTATGTTGAAAATTATGGTTTAAAAGGTTATACAAGTTATAAATGTGTTGATATTGATTTTTAAACCATTTCAAAAGTATTGTTTTGGGAATTTGAATTTAAACCCAAATTTTATACTTAAAAAGCTTTAACTCGTGCAAATGTAATTGGATTTTTCCAAAATGAAAACTATTTGTTTTAAAAAAATTATAGCTTTCATATAAGGAAAGGATTTCTAATTTGTGTTGAAAACATTTCAAATTTGAAAAGGAATATTTTTGAAAGCTATCTTAAAATTTTGGTAAATCTTGTCATTAAACTGAAATGGATCTTTTACTTAAAAAGATTTGAATCGTATATAGTTTGGGAAACTATGAATGAATCTTTGTGAATGATTGTTAAGCTTTGTTTTGGAATCGAAGAAGATTCTAAATGGTGTATCTTTTATATAAAAGATTTGGAATGGAATTGTTTTGTGGAAATGGTTTTGAAAGCTATGAATTGAATCTTTGATTTAAAGATTGGATGAGTTAATCCATTTTGAAAGGAAAATTGTTTTGGAAAGGGCTATGAATGAATCTTTGTTAAAGATTGGTGAAGTTTTTTTTCAAATTGAAAAGGGATCTAAAAAGTGTATCTTTTGTATAAAAGATTTGAATTAGAAAGATATTAATGAATCTTTGTGAAAGATTGATAAACTTTGTGAACTTTGTGATGTAAATCTTTTTGTTAAAAGATTTGAAATGGTAATTTGTTTAAACCATTTGAAGAAAAGTTTTGGGTTTTAAATTGTCACTTGACTGAAATTCCATATCCATATGTTTTTAAATATTGCGCTCATTATCCGGTTTAGCCGGGAGAGGACCTTGTGTCAGATAACCCATTTCGAATAATGATACGACGTATATAGATAGCATTTGAAGACCAGTGGTGAAGACCGGATATTTTCGAAAACGAAAGGATTTCTTGTCGAATGTCTCTGCATTGGCTGATCCCCGGTATAGAGATTTGAGCACCCTTTGTGATGGGAGTCCGGACGTGATTAGGAATTATCCGTATGTGCAAGGGCTTCTTTGTGAAATGCCTTCGGTTCTGTTCGAACCCGAAACAGACTTGTATGGATGCATGTCTGACGTTACACTTTGAGATGTAAAGCTGATTTCTATCAAATACATTTCTGTTTGGTGGCGGAGATATATTCTCTTAGCTTAACACCCTTCTCTGAGATGTACAAGCTCAGAGGTTATGTAGTTGATGGTTACTAGTGATACATTTCCAATTCGGTAATGTGGCATACGAAGTTCTACTGATCATTTGTTGATCGAAGCATGGCTTTTGTGAAAAGCGTAGCTTTGTGGACGTGACTTCGTCGACCCTCATAGCTCGGTAATGGTCGAAGCAGGAATGTTGCAGGAAGGTTTTTAAGGGTCGCGCCCCTAGGGTATGTCATTTCCTTCTGGATAAAAGGTGATATCATGGTATTGAGCCCAGATATTTAACCTATGTGGTTGCTGCAAACTTATTGCTTTGTGGTTGTTGGTTGAGAGGCGCCTCAGATAAAGGTCGGTAATGACCGGGGGTGGCATAATTATGTGTTAGTTACCTATGTTATAGCTTGGTTAATGTGTGAGGTAGCATCGGCCTTGTGTTAGCAGAGATCTGGTTAGGTTCTCGGGGGCATCCTTCCAGAGGCGTTCCCATTTCGATAAGGAAGTTCCTTAGCCTGACCATTTGTTGGAAATCCAATCATCCATTACGCGCCCTTTATGATTTCAATTGTATAACTTGTCATTCTTAAATGGTAGCTATAGTAGGCAAACGACGAAATGTGGTATGCTGGCAAAGATTAATTTTATACTTTCGAAAGGTTTTCAGCACTATGCACTAATAATAGTATCAAATGGTTTTTAAAGCATTTCGACTGTCATAAGGAGAAATCTCCTCCAAGTGTGCGCTTGCATTGTGTGTGTGTGGCAGGAGGCCTTATGGCAGTTTCATTTTCCAAAAAGCATTGCGGTTTTCAATGTTTTAAAATCTTTATGTTTGTTTTAAAGATAAACTGTTTTTGTTTGCTCATACCAGTCCCATGACTGACCCGGAGTTTATTGTTCCCTTCCTAAACTCTGGGTGCCCATAATTTTTCACATGGGCAGTCTAGAGTTGGGTTTTTCAGATAGTAGATATCGATTCAGTAGCTTTCAGCTTTCTCATTGGAACTCTTTAGAGACTTTGGATATTGAAGTTTTTGGTCAAGACGACTGACCTTGTTTAGCTTGGTGCAACTTGATGGTGGTTCGAGCTATCTATGGAGATTGCTGATATTGGTGTTTCTTTCGGAGTTTCTAGTTCTAGTTGTTTCCGCTTCTAGTTCATTGGTGTTTCCGCTGTAGCATCTCATTGTATCTTTGATATTGATCATTGTTGTATATTTGGAATTGTATCAATAGAGTTGTGTATGATATTAATTTCATTTTCTTCAGCTGTGTTGTTATACTTAATGTGTTATAAGCTCCGGCGAATCGGATTTGATCGGTCGAATCTGCGGCATTCGAGTACGATATGAAGTATGGATGTCGATTTTCGAACGCGAAAAATCCGGACCGTCACATTTATACTCCACCTCCGTCGACCTGTACGACGATCGAGCACCACCATTACGCGCGCCTTACTCCCCTTCGCCGATGCTAGAGCCATGATGAGCTCTGCTACCCTTAGGCATGGAAAATCATGCACATCCCTAATACGAACGTGAGCAATTTTCCGCTGATCCACCGCGTAATACCCCATCATGGCCATTGGATGTATAACTCATGCGATGCTCTACAACTTTCATTTAGGAAGTTTTCGATAATAATAGATGGATCGTGAGATATTTGGGGACGAAGAGGACGAGTTTATGGCCATTGAAATGATGGTGGCGGCTAGGGTTAGAAATACTAGATTTATGAAAAAAAAAAATAACGTTGTCCTTTTATTGAAAATTCGCGCGCACTATTCTCCCGAAATTTTTCCGAACTCGAAATGAAGCGTGCCGCCTAACATTTCTAATGTTTTACCCCTATTTCGAATGCAATGGAATATATATCAAAAGCTAATTCGATCATATTTGGAAGATAGGTTTTCGAATCAACTATTTAAATTTAAAATTTACTTAAACCGATTTCTACGCGTTTTAGCTTGCCCCGGACAAACCGTAAATCCGATTCACATAAAATTTAAAATCATACAATAATATAACATTACGGATCCAATGAAACTGGTTTCATCAAAATCCGAGACTGTTTTAAAAATGGCTATTTGTACTCGTCAATTAAATATTAAAATATTCAATTTCTACAGTTTAACTATTTCTTCAATTTTAAAAGTTCTCTAACATCATTCTAATTCAAATACGATTTAATCAACTTTATAAATCATTTTTATTCATTTTAAATCCAATTATCAATTATTTCTGCAGTTCCAAATATTAAATTAACAATTTAATTATCCAATTAAATCTAGATATTCAAAATATAAGTTATATGAGATAACAAAATTTACTTGGAAATATTTAAAATCAATTAAATATATGAATTTCAAATGACAGAAATTCTGGGTCGTTACATTCTCCCCTACTTAAAAGTATTTCGTCCTCGAAATTACAAAGTAAAAAAAAGTCGCAAAATCAATTAACTTTTCAAAACAATTCATTCAATTTAGATTTACCAAATCTCTAAGTGTTTAACTTCCCAAAATCCAATAGTTAAACTTCTTATATAAACTTCATTAAGTTTTCAAATACATTCATAGTTATATATTCAAAACCAACTATTATTGTTTAACTTTTAATTCAAAAATCAAACTTTAGTCACTAAAAGTTTTCCAATTTTGTCAAAAATTTTCTAACGCCTTTAATTTCAAAAAAATTAGTCAGCGTCTCCGTTGCGGGGTTCGATCCAAAAAAAATAGCAATATATATATCACAAATATACATCTCATCATCAAGGATGAGGCATCCAAAGGGAAAAAAGTGTAAAAGTACGATATGTAATCCGAAATACGTACCTTATATATTATTAGCGAGCATATACGACTAATATAGCACGAAAGTGAGCTCCAAATGCGAAGCATACACCATACGCACCTATAAACGCTCAACAAACAATGAGAATCATGTATATATGAAAGTAATATCAATATACAACATATATCAACAACTATATATATCTATATAGCAAATGCAATCAAAAGCAACAAATCTAATTATCAAACAACTATCATCCAACAAACCAAAATCTACATCCAATCAATCCATAACCAGATCAATACACTTTCACTTCTCATTAATATTTACTGAATAGCTTGTGACGCCCCACCTCTATACCCATGCTAGCCAAGGATATTATGGGGTAATTTCGTCAACTAGCATGGAGAGTAAGGCTGTTGAGGAGCGACCATCCGTGTAATTGCTTTGTGCGAGCACCAATATGTCAGATAATACAAGGAAGTCCGACATGCCGATACAAACTCAAGGCTACTACACAGTGGCTATATATGTATATTCTTCGGAAACAAACATAGAAATAAACATAACACAAATCAGTCACAGACATCCATATCACAAAGGCGGAAAAAGATATGAATATAACACATGAAAGTGTACATCAGAGTAGTTGTCAAACAAGATCCACAATGTCACAAATGAATGGTTACAAGTGCTAGACAAAAGAATATGTATACATCAAGGAGTCTATATCTCAAAGGTATACAACAAAATCTACTAATCTAAGTAGTTAGCCAAAAGTCAGGATGATAATCCCAGAAGTGAACTCAAGCAGAAGCACCTGTAACATCTCGGTCTGACCCGAGTATTATTTATAAGAAAATAATAAACGGATCAGTCTAGCTATAAACATCAGATATAATGAGATAGAATAAGAGATATGACATAACATATGATAAACATAAAGCCATACTGTGATAAGTATGTAATTGAAAATCAACAAGGGATTAATCAATATCACAAGAATCTTCTCAAAGATAAAAAGGAATGTCATACTCAGTATCTTCATTCACAAAAAGTTAATGACTCACAAACCCACCAATGCAAAAATATTGATAACACATATCAATGAAAATCATGAAAATTGGTGAATCACAAATTCTAGAAATCGTCAATGGAAATCCATAAATCACATAAAGGGGGGGCTTATCACAAAACGGGAGCATGAAAGCTCACCAAAACACGTGTATCACAAATGGGACGCTATCGCATGGTTGCTAACCACAGAGCCGGTGCAACGACGTAGTACAACGGTACGCCCGAGGAACCAGAAACTCGAATAGTTCGGAACAACAACGTAGTACAACGGTACGCCCGAAGATCCGAACATCATAAAAACGTGGGTCGCTAGCCCACAAAAATTGGGTCGAAACCCCAAGAAATAAATAGGTCATTAGCCTATAATAAAAAACGAGACGAAACTCAATAAAACGAGGTACCGTCCCCTTCATGGACAAAGAAACATAGCATATCGCTAGTCATAATCACAAAAAAGATCATCATCGATCACCAAGAAGTATCAAGTACAATAAGCTAGTAGATATAAAAGCTTAGCTTCATGTCCCATAACCACTAGCTTAACTTAAATATTTACGAACAAATTATAGATCTCCACTAGAAAATTATCACAAGAGATTCAATCGAACAAGTCCAAGAATTAACCAACGAAGTAAACGCAAGCGTTTCATACCACTTTTTTTTACTAAGTCGTTTAATTAGATTTCTCATACGAGTGAGGTAAAGGTTTGTATATACTAGTAGGTTGGAAACGGTTCTATAAACGAGTTTGATATTGAAAATAGAGTTTAAATAATCTTTGATGAAGAGTTTGAATATTTACTACTAGTATAGAAACCTTTTTATTTTTTAAAGTGAAAAATCACAAAAATGATTGTAGAAACAATCAATCATCAAAATTCACATACGAAGACGTGAATCAAATCCAAAGAAACCGATACCGAGTCCATCAAAGTGGATATACTCAAAAATTCCTAAAATAGAAGTTATCAAAGTCGACAAAGGTGATAACAACTAATCGGAGAAGAAGAATCGATTAAAGATTGGAGAACAAAGCAAATTGAGCATAAATAGGCAAAACAGGCAAAACAGGAGCAGGTCAGTCGACTAAACTCCCTGAGTCAGTCGACTGAACACAGACCTGAAAAATTCTCGGGCTTCAGCTCAGTCGACTGACTCAGAGAATTCAGTCGACTGAACCTGAATTCCTGCATTTCCTACTCTATTTCAAATGAAGTGCAAACTCACTCAATTTGTAATCAGACAAGCACAAACGCTAGGGATTTACGCCAATCGGCAACCCGACCCTATTGGCTCCTCGATGCATCACCAAAACATGAATCAAAACATCAAAGTTGGGATTTTTAAAGATTTGAACCCTAAAACACTAAAAATTGGAATATTCACCAATTCAATCCAAACCACAAGCAAATGCACATGAATAAGTGTTAGGAATTCATGCCCAAAAATCAAAGATAGATATAGGCATAGATGTGAGATAAAAATCTCACCTTTAAACCCAAAACAACTGAAGAAGAAGCCATAGAGCAATGGCAAGAACAATCACTCTTCAATTCCAACCCAAAGAGCTTGAATCTAAGCTTAAAAGAGAAACATTTCCTAAATTTGGTTTAGGAATTTCTGAAATTGATAAGAGAATGAGTTGGAGAAGAAGAAGAGGAGGCTTACCAAAGCTTCTTCTATTGATTTGGAGCTAGAACTTGATTTGTAGATGGAAACTAGGGCTTGGAGTTTTAATTTCCCATTCCTCTCTCCATTGTTGTTAAAGTTTGAGTATTAGGAATTAGAAATGAAGTAATGAAGAGAAGAGGGGTGAAGCTTGGGTCTAATGGGCTGAAACAAAAACCAAAGCCCTAAGTGAAAAAGTGGCAAAATTCCACTAACTCCAAACATATCGAAGTTTATACTCAAAAAGATCGCAAACGTCATTTTGAACTCAATGGGTGTAGTCTCGAGTCCTAATTTGACTGTTTGCAAAAGTAGCTTTTCGGACTATAATCCGACTAACGATGAAATATTTAAATAAAATATTTAAATACTCAATCGTAAAATATGCGGGTTGTTACATTGCTTTTCAATTTAATCACATTTTATACATTAACATTGGATTTTACTAACATTCATTTATTCATATTCAATTAGTTTACATTCACTAATTTACATTCAAGTTTGTTTACTTCCAAATCAAATCAATTTCATTTCTATTAATTCTTACTTCACTTAACTTCCCATTTGAATTCAATTATTTAGCTTTCAATTTTATCAATTCAATTTCATATGAATTTCTATTCAAATCAATTAACAACCAATGTATAACCAACATATCCAACTTTATTTACTTTGCTTACATTCAATTTGGTTTAACACATTTAATTTCAAATTGGTTTAATATTCAATTGACTTTCATTTAATTATTCAATTTCATTAGCTTTTAATGAATTAACACCTACATCCACTATTCTATATCAATTCATTTACATTCAATGATTAACGTTCAATTCATATTTCATTATTTCAATTGCTAAGTCAAACTACAAATACAGTTGAATTTCTATATATAACTCAAATTCACATTCATCACTTCATTTTATTAATTCATATTATTAATTTACTTTGGTACCAGAATCAACTTCATTTAACATCACTTAAGTTATGTTTTGTTTCAATTTCATTTGCCTTCACTTTCACTATACAACTTAACTTCACCTCTAATTCATTTCTAATTCTATTTTATTTAACTTTTACTTAAGTCAAATTTCATCTCACTATTCAAATTCATATATTGCTTTACTTAAAAATATAGTTTAACCATTTTAACAATTGGTTTTACATACATTTTCTCACTTTATAAGTTACAAAACTTATTTATTCATAATTCCGTGAACATCTACCTAAGTTCACTTCCCTTCACTAAACTCATTCTTTATAATTTCAAATCCAATTCACTTTATTAACTTATCTAATCCAGTTAAAATTCAATTCAATTCAATTTATTTAAATTTCCTTTAGTTGAATTTCAAATCATATATCTAATATGCTAACTCAAATTCATTTCAACTTTACCAAAGTTAAATCTTTATCATTTCATATTATAAGTCCAAAACTCATTCTACTTATATTTATCAATTACACTTGGATTTTAAATCAAATTTGTTTATCATAACAAAACTTAATATTTAGTTTACTATTGGTAGCAAATCCATCACATAGAAACTCGAAAATGATACTGATGATGCTGCAGTTATCACCCTTATTGTTTTCCAACAACAGTAGTGAATTCAGTGCTTTATATTCTTTCAAAAAAATTATTTTATATTTATAAATCACATTTATAAATCTATACTTATATAATTTCACTATTTTACTTTACTTACATAAGATCCATTCCAAATTCTTTTATCTTATTTAGATTAATAATAATATAATCTCTTTAACTTTTAAAAATAACTTTCAAAATAAACGGGATTCAAATTTTCCTAATTCTTAATTTAAATCCATTTTTATTTATAACTCACATAGTTTCATTTCTTATATATAAGATTATTTCACAATTATAAATCATATTAATTATAATTCCATATTTTATAATTCATCTGCTTATACAATTTCATTCTTTCACAATTGTTGTTTCTATTTAGATTATTCGAGCAGCTTTTATTTAACTTATATATATTTACATTTTCAAACAACCAAACAATCAGTTTATATACACTTAATAATTCTGTAAAACTATTCCTTTATATATAAAATATAATCAAGGTAAAATTATTTCATTTACCCAATTTAAAATAATACTATGTCGATTTGCCTCGTTTAAGTGTTCGGAAATCCCTATCGAAAACATGGCGTCCCACGTACCGACCAGAATTCACAAATAGCTCAATGGATAAGCAAAAAAAATATAAAACATTTTATATTCACTAACAAATATGCGCTCATATATATATTACACTCAAACTCAATTTGGGTGCCACTGTCCCTATTTATACCAAGTACAGATCAAAGCTTAGGAATATACAAAATATGAGATCTGATACCACGTGTGACGACCCGAAAATCCATACCCTTTGAATCGACAATAATCCACACATGTCTGACCCAAAAAGCACCGACTGACGGAAAGTCAAGAGATAGAAAAGGAAAGAGAAGAAGAGAAGAAAGAGAGAAGATAGAACCAAACAGAACAATACAGAATCTAACATCATAGCAGAAAATATATTGATCTTTACAAAACAGAAACTGTATATATACATTCATAAATCATAGTTCAACAATCAAACAATAATGATCATCTTGAATAGTTATAACAATTACAAATGCCGATAATTTAAAACAACTAAGCACAATGCAGCGGACAATCAAACAAATACATGTGTATGAAAATGAAGATTCCAGCTCTCCTGCTGAAGCTCCAAAAGCACCAAAGCATAACCTGTAAATATACTCGGTTTGATCCCAGCATTGAAAGGGAAGAAAGCTCGGATCAGTCTGGTAAACCAGTGTAAGAAACACACTCAACTGAATTTATTAAATTACCAAACTTTTCCTTAGTTTTCAAAACAAAGGTATCTTGTAAGACAAGTCCGCACATAAATACAGACATGTTTTTACCTTATGATAACTAAAACATTTCTTTTATATCAAATCCTCTTATATTATACTAGTGTCTAATATACAAATAATATTAATCATAGTCGAAATGGTTACCTATATAGCATTTCGAGGCTATTCATTTTGTCTTTACAAACTAAATCGCAGCTCGTAGTGGGTTTTGGATTTCCATACAAACGATCAGATGAAGGGACTACCTTCTGACAGTATATCTCTAGAAGAATGTACCGAGGACCATCACAAAGGATCCTCTACCAACACAAGACTGGCCCACCTCTATAACTAGATGTTATCGAATATATCATCCTCCGGTCATTACCGACCTTTACCGAGGGCTCCCTAAGCATACAAACCACATAATCAGATACACGACGTCATAGTATGTAAAGATATGTCTAGAAGAGGATTATCATATTCTAATGGGAATGATCAACTTAGCCTTGCCGCATCTAACTCTGTTTTGGTCATTTCCGGTTGATGAGACTATAGGTAACGATTACCTTTCACAATCACATATCACATCACTTTGAATGCCATATGACCATTTCCGTTGACTACTAATTGCCTTCCACAAAAATATAACCCTTAAGCTCATACGTCTCAAGGAGGGTGTTAAGCTAAGAGAAGTTGCCTTCTCCGCCACCACTAATGTACGTGTAAAAACCAGTGTACTTAATCTATAGAAATGTAATGTCAGACAAACATCCATACAAGTTGTCCAGGTATAGGACAAACTGAAGGTACTTTCCTACCACATCCTGTCGGGAAATCCCTAGGATTAGTAGCGAATAGTCCTTGCATTGGATATTTTATAATGAAGAGACCACTGCTATTGGATGTATATTGGGATTTTAACCCCAAACAATCAACAAGCAGTCCCCCACTATGAAAATCTGGAATATCAATATCATCACAAGCAACCTGCACAATCATCGCATATACGTTGGTCCGAAGTGGTTTTAAGATAAATCTGATCCCTGTCTCTTCGCACCAACAATGCAAAAGCGTTTCTCAACCTCATAAAGAAACTAAGTATCATAGACTTATCACGTCTCCAACTTTCAACTTGCTACCCTTCGGGCCAAGAAGGAAGCTCGATAGATTGGAGTAGTACTCTGCACTATACAAATCAACATCCTCAACACAAACGATAATCAATCCTACACCGAAGGCTACATACAAAGTGTACGACTAAATAGTTCCCACAGAAAGTTAAGGAACTAAAATTTGGCCAAGTCCAGTAGTCGGTTATTTAACTATCAATGCAAACAAACAAATACTTAGCACCATAAAAATCGCTAGGCCTTTTTAATTAATCTTTTATTAATTAAATCATTGCCAAATATTCACTTTAGATTATCTTTAAAAAGATAAATTCTCGAAATCATTTCAACGTTGGAAAACATTTCAAAATATTTATTTAATAATAAGTAATTCATAATTCAATCTGTATTGTCAACACTTAGAAAATATTTCATACACTTAAATCACGATTAAGTATATATTTTATTCTACAAGGAAAACGTTCTCTTTAAACACATTTATTTGGGTCAAAACGAATGTTGCGTAAAACATCGTTACGACAACCCAAAATCGTTGGTATAGGGTTTCGAAAATAAGATAGATATATAAATCCCATATAATATATAAAAACATTTCCTTTCGAAAATCATTTAGTATAACAACAGTGTTATAGTCCATCATTTTCTTACTTCTCGAAAACGTCTATTTCAACAATTAATGTTGAAATCTATGGTTACAATACTTAACACATTTTAAAACAACTTTAAACCATTTTATTCCATTTAAAATATCACTTTCCAAAACATTTATTTATTTCAAAAGGTTATCCACTATCCAAAATCGTGAATATACTTCATTTATCCAAATCGATACTTCTACCATTTATTTAAAAGATTATGCACTGTCCAAAATCGTGGATATCTCTCCTTTAACGCAAATTCTTAATTATTACAACATTTAATTTAAAGGATAATTCATTGTCAAAAATCGTGAATGAAATTCCTTTAAATAAACTTCTATATTTTACTTATCAAAATCAATTGATTTCGGATATATAAAACAATTTTTATAAATTCCCTTTATATTTTATAAAACTTCAATATACAAAATCCCTTTATTAACAAATTCCACTTATCTTATTTACATGCCAAAATCCAAATTTTAAGTCAATTACTTATAAATCTCTTATTTCACAAATTCATTTTATAACTTCACAATTATAAATCCTATTCACTTATAAAATCCATTTTTAACCTCATTTTAACACTTCCAAAACTCCTTTTATAATTCTAACACTTTGATTTATAAAACATTAATTTTATAAATCTTATATATACACACCATTTATTATATCTTCAAAAATCTCCATTTAAACTATTTTACAAAATAATCAACTTCATATTTCTAAAAATCACATTTCAATTATATTTCCCAAAACACCATAATGTTTATAACATAAATTTTTTAACATTTATTTATTTAAAAAAAATCCATTCCTTTTAACAATTCAAAATTAATCAAATATCTATTTTCAAAATCACTTTGAAAATCCTTTTTCAATTTAAAAATCATCACATTAATAAAAAAATTTAAATTATCAAAAATAGGCCCAATGCTGCAACAACACTAAATACATCAGTCACGGCATCCAAAACATCATATATCATATGATAACAGAATATATATCATATCTGTAAATAAATCAACACTGGTGAGGAATCCGGTTGGATCCCTCCAACCTTTGACCTACAACAAATATACATATTACAATATGTGTATAATGTCCGCTTCAAGGAAGACATGCACACAAAAGGGTCATCCGCTCATACGCGGGAACGTATAAGGTCATCTGCTTCACTAGGCAGATATATATATATATATATATATATATATATATATATATATATATATATATATATATATATATCCAAATACCAATCAATATAGCATATATCATCCAAACAATCATCAATCATCATACAATAAATTATTTCTCACTTATATAAAATATTAGTGAGTCAAACAGAGTGAGTTGTACTCACATTGCTTGTAGTCATGATTTCAGCGTTTCATTCAGAATAAAATTAAACAAGCATTTAATTTCAACCAAAATTTTTACTAGCTCAAATAAATTCCAATCTAGCTCCATAATGTTATGCTCGTCATTACAGACCCAACGCAATTCGATTCATATGAAATGGACCTCGTATGAAAAAGTTACAGCTTTTTAAAGTTAATACGAATTTATATAAAATTTACTTCACAATTTTATTTTATATATTTTATTTACCAAACCCTAGCTCGAATGCCGACCATTGTTTTAGCTTAGAGAATCACGGCCATTCGCTTTTACTTCTTCTCCCCAGGCCTTCATACGAACGAACGTAACCCATGGCGGCCGCTACATCTTGAACTTATACTCCACCTCCGTCATCTATACGACGATCGAGCTCCACCATTACGCATGCCTCACTCCCCCTAGCCGATGCCCAGAGCCATGATGAGCTCGGCTACCCTTAGGCATGGAAAATGGTGCACAACTCTAATACGAATGCGAGAAATTTTTTACTGATCCACCGTGTAATTGAAAGTGCGGTGTGTATACAATTATATGCGCTAATATAGTATACACGGATCGTGTAATATGGATTACAATACAAATGCGGAAATAGATGATAATAGCGTAGTAAATAAAAAAAAGAAAAATCACACCGGAGATTTTTATACTGGTTCGGAGCACCGTCCTACGTCCAGTCCCAGACTTCTATCTGGATTTTCACTAATAACTTCCTCGCTTCACCCGGAGGAACAGGTTTACAACACCCGAATAGCCGAACGGGATTTCACGCCTCTAATACACTGAGAACTTCAACACTTGCCTCTTACAACACAGAGGACTTCAACAAAAGAACAAATACAATTGTTGTTGACAACTTGTGTTCTTGAAAACACGGATTTGTCACTAACAGTACACCCTTCCTATAATCTTATCCTCAAAGTATGCGAATGATGTTTTGAAAAGATTAAGGAAAGTATATTACTTATTGAATCAAAAGATATGAAATAGTTTCAATGATTCAATAAATAATCGAGAGCTTTTTAGAATGCAGGAATATATAAATTAAGATCAGAGATTAGATTAAAAAGAATATATATGAGATTATTGTTATTTAATCAACGAATTGGATGAGTTTATATAGATAAGAATGGTTGTAACTCTTTGCCATTAAGAGATATGATCTTTGGTGAAAGGTAAGAGATGCAACCTTTGGAGAAGAGAAGTGTCTTTTGGAAAAATTGCTTTCTGTTTAAAAACGGTCGACAGGTTAAAAAGTGACCAGTAGACAGGAATTTAAATATATATACGTTATGTGCATGTGTGCACGTTCAATGTGCAAATTATGCAGGAACGGTCGACCGCCTATATTGTGACCGGTCGACCGGTCCCTGTAAAGTTGCACAATGAATGTGCAACTATATTCCAATTGTATATATATTAATTTTCTTGAAAATGCATGATTATTTGAGGATAGATTTTAACAAGTTTATTACTAATATATCTATAGTAAATATCAAATAATCAAGCTACAATCTATAGTAACATATGTAGCTCTAATGACCTTGTTTTATCGATCGCCTTATTTGTCAGAAATCAAAACTTTCATAAAACTTGTGACTCAACATTCTCCCCCTTTTTGATTGATGACAATATATCTGCAAAACTGAATCTCCCCTGAGTATGTGATCTCTCCCTCATTGAATCCTTATATGTATGTTCCTGCAAGCAATTGTTAGCCCTTTCTCCCCCTTTGTCATCGACAAAAAGGAGTAACAGATACTAGAATAGTAGAATGAATATGATATGCATAGCAAAATAAATCATTAATACATCCAAAATATAACAGAGTTTACTACAGAACATAATGTCAAAAAGAAAAACAAAAATAACGACACTATTAAGTACAAGTGTCGAAGAAAGTTTTTAAAGTGCTAAACCATAATAGAATCTAGGATGAAGCAGATCGTATCTCCTCTTCATCATCATCATCATCGTCATCATCATCATCTTCTTCTTCCTCATCATTGTGCCCTCTAGATGATTCTCCATGTCCATGACCACTCATTCCTGTAGACTCGTCAGATGATGTCCAGGTGAAAACTGGAGCAGCAGGACGTTTTCCTGGGTCTTGTGCTTGAACAGAGGTGGATGTGGAACATGATATAACATCTCATAGCATACCAAAGAATGACTTGACCTTATTGAAGCGCTTATCGATTTTAGAGTCCATGCGCTTGAGACGTGATTCAAGCAAAAATTGGTTACGCACGATTGTTTCAAGTGATTCTTTTGTAGATGACTTTGATTTTAATAGTTTTACTTCATCGGAACGAGGACGAGAGGAAGTTGCTCGTTGTTTCCTTGGTCCTCTTTGTTGCCATTCTTCAAAAGGCATAATCTCAAGATAAGGTGGAGGAAGCTTCATTCGTTTGATGGTTATGGAATCAATGCATTTTGGTTTTGAGGTTGCAGAATCAGGAGGATTGACCCCACAAGCTAACAAAAGTCGCATGATATATTCATTGTAGAAGAAATGAGGCCGTGTTGAGTTATTTACCTTGAGAATTTCATCAAAAAGCATGTGAACCCAATTGATTTGGATTTCACCATAAATAGCATAGAGTGCCTTGAAGTTTTCTTTATACACTGCATCATAATTTCCAAGTCTAGGAAAAAGAGAATGCATCAAAACCCGATGAAGTAGTCTGGCTGTCGGTCGAAGTCCAATAGACTTAGTGCCATCACTATCGTCTTCTATGAACTGATGACTAGTACTATTTCGAGTGAAGACTTCGCAGAAGTTAGATGAAAACTCTTCGCCTCGATTTGGTATACCAAGTATAGAGGCAATTCTAGCATGAGTAAGAAAAATTTGCTTGCCACAGACCACAGACCAGATGACGCCGTTTGGATTATCAGGTTGATACTCATCAAGATTCATGTTGGCGTAAAACAATTTGATCATCAAATGATTTATCTCCACACTATTTTCTGAAAAATCGATTAATGGAGTAATGTTGGAATTATTGGCTAACCTTCGAACACCATAAGCCGTGAAATCATCAAATTTGATGAAAGAGCCTGGATGAAACTTGTAATTTGTCATCTGATTCCATCTTGTTACAGCAATTGGACTTTGAAGCCATTTTTTGATGGAGATGGTAGGAGATGAAGTTTCAGAGGTTGCTCCTTTCTTGGATTTCTTTTGAGGAGGAGCCATTATTGGAGGATTTGAGATTTGGGAATTGAAAATAGGAAACTAGGGTTTGTGATTTTGGGTAAAAGAACAGCTTGAGTAAAAAGTGAAAGAGGGTAGAGGGAAGAATGACGCATAGGTTTATAAAAAAAACTGAAAATACGTCAACCGGTCGACCTACTAATTTTGGCCGGTCGACCGTTTTCAACCAGAGAGCAAACGGTCGACCGGCTATAACAGGGGCGGTCGACCGGTACTGGTCTGCTGAGTAAATCATGTTATTTTGCAAGTTTTTTATAGTATATCAACCTATATATATTATATTTTATTTGTAATACAAGATATAACCGTCGTTACACAAGAGATATATAAAGATATAATAACTATATATAAATCTAATGAGAAAGTTCGTCATTTGAATTATCGTTGTTTCCTTCAATACGTTTTGACCATGGACTCCATTGTTTCTGAGCTCCTTCATTCTTCTCATAGTTCCGATCCCACGAGTTAGGACTTTTAGATGTTGATGGCCTAGACGACATTGGTTCATGCACGTCATGCTTGTTGGAACCGCAGAAAAATGTTGCCAATTTTTCTAAAACGGATAATCGTGCCGATGTCCGTTGTTGCTCGTGATAAAGTTGACTTTGCCCGTAATGGAGCTGTCTCTGAAGGTCTATCTGATGTTTCTGGTAGTGGTGTATTTCATCGATTTGAGCTTTGGTACGAGGAGAATAGAATAATGTCCTCTTCACTCGTTTTGAATTTGGAGTTTTATCAGACATACAAGAGCATTGATGATGACAACTTGATTTTTGTTTTGGAGTTGTAGGAGAATAAAATTCCTCCGACTCAGAACTCGTAATTGAAATGTATGATTCTTGAGCACATTTATCACAAATGTGAGCCATAGTATATGTTGTATAGAATATTATGGTTAGATAAAAAAAAGATGAACAAAATATAAAATTTTTGCAAGCTTATATACAAGTTTCTTTTGTATAAACTTATGGATGTGAGTTAATGAAATATTTTAACCAAGAAAACATAAGCAGAAATTTTATTGTAAATCTAAAAATAGCTTTCTTTTTAAAACTGAATTTATAAAATAAGAAAGGAAAGGACGATCACAAAAAAAATGAGTAAAGAGAATTTAACCATTAAATAAAGTAGTGGCTTATATTTAATGTAAGAAAAATAGTTTATGCAAAAGTTATGGTTAAAGGATAACTAAAAAGAATAACTAAAGGATAACTAACAAGAAGACGTTCTGTAGAAATTACTTAGTCAAGATTTTTTCTTGAAATTAAACAAAGCTCTCTTCGTAATCTAATAAAATTAGATTCGAGCAGAGGCTTAGTAAAAATGTCTGCTAATTGATTGTCGGTATGAACATATTCAAGACATATATTTCCTTTGTCAATATTATCTCGAAGGAAATGATGACGGATATCAATGTGTTTGGTTCTAGAGTGATTTACTGGATTTTTAGAGAGATTTATAGCACTAGTGTTATCACAGTATATAATAGAATTTGATAAATGAATATCAAAATCTTGAAGTGTTTGTTGCATATATAGTACTTGAGTACAAGCGAGGGCTGCTGATATATATTCAGCTTCGCATGTTGATAGTGAAACACAATTCTGTTTCTTACTGAACCAAGAGACAAGTGATTTTCCAATAAAATGGCACGTACCACTTGTACTTTTTCTATCCGTTCTTGAGCCACCGAAATCAGCATCACTATATGATACTAATTCAAATGGACATTCTTTTGGATAAAAAAGACCGAAATCTTTGGTATTATTAAGATAACGAATTATACGTTTCACTGCTCGTAGATGTGATTCCTTTGGATCGGCTTGAAAACGAGCACATAAACAAACACTCATTATTATATCTGGACGACTAGCTGTAAGATAAAGAAGAGAACCAATCATGCTTCGATATAATTTCTGGTCAACATTCTTACCACTTTCATCTTTGTCAAGATGTGTAGTTGTACTCATAGGAGTTGGTTTACCAGACGTATTTTCTAATCCGAAGCGTTTGATAATGTTTTCACGGTATTTTTCTTGATTGATAAAAATGCTGTTTGAAAGTTGCTTTATTTGAAGTCCAAGAAAATAAGATAGTTCTCCCATATGAGACATTTCGAATTCTTTGGTCATAATACTTGCAAATTCTTTGCAAAGTTTATTGTTTGTTGAACCAAAGATGATATCGTCTACATATATCTGGATAACTAGAATATCTTTTCGAGAATCTTTAATAAACAAAGTTTGATCGACTTTGCCTATTTGAAATCCTGAGCTAATAAGATAGCTACGTAGTCGTTCATACCAAGCACGAGGTGCTTGTTTTAAACCATACAGAGCTTTCTTAAGTTTGAACACATGGTCTGGATATTTTTCATGTACGAACAGAGGAGGTTGTTCGACATAGACATTCTCTTTGATAAATCCATTGAGAAAAGCACTTTTGGCATCCATCTGATAAAGTTTGAAATTATGGTGACAAGCAAAAGATAATAGGATTCTAATAGCTTCTAGTCGAGCAACTGGTGCAAAAGTATCTTCATAATCGATACCTTCTTCCTGATTATATCCTTGTGCTACCAGTCTTGCTTTATTTTTGGTGATATTTCCTTGTTCGTCGGCCTTATTTTTATAGACCCATTTAGTACCAATTACTGACTGATCAGTTGGTCGTGGAACAAGTTCCCAAACGTCATTGCGCTCAAACTGATTTAGTTCTTCCTGCATGGCAATGATCCAGTAATCATCTGTAGCAGCTTCTTTTGGATTCTTAGGTTCGATTTTTGAGAGAAAAGCGACATGACCCATTTGATTGAGTTGACTCCTTGTTCTGACATGTGATGTTATTTCACCGATTATATTTTGAGGCGGATGGTCTCTTAATATTCTTGGTGGTGATTGTAACTCACATATTTGAGGAATATTCTCAATAATTATTTCCGAGTCAGAATCAATATTTGTGATGATTTGATTGTTAGTGACTATTGATTCGTCATCATCTGATATAGTGTGAGGGTGTTGATAGATTTCATCAAAAGAGACATGAAGTGATTCTTCAATAGTTTTGGTTCGTTTATTAAATATCCGATAGGCCTTACTTCTTTCCGAATAACCGACAAATATTCCTTCATCAGCCTTTGGATCGAATTTGCCAAGCTGGTCTTTCGTATTTAAAATAAAGCACTTGGAACCAAAAACTTTGAAGTATGAAATTTTAGGCTTTCTTTCGTTAAATAATTCATAAGGAGTATTCTTGGTAAGAGGTCTTATGGATACACGATTCAAAACATAACAGGCAGTTGCCACAGCTTCTGCCCAAAAATGTTTTGGTAAGGTGGTTCCATTCAATAATGTTCTTGCACACTCTTGTAAAGTTCGGTTTTTCCGTTCTACAACTCCGTTCTGTTGTGGAGTTCTGGGAAACGAAAAATTATGATATATACCTTTCTTTGTACAAAAATGTTCAAATTCATTATTTTCAAATTCTCCGCCATGATCACTTCTTATATTTTTAACTTTAATCCCTTTTGATTTTTGAATTCTTTTGACGAAAGATTTGAAATGATCGAAAGTGTCACTTTTATTTTTTAAGAAAATTGTCCATGCATAACGAGAGAAATCATCAACAATTACAAGCACATATTGATTGTGATTTATTGATTGAACTCTAGTAGGTCCAAATAAATCCATGTGTAGTAACTCAAGTGGTTGTAATGTTGATATGACTTTCTTGGATTTAAAAGATGATTTGGTCAATTTTCCTAATTGACATGCATCACAAATGTTGTTAACTTTAAAACTCATTTTGGGTAGTCCTCTAACTAGATTGTTTTTGGCTAGCTTGTCAATAGTTCTGAAGTTTATATGACAGAAGCGTTTGTGCCATAGCCATGGATCATTGTCATTAGCCACAAGACACATATCTGAATTATAATTAATATTCATATTCAAAATGTATATATTTCTGTCTCTATAACCTTCGAAAACCAAATTATGGTCTTTATCTAAAATACTACACTTATTATTTGAAAATGAAATTATAAAACCCTTGTCACATAACTGACTAATACTAAGCAAATTGTGTTTTAAATTTCTAACTAGCATGACATTAGTAATAAGAGGTAAGTTAGATGTACCGCAATTGCTCACATCGCCTTTGCCGATGATATAGCCTTTTGAATTGTCTCCAAAAGTGACGGAGCCACCATCTGAATATGTGATATTTGTTAATAAACTCTTGTCTCCCGTCATGTGCTTTGAGCAACCACTGTCCAATATCCACTTTCCTCTTTTCTTAAGTGGGACCTGCAAAAAATAGAATTAAGTCCATGGTACCCACTTTTTATAGGGTCCTAAGAGTTAGGTCTTAGGAGTCCAAACCCATTTGGGTCCGGTATCCCCTTTATATATATAATTATTATTAAAATGCACAGTATTCAAGAATTGCTGAATGTATTTGTTCCTAATCAAATTGTTATTTGTTTTAGGAACCCATATTTTGATAGTCTTGATATTTTTCTTTTGAAATTTCACAACTGGTTTTGGTTTGGAATATAATAGACTAAGATTTTTCTTAGCTTCAGTTTTTTGTACTTTCTTTTTCCTTTTGTTTCCAAGATGTTTCTTGGTTTCTTGTTTGTTATATCCCAATCCTTGTTTGTCTGAAATAGATTGTGAACTTTCAATGATTTTTGTCAAATTTTCTCGACCTTTGTTAAAATTAGAAACATTTTGAGTAATGTCATCAAACTTTGTTTGTAAGCTAGCTTTTTCTAGGTCTAGAATTTTGACTTTTGCTTTAAGCTCATGATTTTCAGTAGTGAGAGCATTATTTTTCTCTTTTTGAGTTTCTATTTCTTGACTCAAAAGAGATATTTGAGAGTCAACATTAGATGATGATTCTTGAATATTTTCAAGTTCCTCTTCTAATATTTTCTTCTCATCTTTTAACATATCTCGTTCAAACTCTGCTCTACTTAAATCTGCTTTGACTACTTTTAATTGACGTTTTATGTCTTTATATTTGACTATTAATTCAGCATTAATATCAAGTAATTCATCAAATGTAGGAATTTGTACCTCATCTTCTGTTGCCATAAAACAAACATTAGCTTGTTCATTCTCTGAATCACTTTCACTTTCTGATGAAGATGACTCTGAATCATCCCATGTTACTGAGAAGGCTCGTTTCTTAGATTTGTCCTTTTTATATTTGAATTTGTCATTTTCTGACTTCTTCTTTTGTTCTGGACAATCTTTCTGCATGTGTCCCTTTTTGTGGCAGTTGAAACATTCTATAGCAGATGAAGATGGTTTATTTGATCCAGGTTTCCTTTTATTGTAACGACTGGCTTTTCGATATTTTAAGAATTTTTTGAATCCTTTTGCAATGAATGCCAAATCTTCGTCTTCAGAATCTGATTCATTTTCATCTTTCTCAACATGAAATGCTACATTTTTCTTTTCTTCTTTCTGTTCTTTTCTAGCCTGCAAATTTGCTTCATAGGACATTAAATTTCCTATCAATTCATCTGGCTTCATGACGGAAAGGTCATTAGCTTCTTCAATTGCTAATACTTTTCCTTCCCATTCGCTAGTCAGAGAGTGTAGGACTGTTAAAACAACATCGAAATCAGAATACTTTTGTCCTAAGCCAATAAGTGCATGGTGAATAGTTTGAAACCGTGAATACATGTCATTGATTGTCTCGTTTGGTTTCATTTTGAAATTTTGAAATTGACTTTTCAGCATGGCTATTTTGGCTTGTTTAACCTTGTTAGTACCTTCATGAGTGATTTTTAGTGTTTGCCAAATTTGATATGCAGTAGTGCAGATACTAACACTATTATATTCATTTTGGTCTAATGCACAGAACAACATATTTATTGCTCTTGCATTTACGGCTGCTGCCGTTTTCTCAGCTGCAGTCCATTCTGAATAATCAGTTGTTGGATTTACTATTTCTCTTTGAGTGGCATTCCAAGCATCATAGCTATTTGATTGCATAAAGAATGACATACGTGTTGCCCAATAACTATAGTTAAGACCATTGAAAAATGGAGGTCTTTGTGTCGATTGACCCTCCGTGTAAGTGGTGTTTTGAGTGCTAGTGCTTACGTTATTTGCCATATTACTATAATATATCAAATAACTGTGTTACGGTTATATGATGACCGTGCTCTGATACCAAATGAAAGTGCGGTGTGTATACAATTATATGCGCTAATATAGTATACACGGATCGTGTAATATGGATTACAATACAAATGCGGAAATAGATGATAATAGCATAGTAAATAAAAAAAAGAAAAATCACACCAGAGATTTTTATACTAGTTCGGAGCACCGTCCTACGTCCAGTCCCAGACTTCTATCTGGATTTTCACTAATAACTTCCTCGCTTCACCCGGAGGAACATGTTTACAACACCCGAATAGCCGAACGGGATTTCACGCCTCTAATACACTGAGGACTTCAACACTTGCCTCTTACAACACAGAGGACTTCAACAAAAGAACAAATACAATTGTTGTTGACAACTTGTGTTCTTGAAAACACGGATTTGTCACTAACAGTACACCCTTCCTATAATCTTATCCTCAAAGTATGCGAATGATGTTTTGAAAAGATTAAGGAAAGTATATTACTTATTGAATCAAAAGATATGAAATAGTTTAAATGATTCAATAAATAATTGAGAGCTTTTTAGAATGCAGGAATATATAAATTAAGATCAGAGATTAGATTAAAAAGAATATATATGAGATTATTGTTATTTAATCAACGAATTGGATGAGTTTATATAGATAAGAATGGTTGTAACTCTTTGCCATTAAGAGATATGATCTTTGGTGAAAGGTAAGAGATGCAACCTTTGGAGAAGAGAAGTGTCTTTTGGAAAAATTGCTTTCTGTTTAAAAACGGTCGACAGGTTAAAAAGTGACCAGTAGACAGGAATTTAAATATATATACGTTATGTGCATGTGTGCACGTTCAATGTGCAAATTATGCAGGAACGGTCGACTGCCTATATTGTGACCGGTCGACCGGTCCCTGTAAAGTTGCACACTGGATGTGCAACTATATTCCAATTGTATATATATTAATTTTCTTGAAAATGCATGATTATTTGAGGATAGATTTTAACAAGTTTATTACTAATATATCTATAGTAAATATCAAATAACCAATCTACAATCTATAGTAACATATGTAGCTCTAATGACCTTGTTTTATCGATCGCCTTATTTGTCAGAAATCAAAACTTTCATAAAACTTGTGACTCAACAGTAATACCCCGTCATGGCCGTTGGATGTATAGCTCACACGATGCCCTAAAACTTTCATTTAGGAAGTTTTCGATAATAGTGGATGGATCGTGAGATATTTAGGGAAGAAGAGGAAGAGTTTATGGCCATTGAAATGATGGTGGCGGCTAGGGTTAGAAACCCTAGATTTGTGAAAAAAATAATGTTGTCCTTTTATAGAAAATTCGCACTATTCACCCGAAATTTTTCCGAACTCGAAACGAAGCGTGCCGCCTGGCATTTTTAATGTTTTACCCCTATTCCGAATGCAATGAAATACATATCGAGAGCTAGTTCGATCGTATTTGGAAGATAGGTTTTCGAACCAGCTATTTAAATTTAAAATTTACCTAAACTGATTTCTACGCGTTTTAGCTTGCCCCGGACAAACCGTAAATCCGATTAACATGAAATTTGAAATCATACAATAATATAATATTACGGATCCTATGAAACTGGTTTCATTGAAATCTGAGACTGTTTGAAAAATGGCTATTTTTACTCGTCAATTAAATATTAAAATATTCAATTTCTACAGTTTAAATTTTTATTCAATTTTAAAAGTTCTCTAACATCACTCTAATTCAAATATGATTTAATTTAACTTTATAAATCATTTTTATTCATTTTAAATCCAATTATCAGTTATTTCTGCAGTTCCAAATATTAAATTAACAATTTAATTATCCAATTAAATCTAGATATTCGAAATATAAGTTATATGAGATAACAAAATTTACTTAGAATATTTAAAATGAATTAAATATATGAATTTCAAATGACAGAAGTTTTGGGTCGTTACACCGTGCCTAAATCTGGGTCAGCTATCGATCGCAAGGGGTCGACCGTAGCAGTCGACAAGTTGACCTAATGATGGTCGACTGTTAGGTGTATTCGAACCGAACCCAAACCTGGAACATGACTATAAGTCACGTCCAAACCATCAACTACTACATCCCCTCACTCTCTTCCTCCTCTCCATTTTCAACTAAATTCTATTTCCATCTGTCCTTCCTCCACTCAACCAAAGCTCCTCTCCTCATTCCTCCACTAACTGACATCAAAATTCTTGCACGTCAGATCTTGCGCCTCCACCAACTGATGTAAAATTTCTTGTGCATCAGATCTTGCGCCTCCACCAATCCAAGTTTAATTCCTTTTCTCCCTTTTCCACTACCTCTCATCCCATGGTACCTCCACACACCAATGACTCTTCCTCTTGTCATCCCAGCCTCACTCCGTAAGAAGCCGCTTGGCTTGATCGAAGCAAGTAGTAGATCTCCACTTATCTTGGAATGGAGGACTTTGATTTTCTTGATGGGCGGCTAGTGAAATTCGGAGATTTCATAGCTCTTAGGCCTGAATAGCTATATTGAGTCTGAGGTGAAGGGAGCTCGGATCGAGATGTCAGATGTTGATCTCGATAGGATTTTGGAGATATTTGCAGTTGGCGTAGATTTTTGGATGATATAGAGATGATTTATCCTAATATTCTAAGGCACATCTTTTCTAGAAATGTCGATGATTGGAGGACCGATAATTTATAGTCGGTTTCTCGTCTCGTTGTACGCATCATTCATCACAACATGATTTCAAAGAGAGTAAGCCTCAACCAGATCGATGCTGCAATGAGGAGAGTCGTCTATGCTATAATCGGTGGCATAACCGTCAATTGGGCTCATATTTTGATGCCTTATGTAGTCGATCAAGGAGTTGGTACCCGAAGGTCTCCTTTTTTATTTTGTCACTTGCTCACTTGAGTGTTTAGGCATTACGAGGTAAATTTGAGTGGAGAGCCAGTAGTGAGGAAGGTCCCTTCGGCCATCGACCAAACCACTATTAAGGCAATGAATATTCCTTTATGGCCTGTCGCACCACCTGTACCAGCTCTTGAGTAGCAACATCAACAGTAGGGATAGCGTAGGGCATCGAGGGATATTTGAGTAATGAGCTTGTTGCTATGCGTCAGGTTCTGGTAGAGCTCCGAGAGATTAGGCAGAGCAACAACATTGGTGGCGTGAGATTGGGTGCATAGCTGCCATGCTATGACCATTCTACGATCACAACAATGGCTTGAGCTCCAGCCGTGGAGTGGCCATCGAATAGTTCATAAGCGTGTTTTATTTAGGATTGTTGTATCCTTTTATTTTCAACATTTGTTCTTTTATTTTTGGTTGTTGGGTTGTAAAATTATTACCTGTCTCTTATAAAAGGCCCACACACCATATTATGAGTTTCTATTCATTTCTTGTGTTATTATTTCTGGATTGTGAACCACTCCTATATATGCATAGAAGAGAAGCAATATAAATAAGAGAATCTCATAAAGACACTTAACTAACATTAAATGTAATATAAGACTAGAAGTTTAGAATAGTTGAAAATTTTAGCAAAGGACATGATAAAATTGTTTCAATATCACAGGTCATTGCTCATGTTCCTTAAAAGCTATTTTTTTTGAATAATAGATGTTTTGGCATTTTTAAATAAAATATCAAATTTTTGGGTAAAGGTTAGTCCGAATTTTGGAATTTAGTTTATGCATTTAACACGTAACCGACTTCTGACTATGCTACAATTATGGTTTCATTTATCAAAATTTTTGAGAAAGAAAATATTTTGAAATTTTTTCCTTGATTTGAAAAATTCCCTTTTGAAAAAAAGAAAATAAAAAGTTTAGTGGTTTAGTTATTTTTACTCTTAAATTTGTTTAGATTTTTTGTTCAAAAATTTATTTCAAGGGAAAACATGCGTCTAAATATTTTGAGATTTTATTTTCCAAGTAACGTAAAAATTTAAAAAGTGAGAAAGTTTTTAGTGAAAACTTTAATTTTGAAGGCCACATGTTAGGCGTAGGAAAGGCAGATAGAGATAAAATTTGCGAATTTAGCGGTGCATTAGGATCGAAGATACGATAAATGCAAGCGATAATAAGAAAAAAGCTGTTTTAGCCTTAGAATTTCTATTTCCATACATTATTGAAGCCACACACAAGTCTATTTTTAGACATAATTCCATTTTAGAGCTTGAAAATAAGCATACTTATGCATTTTGTACATGGAAATTTGGTGTAAATCTCGGATAGCGAAGAAATTTCCACTGTGCTACAGGAATAGGAAGATTATAGTGCGATAAGAACGTTAAATTCTCCACCTAAATTCTTGTTTCTGGTATAGGATTAATGTTTGGGAAGCGATTTTTCAATGTATTAGATCAATGGATGGTAGGAAGTGGATGCAAAATTAGTCGTTTCATACTTCTATTTGTAGGAGTATAGAGGTTTTTGTTCGAAAGATTTTTCAAAAAACTGCATACATATAGAACTGCCAGTATATATGTAGGTTGTTTGCATCATGTTTCCAAAAATGTTTTCAAAAGAAATGCATTCATATAGAAAGATCAGATTTAGAATCATTCTGCATACATATTTTCTATGTGGTGGTATAATAATACACTATGCATTATGCACGTTTGGTTTTCAAAATTTGTTGTACGCTCATTGGTTTATGTAGTTTAGGATAATTAGGATCCGAAACTATGACTTAGTCATTAATGAAATTTTGAGGATGAAATTCTTTTTAAGAGAGTAAGAATGTAACACATCATAGTTTGGCATTAGTTATTTAGTTAGTTGGTTAATTAATAAGGCTACGAAAATGGAATTTGTGAAAACGATGAAATTTAACCACGAAACTTGCACCATTGTGTTGGTGCCGAATTTCTAAGTAACTTTCATATTTTGAGTTTTGTGATCGGAGTCCAAGCAAAGAAGTTACGAATGAAAAACGAATTCGGAACGAAAATAATCAAATAAGAAAAAATAGTGTCTATTATTATTCGTCCCGGACCACAAGCTGACCTATCATTGGACATATTGACTCTTGCAGTCGATTGATGCTCTATGGATAGTCAATCAGTCGCCTTCAGGCAGCTAGGTTTAGCCTGGTCCATAATGGTCTTGATCTAATATTTTAAATCGTACAGTTATGGTTGATTCTAACGACTAGAAATTCAGGCCTAGCCCTCCCTTCTCTTCTTATATTTTTATGGAGGTGTAGAAAAGCTTTGTCATTTCTTCTTCTTCCACTTTCTTTCTAAATTATAAAGATAAATTGTGTCTATATTTATACAAATCGAAGAGGAGTAGAAATCTAATAAAAAATAGAAGAGAAGAGAATCCACCACATGTGTATTTTAGGTGATTTGTATATTTTTATATATTTATCTATATTCTCTTCCAATCCCAAATCTATTCTCAGATCTGTAATTCTAATATACATATGTATCCTTTTATACATATATTTTGGATTAAAAATCATTTGGAGATGAATCAAAGGTTCTACTTCAGATCTGAAGATTTGGATCGCTTTTAAAATGTTAGTGGGAAATTTTATAGGCTGTTATAATATGAAAATTATCCGGTTGGTGTTTATTTGATTTTTATGCCTTGTATATAAATTGTAGATAACAAATTTAATATAATATGAATATAATAAATATCGCCTACATATTTTTGTTAATGAATTGATTTAGAATTGTTTATAACCTAATCATAAAATCAGCCCCAAAAGTGTGAGTTTAAAACATTAATTTGAATGAAATTTATTCTAGATCTGAAATAGGTTGTTTAATAATGTTATGAATTTTGATCATTACCTTAATCTTGTTGGAATGTAAACTTTTCTATATTTGGAATTGTTGAAACTTAGATCCGTTTAATATTTGTAAATTAGTTTGATTTCTTTTCCTTTTAGAAAAACACAGCATTTGACAAGGAATAGATGCAAATAGAAAGAGAAAGAGATGTGTAAAGTATGAATTTATTGCACTTTATACTGCCTATTTTGATAATAAAATGAAATGATTATTCCTTGTAATTTAAAACAATGTAATTTTTTGAAAGTTAAATATTTTGTTTTGGACTAATTTATGGAAATTATAATGGATAATTTTTTTAGATATGATTCCAAAAGTTTAACATGGAAGAGAATATTCTAGTGAAGATGTATAACTAGAACATCTCTGATAAAAGTAAATATTTGTACATAATGTACTACGCTTATAATAATAAAATAAAATGCTAATAATGATGCATGTACATACTATTCACATTTAGGATAATCAACTAATGGGAAAAGAATTTAAAGGTTATAACTCCAATAAATGGTTATAAGTATGGGAGTTGCAATAATCTGATAGGGTAAGTGGATTAATGAGATTGATAAAAATAGAATAGATATAAAAGGTTACTAAACTGAAATTAGTAATCATAAAATGTATCTTGGGAAATGTTCGTTAGGATTTTATGGATAAACTGACATTTGTGAGCATTAGACCGAGATTTACGGGTAGATAAATATTTGAGGTAAATCTTATTGCCTTATATAAAAAGGGAATTTGTGAGCTAAGTCCAATATCCACCTAAGTTAGCATAAGTAAAGAACTAGAATGGTCAATTGGACTTAGTAGATTAGTGATGCGAGGTTAGTAGAGTCACTCGAAGGAAGTCTGCCTTTTACTTTGTGGCTACCATCAGGCAGATGTACTTACTAATAATGTGAAATATCACTAATCCTAGGATCCATGATGATGTGAGAGATTGGGCTTGCTTTCTTAATTGGAAGGTATTAATTGGTCCATGTTTGGAATTATGAGCGGTGAGGGATATCTCCACAAGGGTTCGCTTCTTGTTCGAGGTCTTATATGGCTGAAGCTCGCCACTATCCTAAATAGAAGTATTAAGTAACCTAATGAGATTCCAAATAAATAAATAAGGATGTTTTTAAAATGGATTTACTTTAGTATTGAGGTCTTAAGTGGCTAGAGGGCTCACCTCCCTACCGAAAGAAGTAACCTAATGAGATTCCATATTTATAACTAAAGAGTGATAGTGGATATCTCAAGAAGGTTTCGCTTTAGATTTAGGGTCTTAAGTGACCGAAGGGTTCACGTCTTTCATATAAAAGAAGCATTAAGTAGCCCAACGAGACTTCCAAGCAATGTCAGCTAGATAATACCAGTGAGGAGTCTACCTTCCGGTTAGGTACTAACGACTATGGCTTACCTATAAATAGGTGTTAAATGGTTAGGGGTCCGCCTTGTCTTTATTAATGAGGTATTAAGTGGTTACGGTACAGTCTCTCACATTTCTAAGGCAGTAAGAACGACGGTACCTTTGAGGAGCATGCCTTGGAAATAGGTCTTAGATAATGGGGTCTGCCTTAATTATGGTCTTAAATGACCAGAGTCTGCATATTTTTCAATGACAGGTGTTAGGTGGCTTGGGTACAATTTATTATATGGCTATGATTTTATCAGTGATAGATGTGGTAATAGTTGGATATTAAATGTAGGAAGCCTTAAATAGTGGTTAAAGGTGTTGTAACTAGGACCCACTGACCATTGAAAACATTGTTAGGAAACCATCTTGGGAATAGGACAGGGTTTACCTTGATTAAAGTCTTAAATGAAAGAGTCTTCATATTTCTCTTTTTAAAAATATTATAAAAGCCCACTTCATATTTAGAAGTATTAAGCGGCAAATGGGTTTGGAAGGCTTCATCAGTATTTTGTACCTTGGGAAGGGTTAAGTAAGTATTCATGTGCACAATTCAATTTTAGATTAGAATTGCTAACCTTAATAAATGTAACTATTAAATAGAAATCAATGGGTATGAACTTATGTTATGGTCAGTTTATATATTTTTCCAGTCACCATAATGTTGTTCTGACCCCCTCCTCATTATAATCCATATTGATGGAATTTAGGGGAACAGGTCACTGGAGCTGGACGTGCTTTGTTGTTGGAGAAGTCTTCTTTCTCTCATGCTCGATGCTGATGTGACATATATTCCCTATATGTATGTTGACATATATGCCGAATTTTGAAATTCAAATTTTGAAATGAAGTGTCCATTTGTCGTAACTCTTCACAATGGACATGTCTGTTTATTCTCTACGTATAGGGGGTTTTCAAATGAATTTTTATTAACTACTTTCTTATTATCTTCCCTCCTCTTACTCTACCAAAATTTCTACAGAAAATATATTGAAATCATCTCAAATTCAAATCGGAATCAATTCAGCTTTACTGGATTAATTTTCTACTATTTACTCTCTGATTCCAATCATCTCTTTCTCTTAATCAATGAGCAAGGGGTTGTCTAACAGGGTATATGATTCATTATAACCAAAGATAAAGTAATTTTCTTTTGAAAAACCATCAAGCTCTAGTTGTGCTCAAGTAGGTGTTCTTGTGTCCTATCCAAATCAAGTGAGTGTACCCAGAACTTGAAAAATCTAGAGGGTGTGTCCCGTAGCCTTGAAACTAAAATTGTATTGGGTTTCTGTTGAAAGATTGGCGATTGAAAAGAAAAATGTACAAGCAATTATACGGGACTGGATGTATGGTAACCCCGAACCAATAAAAAAAATCCCTAGTGTAGTCTCTAATTCTCTACTCTTTACTACTGCATTTATACTTATCTATGTTTGCATCTATGATTTATTATTCTAGTTGATTAATAGTAATCTTGGAAGAGTTTTAAAAAGATTCATAAAATTTAGAATGAAAACACTATTCACCCTTCCCCTAGTGTTTAATTATCCTTAAATCTATTTTTGCAACCCACACTTGGTATCAGAGCACTCGGCTTTCAACAATTCGTAATTTGATTTTGAAAAGTTTTTTCTAACAATACTATTAGTATATTTGTTAATACTTTTATCGAAGGACAATGTACTGCTAGACTCCCACTTTTTAATAGTAGTAATTACACTTATCGGTCATGTAGGAAGAAGATCTATTTACAGTCAAATAGTTTAGATGTTTGAAATGTTACACAAAATAAGTACACTAAATTCTAGACCTATTTTGCACAATGGACAGCTGATGGAAGGGAACCTGAACAAAACAATTCTAAAGCAATGAATATTCTATTTTTCCACCAGATAAGAATGAATTTAATAGAATACTTATTGATTCTAAAAATAGACACCAACGCCCAATAGAATCTCGTAGAAATTAAATGATGAGTGAAACTAAAATGATAGCAGAAAAAGTAAAATAATACACGGATTTTTATAGTGGTTCGGCAATCTTGGCCTATGTCCACTTCATATTTTTATCGATCTTGCATTGGATATGATTACAAGAATATTTGGATCAGCTGGGATCCATTAATACAAGAGTGAAGAAATCAAAATTTAAGAATACACACGTGCACGTTCAGGTACACATTCTTATCATTGGCTATCAGATGCATTTGTATGCTCATGAGTCATCATCAATTCCTTATAGTTTAATTGCAGTTGGATTGCAATTCCTTGTTTATACATATATACACACATACATTATAATGAAATAAGGACCGTAATAAATCACTCAATGAAATGGGACTTCAAGTTCTATTAGGATGACGGCCTCAGAGCCATAAGCAAGGGCGAATAGAGTATAGCTAGTTGCGGACTTGTGGGTGATTCTGTAATCCCATAATGTTGTTGGGATTTCATCCACCCACTTGCCTCTAGCCTTTTCCAAACGTTTCTTCATAATGGACATTATGATTTGTTAACATCTTTGACTTATTCATTTGCTTGAGGGTGAACAACCGCTACAAATCTATTTTTAGTACGATGCCGACAATAGAAGTCTTTGAATTTAGTGCCTTCAAATTAGGTTCCATTATCAGTTACAATGGTTTGTGGAAGGCCAAAACGATAGATGATGCTCCAGACTATGAAGTTGATTACTTTCTTCGTCATGATCGTCGCTAAAGGTTTAGCTTCAACTCATTTGATAAAGTAATCCACTCCAACGATGTCCTATTTCACTCCATCTTTAGATATCGATAAGGAACCAATAATATCAATATCCATTTATGTGATTTCCATCGACGGAGCTATCGAAATCTTTTGCAAACATCTACCACTCATCGCATTGTCTAGCATGATCAGTTGCAACTCGTACGACAGTTGGCTAGTAATACCCATAGCCCAGTATTTTCTTAGTCAGGGTTTTCTCCCTGAAATGATCGTTACATTCTCATTTATGGAATTCTCTCGGGACTCATTTGATTTCATGACTGACGATACACCAAAGAAGGGGAATGGAGAAGCCTTTTTTATACATCTTGGACGATTAGGATGGAGCTTTATGGAAGATCTATTGTTTTTCATTCCTCCATCCAGGAAGGACCATCATTGCAGATAACCTTCGACATAAGTCATCGATGACTCCCTTTCCGGCTCCGTCTCCAGAATCCAATTAATCTCTATGATGTGCACGTAAATGTGAATATTTTTACCACCATATTTAATCTATTTAAATTAAATAAATACGTATTGGGTATTTTAACTCGTTTTAACCAAAATCCATATTAATTCCAAATTATCACACATCCATCTTCATATAGGGGAAAAACAGTCATTTGTGTGCTTATATTTCTTTGAGAAAAATAATTGGAAATTTATACATATTTGTGTAGGAATTTGATCTCAAATAGGAGTGGGTTATGAAGACACATGCATGCACAAAATAATTACAAAGGAAAGAAGATGGAAATAATTCAAAGTGAAGAACATGGAGGACCCCATTTACCCACCTACCTTAATGTATAAATTAGATGCTAATGCACATGCTTATGGAATTAATGGCTTCATGTAAACTTAAATGATGATTAGTGGAAGCTAATGATTACGGCCTCCACACTACCTCAAGGGCATTTTGGGCATTCCCCAAACTATGGATTAGGGTTTCATGCTTGTATAAAAAACCTATTATATTCATGTAACCTCCCCTCTTACTTAGTCTCTCTTAGTTTTAGTTTAGGTTCAAAATAAAAATCTCTTCTCTCCTCTTTTTCCATAGCTACTTAGCCATTTTATTTCATGTAATTTTCTTCTTTTGTTTTCTTTTATGCAATGTTAATTCTCTTTTATTTATATGCTTCTTCTCTTCTTATGTAATAGTGTAGATTTACCTTTATGCAAGTAGATTAGTTGTCTTTTCCATTAGCTTTCATTTGCCTTTCTTTTTTGCATTCATGTTGCTTTCTACATTTGTTGATTTGATAATAAATATGAGAGCTTAATCCCTACAATTTAGGGGTAATGAAGCTCTCTAGTATGTAGATGCAACATTTTGATGCTTACACTCTCTTTTGTGCTTTAATGGAAAAACTTGAAGTGGTTTAATGATGTTGTTTAGCTTTGAATTTGATAGTCTATGTTATTCATAACAAATAGGCTATGCTTAAACAAACATAACACAAATTGCCTCTTCATCTAAACATGATTATGGCAAAGAAGTGAATGTTGAAATTGAAATTTGATAGCCTATATTTCTAAACAAAAGTTAATAGGTTATGCTTAAAATAGATTTTTATTTCAACTTTGTTGTCATATTTCATGAGTTTTAAATGTGTATTAGTGGTTGTGTTATAGTTTGATAGTTTATATTGGCTAATTAATAGCACAAATATACCATACTTATGATAAACACATCAACTAATTACACTAATGAAAAGAAAAGAGAGATCATAACTTCATTTTGTTGATTTATGTGATCTAGAGAATGGATTTATCTCTAAATTGTCCTCAAACTCTCATATTTTTATCAATTTTCTTTTAGTTAGTTAGATAATTTTCTAGCTTAACTTTCACTCGACTTTGGTTTAATTCGATTGAATAGATTTTTAAAATCATCAATTCCCTGTGGATCGACCCTTATTCACCACGTGCTATATCCGTACACCATGCGCTTGCGGTTATTTTTAAATTTAAATTTTTCGACGGTTTTCTAATTCCTTAGAATTTCTGTTAGTTGAACAAGTTTTTGGCGCCGTTGCTAGAGTATCTAGTAATTTAATGAAGACAAAGTCTATTTTCTATACACTCTTAGAACTGGCCAACTTGGCTTGTGAGTAGCCTTTCTCATTTTGTATCTCTGAGAATGTGCGTAATGGTGTAATGCTCAAAGTCGGCTAGTAGCTCTTGGACCTGGCCAAGATAAGGAGTAAGTTGTTTCCTCCTAGTCTGATAATCTTCTCTAACTTGGCATACTCCTAACAGGGAATCACAAAAGATTTGTAAAGTTTTCACTTCCATTTCTCTGGCAAATTTGAGCCCTTTGATCAAGGCTTCATACTCAACTTTGCTGTTTATTGCAGGAAAGTCGAGTTTCAAAGTGTAGCAGATCGATTGTTCTCTCTTGAATCACTTATACGACTAGAACGCTGATCATTGGATGCTACATCCGTGTACATTTCCATCGGTTGGTTGATTCTCCCTTACTCTCTAGAGAGTCATCTGGTAGAGTGAACTCAGCTATGAAGTTCGCCAATGTCTGTCCTTCGATAGGTCTTTGATGGAGATAAGCGATATCGTATTGACTTCGCTTGATATTTCATTTTAGCAACCTTCCAAACGTCTTGGATTGCTATAGGCCCTATCATGACGGTTGGTCGATGTAGACGTTGATGGGGTGAGCCTGGAAGTAGCGGCGAATCTTTCATGATGCAATCAACAGGCAGTACATGAGCTTTTCCAGCTTTGGGTACATTCTTCAACACCTATCAATTGCTTGCTAACATAATATACAGTCCTTTGGATCTAATTCTCTTCACGTAACAGTGTAGCACTTATAGTGTGTGTTGAGACTGCTAAATAGATGTATAAGTCTTTACGATCCAGTGGCTTGGATAGGATGAGAGGTCTCTCTAAGTGATCTGCTAGAGCTTGAACTGCACCTATGCTATCCTGCATCCATTCAAAGTTCCTTTTCCCTCTTCCAATCAAGTCAAAGAAAGGAATACACTTGTCGGTGGCCCTAGAGGTGAAGCGGTTTAGGGCAGCAACCTTCTCATTTAAGCTCTATACCTGCTCAATCATCTTCAGTACCTAGATGTTTCAAATTGCTTGAATCTTCTTGGGATCGGCTTTGATTCTGCGAGAGTTGACGATGAAACCCCAAAATTTCCTTGATGCAATGCTGAAAGAGAATTTCAAGGGATTTTGTTTCATTCCATATTTTTGGAGAAACTGAGCATCTTCACTAATTCATTAATGTGGTCTTTTGAGCATCGTGACTTCATAAGCATATCATCCACATATACTTCCATCGATACCCCGATTTGATTTCTGAACATCCGGTTGACTAGTCTCTGGTAAGTAGCTTCAACATTATTTAGTTCAAATGACATCACAACATAACAATATAAACCTATAATGGTAACGAAGTTGGTGTGCTCTAGGTCAAGGATGTGCATTAGGTCTGGTTGCATCCAGAGTATACATCCATAAATGAAAGCAGTTAATATCCAACAGTTGAGTCTACCAGCCGATCGATCCTTGAAAGTGGAAAGCTATCTTTCGGGCATGTCTTGTTTATGTAAGAGTAGTTGATATATGTTCGGCAGTTTCCATCAGTTTTTTATTACATGAACTGGATTGGATATCCATCTTGGGGAGAGGGCATCGTGGATAAATCCATTATTTTTGGGTTTGTCCACCTCCTCTTTAAGTGCAACAAATCTTTTATATCCATGCCATGTTGCTTTTGTTTCACCGGGACATGCCTCAAGCCAATATTCAATGCATGGTTTGCGATAATTGGTGAGCTCACACACGTGTCATAATGGGTCCAAGCGAACACATCAAGACTCGTTCGTAGAAAGTCATTGGGCGGTCCAAGCGAACACATCCCTTCTAGTTTTTCCTTATCAGGGAAATACTTTGATGCTCCATCTGATTTCAAGCATGAGTTGGATATTGGGCGGTCAATCACGTCTATTTTTGGTGCAGATGTCACCATACTCTAGGAAAGACCAAAGAATAGTTGGTTAAGTCACATCTAACTAGTGATTGATGCTCTCCCTATCAGACAAAGGGCAAGGATCAGTGTGTGGACAGTAGAGTCACGTCCATTTCGTATTACTCTTCTAATCAAATCATGGTAAGAGTCAACGAATGCACGTTTATGTCGCATTCATTCGAAGCTGGATGGTCAATCACATCCATTTTGATTCATTTTCTCCTATCAGATCTAAGGATGGAGTTGATTCAGGCGCACTCAGGTCATGCTCACCCGGTTTCATACTCTTTCTGATGGATCGAAGGACGGTGTTGGAGAATTAATGATCAAGTCAGACTCATTTGTGGTTTATTTTCCTATCCGCAATCTGATGATCGGAGTTTTTTAGAGGACATCTGGGTTATATCCAAAGTTATGATATAATCAGTCTCCCATAACTTCGAACATCATCTTAATTGGTCTTGCATTGAGTCCTTCTTGCAGTCATTGCCCTAAGTTATAAAGATCACCCAGCAGTAGCTATAGTAAGATGTCGTATTCGGCTTGTAGTAGTTTGTACTCTCGTTCCATTCTTGGGTTAGCAAAATTAGTTCATGGATAGTTGGATTCCATCTATAGTGAGTTTATACTTTTCCTGTCGAGTTCAGGTCGGAGTTTATGGAATATTGATTGGTCTAACTACACACATCTTTTTGTTTATACTCATATCTGCACTCTAGGGGTAAGAATTTTTTGGCGAGTGGTCAAACCACACCCAGTTTGTGTTTATACTCCAATCCGCACTAGAGGAACAGAGTTATTTGCTGGATGGTCGAATCGTGTCCATGTCTTGTTTTGGATTTTGGGCTTGCCGATGTTCATGCAAGGCCTAGATAGTTTGTCGTACCTCAAGCACAAAACAAATCATGGATGGGCGTATCACATTCTCTTTGGATTGGACGGTCGAACCATATTTAATTTAGGCTTGAGCTCTTGAACTGCCTTTGCACCCAGGGCACGAGTCGATGCATGGAAGTTCATAACATGTCCACTTCCATTTGGATCTAGTTTCTTCTGAACCTTGGAAGTACGATGAGTGCTCCAAAGAACATCGAGCTCGAGCAGGGGAGGAGATGGCCAGATCGCATCCACTCTAAGTTGTGTGTTTGCCTCTAAGCAAAAAGCAAGAGTTGAGGAGAGAACGGTCGAACCACATCCACTTTTTATGTTTATACTCCGATCCATGCTCTAGGGACAAGAGTATTATAATGGGTGGTCAATCCACCGGTTTGATGTTTATACTCCGATCCGTGCTTTGGGAACCAGAGTTGATCGACGGATGGTCGAACCGCATCCATCTTTTTGTGTTTATACTTCGGTCCGCATTTTAGGGACCAGAGATTTATGATGGATGGTCAGTCACACATGTTTGATGTTCATACTCTAGTCCATGCTTTAGGAACCAGAGTTAATTGATGGACAGTCAAACCACATCCATCTCTTTGTGTTTATACTTTGATCTACACTTCGAGGACCAGAGTTTTGTTATGGGTAGTCAGTCACATGTTTTTGATGTCTATACTCCGGTTGTGCTCTGGGAACCATAGTTGATCGATGGATGGTTGAACCACATCGGATTTTTATGATGGGTGGTCAGTCACACCCATTTGATGTTTATATTCCGGTTCTCACTCTGGGAACCAGAGTTCATCGATGGACGGTCGAACCACATACATTGTTTTGTGTTTACTTCAATCCGCACTTTAGGGACCAGAGTTTTATGATGGGTGGTCATTCACACCCATTTGATGTTTATACTCTGGTCCATACTTTGGGGACTAGAGTTGGTCAATGGACGGTCGAACCATGTCCATCATTTTGCTTCATATTCCTCCTTGCAAGTCAATGGAGAGATTTTTTGGGTGGATGATCAAATAGCATCCACTTCAAGCTACAATCATGTCCACTTATTGACGGTGGTGGTTGATGAGTATGCAGTCAGTCATGCTTAGTTTAAGTTGAGCTTTCGAACTACCTCTTGTGTTAAAGGTAGGAGTTAATGTGTGGATGGTCAAATCGCGTCCACTTTAGTTAGACCCCGATCATGCTGAGCTTCGAGAGAGGAAAAAATATTTTAACCAACTTCAAGTATGAACCGAGGAGTGGATAGTTGGGTTGCATCCACTCTAAGACTTTCTATCGTCTCCAAGTCAGGTGCGAAAGTTGATGAGTAAATGATCAGCCATGTCTACATTTTGCTAGATGTTGACCTTATCGAGCTCTAAGTAAGGCACAGATGTTCGGTCAGAATCAAAGTACAAACTAGGAAGTGGATGGTCAAGTCACACCCACATTCCATTTCGAGTCCTTAGCCCTAAATCAGGGGAAAATGGTTGCTGATAAGCGGTTGAATCACGTTTATCTTAATGAAACACCAAAGGTCTGATCATGATCCGTGGAGATTGGTTGGTGCCCAACTCTAAGTACTTGGTTACCTACATCGTTTGGAAGCAGTTTAGTTTAAGTTGGTCATAGTTCACAGCATAATTGAAATTAAAATTGAAATAATTCAAGAAGATCAGAATAAATCTTATTAATAAGTAAAGCAATGTTGTATGCTCGCTACTCTACTTTGTTCAAGCCCTTCTCAGTTGGAAGCCGACTATAGGTGGTCTAATTAATAGTCAAAGTTCTTTATTGATAGGGAAGGATGTTCCCTGCCCACTATTTCATGGGGCTTGCACATATTTTCGAAACTTTCCTTTCCGGATCGGCTTGTCGATCACATCTTGGAATTGTTTTCAATCGGCAGTGTTAGGACCATGTGTATCTTGGAATACACAACATTCTCCAAATTTCACATGGACTTCAATTGACTCTCTTGAGGCTGGTTTACAGTACTTCTCCGAGTCGCGAGTCTCAAGTAGATGTTATCGATTGAATGATTCAAAGGAATATATGAGTCGAATTTTGAGATTTTGGGTCATCTCCTAAATTTCGAGACCTTAGCCAACGGGCCTATATTTTTCTTTCTCCTAGTCTGCTCTACCCCCTCCTTGCTTAGATTTTTGATTCACTTTATAACAGAAAAGATCCAAGGTCGTAGGAGGAACTCCAGCTTACTAGCTGCCTAAATCTCTCTGAGGGTCGATTCCCCTCATCAATGCAATCAGTATGATATCCTCGCTGGGATTGCTAGCTTTAGTGACGACGATGACATTGAATCTCTACAGGAAGTCTTTGAGCCGCTCACCTTGCATCTAGAATAAATTAGATAATGAAATCACATCCTTGGTGTAAGTCACATGCATTCTGAACTACTCGACAAACTTTTGAGTTGGTTGTTTGAATGAGGAGACGAATTTGGGCGATAATCGCATAAATTGCATGTTCGTAATACCTTCAAGAAATATAGAAATGTGTCTGCATTCAATGGCACATATCGCTCTGATGCAATTCGTATGCCACTCAAATTTCATGAGATGAAGTCCTGGGTCGGTTTTCCCTGAGTAAACCGATATGATTGGTACATTGGATCTCATTGAATATTCTACACACTGAACGGCTTCAATGAATAAGCTTTGACTGGGGGAGATGCTCCGGTCATCGTCAGTCTGGCTCGTTTTCAAGTTACATCTACTTGTTATTTTTGTGAATGATATATGTATGGTTGTCCCACATTTGAATAGTTGAGAATGTCGATCTAATGGCAAATCTGTTAGGATAGGGTCGTTGATCGGTGATGATCCCCAAACTTTCGCCCAAATAGGGTGTGATCCATATAAGAAAGTAGGAGGGCCTCTTGAGGTTAAATACCAAGTTTCAAGTCATTTGGAGTTCATATACCCGAGATATGAGCAAAGAAAGATGAAGCGGTATTGACGGATTAGTGGTAAGTTATTTGGAGCCGGACCAAAGAAAATCTGCTATTTTACTTGGAGTCAACAACTAGATTGCTTGGATTCACTGAATTCGAAGTGCCAGATCAGTGAAGAATGGTGCTTGGAGTCATTTTAGTGTTTTCTTGGAGAAAATCTTGGTTTTACCCCATTTTTTACTGTGGGCCAAAGTTTCTTGGGTCTTATTAGAGTCACATCACCTATGTTCTCCAACCTTTCGGAGTATCATTGTAACGACCCAGGATTTTTAGTAATTAAAATTTGAATATTTAATTAATTTTAAATATTAATAAGTGAATTTATAAGTCGAATAAATTTTATTTGAATAATTGGATTTAATTGGATAATTAAATCGATAATTTAATATGTTAAATTATGGAAATAATTGAAAATTGAGTTAAATATGATTGAAAATGATTTGTAAAATTTTATTTTATCATATTGAAGTTAGAAAGATATTTTAGAACTTTTAAAATCGAATTAAAAGTTTATTTGTGAAAATTGAATATTTTAATATTTAATCGACTAGTGAAAATAGTCAATTTTTGAACAGTCTCAGCATTGGACGAAACTAGTTCCATTGGATCCGTAATAGTTAGTTATTACCGGATTTCAATTTTCGTAGCAATCGGAGTTATCATTTGATCATGGCAGCTCGAAACGCATCGAATTATTTTTAATATTAATTTGGCGAGTTAAAATAGCCATTTTTCAAACAGTCTCGGATTTCGACGAAACCAGTTTCATCGGATCCGTAATGTGATATTATTGTAAGGTTTCAAATTTCGTGTCAATTGGATTTACCGTTTGTCCGGTACAAATTAAAACGCCTAGAAAATCGTTTAAATCGGTTTAATTTAAATTGAACGTTTATTGCCATAATTCGCACAGATGTCCGAATTAGCTTTCGAAAACTGTTCCATTGTGTCCGGAACGCGGGGTAAACCCTAGAAACGCTGGTTACGGCACGTGAATCGGAGTTCGGAATTCCCGGATGAATAGTGATTGAAAAATTTCCTATAAATAGACCCTAAATTCACAAAAATAAATAAAAAATTTTTAAAACCCTAATCTATACATCCAGCCGCCAACATAGAACCGAAGGCCGAAATCTTTCCATCCTTCTCCTCCAATTTTCTCCCAATCCACAATTCAATTCGAAAATCTTCCAACAGCAAAGATGTAGAGCATCACGAGCTCTACAGATCCAACGGTGGATTCGCGTTGAAGTGGTTTGGATTCGTCGAAATTGGCCAATGAGGGCTGCGTGTTCGGTCACGTTTTTCGTGACGATGGGGGGGCCGAGCTTGATGAAAATTGGACCGGTGGTGGAGTGTTGCGCGAGCTTCGATTTGGTGCCGATGTGATGGGGTTTCGATCAACGTGAGGGATGCGATGGTACACGAAGTCGAACGTGAGATGGGTTACAGTCACGTGTTTTAAACTGGGGAAGAAGATCGCATGAACGGCCAGATTTGAGGAAGCAAGATCAACGGCCGTGATTAGCAGAAGGTGTAATAATAAAAGAAAACTGAAATTTATTTATATTTAAATCGTGTAATGTTTAAAATATGATATCTTTTTGCTACGAGGTCGGATTGTGACGAAACAAATTGCGTTGGAATCGTATGGACGAGCACTACGCGATGGAGTTGGATTGGAGTCGTTTGGAGTTAGTGAGAATTTTGGGTAAAATTAAACGTCCGTTTAATTTTGTTCAAAATAAATCGCTAAAACGAAATTGAAATCAAGGTGAGAACTTCTCACTCAATCGAATCAGTTTCGATTTTATTTTAAATAGTTAGATTTAAAATATTTGAATGCATGTTTGAATGATGATTGTTATCTATTGATTGTTAAAATAGACATTATGCGCCGTTAGTAAGCGGATGTTATTTATTAAAAACATATACCGCGAATATTTCATAAACAGTGAAATTGGTATTATATATAATAGCAATATATATATATATATTGGCATATGTATATATTGCAGTTATTGATTTCCTGCATTTTTTTAGCGGATGAGACCCTATTGCGCCGTCTATTAAGCGGATAATATTTTAAATCCCATATACCGTGATAATTCCGTACCGGAGCGGAATTGGTATTGTGCTAATGTTTGTGGATGCAAGAAAACAGGTTGGAGGGATCCAACTGGATTCCTCAACAGTATTTATTTGATTTCAGATATTTTGATATTTGATGGATTATCATATCGATATATGATGTCGTTGTTGTCGTGATTGACTATTTGGTGTGTAGCATCATTGGACCAAGCTTTGGAATTTTAAAATGATTTTTAAAGTGATTTTTGAAAATATACTATATGTTTGGAATTGATCCATTATAAATAAATAAACGATATAATTTTCATGTTATAAAAATTATGATTTTTTAGAAATATAGTTAAAGTTTGAATATTTTGAGAAAATATGGGTTGATGATTTTATAAAAATAGTTAATCGAGATTTCCGAATTTATTATAAAAAGTGTAAAATATAGGATTTATAAAACTTGATTATTTTATAAATAAAAATGGTGAAATTATAAAGGACTTTAAAGATGTTTTAAAATAATAGTATAAATTGATTTATATAAAAAGATTTATAGATTGATAATTTATAAATGAAAATATTTGAATTATAAAACGAGTTTTTATAAGTGTTAGAATGAATTGTGAATGAATTTCATAAATGAATGAAATTTATAGAATTATAAACGGTGAAGTTATAAATGGAATTTTATAAGCAGTAGGTTTATAAAATTCATAAAGTTATTAAAAGAATGGTTTTGGATAAATAATTGAAGCTTATAAGTTATAAGATTTATAAGTATGAAGTTCAAAGGAACGATTTTTGCAAGCAAATAAATTATAAGTATTTCACTTATAATATGAACTTTTAGTATATCATTGAGATATGAATTGAGATAGGTTAATAAAGGAGATTTATAAAGGAAGTAGTTATATAACAAATAGAAATAGAATTTATAAACGTTGTTTTATAAAATTCGCAAACGAATTATTTTGATAAGTAAATTGTTGAAACCTATTTATGGAGCTATATTCACGTTTTTGACTGTGAATAATCCTTTAAAATGAAATGTATAGAAAGGATGAAATTGATTAACGTAGTATTTTCACGTTTTTGAATAGTGAATAATATGTTAAAGAAAATGTTTTAGATGTGATGTTTTAAATAGAATTAAAACGATCTAACGATGTTTTAAAATGTGTTGAGATTCGAAACCATAGATTTCAACATTCATTATTGAAATAGATGTTTTCGAGAAATAGAAGGAAATGGTGGACTATAACACTGTTGTTATAGTAAATGATTTCCGAAAGGAAATGTTTTGTATAGTATTGGGACTTATATATCTATTTTAATTTTGAATCCCTATACTAGTGATTTTGGGTTGTCGTAACGATGTTTTACGCAACATTTCGTTTTGGCCCAAATAAATATGTTTAAGAGCATGTTTTCCTTAAAGAATGAAATATATACTTAATTTCGATTTAAGTATATTGAATATTTTCCAAGTGTTGAAAATAAATAAAATTTGTGAATTACTTATGAATAAATAAGTATGGAAATGTTTCCAATATAAAGTGAATATTTTGAGAATTTATCTTTTTGAAGATAAATTGAAATGAATAATTGAAATCGTATATGCATGGATATTGTGAAATATAAATTCACTATGGAATTTATGAATGAAAAGGAGAATTTGTTTAAAAATAAATATTGATTTATTTTTGAAGTATGAAATTATATATCTAGTAAAGATATTTTTGGAAAATAAATAATTTGGAAAATTATTTGGAATCTGGTGATGTTGTGCATATCCATTGATAGTTCAATAACCGACTATCAATATTTACCTTTGAAAGGTATTTGTTGTGATTTGCTTGAATTTGAACGCACACTTATTTTTAAATTATTGCGCTCGTTATTCGGATTACCCATTCCGAATAGTGATACGACGCAATGGATAGCATTGAAGATCGGTGTTGAAGACCCGGTATTTGCGAGAGCGATAGGGATGACCTGTCGATTGACTCTGCACCGAGTAGCTACGGTATTGAGTTCTCCATATGTGATGGGAAATCCGATCAGGATTGTGGATATCCGGATTGCAAGGACTTCTTTGTAAGTGCCTTCGGTTTTGTTCGATCCCGGAACAGACTTGTATGGATTGTATGTCTGACGTTACAAATTGAGATATAAAGTAGATTTCTTTCAAATATATTTCTGTTGGTGGCGGAGAATTTATTCTTTTAGCTTAACACCCTTCTCTGAGACGTACGAGCTCAGAGGTTATGTAGTTGAATGTTATCAGCGATATATTCCCAATTTGGTAATGTGACATGCTGAGTGTTGCTGTGAAATGATCATTGTGTTGATTATTTGTGATAGGATCGTTTATTTGATCGTCTATCCTTGTGATCATTTCTATGATCATTTGTTGACCTAAAGCATGGCTTTTGTATAAAGTATGTTTTTGTGGACGTGACTTCGTCGAGCCTCACACCCCGGAATGGTCAAAACAGGAAAGATGCAGCAAGGTTATGAGGGGTAGCGCCCTTTAGGATATGTGCATTTCCTTCTGGAAAAGGGTGGTATCATGGTATGGAGCCCAGATACTTGCTCATGTTGAAAACACTTTATGATTGTGTGAATTGATTGCGAGCGCTTGGTGAAAGGTCCCAAAGGACCGGGGGATGGCATATTCGGTCAGTTGTTACTCAGTCAGGGGTAACCCGGCCTTGTGTTGGTAGAGATCCGGTTTGGTTCTCGGGGATGTCCATCCAGAGGCATTCTCATGTGGCAATGGAAAGTTCCTTGGCCTGATCATTCGTTGGAAACCCAAAGAAACAATACGAGACTTGTACGGTTTTAGTTATATAACCTGCCATGGAATGTGGCGGTAACCTGCTATTGAACATGGTAGCTATAGTAGGCATAAGTGCGGAATGTCTATGCTGGCTAAGATTTATATTCTACTTTCGAAATGAATTTTTCCTACACTATGCACTAATAATAATATCAAATGTTCTTTTTAAATGCGTATCAAGCATCTTTGACTATCATAAGGAGAAATCTCCTCCGATTCTGCGTTTGCATTGTGTGTGTGTGCGGGAGACCTTATGGTAGTCTCATTTTTAAAAGCATTGCGAATTGACTTTAAAAATATTCCTATATTTTTGTTTTCAAAGATAAATAAACTGTTTTGAGTTCTCACACCAGTCACATGACTGACTCGGAGTTTATTGTTTTCCTTCCTAAACTCTTGGTGCCCACCAATTTCCACACGGGCAGTCAAGAGTTAAGGTTTATCTGGATATTCTGGAGTTGCTGGAGGCAAGCTGGATGACATGGCGTATTACTAGTATATAGTATTTCTTTTTCCGTTGCACTATTTGTTGTTGTATGTTGTTGTACACTCTGATGATGATGTAATGTAACGTATAAAATGTAATAACTGATATAGTTCTTTGTTTAAAGATTATTCATTTATTATTATATGTTGTTCCGCTGCGAATTGTGAGATTCTCTTATTGTTCAGTTGTTTTCTTTCTATTCCGTTCTATTTTCTATTTTCTTTCCTCTCTATTTTCTATCTTTTTCTCTCTTCTTCTAGCTCTTTCTTTTTCTTAAACCCTCAGTGTTCGGTTTTCCGGCATCCGACTGATTGGCATTCGATACAGTGGACGTATTGATGTGGATATTTGGGAGTCGAAGAATCGGGTCCTGACAATGAGGTATCAGAGCATATGGTTAAGCGACAACCATGGTTCTGTTGGGTATTACTCATTAGAGATAGAGTCAGCAGTACTCTAGAATGAGTTTGAGTGTAATAATAGCTATGAGAGCGTATTTGTTAGTGTATATAAAATTGTTTTATATTGTGATGATTGGTTTGTTGAGTGGTATATAGATTCTGGTTAATACGAGTAATTAACGTTGTTGATAGGGATCTCTAAACACTTGTACAGAACAATTTGACACAGTATTGTTTTAAATTGGGTAAATGAAATAATTTTACCTTGAGTATATTTTATATATAAAGAAATAATTTTTCAGAATTATTAAAGTATATATAAGTTGATTGTTTAGTTGTTTGAATAATCTAAATAAAAGAATAATTGTATAAGCAAAAGAATTATAAGAAATGGAATTATAATTAAAGTAATTTACAATTGTGAAATAAACTTATATATATGAGAAGTGAAACTATATGAATATATTTATGAATATGAGTTGTAAAAATAAAAATGAATTTGAAGTTAAATGAAAATTTACTTTAGAATTGGAATTTGAATTTATTTATAAGTTGGAATTTAAGTTAAGTAAAAACAAAGTGGTGTTTATAAATGAAGTATAACTTAAGAAATGTTGAATGAAGTTGATTGGTATCAAAGAAAATTAATAAAGTAAAGTGATAGATATGAACTTGAGTTATGTAAATGAAATTCAACTTTTGTAATTGAATTAAATTAATGGATTGAATATTAATCAATTAAATATGAATAATTGATATGAAATAATGAATATAAGTTAATTCATTAAAATCTAATGTTATGGAAGTTGAATAATTGAATGAAAATCAATTTAATTAAAACAATTGAAAGTGATGGTGTTGAAACCAAATTGAATGAATATAAGCAAAGGAATTTGGTTGTAATTAATATACATTGGTTGATATATGATTGTTAGTTGATTGTATATAATTCATTAAGTATTAATGAAATTGAGTTAATGGAATTGGAAGCTAAAGTAATTGGAATCCAATTGGAAGTTAAATGAGTCTTAAATAGAATTGAATTTGATTTGGAAGTGAACACACTTGAATATGAATTAGTGAATATAAACTAATTAAAAATGAATGTTAGTAAACATCCACTGTAAATAAATCAAATATGATTAAATTGAAAACCTATTTCATTGAATATTATTGAGAATATGAATGAATATTTATTGGTTATGGATGTTAGTTGGATGCTAGTTGGTTGATGGTTGAAAATATTGCTTTTACTGCATTTGCTATGTTGGCATATATAGTTATTATGTTACTATATGTTGTATATTGATACTATTGTCTACATGCATGATTCTCATGTTGTTTGTTGAGTGATTAGTAGGTGCGGATCGCGTTTGCTTCGCATTTGGAGCTCGCTTTCGCGCTATATTAGCCGTATATGCTCGCTAATAAAATATAAGGTACATATCTCGGATTACATACCGTACTTTTATACTTTTTCCCTTCGGGATGCCTCATTACTTGATGAGATGTATATTTGTGATATATATACTGTCATTTTTTTTCGGATCGAGCCGCGCAAAGGAGACTATGGCGAATTTTTCCGAAAATTTAAGGCGTTAGAAAAATTTGAGAAAATTGGAAAATTTTGAAAACTATAACTTTGATTTGGAATTGAAAGTTAAACAATAGTAGTTGTTTTTGAAAAGATAACTAAGTATTATTTGAAAACTTAGTAAAGTATTGTAAGAAATTTAACCATGAATTATGGAAAATTAATAGATTCTGTAACTTTTCTTACTTGATAATTTCGAGGATGAAATTCTTTTAAGGGGGGAAGATTGTAACGACCCAGGATTTTTAGTAATTAAAATTTGAATATTTAATTAATTTTAAATATTAATAAGTGAATTTATAAGTCGAATAAATTTTATTTTGAATAATTGGATTTAATTGGATAATTAAATCGATAATTTAATATGTTAAATTATGGAAATAATTGAAAATTGAGTTAAATATGATTGAAAATGATTTGTAAAATTTTATTTTATCATATTGAAGTTAGAAAGATATTTTAGAACTTTTAAAATCGAATTAAAAGTTTATTTGTGAAAATTGAATATTTTAATATTTGATCGACTAGTGAAAATAGTCAATTTTTGAACAGTCTCAGCATTGGACGAAACTAGTTCCATTGGATCCGTAATAGTTAGTTATTACCGGATTTCAATTTTCGTAGCAATCGGAGTTATCATTTGATCGTGGCAGCTCGAAACGCATCGAATTATTTTTAATATTAATTTGGCGAGTTAAAATAGCCATTTTTCAAACAGTCTCGGATTTCGACGAAACCAGTTTCATCGGATCCGTAATGTTATATTATTGTAAGGTTTCAAATTTCGTGTCAATTGGATTTACCGTTTGTCCGGTACAAATTAAAACGCCTAGAAAATCGTTTAAATCGGTTTAATTTAAATTGAACGTTTATTACCATAATTCGCACAGATGTCCGAATTAGCTTTCGAAACCTGTTCCATTATGTCCGGAACGCGGGGTAAACCCTAGAAACGCTGGTTACGGCACGTGAATCGGAGTTCGGAATTCCCGGATGAATAGTGATTGAAAAATTTCCTATAAATAGACCCTAAATTCACAAAAATAAATAAAAAAATTTTAAAACCCTAATCTATACATCCAGCCGCCAACATAGAACCAAAGGCCGAAATCTTTCCATCCTTCTCCTCCAATTTTCTCCCAATCCACAATTCAATTCGAAAATCTTCCAACAGCAAAGATGTAGAGCATCACGAGCTCTACAGATCCAACGGTGGATTCGCGTTGAAGTGGTTTGGATTCGTCGAAATTGGCCAATGAGGGCTGCGTGTTCGGTCACGTTTTTCGTGACGATGGGGGGGGCCGAGCTTGATGAAAATTGGACCGGTGGTGGAGTGTTGCGCGAGCTTCGATTTGGTGCCGATGTGATGGGGTTTCGATCAACGTGAGGGATGCGATGGTACACGAAGTCGAACGTGAGATGGGTTACAGTCGCGTGTTTTAAACTGGGGAAGAAGATCGCGTGAACGTCCAGATTTGAGGAAGCAAGATCAACGGCCGTGATTAGTAGAAGGTGTAATAATAAAAGAAAACTGAAATTTATTTATATTTAAATCGTGTAATGTTTAAAATATGATATCTTTTTGCTACGAGGTCGGATTGTGACGAAACAAATTGCGTTGGAATCGTATGGACGAGCACTACGCGATGGAATTGGATTGGAGTCGTTTGGAGTTAGTGAGAATTTTGGGTAAAATTAAACGTCCGTTTAATTTTGTTCGAAATAAATCGCTAAAACGAAATTGAAATCAAGGTGAGAACTTCTCACTCAATCGAATCAGTTTCGATTTTATTTTAAATAGTTAGATTTAAAATATTTGAATGCATGTTTGAATGATGATTGTTATCTATTGATTGTTAAAATAGACATTATGCGCCGTTAGTAAGCGGATGTTATTTATTAAAAACATATACCGCGAATATTTCATAAACAGTAAAATTGGTATTATATATAATAGCAATATATATATATATATATATATATATATATTGGCATATGTATATATTGCAGTTATTGATTTCCCGCATTTTTTTAGCGGATGAGACCCTATTGCGCCGTCTATTAAGCGGATAATATTTTAAATCCCATATACCGCGATAATTCCGTACTGGAGCGGAATTGGTATTGTGCTAATGTTTGTGGATGCAGGAAAACAGGTTGGAGGGATCCAACTGGATTCCTCAACAGTATTTATTTGATTTCAGATATTTTGATATTTGATGGATTATCATATCGATATATGATGTCGTTGTTGTCGTGATTGACTATTTGGTGTGTAGCATCATTGGACCAAACTTTGGAATTTTAAAATGATTTTTAAAGTTATTTTTGGAAATATACTATATGTTTGGAATTGATCCATTATAAATAAATAAACGATATAATTTTCATGTTATAAAAATTATGATTTTTTAGAAATATAGTTAAAGTTTGAATATTTTGAGAAAATATGGGTTGATGATTTTATAAAAATAGTTAATCGAGATTTCTGAATTTATTATAAAAAGTGTAAAATATAGGATTTATAAAACTAGATTATTTTATAAATAAAAATGGTGAAATTATAAAGGACTTTAAAGATGTTTTAAAATAATAGTATAAATTGATTTATATAAAAATATTTATAAATTGATAATTTATAAATGAAAATATTTGAATTATAAAACGAGTTTTTATAAGTGTTAGAATGAATTGTGAATGAATTTCATAAATGAATGAAATTTATAGAATTATAAACGGTGAAGTTATAAATGGAATTTTATAAGCAGTAGGTTTATAAAATTCATAAAGTTATTAAAATAATGGTTTTGGATAAATAATTGAAGCTTATAAGTTATAAGATTTATAAGTATGAAGTTCAAAGGAACGATTTTTGCAAGCAAATAAATTATAAGTATTTCACTTATAATATGAACTTTTAGTATATCATTGAGATATGAATTGAGATAGGTTAATAAAGGAGATTTATAAAGGAAGTAGTTATATAACAAATAGAAATAGAATTTATAAACGTTGTTTTATAAAATTCGCAAACGACTTATTTTGATAAGTAAATTGTTGAAACCTATTTATGGAGCTATATTCACGTTTTTGACTGTGAATAACCCTTTAAAATGAAATGTATAGAAAGGATGAAATTGATTAACGTAGTATATTCACGTTTTTGAATAGTGAATAATATGTTAAAGAAAATGTTTTAGATGTGATGTTTTAAATAGAATTAAAACGATCTAACGATGTTTTAAAATGTGTTGAGATTCGAAACCATAGATTTCAACATTCATTATTGAAATAGATGTTTTCGAGAAATAGAAGGAAATGGTGGACTATAACACTGTTGTTATAGTAAATGATTTCCGAAAGGAAATGTTTTGTATAGTATTGGGATTTATATATCTATTTTAATTTTGAATCCCTATACTAGTGATTTTGGGTTGTCGTAACGATGTTTTACGCAACATTTCGTTTTGGCCCAAATAAATATGTTTAAGAGCATGTTTTCCTTAAAGAATGAAATATATACTTAATTTCGATTTAAATATATTGAATATTTTCCAAGTGTTGAAAATAAATAAAATTTGTGAATTACTTATGAATAAATAAGTATGGAAATGTTTCCAATATAAAGTGAATATTTTGAGAATTTATCTTTTTGAAGATAAATTGAAATGAATAATTGAAATCGTATATGCATGGATATTGTGAAATATAAATTCACTATGGAATTTATGAATGAAAAGGAAATTTGTTTAAAAATAAATATTGATTTATTTTTGAAGTATGAAATTATATATCTAGTAAAGATATTTTTGGAAAATAAATAATTTGGAAAATTATTTGGAATCTGGTGATGTTGTGCATATCCATTGATAGTTCAATAACCGACTATCAATATTTACCTTTGAAAGGTATTTGTTGTGATTTGCTTGAATTTGAACGCACACTTATTTTTAAATTATTGCGCTCGTTATTCGGATTACCCATTCCGAATAGTGATACGACGCAATGGATAGCATTGAAGATCGGTGTTGAAGACCCGGTATTTGCGAGAGCGATAGGGATGACCTGTCGATTGACTCTGCACCGAGTAGCTACGGTATTGAGTTCTCCATATGTGATGGGAAATCCGATCAGGATTGTGGATATCCGGATTGCAAGGACTTCTTTGTAAGTGCCTTCGGTTTTGTTCGATCCCGGAACAGACTTGTATGGATTGTATGTCTGACGTTACAAATTGAGATATAAAGCAGATTTCTTTCAAATATATTTTTGTTGGTGGCGGAGAATTTATTCTTTTAGCTTAACACCCTTCTCTGAGACGTACGAGCTCAGAGGTTATGTAGTTGAATGTTATCAGCGATATATTCCCAATTTGGTAATGTGACATGCTGAGTGTTGCTGTGAAATGATCATTGTGTTGATTATTTGTGATAGGATCGTTTATTTGATCGTCTATCCTTGTGATCATTTCTATGATCATTTGTTGACCCAAAGCATGGCTTTTGTATAAAGTATGTTTTTGTGGACGTGACTTCGTCGAGCCTCACACCCCGGAATGGTCAAAACAGGAAAGATGCAGCAAGGTTATGAGGGGTAGCGCCCTTTAGGATATGTGCATTTCCTTCTGGAAAAGGGTGGTATCATGGTATGGAGCCCAGATACTTACTCATGTTGAAAACACTTTATGATTGTGTGAATTGATTGCGAGCGCTCGGTGAATGGTCCCAAAGGACCGGGGGATGGCATATTCGGTCAGTTGTTACTCAGTCAGGGGTAACCCGGCCTTGTGTTGCTAGAGATCCGGTTTGGTTCTCGGGGATGTCCATCCAGAGGCATTCTCATGTGGCAATGGGAAGTTCCTTGGCCTGATCATTCGTTGGAAACCCAAAGAAACAATACGAGACTTGTACGGTTTTAGTTGTATAACCTGCCATGGAATGTGGCGGTAACCTGCTATTGAACATGGTAGCTATAGTAGGCATAAGTGCGGAATGTCTATGCTGGCTAAGATTTATATTCTACTTTCGAAATGAATTTTTCCTACACTATGCACTAATAATAATATCAAATGTTCTTTTTAAATGCGTATCAAGCATCTTTGACTATCATAAGGAGAAATCTCCTCCGATTCTGCGTTTGCATTGTGTGTGTGTGCGGGAGACCTTATGGTAGTCTCATTTTTAAAAGCATTGCGAATTGACTTTAAAAATATTCCTATATTTTTGTTTTCAAAGATAAATAAACTGTTTTGAGTTCTCACACTAGTCACATGACTGACTCGGAGTTTATTGTTTTCCTTCCTAAACTCTGGGTGCCCACCAATTTCCACACGGGCAGTCAAGAGTTAAGGTTTATCTGGATATTCTGGAGTTGCTGGAGGCAAGCTGGATGGCATGGCGTATTACTAGTATATAGTATTTCTTTTTCCGCTGCACTGTTTGTTGTTGTATGTTGTTGTACACTCTGATGATGATGTAATGTAATGTATAAAATGTAATAACTGATATAGTTCTTTGTTTAAAGATTATTCATTTATTATTATATGTTGTTCCGCTGCGAATTGTGAGATTCTCTTATTGTTCAGTTGTTTTCTTTCTATTCCGTTCTATTTTCTATTTTCTATTTTCTTTCCTCTCTATTTCTATCTTTCTCTCTCTTCTTCTAGCTCTTTCTTTTTCTTAAACCCTCAGTGTTCGGTTTTTCGGCATCCGACTGATTGGCATTCGATACAGTGGACGTATTGATGTCGATATTTGGGAGTCGAAGAATCGGGTCCTGACAATCGTTTGAGTAGCGGTTACTTATCTGTTCCTTGGTTGGAATTCAGAAGCTACCGGTTGATCCACTATGCCCCATTCAGTAGCATGAGTTAGGGGAAGTAGATAGAATTCAACGTCTTCAAGTTGAGTTTCAAATGCAAAATGAGGGGGACTTCGCTGTGGCACGGGTTCTTAAATTTGGATCGTACCCCAAAAGTTTTTTTAACAAACGATCGGTTATGAAAACGATCGGTTGCGACAATAATTGGTTGAAAACGATAAGTTCGATTGCTAAAGCGGTGGAACGATCGGTTGTAGTAAAGTTCTGTTAGAATATCAAGGAAGTTTGTACGATCGATGAAAGTGTTATTTAGAACAGTCGGTGGAGACGGTCTTGGAACGATTGGTGCAAGCAATGTTATGGAAATAATGATCGATGAAAATAACGGACGGTCTAAATATTTTATGGGAACGATTGAATATAAATGACCGGTGGGAACGATCTATTGGAATGATTAGTGAAAATAACAATCTTTGAAAAGGTTAACCGAAATCGTAGTATAGAAATGATCAGTGTAAATCTATATAGCGAAGGAACGATCGTACAAAAATGATTGTACAGAAACGATCAGTGTAAATCCACATAATAATGGAACGATCGTACAAGAACGATTATATGTTGTTAGAGATAGGAATGATCGGTTGAGGAATGAACGATCAATAAGGAAGAATGATCAGTGTAAACTATAGGCTGGAGCGATCTTATAGGAAAGATCGTACAAAAACAATCGTATAGAAACGATCGGTATGAATTGAACGTACAGAATAAATGATTGGCTAAATTCACATTGGTGGAACGACCAATGAGAAACGATCGTATAGAAATGATGGTACATGACGATGCATCATATTGAATTGTAAGGAATGATTGTTCATTGAATATGTATGAAGCATGGCTGATATTGATCGTTCACCAATGCTTCAAAACTTGAAAATACATGCACATTAATCAAACACATGACTAATCGATCACTAATATCATGATTTCTTTCTTCTACAGGGAAAGCAGACTTGGCTTCTCCGGCCTTGGATAATAGTTCCTTGTAGATCTCTTTTAAATCTAAGTAAAATGGGAAACTTTATGATCGAAAGCTAGATCTATCTCTCGAACATGAAAATCAATAAGTAGAAGATGAGATCTAATCAAGCTAAGAAGTCATTTCTCAGTAAAAGCACAAAAATGTTGAAGCCGAAAATGGACTTCAACACCCAATTGAATCTTGTAGAGATTAAATGATAAATGAAATTAAAATTATAGCATAAAAATTAAATGAATGCACATATTATTATGGTGGTTCGGCAATCTTGGCATATGTCCACTTCATATTTTTACTGATCTTGCATTGGATTATGATTACAAGAATGTTTGGATCAACTAGGATTCGTTAATACAAGAGTGAAGAATAAAAATGGTAGAGCCTAGGTCGTAGAAAGAAGAATCCCCTTTATGAAGAATGACCACTATATTTATAGAAGAATACGTGCATGGATTGGGCTGAAATTTTACAAGAAGAGTCTCTAGATCCATAGGGGTCCACCATAATGATCGTTGGCCCTAACTTGATTTTTGGAATGATCGGATAAAGTTTAGCCGATAATTATTTTGGCCTCTGATGGATATGCGATCGATAATGTAGGCTCTTTGTGATGTAAGATACTTACTCTCTAAATTTTTGAAATTCCGACATACCGTTTGTGAGATATCGCATTTTCCATGAAACTATGGATCATTCTGCCTGATTTTGTACATTTTTTATGGAACGATCGATATGTCTTTCCAAGATTTGGTAGTTTTGTCATGTGATCATTTTGTGATCTCTACTTTTCAATGTATTAATGATCTGAAAGTTTCAAGTGCAATAGCTTCGTAGATTTTGAGATATTGATTGATTTTCGTCGATTTATGTTGTTTTGTGGATCGTTTTAGATCGATCCATATAAAATCTTCATTTGTCCATAACTTGAGCGTACAAACTCCGATTGACCTGAAATTTGAAATGTAACCTCATGGGACCTTCCTTGTCACTTCGTAATGGTTGCACCTTATTTGGGACCTGGTCAGAATATGCTCATCCATCGTCCATAGTCTTGTATGTCATTAATTCGCAAGGTCAGTAACCACTCGTTGATAGTTAAATATATGGTATCACGGTCTTGCCAAAAGATGGGATAACAATATCTATTTGTAAGTCTGCATATGAAATTCGGAGAACATTGCAAATTACACATAAGGGTACAAGTGAAACAGACCAAAATTTCCATGTTAACTAATTTGTTTCGGTTGTTTGAAAAACATCTAAATGAGTCCTTTTCTGACATATGCTGTAGATTTTAAAATATAGTTCATTCATTAGTAGCATTAGAAAAACAATTTCTGAAGAGGATCAAGTTTGAAAAATCCTCAATTCACTCTCTTTAGAGTGGGATCGAAAGATACTAGTGATTGAAGAGGCTAATGATATTAGTACTCTAAAAATAGAAGAGTTAATAGGCAATTTAATGTCCTATGAGGCACAAATATAGGATGAAAGAGAAAGTTAGGCAATAGAGAAGAAATCCATTGCTTTCAACGCAATAAATGATGATTTATGATTCTGATGTTGACAATGATAAAGAAATTACTTTCATGATAGAAACTTCAAAAAAATTCTGAAATATAGAAAGATGAACAACTTTCGAAAAACTGAAAACAAGACCAATGGAACTGGAACTATGATTAGATGCTTCATTTGTGATGAACTTGGTCATTTTCGCAGGGACTGCCCGCATTTGAATAAATCAAAGACATCACAAGAAATTGATTCATCCAGAACAAAAAGGGCATATACAACAACTTTGGATGATTCAGAAATTTCTTCTAGCAACAGTGAGCCTGATGCTGAAAATGTGAATATGTGTTTCATGACAACCACAGACTAGTCAAAAATGATCAACAAAAAGCAGCAAAAATCATAACGCTCTATAATTTAAATTTTTAGTGGTTGCCTTTGGTTGATTGGAACAATTATCAACCAATAAATTAATAAGATTAGGATAAGTAGAAATATATATAGATATATAAGTATATACGAACATTGCATCCAAAATATAGTTTTTAAATATAAGGGCTATATGTTGACATATGCCTCACATATATGTGGTCATATGCATAAGAAATCTGAAATTTGAAATTTCATTTCAAATTCATACTTTTGAACTTCCCTTCACTTTTCACTTACTCCTAAGTTCTGAAAAGATGTCTTTTGGACCAGAGAACCCGTCCTTTCATTGTCTACTCATTTACTCCATTTTCGTTCTGTCATTTCACCTACTTTATTTTCAAATTTTAAATATCATTTCACGCTCTTATCTCCTCAAAACCTCAAAAGCGGTTTCCTCCAGTTCAAACCCAAAAACCACTAGAATCTCTAAGAAAACGAAAAACTTTTTGTTCAAGGAGAAAGATGCAATTGAGGCCTATATGGAATACACAACTTTCGAAAATGTTTCTCCCAAAAGGTTTGCTAAATTTGAAAATTTTGCGTCATATGGTTTGCTTGGTCTTTGTTTAAAAAATAGTAATCTTTGTTTAATTGAATCTTCCCAAAATGATTTTGTTTATTATCTCGATTTGGTAAAAATGCTTTATGCAAATTTAAATAAAAAGTTTTATCAAAGGAAAGAAGGTCAAGTTTGAATAGCGTTAATGGTACTCAAATAGTTTTAAATTATGAACTTTTGGGTCAAATAAGTGGTCCTAAGTCTAGTGGAACTGACCTATCCACTTTTCAAGTTGATGTCCAAAAACTGTGAAGTTTTCACGATCTCTTCAAAAATTATGATGATTTTGAATTTAAAATCAAAATCTTCATCCAAAATCAAGACTTATGAGTCACAATTTATAACAAAGCGTAACCCTGAAGACGGGTAATTATAATAGTCTCACTCAAAAAAATTTAAAGCACTTTTCTCTATTTATGGTCACTACGACATAAATTGGGCACAAGTCATTTTAGATGACTTTATTCAAAAGAACATTTCTAGATACGAAAACACGCTCTTTCATGGTGTGTATATCACTAGAATTTTCATATATTTTGGTGTGGATTTAAGAGGAGAAAAATCCATTCCTTGAAAGGTTTTCAACAAAGCCAATATCTCACTTATGCATATCCCACCACTTTTCGAACCTTACGAAACCCTTCCCAAAAAGGAGCAAAGGTTAGCATGGAAAGAAGAGCAAGCAATTTAATAAGAAGAGGAGGAATAAGGAGATGATATAGAAGTGGAAGAAGAAGAGGAAGAGGAAGAAATGGAAACTTCCATTGAAAGTTCCGAATAATCATTCAACCCTACCAACATAGAGATACTAAGGAACCAAGTGATGTTTCTTAAAAACCATTAGAAGCTTAAACATTCTTTTAGTAAAAATTCACTTCTCTTTCCAACAAAATGGATAAATTCCTTGGAAAGGTCATTTACAAGCTTGATGGCTCTTCATCATCTTCATCTACATCCCTTTAAACCTGTCTAAGTTGTTTACTTATGTTATCTAGCTTTATATTGTTTGTTTCTAGTTTATATTCATGTTTTTTTTATGTATTTTCCTTTATTTACCGTTGAAAGCCATGTATCCTTCAAATTCTAGTAATGAAATTCATCTATTATTGTTCTATATTATTTATTAGTTCCAGTGTAACGACCCGTTAAATTTGATGATATTAAATGAGTTAATTTAATATGATTTCTAATCTAGTTTAGAATGAAATAAAAGTCTTAGGATTTTATTTGAGTAAATGTAGGAATTAGATATAGTAATTGTAATTAAAGGCTAACAATTTAAATGTTTATATGGCAATAGATTGAAATAACGTAAATTGGCATTTGTTGTTATAAGTTATAATTTGTTGATTTAATTGGTTTGTGAAATTAATACAGGAAGATATAAATCGGAAATAGTATTAATGAAATAATAACTGAATTGAATTGCAACTATATAAACGAAAGTAAATTTTATTTAGTGGATGTCAACATTGAATAAATTTATTTAAATAAAAAGATTTAAATGCATATTTGGATAGAATATATAATTTATGAATTCAGAAGTGGTAAATAATTAGAATTTAATTCTATAAAATTTGGAACTGAATGTATGTAAATAATTTTGTAGGAATAAGTTAATAAACAACTTGTTTGCGCATACCCGATTTAATTGAAATAACAGAAAAGACAAGAACTTGATTTGACTAGGTATTTATATATTGATAATCTATAACTAAATAGAAAGTTTGTTAGTAAATAGGTTATAAGAAGACAAAGGCAACTAGTAAATTTATAAATGAATTCATAATAATAAGTAGAATTGATGCATATATATTTGGCAACTGTGATGATTACAAAATTTTACCCATTCATCTAAATTAATTATTTTGTTTAGTTAATGTGTTCTAGTTAATAAAAGGGAATTTATAAGAAATGAACCATGCAATAATGTGGTATATGATGGCGTTTATGAATGAAGAAAGATTTGTAGGTAAATAGAACTTAATTCTATAAAATGGGGAAACTGAATGTAATTTAATGTAATAAGGTTAGTGTAATAACAATTGATTGGGATTCAAATTCATATTTAATAAAATTTCTATAGTGATTGAAATTTACTATTTTGCAATTTAGGTGAGGAATCAAATTTTAATAAAAATTTAAGGAATGTAATCTAAGTCCATGAAAAGAGTCAATATGTATAATAGCAAGGTTTTATTTTAATAAATGGTTTATGTAGATTTCAGCTGACAATTTATGAAGTCTAATGTGAGATCAAATTTGTAATTAATTTCCTTAAGTTGTGCAGTAGGGTAGGTTAGTTTGTCAATAAAGATAGTTGATTCTATAAGATGAAATAAAGGTTAATATTAATTTTAATATGAAGATTATTGATTTAAGTAGTGAAAATGGAGATTTATTTATTTATTTGAAATTGAAATTTTTAAGTAAATAAATCGCAAATAAGTGAAATGCATTTTGAAATATTCATGAATGAGGATTTAGATGAAGGTGTGAATGGTAATATTATAAATAGTGAATAAAATAAAAAGGGAATCAGGATTTACTTATTTATATTGAAACTTAAAGTCTCAAAAGTGAATTTAAAGTGCAATTAAATGAGAGTGAACATAGTTAAATAATTAGTTATTTGAAATAAAAATAATATGAGGAAATTTGTGTGATAATTTGGAATCCAAAATTTAAATTTCATTTGTTGACATGAATGAATGGAATACTAATTAATTTATTTAACTAAACTAATATTAAATTTTATTTGTGAATTTAATGAAATTAAGGATTTGTATTGAATATTTATATTGATTGAAGCTTGAATAGATTGACACTTCAAATTTGTTTAATCATTTTAAATGTTGAGAATTTTTAAGTGATAAAGATTTACAATTCTTAAACTGAATATATAAAAAAATTGGATTTATTCACTAATTTTTAAATTTTTTTAATTATTATGAAAATAGCCATTTTTTACGGACTCGGATTTCGATGAGACCAGTTTCATCGGATCCGTAACAATGAATTATTATAGGGTTTTAAGTTTCGTATCGATCGGACTTGTCGTTTGATCGTACGGACGCGAAACGCCTTGAAATCGATTTAATTAAAATCAATTTGAAATCAATTTGGAAATTTGTTTTCAGCATAACTTCTTCATACGATCGAATTTGGACGTGAAACTTTTTCCATCGCGTTCAGAATATTTTAAAATACCTATTTGGATATATGGGTTTAATAAATTTCGTTCCGGGGTCAGAACGGGCTTTTTGGGCCAACTACCGTTTAGCACGTTCGTAAATTCGTGCCTACCTAGCCTACTACAATTTGTCTATATATATGTTGTGATAAACCCTAGCCTCCATCTTCTATCATTGTCTATGCGTTCATTTTCTTCATCTCTTTCTCTTCCTCAATGGTTGCAAAACCTAGATCTATCTACGGTTCAAAATTAAAAGTGAAATTTCAAACACCTCAGAAAAATTCCAAAAAATTATATGTTGAAGATCTCGAGGCGCATGATTTTTTTGAGGTGTTCATTTTTCGATTCGAGTTGCTGTTTTTCCAGAATTCAGAGAAGCATTCTCGGCCTTTCATCTCGTCGTAATCGACTGCGACGGATCATCAATTGCTTTCAGGGTTTGGTAGAGATTGACGCGTGCTTCGTATCCATGAGGTTCATTCGGGGAGTTAACGGTTGGATCGTGTGATTTAATTCGTTAGGGTTTCGTCATTTGGGTGGCGGCTGCCTCGGTTTTCGCCCAGATGGAGGGGGTTTCGTCCTCGTGGAGTGACATAGGGGGACGGCGGAGTTGACTGGAGGCTGTGGCGGCCTGCAGAACGTGGTCAACGGGGAGGTGATGGCGTGCGTTTTGGGGTTGGTTCGTGCGATAGGGGTAGGGTTTTTCTGTAGGCACGCGGTCTCTGTTTGGAGGGAGATGCCGGTGGTGACGTGGCCTCTGGGTATAGGGTGAGTTATGGTTTAATTTGGTTTAAGTTAATGTTGTTTTCAAACGATTAAACCGATATAACTTTTACGCACGTTATAATGAATATAAACTGTTAGTTTAATAGTTGTTAAATTTTGATTATAACCGTCAGTTATTACCTGTTATATATTATCAGATATATATTGATATTGATTTATTATTGGATGATGATTTTGGTTTGGATGATGGATGATGTTGATGAATGGATGTTTTATTTTATATCATTAAATTGCAAGTTATCATGCATTTTTCCATTTCATTCGGGATTGTGGTTTGAAATGATATACAACCGCAAAATTTTATTTTTAAATTGCGGATTGAAATGATAAATATCCGTATCACTTGACCATAGGATAGAAAATTATATACAGGCACCGTGGTCTATATATAAATTATTTTAAAGTGATTTCTATGGTTTGGATGGGATACGGTTTATAAAAATTTATTTTGATATTTTATAAAATATTATTCTTCGATATATATACATATGAAGTTAAAAATTTAAATTTAAGCTGTGTATAAACCTGTTGAATAAAAATGATAAAAATTGAGAAAATGGAATTTGGTAATTTATCTTATATGTTTAGGTTCGGAATTTTTAAGATATGATATTTATAACTGTATTTTCCAAGATAAATTTAAAAATGAATATTCTAGTATAAAGTAAATTTGAGAAAATATTTAATTGCTAGAAATTGGAAATTTTATTAAAGGAATTTATGTGAATATTCAAGACTAAATAATGGAACATCAAATTGTTGAAAGAATAAAATCCAACTTTAGTTTTGAAATATTAATACTCCAAATGGATATATATATATATATATATATATATATATATATATATATATATATATATATATATATAGGAATTGAAGTGGTTTTGGAACTTGAAAGTGATATTAAAATTTTGGTTTGGACTTTAAATAAAGAAATATATTTGTAAAGCCATGGAAATTATTTTCTTTACCAAGTAACCTTTAAGTTGAACCATTTATTCTATATACCGTTGAATATCCAAACCATTTAAGTTTTAGAAGTTATGGTTTTAAATTTATGAATTTGAAATATTAGACTTTGAAAGTATAAATTCAAATGTTTGGTTTCCATATATTATAAATTTTAAAGCAGTATGATTTTTGGAAAGTAATTATATTTGGAATAAAATGATATTATATTGTTTGGGTTTTAAAATGATATCGTATTCATAGTTTTGAAATGGAAAATTTTATTCTGGTTTTAAGTATAAACTATTTTAAAGGACCGCGGTGTTATAATAACGATTGGTTGGCAAAGAGACCGGGATCGGATATGGACATACTCTCTGTCGATATCGAAAACCACTTTGACTAACCGTGTACGCGGTGGAGATTCCAGAATGAAGTAGGTTGGTGGTGACGTTTCCTGTAAGGTAAATACGTGGACCCAACTCCCGTGAGTTGGCATAAGGTGGCTAAAACAGGAGCGATTCTCGGGCCAATGAGGTCATTCCTCTAATCGAACGCACTCCTTCGATATTATACTCTGACTTTGGATTGTTTCGGTGGCCACTATTGATTTCTTTGATTTGGGGGTGTTAGTTCGAGGTGGGCGGTAGCTGCGGCTACGCGCTACCACCAGCCCGGATAGCAATTGGTATATCTACCCTGGCATTGCCTAGTTGTGCCGTGTCACCTACCCTAGCGCGCCTTATACGATTTTGGTTTTGTACCATACCTATGGAGTGCCCTCTGACGACGCCCAGTACGGGGGAGATTACGGTACTGTATAGACTATGGGAATATATTCTGTGTCAAGGGCTATATGGGTAACCCCTTAACGCTATTTAAAAGTAAGTTTATTTTAAAATTAGACACTATTATAATAGCGCAATATACTATATAGTAAATAGTTTAACGGATCCTTAGGAGATGTAAATCCCGAGCATCTCTTGAGTTACTGCACTCATATTTATTTCTGTAAATTTAACTTACATAAGATCTTTTAGTTCTAACTCGAGTGTTTTTGTCTTTTCAAATTCGCTCGGGTCAGTCCGAGCATTTCAGGATTTGAAGTTTTAGCTCTGGAGGACGAAGACGAAGATTTGTATTACTATTATCTACTATTATTCCACTACACTATATTCCGCTGCATTGATATTATTGGTATGTGAACTCTGATATTTAATTGTATAAAGAAGAATCAAATGTTTTGTAAACAGTTTTATAAACTGTATATATTATTATTATATTTTTCCTTCCGCTGTGAGATTCTATTTTGTTTTATTTCTTCTCTGTTTTCTTATTTACCCCAAAACAATCCGCCCTTCCGTATGGTTTGAATTGGCACGTGTGTCTGTTTAAATCGTGCGAAAAGGCGGGATGTTACATCGTGGAAGTCATAAATGTATAATAGTATGGGATAAAAACAAAAACTATAGCAAATAAATCAATTTTGAAAATTTGGGTATGTATGTCGACATACATATATATGATATGTCAACATATATAACGGCCAGAAATCAATTTTTTTAAATTTCAGAATAAAAATAACTACCATCCATCCATTCGTTCCAAATGACTTTCTATTCTTATTTAAGCCTACTTCTTCCAAAAAACTCACTTGTCATTTCATTCTGTACTCTATTTTCGTTCTCAAACATATTTTTACAAATATGTCTTCTCCACATCAAAGATTATGTGAAAACTTGAAAAAAAATCTTTAATCCTTCACAGATATTCTCTCCTTTATCCTAAGAAATCAAAGACACAAAATTGAGTCAAATGTAAATGATAAAGGAACAAGAAAAGCATTTTGACGCTATTCGATGGATGATTTCATCTATAATCAAAGTCGAACCATCCAATAACATAAAGTGCACTTCTAATAAGGATAATGAAGATTGCGATGCAATTAAAGCAGATCCAATCTTTAGGGTCAATGGTTGGGTTGAAGTTCCTTGAAATATCTAGTTATTAGGTTTTAAATACATACACACACTCTCTCTCTATTAGGATTTGATTTGAATGCCTTGATGTGTATTTTGATTGATTTGGATTGTTTGAAATTGTATGTTGAATTTAATTGGATTGGATTGTACAAGTTTGTATGTTTTCATTTAGTTTGATTTAGATTTGGATTAGCGTGTACTGAATTTGTTTATGTATAGTTTGAAATTACATTAATAAAATTTACTTTACCATCATATTTCATAGTATCATTTATCATATACGTCATTAATTTTTACGTGGATTATTGATGTTGAATTAGATACATCATATATTTCATTTAGGGGGAGTTATTTGTTTTTCATCCATTTTTCTTGATGATAAAAGGGAAGAACAATATAAAATATACATATGCACAAATTAAGGGGAAGTTTCTAATTCATGGGGAGTTAAGGAGTTATATCATATTTTATATATATAATAATATTAGTTGTCACCATCGAAGTGAAGGAGATTGTTAATACCTTAGTTATTGATTTTTGTAATAACAACCTTGGTAATCAAATTACATTCATAGAAAATTTAGATACTAATGATTTTTCTAGGTTATATAGTGCATTGTGTGGTATATTAAATAGGTATTGAATCAAAGATTGTACAATATAAAGATTCAAGAAATGAGCATTAAAACTCATGAGTATAAAGATTAATATATGAAAACCTCAATATTATCGTGTAGTATATAGAGTCATAGAATATTATTCAAGTACCTAATAGCAATGTTTGATCTCTATTTCTTATTTTCTCATCTTTTAATTTTAAAATAACATTTATTTTGAAAATATATTTAAAAATATTTTATAAAAGTTTTTTCAAGTTTAAAATGTTTATAAACCATGTTTAAACTATCTTGCAATATCAAAATAATTTATAAAGCATATCATCTTCGAAAAATATTTTAAATAAAAGATTTTTCAAAATACACATGAGTATGTTATACCCTATATGTGTGTCGACATATATGCCAAAAATTTGAAATTCAAATTTTGAAATGAAGTGCCTATTCGATGTAACTCTTCACGACTGGACATGTCTATTTATTCTCTATATAAGGGGTATTTTAATGAATTTTTATTAACTACTTTCTTATTATATTCTCTTCTCTTACTATGCCAAAATTTCTATTGAAAATATACACAAATCTTCTCAAATTCAAACCAGAATCAATTCAATCTTCATTGTATGATTCTCTACTATTTACCCTCTGATTTCAATCATCTCTCGCTCTCAACCAAAGATCAAAACTCTGTCCAAGAGGCTATAGGATCCATTGTAACTAAAGATCAAGAAATTATCTTTTGAAAAACCATCAAACTTTAGTCGTATTCAAATGGATGTGTTTGATCTCCTGGAAATCCAAGTGGGTGTGCTTGGTGTCCCAAAAATCCAAATGGATGTGCTTGTGTCCCATTTAAATCAAATGGGGTTTTTTGGTGTCCAAAAAATCCAAGAGGGTGTGCTTGTGTCCTATCCAAATGAAACGAGTGTACTAGACATAGAAAATCTGGATGGTATGCTTAGTAGCCTTGAAATTGAGATTGTATTACGTTTCCATTGAAAGATAGGCATTTGAAAATAAATCTTTATAAGCAATTGTATGGGATGAATGTATGGTAAATCCGAAGAAGTATAAAAATCCTTGGTGTGATCTCTCTAATCTATACTTTTTACTGTGCTACATCTATACTTATTTGTGTTTGCATTTGTGATTGTTCATTCTGCGTTGATTAATAATAACCTTGAAAGAATTTTAAAAAGATTTGTAGAAATTAGAAAACGCTATTCACCCCTATTATGTTTAATTAGCTTTAAAATCCATAATTCCGTAATCCACGTACACAAACTCGAAAGATAATTAGTATCAGTTTTATCGAAAAGAATACCCGCGGTTCTAACAATATCCCCCTTTTTGAAGATGAAACCATCTAAATATTTTTGGATAAAATAATGATTTTAAATTTAACTCCCCCTATATTAATGCCTCATATTTTTTCTACTATCATATTTTATTACCTTTCTATCAACTTTGTCATCAACAAAAAAAGGATAAAATAAACTGTAAAAAATTTATTTATTATGAGTATGGTGTAGTGTTGAAAAGTTCATTTTATTATAGTAAGTATGTGAATTGTATTTATTTTAATTTTAGACATATATAAAGGGATATAAATATTTAAACAAATAACTCTTTTTATACATAAATCATTAAACCTGTACAAAAAATACATACACATAAATATACAACAAATACACATATATACAACTATTATCTAAATCGGTAATGATTTCCTAAGGTTCCTTTGAAAGATCTTTAACTCATCTATTGTTAGAACCAAAGATGTGGCCAGTTGAGATAACTTCCCATTCTTCAAAAAAAAAAATTTGATCAATATCCATGACTTCATCTATTATCTCCCCATATCCATCATTTTTAAGAACATACTCATTTTATCCTTTGAGGACATAAGCTATAAAGCATAGAAGATAGGTATGTAGCATTTCTTGTTCAAATACCATTTGTTTCTGATTCATCTTCAGGTTTTTTTAATTCTTTAGAATGGTATGGAGTTCCTTCTTGAAGTTTTGTAAGGTTATTTCAATATTTTCACTCATATTTTCTTCAATAACTTCTTTTCCTTTATCTATTTATTAATAAATTTAATAAGAAATGAAAATGAGTATTTAGTGGAGAAGACAAATTGATTTTATGGTAGAAAATTGTGGTTCTTATAGTGCAAATTCGTTTTAAACCATTCCCTCTAAAATTTTAATAACTAAAATTAATTTGAATTTTAAAAAACTGATTTTACCATTATAATTCAATATATGCTTTTGCTTATGTCAACATGTAGTCCTTTGTGATTGATATGTTGACATATGTTTTTGTGTATGTCGACATATAGGATATTTTCCGTCTTTTGAATTTTCTTTATTTTTCTATTTTTGTTTATACAAATATTTTAAAAAACTATTTTAATTTTATATGTTTCCAATGATTATAACATGTGATTTTCATATATTTGAAAATTCAGATGATTGCATTAATTTGAAACGAAGTACACAATCAAAGAAAAAAATAAATATTACTACTAAAAGGAAAATACAATACTAAGAAGACGATTAAGAGTTTCTACCAATCTTTCTTATATTTTTTGAAAGAAGTTATCCATTCCCTTAGACAGCTTTAAGAAATTCTTACTTATGGACCTTTTAATCTTCTTTTGACTATTAAGAAGCTTCTCTTGATTCATTGTAGGTCTAAGTTGCTTGGCCTAAGCTTACTTTTAATACTTTCAAGAGAAGCATCATCCTCCTCCTCTTCTTCATTCCCTTCTTCTCATTCCTCCTCTTCTTCCACTTCCCCTTCTTCAATTTCCATAGCATTTTATTTCTCCTCTTCCATGGCCAATTTTTGCTTTTTTTCCATAAGAGTTTCATAAGGTACTAACCTATACATAATGTGCATGGGAGAAAGATTCTTTTTATCTAACACCTTAGCTCGAGAGGTGATCTATCCTTTTAAATCAACTCCAAAATAGTGAAATTCTTGTCAAATACACTCTAAGATAAAGTGTGTTTTCAATCCTTGAGACTCTCTTAGCCACAAAGTCGAAAAGAATGACTTGTGCCTAACTTATGTCTCTTTCAGCAAAAATAGAAATAAAGTTTTACAAACCCTTGAAGTAAGATTATTATAATTCCTAGTTCGAGGAGTTATAATGTGTTGTAAAATTAAACTCATAAGCCTTGCTTCCACTCTAGATTCTTCCTTAAAATTAACTTCCAAATCATTTTCAAACAAATTATATACAATTTCATGATTGTCATAATCAACTTCTTCTTTAAAAGTTCATTGCCATTATTTTTGCATCTCAAAATTTCACCAAGTAAATTTGATTTAATCTAAAATAATAGCAGTGTCTTTTACACAACTCTAAATTTAATTGTCATTTCCATCATAAAATTTAGCATTCAAATTTGCATAAAACATTTTCATAAGATTGAGATAGCAATGAAAATTATTCTGTGAAGAATTAATTAAACCTAAATTCCATGTTCAGTTAAAAGAGAAAGCAAATTAAAAGAGTAGAAAACAATAAATTTAGCAAAACGATCAAAAATACATTTGCATACCTTTTATGATCTAAGTATGTTTATATTGATTCCACATCATTACTGCAACGTCCCGCAGATTTGACACATTAAATATTAATTTTAAAACAATTATTTAGAATAAAATTTGGTAGAAAAAGACATTTTTGTAGAATTGTATTTTTTGGGTTTATGATGGTTCCACTGGGTTTAGAAATATCAAATGCATATATTTTGATGTATAGCATGATATATTTTTGTTCGGGTGCAAAAAGGGGTTTTCGGGCCTTTGTGACCACTTTGGCCCAACAGATCTTTCTTTTACCTATAAATAGATTGTTATGGTGAAACCCTAGGAGCCACCATTTAAATATACTCCATCTCTTTCAGATATAAATCTCCTATGTTAATGTAGATCATTCTTAATTTTTCTTCACTAATTACAATGTCATTTCAAAAATCAATTTGTCCAAACAATATCCAATAATATATCATTGAAAAGCATTCGACGAATAAAGATGACACATAGTGTCCATTCATTAGAAAAATTCTTCAGCTGTCCAAAAATCGTGCTCTAAGTTGGAAATTGAAGAAATCCTAGGCCAAAAGAGTTGTTTTTAGTTGGGGCCAAAATAGACAAGCGATGTTAGTTGCAATTGAAAGGCCTCGTCGTTCTGAATCCAATGGTGCTCTCAATTTTTGGAATTGACATCCGAGGTAGCCGAATTTTTTTAATTAGGGTTCGAAAACCCTAAACTTTAGGCTGCAGAGATAGCTGACTTAGGCAGGCGGAGGAAATGGTTCCAGGTGGTAGAGGACGACTCTTGTAGGCGACTGGTGCTGGTTGCTAGTCAAATGGTGACCTGGCGGAGGAGCAATCGATGGTCAAAGTCGTGGTTAAGGGATTCTTTTGCGTGCGTGCGTGCGTGCGTACAAGTTGAGCTAGGAAGAGGTAATATGAGTATGTAAAGTTTATTAAATATTAATTTAATTGTTTACCACTTTAATATTTAAATAATATGTCTTATAACTTGCTTATCTTACACATACGAACTCTGATTCCCACACGGTTTCTTCTATGTATTCAATGTGAAATTTCAAACAACATGGAACAGATTTTGCCGAGATTATCAAAAACACGTTGGTATGGTTTAATTAATTGGATTTAGAGTCTAAGTTAGACATATGTTGGTGCAAAATTATAACTATTGATATATAATGTCATATACTGATAATTATTTGATATTTTGGACATTTTGAATTTGACGAGCCTTGGGTTGACTGTTTGTTGATGGTGGTTGTATTATTGGAATTTAGTCATAATTAGCTATGGATTTAAGATAAAATAGTGAAACTATGAAATAAGGATAAAATTATACACACACATATATATATAAACGATTAATATGGTTATTTATAGTTTTTCTGATGTTTGTGAGTAACATTGTTTGAATAAATAAAATTGAATTATCTGGTGAAACTTAATAAGAATATTATTTACGAAGTTTTGGAGAAATCCATAAATAATAACGAAGAATATATGTTAAACTTAATTAAGAAAATACCACATTTTTAGGGGTTGGAAGAAATAAAATTATAATAAAATATTTCTAAGTATTTTTCATTCAAATGGTAACTGTTGTTTCGAAATAAATAAAGAAATTTTTATTATAAACAATAGTGGGATGACTTTTATACTTAAGGTAAAATAATTGTTGTAAGTGCAATGTTTGAATGGATGTAATATATGATCTGGTTGTTTTCTTATGATGACGAGATCACATTAGGATGATATTTGATGTTTTACCATTTTTGCTACTAAGTGATGTATAGTTAATTACGGTTACTTAGTGGTCAATATTATATTACGAATGTTGGCTGTATTAGTACACATTTGTTGATTCATGCTGTATCACTATTATGGGATGATTAGCACACATTTGTTGAATTGTACTTTCATTGATGATGTGTTACCAAAATGGATGATTAGTATGTATATAAGTATATTTTTGTTACATTTCCTTAATTGATTAATTTGGTTTTTCACTGAATATTTTTGATGTTCGATGAGGGTGTACTATTAATGTTGTGATTGCCTCATATGATGATTTGTTGAGATGATGAGTAGGATTACTATTTTCTGCTTTTACTCTTTGCATTGGTTGCATCGATTACATTGTTTGTGATGGTTTCAATGGTTGCATGCGTGCTATGGTTGCAATATACTAACAAGTATTTGGATGTAGGAGAAGAGAAGAAAATAGAACTATGTGGGCTTGATCCCTCAAATGGGGTACATAGGCAGCCTTTTTTCTATGCAAAAGCCACTAGATCCCTTAGGTTTGGCTGGGGTGTATAGAAAGTAGCACATTCTGATCATAGTTGAAAATTATTTTCCTTTTATCGTATGTGTGTTTGTAAGTTTGCAGGTGATAGTGAAGAAGGGAGCAGAAGGGTCTTGAAGGAGTCTAATCCAAAGGATAGAATCAGTATATCCCTTGTATCATAATTATACGGTTGTTGTTTATAATAACTTAAAGTATTGAAACGTGTACATTGTATATTATATTAGGTTTATTTAATTAGTAATATGAGATTGTATGTTATTTAATTTATTCCAGTGTGAGGTTTCCTTTTTTATTCGTTGTTTTAGAATTTTTAAATTTGATTCAACCAGTGTCCAATGTCTTTGATATATGAATTTAGTTGTAAGCATATTTTGACATTATTTTTAATTAAAGTTAGATGTGAAAAATAATGGGTCTTCAAACTTGGAATCAGAGCTTAGGTTTAGCGATTCCCTTAGCCTTGGGTAGGTTTGACCATTAGGTTAGGTTAGAATATAGAAAGAGAGGGCGTTTTGATTGATGCTTGTTGTAACGACCCAGAATTTTTGATAATTAAAATTTGAATATTTAATTAATTTTAAATATTAATAAGTGAAATTTATAAGTCGAATAAATTTTATTTTGAATAATTGGATTTAATTGGATAATTAAATCGATAATTTAATATGTGAAATTATGGAAATAATTGAAAATTGAGTTAAATATGATTGAAAATGATTTGTAAAATTTTATTTTATCAGATTGGAGTTAGAACGATATTTTAGAACTTTTAAAATCGAATTAAAAGTTAATTTGTGAAAATTGAATATTTTAATATTTAAATCGACTAGTGAAAATAGTCAATTTTTGAACAGTCTCAGAATTGGACGAAACCAGTTCCATTGGATCCGTAATAGTTAGTTATTACCGGATTTCAATTTTCGTGTCAATCGGAGTTGTCATTTGATCGTAGCAGCTCGAAACGCATCGAATTGTTTTTAATATTAATTTGGCGAGTTAAAATAGCCATTTTTCAAACTGTCTCGGATTTCGACGAAACCAGTTTCATCGGATCCGTAATGTGATATTATTGTATGGTTTAAAGTTTCGTGTCAATCGGATTTACCGTTTGTCCGGTACAAATTAAAACGCCTAGAAAATCGTTTAAATCGGTTTAATTTAAATTGAACGTTTATTGCCATAACTCGCATAGATGTCCGAATTAGCTTTCGGAACCTGTTCCATTGTGTCCAGAACGCGGGGTAAAACCTAGAAACGCTGGTTACGGCGCGTGAATCGGAGTTCGGAATTCCCGGATGAATAGTGTTCAACGATTTCCTATAAATAGACACCCTTCCTTCATAAATTAGAAAGAAAATAAATAAACCTAAATCTAAACCCTAGCCGCCTCTAACATATTCAATGGCCAGAAAACTCTCCTCTTCTCCTTCATTTATCTTTCAATCCTTCAATCGTTTCAAGAAACTTACAACTACAGAATCGTAGAGCACTCCAAGTACTCCACATCCAACGGTGATGATCATCATCGGAGGTCAGGATTCGCCAGAATCGAGTGGCAAAGGGATGCCGTTCGCACGCAAAAAGAGGGGGCTGGGGACCACCGAGTTGGCCACGGCTCTGGCTGGTGGTGGCTCTGGTGATGGCGCGCGTCTCGGTGGTGCTTGATCGTGCTAGAGGGTAGCGAGGTGGCGTGCGAAATTAGGGAAGGGGGGGCGGCTATGGGTTGTTCGGTCCTGTAAGTAACGTGCGTGAGAGGGAGAAGGTGTCGTGGACGGGCTTGATGTGTTGGCTTGGGATGGAGGGACATGATTAAAGCTAGGTTCAAATATAAAATAATTTGTTGTAATTTATATATATAAAAAATCGTGTAACTTCATAAAATCATAATTTTTTCATACGAGGTCGAAAACGCGCGAAACCAGTTGCGTTGGAATCGTATGGACGAGCACTACGCGATGAAGTTGGATTGGAGTCGTTTGGAGTTAGTGAGAATTTCGGGTAAAATTAAACGTCCGTTTAATTTTATTCGAAATAAATCGCTAAAACGAAATTGAAATCAAGGTGAGAACTTCTCACTCAATCGAATCAGTTTCGATTTTATTTTAAATAGTTAGATTTAAAATACTTGAATGCATGTTTGAATGATGATTGTTATCTATTGATTGTTAAAATAGACATTATGCGCCGTTAGTAAGCGGATGTTATTTATTAAAAACATATACCGCGAATATTTCATAAACAGTGAAATTGGTATTATATATAATAGCAATATATATATATATATATATATATTGGCATATGTATATATTGCAGTTATTGATTTCCCGCAATTTTTAGCGGATGAGACCCTATTGCGCCGTCTATTAAGCGAATAATATTTTAAATCCCATATACCGCGATAATTCCGTACTGGAGCGGAATTGGTATTGTGCTAATGTTTGTGGATGCAAGGAAACAGGTTGAAGGGATCCAACTGGATTACTCAACAGTATTTATTTGATTTCAGATATTTTGATATTTGATTGATTATCATATCGATATATGATATTGTTGTTGTCATGATTGACTATTTGGTGTGTAGCATCATGGGACCAAGTTTTGGAATTTTAAAATGATTTTATAAAGTGATTTTTGAAAGTATACGTTATAAAATATTTTTGGGAATTTATCCATTTTAAATAAATAAACGTATAAATTTTAATGTTATAAAAACTATGATTTTTGAGAAATATAGTTAAAAGTTGATTTTTTAAAATATGAGGCTAATGATTTTATAAAATAGTTAAATCGGGATTTTTGAAATTATTGTGAAAAGTTTAAATATAGGATTTATGAAAATTAATTATTTTATAAATCAAAATGATGAAATTATAAAGGAGATTAAAGATGTTTTAAAAGAATAATATAAATTGATTTATATAAAAGATTTATAAAATGGATATTTGTAAATTAAAATATTTGAATTATAAAAAGAGTTTTTATAAGTGTTTGAATGAAGTGAAAATGGATTGCATAAGTGAATGGAATTTATAAAATTATAAATGGTGAAGTTATAAGTGAAATTTATAAATAATTAGATTTATAAATTTCGTGAAGTTATTAAAGAATATATTTGGGTAGATAAACGAATCTTATAAGTTATAAGATTTATAATTATGAAGTTTAAAGGAACGATTTAGTAAACAAATAAATTTTAAGTGTTTAACTTAAAATATAGACCTTTGGTTTATAATTGAACTATGAATTGAATAGGTTAATAAAAGGAATTTATAAACGTTGTTTTATAAATTCGCAAACGACTTATTTTGATAAGTAAATTGTTGAAACCTATTAATGGAGTTATATTCACATTTTTGACTGTGAATGATCCTTTGAAATAAAATGAATAGAAGTGATGAAATTAGTTAACGTAGTATATTCACGTTTTTGAATAGTGAATAATATGTTAAAGAAAATGTTTAGAATGTGATATTTTAAACAGAATTAAAACGATCTAACGATGTTTTCAAAATGTGTTGAGATTCGAAACCATAGATTTCAACATTCGTTGTTGAAATAGACGTTTTCGAGAAATAAAAGGAAATAGTGGACTATAACACTGTTGTTATAGTAAATAATTTCCGAAAGGAAATGTTTTGTATAGTATTGGGATTTATATATCTATTTTAATTTCGAATCCCTATACTAGTGATTTTGGGACGTCGTAACGATGTTTTACGCAACATTCGTTTTGGCCCAAATAAATATGTTTAAGAGAATGATTTCCTTAAAGAATGAAATATATACTTAATCTCGATTTAGGTCTATTGAATATTTTCCAAGTGTTGAAAATAGATGGATTTGAGAATCACTTATTTTTAAATAAGTATGGAAATGTTTTCCAATATAAAGTGAATATTTTGAGAATTTATCTTTTTGAAGATAAATTGAAATGAATAATTGAAAACGTATATTCATAGATATTTTGGGAATTATAAATTCACTAAGGAATTTATAAAAGAAAGTGGAATTTGTTTAAAAATAAATATTGATTTATTTTTGACATATTGAAATTATATATCTTGTAAAGATATTTTTGGGAAATAAATAATTTGGAAAATTATTTGGAATCTGGTGATGTTGTGCATATCCATTGATAGTTCAATAACCGACTATCAATATTTACCTTCGAAAGGTATTTGTTGTGATTTGTTTGAATTTGAATGCTACACTTATTTTTAAATTATTGCGCTCGTTATTCGGATTACCCATTCCGAATAGTGATACGACGAAATGGATAGCATTGATGACCGGTGTTGAAGACCGGATATTTGTGAGAGCGATAGGATGACCTATCGATTGTCTCTGCACTGAGTTGCAACGGTATAGAGACTCCCTAAGTGATGGGAAAATCCGATCAGGATTGTGGATATCCGGATTGCAAGGACTTCTTTGTAAGTGCCTTCGGTTTTGTTCGAGCCTGGAACAGACTTGTATGGATTGTATGTCTGACGTTACAAATTGAGATATAAAGCAGATTTCTTTCAAATATATTTCTGTTGGTGGCGGAGAATTTATTCTTTTAGCTTAACACCCTTCTCTGAGACGTACGAGCTCAGAGGTTATGTAGTTGAATGTTATCAGCGATATATTCCCAATTTGGTAATGTGACATGGTGAGTGTTGCTGTAAATGATCATTGTGTTGATTATTTGTGATAGGATCTTTTATTTGATCGTCTATCCTGGTGATCATTTCTATGATCATTTGTTGACCCAAAGCATGGCTTTTGTATAAAGTATGTTTTTGTGGACGTGACTTCGTCGAGCCTCACACCTCGGGAATGGTCAAAACAGGAAAGATGCGGTAAGGTTATGAGGGGTAGTGCCCTTTAGGATATGTGAATTTCCTTCTGGAAAAGGGTGGTATCATGGTATGGAGCCCAGATACTTACTCATGTTGAAACACTTTATGATTGTGTGAATTGATTACGAGCGCTCGGTTGAAAGGTCCCAAAGGACCGGGGGATGGCATGTTCGGTCAGTTGTTACTCAGTTAGGGTTAACCCGGCCTTGTGTTGGCAGAGATCCGGTTTGGTTCTCGGGGATGTCCTTCCAGAGGCATTCTCATGTGGCAATGGGAAGTTCCTTGGCCTGATCATTCGTTGGAAATCCAATTCCCAATACGAAACCTTGTACGGTATTAGTTGTAGAACCTGCCATTTACTTATGGTGGTCACCACTGTTTAGATGGTAGCTATAGCAGGCATAGTTCGATATGTCTATGCTGGCTAAGATTTATATTCTACTTTCGAAATGAAATTTTCCCTACACTATGCACTAGTAATAATATCAAATGTTCTTTTAAATGCGTATCAAGCATCTTTGACTATCATAAGGAGAAATCTCCTCCGATTCTGCGTTTGCATTGTGTGTGTGTGCGGGAGGCCTTATGGTAGTCTCATTTTTAAAAGCATTGCGAATTGACTTAAAAAAATATTCCTCTATTTTGATTTTAAAGATAAATAAACTGTTTTGAATTCTCACACCAGTCACATGACTGACTCGGAGTTTATTGTTTTCCTTCCTAAACTCTGGGTGCCCACCAATTTCCACACGGGCAGTCAAGAGTTAAGGTTTATCAGGATATTCTGGACATTCTGGAGTTGCTGGAGGCAAGATGGATGGCATGACGTAATTACTAGTATATAGTATTTCTTTTTTCCGCTGTTTGATGTTGTTGTTGTTGTAACACTCTGATGTAATGATGATATGATGTGATGTAATGTAATAACTGATATAGTTCTTTGTTTAAAGATTATTCATTTATTATTATATGTTGTTCCGCTGCGATTGTGAGATTCTGTTGTTGTTCTGTTGTTTTCTTTCCGTTCTATTTTCTTTTCTCTCTATTTTCTATCTTTCTCTCTCTTCTTCTCCCTTTTTCTTTTTCTTAAACATTGATAATTCGTATTTCTGTTCACCTTGAGTTAATGTATGGAGATTAGTGTATATTCAAGGAGTACGGATTTGCGGGTCTTTACACTTGTATTCTCTATGTGTATAATTGTTTGAAAAAACACATTTATCTCACTCTAAAATGATGTTTATTTATAAGGACCCTTCTATGGAAGATAAATAAAGAAGGAGTGAGGTAAGACGAACACTTATAGGAGGGGTTGAGTGTTTGGTAATAACCTGAGTGACATACACACATGATGTTAGATTATAATTGAGTGGTCGAGTGATTTGAACGTTTATTGACATGTGATATGTTGTCCTAGTGACATGTTGTGTATAAAGTACCATTTCAAAAAATAATAATAATTGAAACCGACCTTAGTAGGATGGAATTATTTTAATTTTTAAAGTGAATAATATTTGTTTGAGAAATATGTAAAATATACATTTCTGATTTCAAAAATATTTTATTAAAAAGAAAATAAATGGTTGTTTTCGGGGATGGGAGTGATTTGTTAAACTTTTGATTAGAATAAATATTTAATTTGAAAATAAAATATTTTTATGAAGATATTTTCAAGAGGAAAAGTGAACATAATACATAATAAAACAATTTATTTTATTTGAATGTACTTCAGTTAAAATGTTTATATTCAGACAATGTAAGTTAAATTTAGTATGAAAAAATTGTTTGTTTTTAACATCCTTTGAAAAAGGTAATTTTTAGCCTATTAAGACTTAGAGTTCTTTGCAAAAATATTTTTTTGGAAGGTATTTTAGGAGGAATTTTTTTTAAAGGGTGTTTTAAAAGTATATACCGAGTATCTGCTTACTACAATGTTTTGAAAACTATTCTGACAATAATATGGAATTTACAGTGTTATTGTCATAAGTACCTTGATCGATAATATATAGCAAGAACCCTTATTTTAATGAAAATAATAATTTGTTGATACATTTTTTGAAATAAATGTTATATGATTTGGAAAAGGTTTAGTTTAAAAATACTTTACATAAAGGTTGTTTCAAGAAAAGAGATTTCATTTTAAAAGAAGTATTTTCTCAAAAGAAGTATTTGAAAATCATACGATGGAAATAGTTTTATTAGAGAAACTATTTTATTATTGAAAATACATGGAAATATTTGATGATAGTATTTTATTTGAGAAGTATATTTTTAAGTAAAGAATGTGATAAAGTAGTTATTAGAGGTAAATGTTTTATTAAAGGAGTATAATTGATTTCAGAAAAAAAATTGTTTAGAAAACGGTCTTTGGTTGCAAGGATTTTCACTTTTTATCACGATGTTTTGCAAAGAAAGCATTTTTAGTTAGAGAATTTTGGATTAAAAAGCGACCTAATTTGAAAATTATTTTATTAAGAAAGGATATACTATAAAACATCTATTTGTACAATACGTTGAGAAATGTTTTACTGAAGACGAGGATGATTTGGTTTTGAAATAAACTGTTGAAGGAGTAAAATGTTTAATTGAATAACAAATTTTGGAGGTGTTTATTAGTATTTTTTTTAAAAGATGTTTTATTTGGAAATTTTAACTAAGGACTACAAAATTATTTTTTGTAACATTGGGTGTAAGACTATGGGGTGAGATGAGTTTTCCCAACACCCATTATAATGATGTTACCTTTATGACTACTATGCGTGATTTTCCCTAATGAACTATAGGAGCGTCTAGTTATTCACTTCCATGGAGAGAATTGGGATATGGAGAAGGGACTACCCATTTTGAGGTTTGGGATATTTACCTTTTAATTGTGTTTATTCATTTTGGTTGAATTGTTTGCATTGATCAATCACTTGTTGAATTACATATAATCTCTTGTAGTATTGCATTGTTTTTTGTTAAATTATTTGCAATTAAGAAAATTCAGTTGTTTTTTTGCCCACGTCTATTTATTAATTTATACCGTGCTCATTTAAATTAATTTATTGTGCTATGTTGTTTACTATTTGTGCTACTATGATTAATTCTAGTTACTTATTTGTTTAATGTTCACTTATTAATTCATGTGATGATTGTTTGGATTAATCTCTTTTATCTGCATTAGTTGCTGATTACTATCTGTTTACTATAATTAGTTTGTTTATTTTCCTATTGTTTGTTTGCTTGTTGTGTGCGATAATTTTATGATGAAGTAGTGCTCCAATGTTGACTTTTAAATTAGAAGGGTTTACATTGAAGAAAATAGTAAGATGTTAAGGGGCATGTTTGATTTAGTCATCGTGGAATGACATAGTTTCCTATGTTGTGGAAGACTATATATCGGATTTGACTATGAGATATAAAGATGTTCCTCGAAGATGGATAATAGTGATCGGAAAATGTTGAGCGTTAAAGACTTGGTGGGTACATTGAGGGATTAAGGATACGCGGAGGGTTCATTATAGAGTTTTTTTTTAAAATGTGTTTAAAAATCTATTTTTATGATCGTCGGCTTTCAAAAGTATTTTTAAAAAAATATTTCTATTTAAAGAAATTTTATGATTTAATTATATATAAAAAATGATTTTTTAAAATTAATTTTCTAGAAAGATTGTTTTATAAAAATAAGAAAATGATTTTTTTTAAACGAAGGTGGAAGCTTTGATTTGAGATGAAAATATTTTGGTAAATGTTTTGCTTGTAAAATGTGTTGAAATTCTAGCAAGCCCCTCTTTGGCATTTTGGGTGAGTGATCTCTACCATAAAAAATGAGTCGCTATTACAGTGGGTTTTATGAATCATGATAGCATGGTTATTGTGAAAATTGCACTGTTTCGAAATAAATAAAAATGAATTGATTTTGGCGCATATTAAAGTGATCTAATATGAATATTGTTACTTTAACGTAAAATAATAATACTGTAGATTTGAAAGGAAAATTGGTGAAGCTACTATCTCTGATATAAAATACACTGTTTGAAAAGATTTGAAGCAATAAGATCGCAATTAAATATTTTGATGGAAAATACGACATTTTATGGGATTTGAAGAAATAAAATTATAATAAGATATTTCTTAAATATTTTAACATTTAAATTGAATTTAGATGTTAAATATAGCGGGTTATCACTATTATGGAGCTAATATTTAAGCTTTATGGGGGTCTAGGAGCTTGAGAAGATAAAGTTAATGTAAAGCCATCGTTTGTAGAGAAAGGAGAGTGAATAATGATTTATTTATTTTAAACATTGAAATAACGTGAGATGTGAATGATGAGTGAGATAATAAGATTAAGTAAACAATGAATAGGTAAATGATAGTCAATAAAGTGTTATTTAGAAACTTGAAATGGTGAAAAGAGTAAGAATTTCAAAAGTTCAAAATTTGAAAGGTTATACTATTTCAGGCCCGTTTATGTCGACATGTGGCTTTTGGTATGTCGACATACATGCCAAAATTATACCAATTCATTTTACTTTTATTATATTTTCATTTAAGTATTATCTACTTGTATGATTTTATTCTATAACATGTCTACTTTATTGTTTTGATATTCCATTCTTGTTTACTATTTTATTTAAATAGATATTTTAATTGTATTTACTTATTTAAGAAAATGAATTTATTTTTAGCTGAATAAATATTTTATTTAATTTATTAACTTATCATAAAATAATTATATTTATTCTTATACATATATAATTATATTTATTTATTATAAGATCAAATTATATATTAATCTTGGACTTGTATATATTATATGTATATTATTTGTTTAAACTATCATTTTAAAATTTGATTTTATTTATCACTAATTCAAATATGTATATATAAACATGTCTATTCCTAATTATTAATGATAACAAATAGAGTAGAGTTTAGTATTACCAATTTATCAAGAGCTTTGTTCCCTTCTGCCATAAAGCAAAAATCCGCATTCTGTGTATCTGAATGTGTGTTTCTTAAAGTGCTGTTAGAATCATCCTGGTTTGCTATGAATATTCATTTCCCTCTTTTTGATTGAATTAGTGTTAGTACAAACATTTGATTTCTTCTATCTTGGGTTATCCCTTTTCAGATGTCTAGTCTTGTTGCACTTGAAACATTTTATTGCACTTCTAGAGTAGTATCAGTAGCAGTAGTTAGGGTTATTGTTGTCCATTCTTCAAAATTTGTTCCTCCTTCTGTATTTTAGAAATATTTTAAAATTTCTTGCCATGAATGCTATCTGTTCATCCTTATCTTCTGGTCCCTATGGTTGTAGCATGCAAAGCAATTGACTCTTTTTCATTTGCCTAGTTTTTCTTTCTTCCCTACATTAAACTTCATATGACACTAAATTACCATTAGCTCATCTACCTTTATAGTACTTATGTTATTATATTCTTTTATTGTCGATTCATTCACTTGAAAGTAAATTTAGAATCTTATGTAGTTGGTCATCCTTAGCAAAGCATTTTCCTAATGAAATTAACGCATGAAAATGTTAGATACAGGCTAATTGGCTTTCATTTTAACCAACTAAAACTAGTTGGTTAACATAGATATTTTGGTTTGCTTGACCTTATTTGTGCCATCGTGTGTAACTTGCACCGCTCATCAAATATCATATGCATTTTTATAGTAAGAAACTTTATTGAACTCTTTTATTACCTAGAACATAAAATAGTATATTTATGGCCTTTGAATTTTTGAATGCTTGTGCATAATTACTTAGTTTGTGCGATGTTTTATATATCTACACCACTAGATTGTAAGTAAATTTTCATCCTACATGATCAATATGCATAATTGCTGCCAATAAAGATTGAGGATCTAAGAGTAGATTGTTCTTCTATAACCATGTTAAATAGTATATTTGTATTACTAGTTATTCACACTTTTCAGAACTCGGATTATTAAATTTTGAAAATAAATGTTCTGATACCAAATATGGATGATGATGTGAGATACCCAAATGTTTTGCGAAATGGACTAATGTAACACATGAGGGGTGAATATTGTTTTTAAACTAGTTACCAATTTATATTGCAACTATCAAACTTAACAAAACAAAATCAGATTCATATGCAATAATATAATAAATGAATAAAGTAAAAACAACAGAAGTAAAGAGAAGAAGACACCAAGAATTTTTTTATCGATTCTAGTTTCCAAACTAACATCCATTCCTATGTCCCATACAGAATTTGGCAATCACAAACTTGCAATCCATGCATGGAAAGTACGCCTATATAACTTAACTTTGAATTAGGTGGGATGCAGCACCTATCACAACTTTCTATCTGTAGCTATACACTCCTAACCTCTTGCAATTCCACAGGCAGCAAGAACACCTGATCTTCTTGACTTTCCATAGGTGGTCAAAGTCACATATACAATCCTAACTTTCCAAAAATGGCAGGATGCATCATTACAAACAATTAGTACTCTAATACTTAGAAGAAATAGAACCTTTTAATCACAATTTCAAGTAGTCTTTAATACAAGTTCTATCCCATAGAACTTTGGTAGTAATATCTCTTCAATTTTCTTGAGAAATAGGATAGGAATAGAGGGTAAAAAGATATGGAATTCATATATTGGATTTTGATATTTAGTAATTTGCAAATCCATAAAGGAACGGAGAGAAAGAAAGTGGATATGCAAAGTGTAAGTGTATGTAAGTAACATGACTTATTTGTAAAATATAGGAATGTAAATAATAATAGAAATGGGAGAGATTTGATTGAAAACTTTACTCTTCGGAGTATTTAAATAGAAGATTAAGAGAAGTGTCTTTTTGCATAGGGATAAATAGAAGTGTCCGTTTGTTGAAATTCAAAAATTGCCATATCGGCTAGTATGTCGACGTACATTTTTGGATATGTCAACATATCCTTATGAAATATAACAATGTGTTTATGAAAATTGTTCTAACTCTTTTATCTTGTAAATCCAATACTGAACTTTTATAGAAGGATTATGAAGAACAAAATAAATAGTTTTCGAAGAGAAAATTTAAAGAATTGCTACGGGATCATTAACAATTAAATCTAAGACTCGGCATACTTAAAACTGACTGATGTTGTTTTGTACTCTTCCAGCCTTTGTTCCGTGAGTTTCTTGTATTCTACTAGCCTTACCTTTGAACCTCCTTTTATCTTATATTTTTATTCTTGTCTCCTTTTTCTTGATTACTCTTAGTCTTCCTATTTTTGTACTTCAGTTCTTACATTGATTAGCCTTAATGTTCATCCAACATCTTCAATTTATTTTCCTACAATATATCTTAGTAGCATAGTTTTCATAACTCGACCCTGCCACGGTTGAACCGTGAATAACCGCGAGCCCTGGGGATTAAAGGCTGTGAACTCAATGAAACCTCCTTCATGCAAGAACTTTTGTTCTACCTTTGAATTGGCGGTTTAACCCATCATTTGAACCCGGTTGATCCCTCTCATATGTGCAATTTCTTCATTTCAAAATATTTTTTCAAATCTCCGCCCATTTTATATTTGTAGTTAGTGCAACTAGTGTATCAAATTTTGTTTAATTTTTCATATTAGAGTTAATGTGTGGATTATGAATTAATGTCATATATTTTTATTGAAGATGTTGGTTTATTGTGCATTTAGTATTGATACGTTACATCTAAATGTATTAATTTCTAAAAAAGAGTATGTGCGGTTCTTGACGGTTCGACCGGCGAACCTCGAAACCTCAAACCTTGAGTCCTCGTGGTCTGATTCAAGGTCCGGTTATGAAAACATTGCTTGGTAACATTCCTGTATTTCCTATACTATATCATACACAAACTTCGAAAATAGTGAGTACCAATATTTATCTGGCTGTTACCATCAAAACCTACACCTCTGGTTCTAACATAATTATATAATTTTTTTACATATATCTAAAGCTGTTGTCAATCTATTTCATAGTTACGGTGCTTTTTTCTTTTACATACTTTATTATACTATGATATAATTAATTTAAAGTATATTTCTAAGAAAAACCTTAAACAAAATGTTATGTGATTCTAGTTGAAATTAGTTGCAGTCATGAAAAATAATCACAAAATAAAATGACTTTTGTTTAAGATATTCCTTGTCAAGATGATTTCAGAAATGAATTGATACATCAGTTGAAATCAGAGTTGTAACCCTATCCAAAAATTGGGTAATGAATTACTCAAGGCTTCTTAGTGCACTAAGGGGTAACGTACTTGTGGTTATTGGATAACTATGAAAAGTCTCATCTAAGAGTTTCCTATTGGTTGATAACAATCAAGCCAAATAGGAAATCTCAGTGTAATGATGTTATATATATACATAGATATATGCATATATATATATACATACATACAATTATTTTAGCTTAATCTTTTCTTACGTATGTGTGCATGTGTGTGTATGTGTTTGTATTTAAACGTTTGTATTTACATTGTTATGGCATGTGTTTTAGAAAAAAAATTCTTAATTTCATATTTTTAACACCTTGAATTGAGGAAATAATACATGTACATATAAATAGCATATATATATATATATGGTAGCAATATCTACACATGTATATATTGACCATATCATTGTTTATTTCTTTTGTCATTTTAAAGATATTGTTGCAATATTCCATCCTCTATAAATTAATTAAATGTAGTATCAATTATGTGTTTGTTATCATTCTTAAACCACAAATAGTTAGCATACTATATGTTCCATACATTTATCACACCTTTAAGATATGAATATATTTGATACATTTACGTCATTTAAAATTTCACACTTAATCAACATAGATTCAATTAATATGAATGAGGCAATATTGAAAAAATACGGTTTTATTAAAAAATAAGAAGATTAGATCTAGTGAATCTTAATAGACTTCATGGCCCACTATGATCCAAATAGGGAAAGTTTTTGAAAGCTATGAATTTTACTCACTGAAGATAGACTTCATGTTTTTAATATTTGAGATTAGCATGTAATGGTATTTTGATGGCGCTTGTCACTAATTTGATATGTTAAAGATTGTGGGGGTGTTACCTAGTGCTTCTAATTAAGGCATATGATGTACTTCTGCTCATTGAACCCAAGATGTTGGGTTATGTTTTCATCATTGGAAATTTCTTTTCTATTACCTTTAAAGAAATTATTTTGATGCTTTTATCGTTAAGTTACAAGCATGTTTCATAGTAAATAGATATGAAATTTTTTGGCTAGATCTTAAAATTTCTTTGGTAAGCACCATAACAATTAGCATTTTACTTGTGGACTTATGCCATAGGCCAACATACCTAGATTATTTACTATAACAATAAGCTTTATGGCAGTGTCGTTTGGTACTCTTTGTGCACATATACAAGTGGCACACACATTAGTTGTACATGATTTCCTATTAGAGAATTCCCTAATTATTTTTCTTCTTTGCTACTAGAAATCAATGCTTTAAATAAAGAAACCAAAGTACAATTAGTATATATGTTTGTTTCCATAAGGTTATTGGATATCTCTCGCCTATAAGAGTGGGTATTCAACTACCAGTTGACTTATGATCCTTACTTCAACCATTCCAACTAGCATACATGTATACTTGTGCTACTCTATATTATTCAATATACAAAATATCACAACCAATAAATTTTCTTTAATTACTTCACATCTTTTGTACAAATTTCTAATGATTATTACTTATATTCCTAACATGTCGACTCATCTTGCCAATAGTGCACGTAACATCTATTTTGATGCAAGTCATAACATATGTCAAACTAATAATAAATTTAGAATATAATAACTACTATGTCAATTAACTAGTACTACTATATTACTATATTTTTTTGGACTGAATGTGATGTGTATTTTATTGTACTCAAACTAACCGAAACTTTTTAATGTCTTCTTAATACAACAAAGTGGGGTAATGTAAATCTTTACACATTTTTTCGATTCTTATTCCTAGAGTCACTTCAGCCACTCCCATGCCTTTCGTACAAAAACATAAAGATAGAAACTAGTTTATTTCTTCCATACTCAATGTGTTAATCTTAAATATTAGGCATTTTATCAATGCAAAGTCACACGATCACACCCTTAGTGGAATAAGACTTGCTAATGCTATAGACACATCTAGGCCATTTATATTTATAAAAGAATTTGTTACAATGGTTAATCAAAAATTATAAATAGACGAAAATGTCATAGACATGCTAACAGCTGAGACTTGAGCAATGGAGGCATAAGTGTCCAAATAATTTAATGATTTTATGTTACTAATTCTTCACAGATATAATTGACATCCCACGATAACAGACACCCTTGTAACAAGTACTCATGGGTCAATAATAGGAAGAGCTTGATATTCGACCTCACACCAATAGGTCTATCACAATCTGAATTTTCGATGCTCGAAAATCGACATAAATATGTCCAATGTATTACATGTAGAGAAATCGAATGCCGAAAAAACCGATAGTTAGGGAAAAGAAAAGAAACATCAATATAGAATCTTATATGAACAACGAAACAATATAATAGATAATAACATGTCTTTATACAAAAGAACTCCAACGTTTGTTTATACATTACATCATCAGAGTACAACAAACCAATAACTCAATATTGGATAGTTATAATAACTTGTCCTCACTAGTGCTGACAATACAGCCTACACTACACAATGGAATATAATCAGGTACGTGTAATACGTCTTCATCATCCAGCTCATCTCTTGAGCTCCGTAGCATCCTATCCTGAATCTATAATACTTAGTCTGACCTGAGCAATATAATAAAATAACACCCGAGTTAGTCTAGAAAATAAGCATGAGAAAACACACTCAATTTGAATTATTACCATTATCAAAATCCTTTGAAAAACAAAGGTATCTCGTATGACCACGTCACAATAAACAGATAGGTTTTTCCCCTACGATAAACAAAACATTATTATCAAAATCATCTGATATTATAATAGTGTCTAAACAAATTAAATAGAAAATAGCTGAAATGCTTGCATCTCACATTTTAGCATAGTTGGGCCCAATCAAAACCGTAGCGCTTATTGGAGAATGGATTCCATACAATCACTAGGCATTGGGTACCACCTATCATGGTACACGTCTAGAAAAATGTACCGAGGACCTCGCCGGGATCCCCTACAACACAAGACCGGTTCTAATCCCTTACATGGACAGTAACAAATAAGTTATCATCCTGGGTGTACACACTCTTATCGAGAGCTCTTTTTCATGCACCACAATATCCATAATTAATAATATATCCAAAGGTATCTAGAAAGGTGATAACATACCCTAATTGGTATGACCCACTTAGCCTTGCTGCATCTCCCCTAATTTTAATTCATTTTGGTTAATGAGGCTTGAGGCTATGATTACCTTTTTAAGGAATTTTCACTTAAAATTCTCATTGTCCTCCAATGAGGATATAATGATAGCATTCATCCATACGAGTCTGTTCTAGGTCTGAACGAAACTGAATCACCATCTTCACCATCTTTACGTTATTCATTCGTAACGCTCAGATCGGATCGAAGTGGTTTTCAAATAATTAAATCTGATCACGGTCTCATCGAAACGATAAACGAAATTGGCCAATACTTGATGGTTGGTTATTTAACTATCAATATAACATCCATAAGCAGTCACTAGGCATATATTATAATTTTCCAAAATTTGTTTTGAAAATATCTTTATAAGATATATATTCAAATCTCTTCCAAATTTTCAATATTTGAAACAACTCAAATACTTATATCCATATCAGCATATTTCAAACCATATCTTATTTCAACACTTATAAAAAATATATTAAAAAAAAGTATTTTTCTAATCCCTTACTTCCCAACGCTTAGGAAAGTTCCATTTATTTCTCTTTACTCAAAACCGTTCACAATTTATATTGTAAATTCCTCAACTCGATTATAACGCATTCTATAAGTTCTAGGGTTCCTTAATTAAATCTCTTTCTTCAAAAATATATATTGACCTCATCGAAATAAGTATATTCACAAACCATTGTCTTCAAAAATATTTGAAAACCCTTTTTAAAATAAATATGGAAAGCACTACATGGTATCAACCATTGGTTCACAGCTCAATGATTACGTCTCAATCCCAGAGAAATCCAAACTTACTTGTAGACAATCTCTACCTCTGATTTCACCATGAAAGTATACCATTACTTTCCGAAAACTTTATTTAATAACTAAATCTACTTTTATACAATTACATAATTACATAACTTTGGAACAATAATAAATTTTGATTTATTAATAAAATTCTTATCAATTTACAAGACTTGTTGTAAAAATCATAATTCATTTTTACAATTTAAAAATATTTAAATAGCTAACTTTCCGTAATATTTTTATGCCAAAACATTTTTAAATTATCTAGTGTAATAATTTAAAATCCTTTTTTTAAAACAACCCAAATTCTTAAGATAAAAATATTTTTTCAATTCCAATTTAATAAATCTAATATTTATAAATCTCTCTCGATTTATCACCAATCGATTTTTGTCCCCAATTTCATAAATTTCTTTTCACATTTCCAAAAGTAAAATCTATCATTTTTTTCAAACCAATTTACTCTTCTCATTATAAATTCTTATTATGAATTTTTGTCTTCAATTTACCAACCGATAATAATTTCACTTTATTTATAAACATCGTTTATAAATCCCATAGTCTCATTTTCCATTTACAACAGTTTTCACATAACTTAAATCCATTATAAATCGATTTCTAAGTTAAATTCCCTTTATAAATCAATTTATTTAATAACCCAAACCATATTCCAAAACAAATCAAATATCGATTCTACTTCATTGCATAATTTAGAAATTTTATTTAAGATCCAGTATAACCAATTTTATTTATTTCCAAATTTACTTCTAATTCCCCAATCTTTTTAAAATCTTGATTTAAAAACCTTTTATATTTTAAAACAATTATCACTTTGGAATGATTATTTGAAATCTTATTTTTTTTTTCAAAATCTCTATTTGAAATTTCACGGAATAGTCAACTACAGATTTAAACCACTTATTTTACCCAATCAATTTATTTTAACTAATCCAAACTCTATATAAATGTTTTACCTCCAAATTCTCTTTTCAACTTCAAAACATATATTATTGGTATTTTTTTTAAATACCAAAATCCAGGCCAGTACTACCAAAGCATCCAATAAATTCAATCACAGAATAATCTATCATAGATTTCTCAAACATATCATGTATCACTATATATGAAATTAAATTCAACATTTTTGAGGAGCCAATTGTATCTCTCCAACCTATTTTCCTTCATCCACAGATGTTAATTCAACATAAAAATACCAATCCCGTTTTGAGGTGGTATATCGCGCTATATAGGGTCATCCGCTATTATGCGATGTGCATGTTATCTCATCCACTATAATAGGTGGAAATATCTTTCCAACTACTAATGTATACTACTATATATATAGTATAACACCCAACTGATAATAATAATTAAAAAATCATCCAATTAACCAATTATTTAATTTTCAACATTTTAAATTAAACTAGCAAGCCAAAAATGAGTGATATTTACTCTTATTTAATTTTCAGTTGTCGCAGAGACGTTACGTTTGGAACTAAAACCGGACAATGCCCGATTTTAACTTAAAATTTGACCTATCTCCAAATCTATCCAAACCAGTTTCATTTCAAAGCTCTCGTCACCACGATCACAGCACAAAAGGTTTCATCAAATTTTGACCTCGTAAGTACGTGTTAAATTTTTTTATGTTCGTCGATAATATTATTAAATTAAAAACTAACTTAAATTTTATTTTAACAAAAACCCATACCCAATCTAACACAGACCCGACCCAACTATCGTTCTTTCTTTCCCTTCCTCCTCTTTTCTTCGTGCATGAACTATGACCATGCAGCTTTTGTGCACGCACGTCCTAGTCCAAGAATTTCACCATGCTTTTCCCAATCGACTTCACCCTCAGCTTTCTCTCGCCTTCCTCTACCTCTCGGACCATTCGTCTTGACGCTCACACACTCCCCTTGATTCGCGACCTAGAGGTTCTCCATGTGTTACAGTGCAAAGTCACACCTCTCCTTGCCGCGTCGCATTCCACGAGGATTTGGCCACCGCTGCTAATCGACGAGACAAATACGATTTCTGCCTCCAAAATCCACATCAACCTTTAAATCAAAATAAATCTCTAACCTTAGCCATTCTTGCTCATGCCTCTCACTGTTGACTGTCCCCAAACTTGACCGCACCCTCCAAGATTTATGTCAGATCGAAGCTCATTGAGAAACAAGAATTACAAACTGGTTTGGTGATTTTTAGAAAAGTAGAATTTTAGTTAGGAATTTTTGATGTGTTGCTTTATTTCTTTCTTTTTTTCTTGGCTCGACCGGACATTTAAAAAAGGAGGAAAAAATGCCTTACGTGTTGGGGAATGGCTATAGTGGCTTGAAGTGAGATAAAGGAGATGATATGAAAATATGGTCAAGTCAATAGAATATATATACATATATATATATATATATATATATATATAATTTAAATTTTCAAACCTTCTCGATAACGTAACTAAAAATACGTACCACTATCGAGGCATGCCGCTAGGCATTATAATGTTATACTACTATTTCTAACGCAGTGGAAGCAGTTTCGAGTCCTAATTCGATCGTATGGAGAAGATATTTTTTTTGAACCTAATTATTATATTGGATTTTCGATATTTAATTCAGCACGTTTCTATATCGTACGACCAAACGATAACTCTATTCGCTATGAAATTTGAAACACGATAATAATACACTATTACGGATACAATGGAACTGGTTTTGTCGAATTCCGAGACCGTGCCTCAGAAGGCTATTTTTAGTCGTCAATTTATACAAGTTATTTTTAAAATTGAGTAAATCACCTATAAATCCAATTTAAAATTTTATTTACCTTCATTTTTTGAAAACTGAAATTTAATAAGCTTTGAAATTATTTTTATCCATCTTAAATCTTAAAATTCCATTATTTAACCAATCTCCCGTATTAAATTTAACGATCATTTTATCCAGTTATCATTATATTTGAAATTCAGATTATAAAATCTACAAAATTAATTTTTAAATAGTTAAAAACAATTAAATATTCAAAATTCTTGGTCATTACATTCCTTTCCCTATAAAAGAATTTCATCCCCGAAATTGCCAAGGTAAGAAATATGGTCCAAAACCCATTAGCTTTTCCCAAATCCAATCAGTTGAAACAACTTCCCAAAACAAATTTACTGAAAACACGTTGTCTTTTCTTACTAATTTCCAAATTCATCTATAGATTCAAAATAATTTTATTTAATAATCCATTTCAAGTTATAATCCAAAACCAAATTTTAGTTATTAAAAATTTCTTTAAAATTTTCTAACTCCTTAAATTTCCAAAAAAAATCGCCAGCGTCTCCTTTACACGGCTAGATCCAAACAACTACAAATTGCCACTACAGGCCCAAAACATCAAAAGTAAACAAAATTCAAGTGGCCCAATCATAAAATCATCATTTTCAAGCAATAATTTAAACATGTACCTTTTTGTTGGGCAATCCAAATTTTCTTATGATATCGAAGACATCAATTTAGTTCTTGCTTTTATATACCTACATCTTACTTACCAATAATATCCAATCATTTAATCCATAAACATTTTATTCAGCATTTTCAATTTCCAATATTTATTTCACCAAAACCCGTACGATGTACATATATCATCCTTACGCAATATCAAATATGATCGCTCACTCGACCACACAATTTCATTTCCGAACTAGTATCATTCACACGACTCTCTAGTGCGGACACAGATTTAGTTTCTTGAACAGAAACCGTCATACTCCTTGCATAGCCATATACTATGATAGAGAATTCTAAAATCTATAAAAAAATCCATATCCAGCATTCGCCGTTGAGAATCGAGTGAAAAATCCTAATTCGGATCGATATAAGTTATATCGAAATTCTATGCTCGAATGTGGATCAGACCGTCATGCGAATAAAATAATGTATGTACAACTTAATTATTTATTTCATTTGTTTCTTATCTTTACCAAATTCCTTTTATTGATATTCATTTCATATACACTCACTTATTTACAATCACTATCACATTGCTTACTCACATTCCCTTAGTATATCCGTTCAACACTAATTATCTCTTAAGAATGATTCCATCAAATTTTCTTAAGTCCATTACAAACATTTTATACAAATGTTCTTAGATTTATTTCCACTTCACCACTTAAGTTTATATCCATTTCCATTCAAATTCAATTTCGATTCCATTTAACTTACTACTTAAATTAATTAGTTCATCCACTAATTTATTTTTAATCATAATAAATTCAATTTTCAATAATTACTCCATCTAGCCTAATTTAGGCTAAATTTTAAGGGTTCACTCTTATTTAACTTACGTCAAGTTAAATTCGATCCCAAAACAAAATTTCAAATTTTTATAAGTTATCAAACTTACTCATATTCCATAAAACATTTTAAACCAAAACCCCAGAGTAAAAACATTTTGTTCTAAGTATTTCAAAACTCATTTTTTGAAATCAAATATACCCAAAATCCCTTGGTATATAAAATTATTTCTTTGAATTTCAAAATCAAATCAATTTTTCCAAGACAAAACCTTTAATGGTAACCATCCCTTCCTTGGAAACTCGAAAATGAACACCGGTAATGCTGCAGTCATCGCCGAAATTATTTTCCAACGAACGAAGTGAGTTTGGTGCTTTTATTCCTTTAAAATCATTTTAAAAATATTTCAATTCAAAAATATTCTCCAAATAATATCACTATTATTTTCCAAGACTTTGAAAAACACTTCAAAACAAACGGGAATTAATTTCCCCAATTCCCAGCCTTTAAATCCTTTTAACAATCATATTTAAATATACCTCTCGAATTTCATTCCATTTCAAATTATAAATCACATTTACATAATTCCATTTCATTGTACGAAATTATTTCTTAACTGTTGACTATAATATCAACTTTTATTCAATCACCACAACAACAAATGATAATAGTTTTATATTATCATTTTCTAACAACCAAGCACACCATATATAAATATAGCAATTTCTGAAAAATTATTTCTTTCAGCTATAAATATAATCTGGGTAAAATTATTTTATTTACCCCATTTCAAAACAATACCATGTCGAGTCGCTCTATTCAAGTGTTTAGAGATCCCAATCAATAACGTTAATTATTTGTATCGAACAGAATCCATAAACCACACAACAAATCAACCAACACAATATAAAACATTTTATATTCATTAACAATACACACTTATATCTATTAATACACTCAAACTCATTATAGGGTACTTCTGACCCTATCCCTAATGAGTTTCTTCATCAAAGCCTCACGTAACTTTTAGCTCTGATGCCAAACGCAGCGACTTGGATGTTCGATGCTCGAAAATCGACATAAATATGTCCACCGTATTATATGCCGAGTAATCGAATGTCGAAAAACCGATAGATAGGGAAAAGAAAAGAAGAGGTAGAAGATAAGAAACATCAACGAAACTTACATCCACAGCTGAACAATATAATAGATAATAACATGTCTTTATACAAAAGAACTCCAACCGTTATTTATACATCACATCATCAGAGTACAACAAATCGATAACTCAATACTGGACAGTTACAATAACTTGTCCTCACTAGTGCTGACTATACAGCCTATAATACACAACGGAATATAATCAAATACATGTAATACGTCTTCGTTATCCTGCTCGTCTCTTGAGCTCCATAGCATCATAACCTGAATCTGTAATACACGGTCTAACCTGAGCATTATAATAAAATAACACCCGAGTCGGTCTGGAAAACCAGCATGAGAAAAGACACTCAATTTAAATTATTCCCATTATCAAAATCCTTCGAAAAACAAAGGTATCTCGTAAAACCACGTCACACATAAACACGACTGGTTTTTCCCTTACGATAACCAAAACATTTTTATCAAAATCGTCTGATATTATAATAGTGTCTAAACAAAGTAAAAAAAATAGCTGAAATGCTTACACCTCACGTTTCAACATTGTTAGGCACAATCAAAACCATATGATGCTTATTAGAGAGTGGATTGCATACAATGACCAGGCACTGGGGTACCACCTATCATGGTACACGTCTAGAAAAATGTACCAAGAACCTCGCCGGGATCCCCTACAACATAAGACCGGTTCTATCCCTGACTTGGATAGTACTATATATTTTATCACCATGGGTGTTCCCACCCTTATTGAGAGCTCTTTTTTATGCATCACTGCATCCATAATTAATAATATATCCGAGGGTATATAGAAAGGTGATAGCATATCGTAATTGTGTATGACCCACTTAGCCTTGCTGCATCTCCCCTAATTTTTAGTCATTCCGGTTGATGAGGCTTGAGGCTACAATTACCTTTTTAAGGAATTTTCATTTCGAATGCTCATTAACCTCCAATGATAATATACTGATAACATTCATCCATATAAGTCCGTTCTAGGTCTTAACGAAACCGAATCACTGACTTCACTATCTTTACAATATCTATTCGTAATGCTCAAAATGGATTGAAGTGGTTTTCGAGTAATTAAATCCGATCCCGGTCTCTTCGAGATGATTAACGAAATTGACCAATACTTGATAGTTGGCTATTTAACTATCAATATAACATCCATAAGCAGTCACTAGGCCCATATTATAATTTTCCAAAATTTATTTTCAGAATATCTTCATAAGATATATATTCAAATCTCTTCCAAATTTTCAATATTTGAGACAACTCAAATACTTATATCTATATCAGAATATTTCAAACCATCTCTTATTTCAACATTTAGAAAAATATGTTTAAAAAAAATTATTTTTTTAATCCCTCACTTCCCAACACTTAGGAACGTTACATTTATTTCTCTTTACTCAAAACCCTTCACAATTTATATTGTAAATTCCTTAACTCGATTATAACGAATTCTATAAGTTCCAGGGTTCCTTAATTAAATCTCTTTATTCAAAAGTTTATACTTATCTCACCGAAATAAGTATATTCACAAACCATTTCCTTCAAAAAAAATTGACAAACCTTTTTAAAATAAATATGGAAAGCACTACGTGGTGTCAACCATGGGTTCACAACTCAACGATTACGTCTCTATTCCAGAGAAATCCAAACTTAACCGCAGGCAATCTCTGCCTCTGATTTCACCATGAAAGTATACCATTACTTTTCGAAAATTTTATTTAATAATTAAATATACTTTCGAACAATTAGATAATTACATAACTTTGGAACAATAATAATTCTGATTTAATAATAAAATTCTAATCGATTTACAAGACTTGTTTATAAAATTCATAATTCATTTTGACAATTTAAAAATATTTAAATAGCTAACTTTCCAAAATATTTTTACGCCAAAATATTTTTAAATTACCTAGTTGAATAATTTAAAATCCTCTTTTTAAAATAACCCAACTTCTCGATAAAATTATAATTTTCAATTCCAATTTAACCAATCTAATATTTATAAATCTCTCTCGATTTATCACGAATCGATTTTCATCCCCAATTTTATAAATTTCTTTTTGTATTTCTAAAATTAAAATCTATCATTTCTTTTCAAACTGATTTACTTATCTCATTATAAATTCTTACCGTGAATTTAGATCTTAAATTTTCCAACTGATAATCACACTTTATTTACAAACATTGTTTATAAATCCCATAGTCTCATTTCCCGCTTAAAATAGTTTTCACATTACTTAAAACCATTATAAATCGATTTCAAAATTAAATTCCCTTCATAAATCAATTTCTCTAATAACCTAAACCATATTCCGAAACAAACCAAATCTCGATTCTACTTCCTTTTCGAAATTTAGAAATCTTATTTAAGATTCAGTATAACCAATTTTGTTTATTTCCAAATTCACTTCTATTTTCTCAATCTATTTAAAATCTTGATTTAAAAACCTTTTATATTTTAAAACAAGTATCACTTAGGAATTATTATTTAAAATCCTATACATATATATATATTCAAAAATCTCTATTTGAAATATCATGGAATATCAACTACAGATTTAAACCATTTATTTTACCCAATCAATTTATTTTAACTAATCCAAACTCTACATAAATATTTTACTTCCAAAATCTATTTTCAATTTCATTTCAAATTCAAAACGTATATTATTATTATTATTTAAAATACCAAAATCTAGGCCAGTACTACTATAGCATCCAATAAATTCAATCACATAATAGTCTGTTATAGATTTCTTAAACATATCATATATCATTACTGTAACGACCCACTATTTTGTACCATTCGAATTCGACAATAATAGAACATGTCGAGCTGGAATAGTTCAAAATAATAGATTGTAGAATAAATTTGGCAAAACTCGGAATATACAGTAAATAAATCGCAGAATCACATACACAGATATCAGAATCTCGCAGCGGAAATTAAAAATTTAGTGGTTCATGAAGCCACTGATACATCTTTACAAAACAGAACTTACATTGTCTATAATCCTCAATACAAATTTTAACATACACAGATAGAGAGTCTTCAAAGTCTTGAATTCCAGAAAGGATAAAGGCTGAAACAACTTCCAATAGCACGAATGATCTATTGAGTGTCCTAGCTACGGAGAAGAAACTGAAGCTGCAACTCAGGCTGACCCGAGCATACAATAAAACAAAACACTCGAGTCAGGACATACATACTTATATAATGTAAGCTAAATCAAGTGTACTGTAATATAGAGCAAGTAACTTAAAGGATGCTTGGGACCGCCCATCCTCTAAGGATCCGTCAAACTATTTACTATGTAATATATTGCGCTATTATAATAGTGTCTATTTATAAAATAAACATACTTTTTTCTTAGCATTAAGGGGTTACCCATATAGCCCTTAACACGTAATAGTCCCAGTAGTCCATCCAATATCATAGCTCCTCCTACTCGGGAAGCAACTAGAGGATACCACACGGGCTACGGGAGAAAACCAAACTCGTACAAGGCTCGATATGGTAGGTGACACGGCACAACTAGGCAATGCCAGGGTAGATATACCAATTGCTATCCGGACCGGTGGTAACGCGAAGCCGCAGCAACCGCCCACCTCGAACAACACTCCCAAATCAAAGGGTGCACCCAAACAATCACATAAGCAATAGAATGGTATACGAAGAAGTGCGTTCGATCAGAGGAGCTACCTCATTAATCCGAGAATCGCTCCTGTTTTAGCCACCTTATGCCAACTCACGGGAGTCGGGTCCACGTATATACCTTTCAAGAAACCGTCACCACCAACCTACTTCATTCTGGAATCTCCACCGCGTACACGGTTAGTCAAAGTGGTTTTCGGTATCGACAGAGAGTATGTCCATATCCGATCCCGGTCTCTTTGCCAACCCTTCGTTATTATAACCCGTGGTTATTTAAAAACAGTTTATACTTTAAATCAGAATAAACATTTCCATTTCAAAACTATAGATACGATATCATTTTAAAACCCAAAACAATAGGATATCGTTATATTCAAATATAATTCTTTCCAAAACCATACTGTTTATAATATCTGGAGACCAAATATTTGAATTATATCTTCAAAGGATAATGTTTTGGAAACTTTACTTAAATCCATAACTCCCAAACACAATGGTTTGGACATTCAACGGTATATATATAAATGGGTTAACTTTATGGTTACTTTGTAAAGAAGATAATTTACATAGCTTCACAAATATATTTCTTTATTTAAAGTTTAACCAAAATTTAAATATCCCTTTATGTTCCCAAAACCATTTCAATTTTTATATATATCCAATTGGAGTATTTACTATTCAAAACTTAGTTTGGGTTTTATTCTTTCACAAATCAATGTTTTATATTTTTAGTCTTGAATATTCCCATAATTTCCATAAATAAAACTCCAAATTTTAACCATTAAATTTTTCCCAAAATTTACTTAATACCAGAATATTTATCTTTAATTTATTTAGGAAAATACAGTTATAAATATTATGTCTTAAGTTTTTCCAAAACTTAAGGTAAAATAAAATTTATCAAATTCCATAAATTTTAGAGCAATCAAATTCTAGATTCCATAGCACTTAGGAAATGCTACCTAAAGTTATGGGTAAAACTAGTCAAATTTCAAAAGACAGCATTTAAATGCTGTAATAGATTGTTTAACTTGATAAATATTTCCAAATATAACTTATTTATCTATTTATTTATTAATTGAAATCTTATTCTTTCAAAATTCAGGATTTCCAACATAAGTTATATTCCAAAGTTTTACTCAAATATTTATTTATTTATTACATTTAATATTTGTTCAAAAATCAAATAAAAGCTTTTTAAAAATATTAACCCAAATATTTAACTTCCAAAATAATTTTTTTTAATATTTCAGAAAATATTATAAGAACCACGGGCCTGTATATAGTTTTCTAGCCTAGGTCAAGTGATACGGATTTATATCATTTCAACCCGTAATTTATAAAACCCCGGGTTCTATCATTTCAAACCCGCAATCCCAAGTAAATTTACAGCAGTTAACAAACATGTGAACAGTAATAATTATTTAGGCCTATCATTTCAGCCTATAACAATATATATATATATAACAGGGAACTTGCAGTGGGGATTTAAGCAGTAAATAAACAATAATATAATATAACTGCAGAATATAATACAACAGATAATAACTGATGAGGTGTCAATTTAATTGGGGTCCGTCATTCTATATTACACTACAGACAGATAATAGTGAAATACAATTTTACACATACACTTGCAATAATTTACTAAAATATAAATACGTATGTCTGGTGAGAAATACTCACCTGAAAGCTGCAGAAAATTTGAATTTCAAAACGACAATTTCACCGGAAAAAGAACGACAGAGAGTAACGATCAAAATTCTTCGGATGTCGCCTAGATTCAAATCTATAACAGGATTCAAAATATTGAATACGCGACTTTAGAATTTACGGTCAAGGAAAAATTAAAATAGGAAGAGAATTGGTTTGATTTGCTCGACCACTCCACCGTGTAAATAGACCAAAATATACCCCAAACGTGAACCGTGCTAACACAAAAATTACGACAAAATTTCCTAAAACAAAAACGGCAAAATGTTGAATACGCATACACGTGCACACTTCTTTTGCTTTATGGCCGTGATATATACATTTTACACGTGCACACTTGCATTCCTATGTATTATGAAAATGTTGTTGCTTAAATTTTCCTCAAACTTAGAGTCACTTTTTCAAATCCAGCTACTATCTTACATTTTAAACTTAATTTGCATCATTGCTTTATGACTTCATCCATCTTCAATCTAAACTTTCCAGGCTTAAAAACTGTACAGACACACCTCATCCTATCTTCAACTATTACTAGCATCCCCAAACTCCAGCCTTTTACTAAACACTCAGGTTAGATGAATTCACTCACAAGGCTTGGTCATCATATCCAAAGCAAGTTTTTACTGATCCATTCGTGCACCGTGTGATACACAGATATGCACAGCCTATGAATTTTATAAATGCAGACTACCACTCAACTACGTTTTCTTAATTCACTCATATATGCCTCTATGCTCTTTTCTTCTTCTATCCTCTTTTGCAATGACTTACCCAAACTAGAACCCAAACCTGGTCTAAGTTTACAAATACAGTTTGTCTGAAAGGAGAAAAATGAGCAAATTCCTTATTATACCCCTAGTCGAACCCATGATTTTGAAATCAAAAGAAAACTCAGGTTAATGAGATGTTTGATAGAACTTGGTTTTACATATGTAAAATTTTTTTCAAAGTAACCTCTCAGTTCTATAAAGTTAGTACCTCTGACTTAATTATGTATACTAAAAAAAAGAAAAAAGAAAACTCTATAAACCCAGATCCATATGTTGTTCAAGGCATATGATAAGATTCTTAGAGAAAACAAAGTGGATAAATGGTAGTGTGGCCGAGCAAGGCAGAGATAAAACAAAATTTTCGAGGAAGAGGAAATATCTGAACAAAGAAAAGAAAATGACATAGACCATTTACCTGATAAGAGTTCGAGCCCGAGAAGAACAGACAAGAGAGAATGAAACTAAAGAAGATAAAGCAAAGTATATATAGATGGATTTTGCGAAATAGTCAGATATGAAACGTACGAGTATTAATGTAAGCGTTGATCTCTCCTACCACTCCTCTGTTAGAACGTTATGAGCGTGATTTACTGACCAGTTTGCAAAAGGATAAATCTTTGAAATATACAGGGGAAGCCAAGAGTTTCACAACGTATAAAGCTTGATGATAATTTAATGCCAGATTAATTTCCTGCGTGATTTGAGCTCATACCAGAGAACTGGTATCTTGGCAGGTATACATTGTTATAACTTCAAATTTATGTGATGTGTGATTAAATGATAAAACGGCAAGGCACATAAATTTGAACTGATGCGCATTTGAAGGGTGCTTGATTTATATTTTTTTTTCTTTCCAGATGATATGTGTGATTTTAAACTGCTCATTATGAATATATTTTGATTTCACAATATGTTCCAATTAAACAGTTGCATGGTTAAAGCAAACATGCTTTGAAGTAGTTGCAGAGATTTATGGGGAAAATGGCAAGAATAGAAACGGAGCATTGCTTTGAAATCTGAACGTTTTGCATATATGCGTGATTTCTCCTTTCAGTTTCAAAGAAATAAAGGTTTCAATATTAAGAGGAAGAGAAATCAAATCTGCTGCCAGTTATACACAATTGATTGAATGCATCAGTTTCTTATGTTAATTGTTTACTCACGTGATTAAAGCAATGGGATAAATATATAGGGCTTTGAATATAACTGACGAGCTAAATCAGAGGAGATAAATCAATAGTTATCAATTATACAAGATGTCAGGGAATACGTTCACATTTCAAGCATTGATTTGGTAAATATTTGCTTTAAATCTTCGTATGAATTAAAGGAGAGATAAATGGGAATGAAAACATCAGTTTCTATATGATAAATGCTTATACGTGATTTAGTTTATACATTGATTTATAGGCAAACAAACGGCAAATAGTGATACAATGCAATATTCCCTTGGTCTTAAGAAACGGCAGAGGTGCTGATACAACTAGTGATTCAAGCAAATACATATAGATTTGTTTTAACTGTAGGTTGCGTGATTCATTTCCAGTTTTAATGCATGCGTGATATATCTTCCAAATATAAATGTTTGCACGTTATAAGAATTTTTTTCAAAAGCATGCGTGCCTTATAAATTTCCAGATTTGATGAATATGGACTGTGTAATTTCCTTCCAGGATACTTTGCTTGAATTATATGTGTGATTAGGAACGGAAAATTTTATTTATTTATTTATTTATTTATTGCACAATAAAGGTGAAATAGAGAGATATACATGGGAATTGAGAAGTTGAAAAGATAGGCAAGGTTAAGTATGAATGCGTGATTTAAAACTGCCAATTGAAATCTAGATTTAATGCATGCGATAACTGCAATTTTTATGAGAAGCTTTGATTTCAAAATCTTATACTATTTAATGTAGGCGTGATTTTAGATTGATGATTTGCAGATAAAAGGATTTGTTTGAGGCGGAATCAAATGGACAAATGGGGAGAAAAGGGCAAGCAGCTTAAATGGTTTAAAGTATCAGTTTTATATATATAAATATGTAAATATGAATACGTGTGTGATGATTCATTTATATTTACATAAATTTTGATTTGTATTAAATATGTTTACAAATGTATTTGGACGTTCGCAGATACCATACTAGATCATAGGCAAAAACACAGGGAAAAAGAGGAAGCTGTAGAGATTTAAAACTTTCAGTTACAAAAGTTATAAATATGTTTACGTGATATAAGATTTAGTCAGTTACACAACATATAAAGTTTGAAAATATGTAAATATGCATGCGTGATTTCAGCATGCTTTGATTCTCCTATGTTTGATTTAATAAACAAACTGGCCAGACTTAATGCAAAACTTTTTAAAAAGAAACGTACAAAATGAAAAGTTGCGTGATATAAGCCTGGATATAAAGTTTGTACGTAACTTTATGTTCTTTTTTTTTTTTTTTAGTTCAGTTTGCAAAAATTATAAGTTTTTGAATTTACTGGAAGGCCGAGAGATTTGCTTCAGCTTTCTCTTTGAATAAATGCTTAAACGTGATTGAAGAAATAAACAAGGGAAGTTATCAATGCATGATTTTATTTCTGAGAAAAGGAAAGGCAAACTCATATTCAATTCAGTTTTGATTTACAAAAGGTTTAATTAAGGCATACGTTGATATGGGGAGAAATAAAGGTAAGTATACATCAGAGGATGAACGAAAGAGTTGATATGTATCGTATCAATTTAGGCATGTACAAATTTCTCCTTGGATTTTTGTCTCACACGTTACTTCCATGTTAAGTTTTTACTTCATTTTATTTATTTGATTTTAGTTTGAAAACAATAAATGGAATGGCAAGAATTTATGCAAAGCTTAGAAAAACGTATACAAATTTATTTAAAATCAGACTGTCAGTTAATGCAACGTAACGTTTGTTATAAAATCTCTGACTGATATTTTTCTCCAAAATTTTACGAAAACATGATTTTTACACTACGCTAAACAGACGCAGTCCAAAACATCAAAAATTTTCATAAAAATAACATTTTAAAAACACACGTTTTATTACGTCACTTATACCCTATAATTGACGCGTCCTTTAAACGCGAAATTTAACAGTTCAAAAATAGCTTAAATTTTAACAGTTATTATTTAATTTTATTGACATATACAAATTTTTATAAAATATATCTCCAAATAAAATAATTAACTATTTTGATAAACACAATTTATATAAAATATATTTCAAAGTTAAATAATTAAAATAAAATAAATAGCTAAACTAGGGCTGTTACACTCTCCCCCACTTAAAAACTTTTCGTCCTCGAAAAGGAACGAAAGGAAAAGAATCAAAAGAGGATAAGCTAGACAAACAAGAATCTTAAACGAATAGTTCCGGATTTGTAACACGAAGAAGATCCTCCAGAATCGGTTCTACTCTTCAGTTTGACCGTCAGTCCATGGGTGATAAACGGTGCTTAGGTCTCGATGAGTAACAAAGGTTTCAAAGATTATTGAAAGATTCCTAAATAGGTGGTAGAAGCAATCGCCTCCCCATTCTGTAGCAGATAGGGAAACCAAGGACACTTAAAAATAGTTCATAAACAAAATAAGATAATAAATTTGAAATCATAATGCTTTTGAGATTATAATACTTTGAAGGTCGTTAAAATTTATAGATATCATCATCTGGAAATCATATTACAAAAATCATAGCACTTTTTAAAATAATCTTCATTTATACCTTTTAAATTCAATGCCAAATAATACTCATTTCAAAGTTGAAATATTTTAAGGTTCATTTATTCAATTATAAAATTTTCAAAACATTTATTTTTAAAAACAGCAGCATTTATAATCTGCTACGGTAGATATAATAGTATTTTCCAATCAATTCATTATTCTACTTAACTCTTGATTTAGCAATAACCTAACACTTTATTTAAAATACCTATTTTATAATTAAGATATTCCTTTAATAAGTTACACTTGAAATTTCCATTTGAAAACCAAATTCTCAATTATCAAATTTTAGTGATATTAAAATACATCTTAATCATAATTATCCATTTTTCAAGACATGTCTATTTCCTGAATGAAATATTTATCATAACAATCAAATTTCTCTATTCATTAAGATATCAATTAAACTATAAATCCTTACTACAAAGTATTTCTTCAATATTTTACAAACATATTCTTCTCAGGAATTATTAGGATTTACTGGTTAGATTTAAGGTTCCTTATTAAATCAAATTTGATTGTTAAGTTATTTTAAATAAGATTCCTTACATTTCTTTTTCCTCTATTAATCTTTTATAACTAAAATTTAAGTGTATAACATTTATTATAACCACTCAAATTTTATTTATAAAATCTTTTATATTATATATTATCCAATTTCATTGTTAACTTTTGAAAATCAAGGTAAGTTATTTTGAAATGAAATTGAGTATTATACAACTAAAACTTTCAAATTTCAATTAATTCCAGTTGGAATTTCTTATCCAAATTTATATTTTCCTTTTTATTTTATTGAAATTTTCTTAAGATAAAATTTAAGAATTAAATTTCTGATTCCCTTCAAACCGTTTAGAGATAAATAAATATGTATACATAATATGTCAAATCAAATTTTTATAATTTAAGTCATATTCTAGAAATTTAAATCAGTTAAAATCTCAAGGTAACACTGTAGCCAGACTACAGAATGGTCTTTTCACTTCGAAACTCGAAAATGAATGTCGATGGTGCTGCAGTCATCACCGAAATTATTTTCCAGCGACAAAGAGAAAAGCACAAATGTTTACACTTCTTTGGAAACAAATTTTTATTCGAAAATACTTTAAGTAATATATCCTTTTAAACTTAAACACAAGGTTTGAAACCATCGGAAATCGAATTCTCAAGTTCTTGTTTTAAATTCATTCCTGTTTCTAAATTAACTTATAACCATTTGTTTATATTCAATTATTTATTTTAGACAAACACATGGTTTACAAAATCATAAATAAAATCGAAACTATTATCTATTGACAAATAGTTACTTTAATTATAAAATTCTGAAAATTATACTTATATATATAATATTAGATTTTATTTTCAAATATAGAAATAAATTTTCCAAATCAAAGATAAAGATTCAAATTTTGATGAACTCAAATCAAATTAAATTCAAGATAAGTGGAAATCAGAAGATCTGATGGTTAAATAACAGAATAAGGAGCTGGGTAAGTCTATATGAATCGCGGACAACCTTGACCGGGTCAACCGTGACTTAAAGAGTCAGATCGATGTGATTGGTGTAAATCTACATTTGATCTGAAGAGATAGAGTTCGGAATAACCAAAGATACTAGCAGGCAAACCGAGGATAAATATAAATCTCTGGTGAATCAATGCTAATCGTAAAGGAGTTTCACCCTTTTATTAAAATAATGGCGAGACCGCCAATTCACTATAAAGATCATCCGAAGTGGAGTTATGGGGTACTCCAAAATCTAAAGATAATGGAAAAAGTGAGGGACACGAATGAACTTTGGAACCACAGGGAATGTTCCAAATTCGAAAAGGAAGAGATTCAAGCTCGGATGAATGTGATTCTATAAATCAAATTTATCATACATTCTAAGTTTTGCCGAGAGCCAAAGCTCTGATACCAGCTGTAACGACCCACTATTTTGTACCATTCGAATTCGACAATAATAGAACATGTCGAGCTGGAATAGTTCAAAATAATAGATTGTAGAATAAATTTGGCAAAACTCGGAATATACAGTAAATAAATCGCAGAATCACATACACAGATATCAGAATCTCGCAGCGGAAATTAAAAATTTAGTGGTTCATGAAGCCACTGATACATCTTTACAAAACAGAACTTACATTGTCTATAATCCTCAATACAAATTTTAACATACACAGATAGAGAGTCTTCAAAGTCTTGAATTCCAGAAAGGATAAAGGCTGAAACAACTTCCAATAGCACGAATGATCTATTGAGTGTCCTAGCTACGGAGAAGAAACTGAAGCTGCAACTTAGGCTGACCCGAGCATACAATAAAACAAAACACTCGAGTCAGGACATACATACTTATATAATGTAAGCTAAATCAAGTGTACTGTAATATAGAGCAAGTAACTTAAAGGATGCTTGGGACCGCCCATCCTCTAAGGATCCGTCAAACTATTTACTATGTAATATATTGCGCTATTATAATAGTGTCTATTTATAAAATAAACATACTTTTTTCTTAGCATTAAGGGGTTACCCATATAGCCCTTAACACGTAATAGTCCCAGTAGTCCATCCAATATCATAGCTCCTCCTACTCGGGAAGCAACTAGAGGATACCACACGGGCTACGGGAGAAAACCAAACTCGTACAAGGCTCTGGAATCTCCACCGCGTACACGGTTAGTCAAAGTGGTTTTCGGTATCGACAGAGAGTATGTCCATATCCGATCCCGGTCTCTTTGCCAACCCTTCGTTATTATAACCCGTGGTTATTTAAAAACAGTTTATACTTTAAATCAGAATAAACATTTCCATTTCAAAACTATAGATACGATATCATTTTAAAACCCAAAACAATAGGATATCGTTATATTCAAATATAATTCTTTCCAAAACCATACTGTTTATAATATCTGGAGACCAAATATTTGAATTATATCTTCAAAGGATAATGTTTTGGAAACTTTACTTAAATCCATAACTCCCAAACACAATGGTTTGGACATTCAACGGTATATATATATAAATGGGTTAACTTTATGGTTACTTTGTAAAGAAGATAATTTACATAGCTTCACAAATATATTTCTTTATTTAAAGTTTAACCAAAATTTAAATATCCCTTTATGTTCCCAAAACCATTTCAATTTTTATATATATCCAATTGGAGTATTTACTATTCAAAACTTAGTTTGGGTTTTATTCTTTCACAAATCAATGTTTTATATTTTTAGTCTTGAATATTCCCATAATTTCCATAAATAAAACTCCAAATTTTAACCATTAAATTTTTCCCAAAATTTACTTAATACCAGAATATTTATCTTTAATTTATTTAGGAAAATACAGTTATAAATATTATGTCTTAAGTTTTTCCAAAACTTAAGGTAAAATAAAATTTATCAAATTCCATAAATTTTAGAGCAATCAAATTCTAGATTCCATAGCACTTAGGAAATGCTACCTAAAGTTATGGGTAAAACTAGTCAAATTTCAAAAGACAGCATTTAAATGCTGTAATAGATTGTTTAACTTGATAAATATTTCCAAATATAACTTATTTATCTATTTATTTATTAATTGAAATCTTATTCTTTCAAAATTCAGGATTTCCAACATAAGTTATATTCCAAAGTTTTACTCAAATATTTATTTATTTATTACATTTAATATTTGTTCAAAAATCAAATAAAAGCTTTTTAAAAATATTAACCCAAATATTTAACTTCCAAAATAATTTTTTTTAATATTTCAGAAAATATTATAAGAACCACGGGCCTGTATATAGTTTTCTAGCCTAGGTCAAGTGATACGGATTTATATCATTTCAACCCGTAATTTATAAAACCCCGGGTTCTATCATTTCAAACCCGCAATCCCAAGTAAATTTACAGCAGTTAACAAACATGTGAACAGTAATAATTATTTAGGCCTATCATTTCAGCCTATAACAATATATATATATATAACAGGGAACTTGCAGTGGGGATTTAAGCAGTAAATAAACAATAATATAATATAACTGCAGAATATAATACAACAGATAATAACTGATGAGGTGTCAATTTAATTGGGGTCCGTCATTCTATATTACACTACAGACAGATAATAGTGAAATACAATTTTACACATACACTTGCAATAATTTACTAAAATATAAATACGTATGTCTGGTGAGAAATACTCACCTGAAAGCTGCAGAAAATTTGAATTTCAAAACGACAATTTCACCGGAAAAAGAACGACAGAGAGTAACGATCAAAATTCTTCGGATGTCGCCTAGATTCAAATCTATAACAGGATTCAAAATATTGAATACGCGACTTTAGAATTTACGGTCAAGGAAAAATTAAAATAGGAAGAGAATTGGTTTGATTTGCTCGACCACTCCACCGTGTAAATAGACCAAAATATACCCCAAACGTGAACCGTGCTAACACAAAAATTACGACAAAATTTCCTAAAACAAAAACGGCAAAATGTTGAATACGCATACACGTGCACACTTCTTTTGCTTTATGGCCGTGATATATACATTTTACACGTGCACACTTGCATTCCTATGTATTATGAAAATGTTGTTGCTTAAATTTTCCTCAAACTTAGAGTCACTTTTTCAAATCCAGCTACTATCTTACATTTTAAACTTAATTTGCATCATTGCTTTATGACTTCATCCATCTTCAATCTAAACTTTCCAGGCTTAAAAACTGTACAGACACACCTCATCCTATCTTCAACTATTACTAGCATCCCCAAACTCCAGCCTTTTACTAAACACTCAGGTTAGATGAATTCACTCACAAGGCTTGGTCATCATATCCAAAGCAAGTTTTTACTGATCCATTCGTGCACCGTGTGATACACAGATATGCACAGCCTATGAATTTTATAAATGCAGACTACCACTCAACTACGTTTTCTTAATTCACTCATATATGCCTCTATGCTCTTTTCTTCTTCTATCCTCTTTTGCAATGACTTACCCAAACTAGAACCCAAACCTGGTCTAAGTTTACAAATACAGTTTGTCTGAAAGGAGAAAAATGAGCAAATTCCTTATTATACCCCTAGTCGAACCCATGATTTTGAAATCAAAAGAAAACTCAGGTTAATGAGATGTTTGATAGAACTTGGTTTTACATATGTAAAAATTTTTTCAAAGTAACCTCTCAGTTCTATAAAGTTAGTACCTCTGACTTAATTATGTATACTAAAAAAAAGAAAAAAGAAAACTCTATAAACCCAGATCCATATGTTGTTCAAGGCATATGATAAGATTCTTAGAGAAAACAAAGTGGATAAATGGTAGTGTGGCCGAGCAAGGCAGAGATAAAACAAAATTTTCGAGGAAGAGGAAATATCTGAACAAAGAAAAGAAAATGACATAGACCATTTACCTGATAAGAGTTCGAGCCCGAGAAGAACAGACAAGAGAGAATGAAACTAAAGAAGATAAAGCAAAGTATATATAGATGGATTTTGCGAAATAGTCAGATATGAAACGTACGAGTATTAATGTAAGCGTTGATCTCTCCTACCACTCCTCTGTTAGAACGTTATGAGCGTGATTTACTGACCAGTTTGCAAAAGGATAAATCTTCGAAATATACAGGGGAAGCCAAGAGTTTCACAACGTATAAAGCTTGATGATAATTTAATGCCAGATTAATTTCCTGTGTGATTTGAGCTCATACCAGAGAACTGGTATCTTGGCAGGTATACATTGTTATAACTTCAAATTTATGTGATGTGTGATTAAATGATAAAACGGCAAGGCACATAAATTTGAACTGATGCGCATTTGAAGGGTGCTTGATTTATATTTTTTTTTCTTTCCAGATGATATGTGTGATTTTAAACTGCTCATTATGAATATATTTTGATTTCACAATATGTTCCAATTAAACAGTTGCATGGTTAAAGCAAACATGCTTTGAAGTAGTTGCAGAGATTTATGGGGAAAATGGCAAGAATAGAAACGGAGCATTGCTTTGAAATCTGAACGTTTTGCATATATGCGTGATTTCTCCTTTCAGTTTCAAAGAAATAAAGGTTTCAATATTAAGAGGAAGAGAAATCAAATCTGCTGCCAGTTATACACAATTGATTGAATGCATCAGTTTCTTATGTTAATTGTTTACTCACGTGATTAAAGCAATGGGATAAATATATAGGGCTTTGAATATAACTGACGAGCTAAATCAGAGGAGATAAATCAATAGTTATCAATTATACAAGATGTCAGGGAATACGTTCACATTTCAAGCATTGATTTGGTAAATATTTGCTTTAAATCTTCGTATGAATTAAAGGAGAGATAAATGGGAATGAAAACATCAGTTTCTATATGATAAATGCTTATACGTGATTTAGTTTATACATTGATTTATAGGCAAACAAACGGCAAATAGTGATACAATGCAATATTCCCTTGGTCTTAAGAAACGGCAGAGGTGCTGATACAACTAGTGATTCAAGCAAATACATATAGATTTGTTTTAACTGTAGGTTGCGTGATTCATTTCCAGTTTTAATGCATGCGTGATATATCTTCCAAATATAAATGTTTGCACGTTATAAGAATTTTTTTCAAAAGCATGCGTGCCTTATAAATTTCCAGATTTGATGAATATGGACTGTGTAATTTCCTTCCAGGATACTTTGCTTGAATTATATGTGTGATTAGGAACGGAAAATTTTATTTATTTATTTATTTATTTATTGCACAATAAAGGTGAAATAGAGAGATATACATGGGAATTGAGAAGTTGAAAAGATAGGCAAGGTTAAGTATGAATGCGTGATTTAAAACTGCCAATTGAAATCTAGATTTAATGCATGCGATAACTGCAATTTTTATGAGAAGCTTTGATTTCAAAATCTTATACTATTTAATGTAGGCGTGATTTTAGATTGATGATTTGCAGATAAAAGGATTTGTTTGAGGCGGAATCAAATGGACAAATGGGGAGAAAAGGGCAAGCAGCTTAAATGGTTTAAAGTATCAGTTTTATATATATAAATATGTAAATATGAATACGTGTGTGATGATTCATTTATATTTACATAAATTTTGATTTGTATTAAATATGTTTACAAATGTATTTGGACGTTCGCAGATACCATACTAGATCATAGGCAAAAACACAGGGAAAAAGAGGAAGCTGTAGAGATTTAAAACTTTCAGTTACAAAAGTTATAAATATGTTTACGTGATATAAGATTTAGTCAGTTACACAACATATAAAGTTTGAAAATATGTAAATATGCATGCGTGATTTCAGCATGCTTTGATTCTCCTATGTTTGATTTAATAAACAAACTGGCCAGACTTAATGCAAAACTTTTTAAAAAGAAACGTACAAAATGAAAAGTTGCGTGATATAAGCCTGGATATAAAGTTTGTACGTAACTTTATGTTCTTTTTTTTTTTTTTTTAGTTCAGTTTGCAAAAATTATAAGTTTTTGAATTTACTGGAAGGCCGAGAGATTTGCTTCAGCTTTCTCTTTGAATAAATGCTTAAACGTGATTGAAGAAATAAACAAGGGAAGTTATCAATGCATGATTTTATTTCTGAGAAAAGGAAAGGCAAACTCATATTCAATTCAGTTTTGATTTACAAAAGGTTTAATTAAGGCATACGTTGATATGGGGAGAAATAAAGGTAAGTATACATCAGAGGATGAACGAAAGAGTTGATATGTATCGTATCAATTTAGGCATGTACAAATTTCTCCTTGGATTTTTGTCTCACACGTTACTTCCATGTTAAGTTTTTACTTCATTTTATTTATTTGATTTTAGTTTGAAAACAATAAATGGAATGGCAAGAATTTATGCAAAGCTTAGAAAAACGTATACAAATTTATTTAAAATCAGACTGTCAGTTAATGCAACGTAACGTTTGTTATAAAATCTCTGACTGATATTTTTCTCCAAAATTTTACGAAAACATGATTTTTACACTACGCTAAACAGACGCAGTCCAAAACATCAAAAATTTTCATAAAAATAACATTTTAAAAACACACGTTTTATTACGTCACTTATACCCTATAATTGACGCGTCCTTTAAACGCGAAATTTAACAGTTCAAAAATAGCTTAAATTTTAACAGTTATTATTTAATTTTATTGACATATACAAATTTTTATAAAATATATCTCCAAATAAAATAATTAACTATTTTGATAAACACAATTTATATAAAATATATTTCAAAGTTAAATAATTAAAATAAAATAAATATATATCATTACATATGAAACTAAATTCAATATTCTTAAGGAATCCAGTTGGATCCCTCCAACCTGTTTTCCTGCATCCACGGATATTAATACAATATATAAATACCAATCCTGCTTCGAGGAAAACTAACTTAACTTTTATTTTAACAAAAATCCATACCTAATCTAACACGAATCCGACCCAACTACCGTTCTTTCTTCCCATTCCTCCTCTTTTCTTCGTTTACGAACAATGGTCGTGCAACATATGTACACGCATGCCCTAGTCCAAGAATTTTTGAACGCTTTTCCCAATTGACTTCACCCCCAGCTTTCTCTCGCCTTCCTCTACCCTCGGACCATTCGTCTTAGCGCTCGAACACACCCTTTGATTCGTGACCTAGAGGTTCTCCATATGCTACAATGCAAAGTCGCACCTCTCCTCTTCGCGTCACACTCTATGAGGTTTTGGCCACAGCTGCTAATCGACGAGATGAATACGATTCCGGCCTTCGAAATCCACATCGACCTTTAGTCAAAACAAATCTCTAATCCTAGCTGTTCTTGCTCATGCCTCTCACTGTCGACTATCCCTCAATTTGACCGCACCCTCTAAGATTACTTCAGATCATAGCTCATTGAGAGACAAGAATTTACAAACTGGTTTGGTGATTTGACAAGTAGAATTTTAGCTAGGAATTTTTGAAGTGTTGCTTTCTTTCTTTTTTTCTTGGCTTGGCTGGACATTTAAAAGAGGAGGAAAAGGATGCCTTGCATGTTGGGGAATGGCTACAGTGGCATGAAGTGAGATAAAGGAGCTGATGAGAAAATAGTGTTAAGTCAATCAAATATATATATATATATTACTTAAATTTTTTAACCATCTCGATTACGTAACTTAAAATCTTGAACCCCCATCTAGGCATTCCACTAGGCATTTATAATGTTATACCCCCATTTCGAACACAATGGAAAAGATTTCGAGTCCTAATTCAATTGTATAGAGAAGATAACCTTTTGAACTCAATTGTTATATTGAATTTTAGGTATTAAATTCAGCGCATTTCTATCCCGTATGGCCAAATGATAACTCTAAATGCTATGAAATTTGAAACTCGATAATAATACACTATTATGGATCCAATGGAACTAGTTTCGTCGAATTTTGAGACTATGCCTCGGAAGGCTATTTTTACTTGTCAATTTGTACAAGTTATTTTCAAAATCGAGTAAATCACTCATAAATCCAATTTAAAATTTTATTTACCTTCATTTTTTGTAAATTGTAATTTAATAAGCTTTGAAATTATTTTTATCCATCTTAAATCTCCAGATTCCATTATTTTACCAATCTTCGGCATTAAATTTAACGATCATTTTATCTAATAATCATTATGTTTGAAACTTGGATTATAAAATTAACTATTAAATGTTTAAAAAAATTTAAATACTCCAATTTCAAATAACCAAAAATTCTGGGTCATTATAAGGTCCAAACAATCTCGCTATTCCATCCATTACTCTACCTAGATGTCATGAGCTAATTCTATTAAAATTCTTCTTATTGGAGTTTAATGATAACAACTATATGATTATTTAAAAGAACCTCTAAGTTAACTTGTAGATACATTACTATCAAAAATGACGATCAATATTGAAATCAAGCTCAAATATTAAAGGCAAAAAAAGAGTTTGTTGTATGTGATAGTTGTTTTATTTAAAATGTACAATCGCCTATATGATGATTCTACATGCACACAAATATTGCTTTGAAAACTTGATTTCAAAAGGATATATCTTAAAATTTTAAGGAATTAAGGTTTTCAAAAGTAATTTGAAATGAAAAGGTTGGAAAAAATGCATTAAAAAGTGTATTTAAGCAGTGTGAAATAAATTTCAAACATCGACAATACAATTTCAACCGTTTGAAATACAATTATTAATTTAGTAGAATACTTCATATTAGTCGATCCATAGCAACTTTCAACTTCCTTATCTGAACTAGATCTCACCATGCAATATGAACAAGCCTTACCAACTACACTAGCCCACTCATGCTCCCTCCCAAATCTCTATTAAATCCTCAAATGGCCAATTAAGAATTTACACAACCCTCAACAATCTTAACTTTCTATTAAAAAAGTTATGTTTGCTCCACCTATGACCAACCATTGTAGGCTGGAACACTCAATCACCTTGCCTAGCTCACTAGCATGTCTTCTTGCCACCGTTGTCACACATTTCATCACGTATGATTCAAGTACCACTTAGCGCCTAAGACTAAAAAATATGATGCAACAACACATTAACCCCTGATTATAACATACTTTAACGGCTGAATCTTTACAAAAGCATGTTGCTGAGAACAGTGACCCATGCCAATATCTCTATAAACGGTTCAACGGTAGTAGATGATTCAGAAGGAGGTGCCTTGATAATTCCTCAACTTCCAATGGCTTAGGGATACTTAGAAGGAAAGGCATGTATCTAGAACATTGACCCCTTATCCTTATCAGTTTTTTAAGCACGATCTACTATGGCAACATGAATCGATTAATAGACATTTTTGGTAAGAAAGTTCCTATTTATTATTCTTATTATAATAAAATTATAAAAGCAACAAATAGGGAAGAAACATAGTGGACGTAGATCTTTGGATCAACCCACTTTAAAAATTAGTCGTATTTCTCTGTACTGCATCTCATAAACTACTATATTCACTCATTAACTTCTCGAGTTTGCTTTCAACAATTAAAGATTTCCATAACATGTAACTATGAGGTTGGCTAAAATGTTTAGTCAACATTTCTACAACGCATGAAGCATCAAACCTTGGCATCAACATCTTAATCATCATAGAACTGAGCCCCAATGCACATCACATGAAGCTCCTAACTAGATGACCCTAATTATGCATTCGAGGATGGTACTGGTGTGAGCAATGTTAACATGATTCCTAACATGAGCAATGATTTTTGGAACAACCTTGTAGTAGGTATTGCTAGGTTTTTCCAAATCGTTAGAGACACAACAAAGTGAAGGAGAAGTATCTATGCTTATGAAAGCACGATCTGAGATCAACAAACTCCATTGCTGGACCAATCAAGGCCCACGCTAATTATATCATGCACATTAAACACATGGGAATAAGGGAGCATATCATACCTGAAGCACTATAAAGAAAATATCTCATAAGGGACCATGAAAATATGTGCAACCCAATAGCCTCGACCAATCAATATTCTTCTTCTCACATTAGATGGGACTTGCAACCTACAGTTTGAGCAACTATTGTTAGGAATGCGGATTACGGATCTTAAGGCTAGAATAATACTAGAGGGGGAGGGGTGAATGGTGTTTTGTGGATTTATTAAATCTTTTTCAAACTTATGTAATTTAATCACAACAAATGCAATACATAGACACAGATATAATCACAAAATCAGATACAGATGCAAATAATAAATAAAAGCAGTAAAGGAAAGAACACACCAAGATTTTATACTGGTTCAGAATTACCATACATCCAGTTCTGCACAGTTGTATGGATTTCTTTTCAAAATAATCTTCCAGATTACACCCTCGATTTCAAGGCTATGAGATACACCCTCCTGTATTTGAGTCTGGGGCAAACTCTCTTGATTTAACGTGCCACAAGATCACCCAATTGATTTTCGAGGCAATAATCGTACCCAATTGATTTCAAGGCTCAGCCGCACCTTTTACACCACAGTTTGATTTACAAATAATCTTATAATTCTGAATAGCGCTAGGATCTTATGAAGAGAAGGGCAGAGAATCAAACAAGAGATAATCAAGTTTGATTCACTTGGTATTTCGACAGAGTATAGTTTGGGATTCTTTAGAATAAATTTGGAAGATGACGAGGAGAGAAAATAAATGAAAATTTGGTAAAAATTCATTTAGAACTTACTGGTATTTATAGAGATCAGCAGCCATATCTATTCGTGAAAGGATACGACGAATAGACACTTCTTTTGAAAATTTGAAATTTGAAAATTAACGGGCACTGTGTCGACATAGGTGGTAGGAGTATATCGACATGCTCTAGGCAAAAATGGTGATTTTGATTTTCTTATTAAATTTGGTTTCTGTAAATTTTCAAAATAATTTGTAAACTTTTAGAAACATACTTAAATATAGTTTAAACATACAAAAGAGTTTAGAAAGTAATTTTTAATATATAATCTTAATCTGTAAAGTGATTTAAAATCTGAGTATATAAATATTTAAAAGCTAAATATTAAAACAAGAGACAGTTTGAAATCAAGGACAATTTTGAAATCAAAATATTAAAAAATGATAAAGATAATTTTGGGACTAAAGTATTTAAAACCAGGAGAGATGTCTTTTTGAAAAGAAAATTTTGAAAACATTTTTAAAAATAAGAGATATATTTTTGAAAAATATTTTTATAAAATTAGTGGATATCAGAGTAGGACCACTATATGTTCCACTTGACATTGTCATGGGTTCCATCCCACTAGGGTTCCATCCCTTTAACAGGCTTGAAGTGGACTCCATCCCACGAATAAATTTCGAATAAAGATGTAAGTGCTTTCAAAATTCTAATATAATTCTAGACTCAATACTTATCTTGTGCTTTGAAATCTTGAACTCTTGATATCTTGATACTCATGAGTCTTCAGTCTTGATATCTTCGATCTTTATATTCATCAATCTTGTATCACTATACTGTACAGTCTTCATTGTTGATACCTGCATGTTTATATTCTACATATATATACTTATCTAAACTATAAAGCGAGTATTTATATTTTATAATAAGTCCTAAGGTTTTTTTCATCAAAACCATCCTTCTTAAGGACTATTAATCTCCCCCTTTTTGATGATGACGGCCTATGTTTATAAAATATGCTTCACCTTTACTATAAGTCCTCCTGAAAATCATAACTCCCCCTTAATCAAAGCCTTACTACTCTAAATACTCTATTTTATAATTCTCCCCCTTTGTCATTAATAAAACTAATCCTACACTAATATATATTACGCCCCCTTAATCTAATACTATCTAAACTAAATAGTAATAAGGAAGTATAATAAGAAAAACAGAAATTATTATATACCATGTTATATTTACATATTTATATGGATTATAGACACACAAATATATTTAAGTACATAAATTATAGAATTACGTTTCTAACGAGAGTTTTTGAGAATTGGAGATTTGTGAATTGAACAATTTGGATAATGAAAACAAAAGTTTCCATGTTGTTGAACAAAATTCCCATCTTTGTCAAAACATACTTCGCCTACGCAGATCACATTATTGTTTTCTTCCATGGGTGCTTCTTCCTCTTCGCCGTGTTCTAAGGGGTTATGCACTTGAACGTTGGGAGAATCTTCTTCAATTGGAATAGGATTTGCATGATTATCCATTAGGAATTTTTGCAAATTCCGGAGAATTTTGCCTTGCTTTTCTTGTTCTTTGGCTATCCTTATTTACACAACTTGAAGCTCAGTTAACATTTGCATAGCATCCTTCATAGAATCTTCAAACTTTGTCACACGTGCTAGTGTAGTGCGTTGGAATGTACCAAAATAAGGAGAAGGAAAAGAAATGGTGTCTTTTTGATTTGATTTTGTGGAGGAGGCCATTAATTTTAATTTTCAAAAGTTTAATACAGAGAAGTAGAAGTGAGAAGACAGAAAAATTTGAAATACACAGGTTTATATGACTACCAAATTATTTTTTGAGGGAAAATCAAATTTTCAAAATTTGTCGTTGTATGTCGACATGGGTGATAGAGGTATGTCAACATATCTATGAAAAATAAATGGTTTTTCTTTATACCTTTGTTTATATGTTAGTATGTCTATATTCTATAACTCAGTTATTGAACAAATGCCTAGTTCTCTTCTTAATTTAGTAAATATACATCGATTTAAGGGTTTGGTTAAAATATCGGCAATTTGATTCTCGGAGTTGATAAATTCAAGAAAAATAATATCTGTACTTATATTATCTCTGAGAAAATGATGTTTGCTATCAATATGTTTAGTACTAGCATGATGAGTAGGATTTTTAGATAAATTTATTGCACCAGTATTATCACAATAAATTGGTGATTTTGAAATTGTTAATCCAAAATCTTTTAAGATTTGTTGCATATAAATGACTTGAGAGAAAGCCAAGGCAGTCGAGATATATTCTGCTTCAGTTGTTAATAAAGAAACAATATTTTTCTTTTTACTAAACCATGAAACCAGAGAATGCCCCAAAAAGTGACATGTTCCAGTGGTACTTTTTCGGTCAGATTTGCAACCAGCATAGTCAGCATCACAATAAGAGATTAAATTTAATGAGTCATTTTTAAGGTAAAATAAACCATAGTCAAAATTATGTTTAACATATCTTATGATACGTTTCACAGCTTTTAAGTGAGACTCTTTAGATTGAGAGTGATATCTTGCACAGAGACTAACACTATGCATGATATCAGGTCCACTCGTAGTGATATATAGTACTGATCCATTCATTCCCCTGTATAATTTTTTGTTTACATCTTTTGAAAGATCTTCTTTACTTAAATCTTTATTAGTTGTCATAGGAGTGGGTTTTTCACTCGCAGTAGTCATACCGAATTTACTAACTAGATCCATAGCATATTTTTCTTGACTAATAAAAATATTGTTATCTAATTGTTTTATTTGAAAACCTATGAAAAAGGTAAGTTTACCCATATGACTCATCTTAAACTCTTTTGTCATTATTTCATAAAATTATTTATTCGTTTCATGATTAGTTGATCCAAAAATAATATCATCTACATAAATTTGTACTAGTTGGATATCATTTTTATTTATTTTAATGAAAAGAGTATTATCTACTTTACCAATTTCAACATTTGATTGTAATAAAAAGATCTTAATATGTCATACCATGCTCTTGGAGCTTGTTTCAGACCATATAGAGCTTTCTTAAGTTTGAAAACATGGTTTGGAAAATTTTCATCTTCAAAGAGTAGGGGCTGTTCAACATAAACTTCCTCTTTAACAAATCCATTTAGAAAAGCACTTTTAACATCCATTTGAAATTATTTGAAATTATTATAATTTGTGAAAGCAAGTAGAATTCTAATTGCTTCTAATCTTGATACGGGTTCAAAGGTTTCATCAAAATCTATTCCTTCTTCTTGACAATAACCTTGTGCGACTAATCGAGCTTTGTTTCTAATGACCTCACCTAGTTCATTCATTTTATTTTTATAAACCCGTTTAGTTCCTATTATAGTTTTATCCTCTAGTCTAGGAACAAGTTCACAAATAATATTTCTGGTGAATTGATTCAGTTCTTCTTGCATAGCCAGAATCCATGAATCATCAGATGATACTTCCTTTGGATTTTTAGGTTCAATGGATGATATGAAAGCTACGTTACTCATGTTATTTAGTTGGTTTCTAGTTCTAACAACAGATTCAATATTTTCTAGTATATTTTCTATAGGATGATCTTTTAAAAGCTTAACTTTTTTATTTGGATGAATGAGTACATTATTTGTTTTAATTGATTTATTATTTAAGGTAGAAAGATCTTCTTCATCATTAATTTGTTCAATATCTTTGAAATTTTTCATCAAACGAAAAATGCATTGTTTCTTCAATGATATTAGTTTTTAAATTGAAAACTCTATAAGCTTTACTTCTATTTGAATATTCGATAATGATTCCTTTGTCGGATTTAGGATCAAATTTATCTAAATTATCTTTTGTATTTAGGATAAAACATTTACTTCCAAAGATTCTAAAATAAGATAACTTTGGTTTCTTCATGTAATGAAGTTCATAGGATGTTTTATTAGTTAACGGTCTAATTAATATTCTATTCAAAATGTAACAAGCTGTAGCAACTACTTCAACCCAAAAATGTTTTGGTAATTTTCTGAAAGCATTGTTCTAGCACACTCTTAAATTGTCCTATTTTTTTGTTCTACCACTCCGTTTTGTTGTGAAGTTCTTGGAAAAGAGAAATTATGACTTATTCCTTTATTAGTGCTGAATCTCTCAAAATTTTCATTTTCAAATTACCCACCATGATCATTACGAATAGTTATAATTTTTAAAGAGAGTTGGTTTTGAAGTCTTTTGGTAAAAATTTTAAATGAGTCAGAAGTAACACTTTCATGTTTCATAAAAATTGTCCATGTAAACCTAGAATAATCAATTACAATTACAAAGACATATTTATTAAGATTTATTGATTGAATCTGAGATGGACCAAATAAATCTAAATGAAGTAACTAAAGAGGTTTAGAAGTCGAGATCATATCTTTTAATTTAAAAGTACTCTTCCTAAATTTTCCTAATGGACAAGCATCACATATACTATCTTTTTTAAAATTCATTCTTGGGAGACCTCTTACTAGATCAAGTTTAGAAATTTTAGATAAGATTTTAAAATTCAAATGTCCAAATCTTTTATGCCAAATCCAAGGGTCAGTTGTATTAGCCAAAAGTCATAAATTATCATTTGACATTTTCATACTAAGAATATAAATATTTTTCTTCCTAATTCCTTCAAATATAATATTTGAATTATTATCTTCGATGTGACACTTATTGTTTTTCAAATTTAATTTTGCATCCTTTATCGCAAAGTTGACTAATACTAAGCCGGTTGTATTTTAGATTTTCAACTAATAAAATATTAGAAATAGTAGGAGTTTTAGAGTTACCGATATTGCCGATGCCAATCACATATCCTTTTGAATTATCTTCAAAATTAACCAATCCCACATCTTTGTAGATAATATCATTCAGCATATCTAGATTACCAGTCATGTGCCTTGAACATCCACTATCAAATATCCACTTATTCTTCTTGATTTGTACAATTTGTCCATAGAGAGTTGATTCTTCAAGGGCCACATAACATTTTTCTTCCTGCACAGAGTACAAACTTGGTAGAAAATTTGATAATTTTATACAATAATTATAGACAAACTTATGAGACAACAATGATTTGAACAATTTAAATTTGAGTTAACAAAATTCTCGAAAATAGCCATTTTTTAATTTTTCAAAATTTAGATTATGCAAACTTTGAAAACCTTGCCCTGATACCAAATGTTATGAATGCGGATTACGGATCTTAAGGCTAGAATAACACTAGTGGGGGTGAATAGTGTTTTGTGGATTTATTAAATCTTTTTCAAACTTATGTAATTTAATCACCAACAAATGCAATATGAAGACACAGATATAACCATAGAAGCAGACACAGTTGCGAATAATAAATAAAAGCAGTAAAGGAAAGAACACACCAGGATTTTATACTGGTTCGGAGTTACCCTTCATCCAGTCCCGCACAATTATATGGATTTCTTTTCGAAATAACCTCCCAGATTACACCCTCGATTTCAAGGCCGCGAGGTGCACCCTCCTGTATTCAAGTCTGTGCAAACTCTTTTGATTTACCAGGCCGCAAGATCACCTAATTGATTTCCAGGGCGACAATCACACCAAACTGATTTCAAGGCTCAACCGCACCTTTTACACAATAGTTTGATTTACAAATAATCCTATAGCTCTGAATAGCACTAAGATATTATGAAGAGAGGGGAAGAGAATCAAACAAGAGATAATCAAGTTTGATTCACTTGGTATTTTGGCAGAGTATAGTCTGAGATTCTTTAGAATAAATGTGGAAGATGAATAGGAGAGAAAATGGATGAAAATCTAATAAAAATTCGTTTAGAGCTTACCGGTATTTATAGAGATCAACAGCCCTATCTATTCATAAAAGGGTACGATGAATAGACACTTCTTTTGAAAATTGAAAATTAACGAGCACCATGTCGACATGGAGGGTAGGAGTATGTCGATGTGCTCTAGGAAAAAATGGTGATTTTGATTTTCTTATTAAAATTGGTTTCTATAATTTTTCAAAACAATTTCTAAACTTTTATAAATATACTTAAATATTGTTCAAACATATAAAAGAGTTTAGAAAGTAATTTTTAATATGTAATAGTAATCTATAAAGTGATTTAAACTCCAAGTATATAAATATTTAAAAGCAAAATATTAAAACAAGAGATAGTTTAAAATCAAGGACAATTTTGAACTCAAAATATTAAAAAATGATAAAGATAATTTTAAGATTAAAGTATTTAAAACCAGGAGAGATGTCTTTTTGAAAAGGAAATTTTGAAAACATTTTTAAAAACAAGAAATATATTTTGAATAACATTTTTATAAAATTAGTGGATATCAAAATAGGACCACTATATGTTCCACTAGACATTGTCATGGGTTCCATCCCACTAGGGTTCCGTCCCTTTAACACTCGAAGTGGATTCCATTCCTTAAATAAATTTGGAATAAAGATGTAAGTACATTCAAGAAGTTTTAACATAATTCTAGACTCAATCTTATCTTGTACTTTGAAATCTTGAACTCTTGATATCTTGATACTCATGAGTCTTCAATCTTGATATCTTCGATCTTTAAATTCATCAATCTTATTTCTTTATATCGTACAGTCTTCATTGTTGGTACTTGCATGTTTATATTCTGCATATACATATATACTAAACCATGATGTTAATATTTATATTTTATAATAAGTCCTTAGGTTGTTGTCATCAAAACCATCCTTCTCAAGGACTAACAACTATATGGAGAAAGGCATATGAGAAATCACTACAGTAAAGATCATGCTCCATAATCCATTTTAAGGGGCTAAAAATTTAACCAATCCCGCTCTCGTAAATAACTAGATCATCGATCATAATCCCCAATAGAAAAGTTCATAGATCCTATACCTCGACTTGAGCATCATATGGCCATCGAGACATACATTGGTTGTACACTCCATCTAGAGATACACATGTCCCTAGGAAGGGTAGGGATCATATTTCTCTATTAGAGAGGCCAACAGACCACATAAGAGAGGAGGAAAGTACCCATGGTGAGATAGTGTAGCTCAAATGAGAAATCCAATGTGTTCACACATGCAACAAAATAGAACAGGACCACTCCGACAGCAAGAATGGGAAGCCATCCTTAATGGTTATCTATAACTTCCCAGAATTTATGATTATTTGAAATTGCTTATTTAATTGATTTAAACATTGAAAATTTAATTTTATCGATTTGATAGGTTGAATTCCAAATATAATGATTTATTGATAATTTAACTGTTGAATTAAATAATTGAAATGTTAAAATAATTTAAATCTTGGACTTATATTTGGAAAAAATAGTTTAAAGGCTTACTAAATTTATATTCATAAGAATGAAGGTAATAGAACTTTTACATTGATTTTAAAATCGAGTTACTCGATTTTAAAAATAACTCGTTTAAATTAGCATATAAAAATAGCCTTCTGGGGAACAGTCTTTGATTTCGATGAAACCAGTTTCATTGGATCCGTCATAATGTATTATTATTGGATTTTAAATTTCGTAGCGTTTAGAGTCATCGTTTGGTCGTACGGGTTAGGAACGCATTGAAATTTATATTGAAAATTTAATACTAAATTGGGTTTAAAAAGCTATATCCTCCATACAATCGAATTGGGTCTCGAAACTTATTCCATTGCGTTAACAGGGATATAACGTTGGGAATACCAGGCAACACACCTCGATTGCGATCCAGAAACTATAGTTAAGTATTTTCGAATTTTAAAAAAATATATACGTTGATTTGATCATAGCCTCCAACCTATCATTTCAACCCAACCTATTTTTCTTTCCAGCCACCCTATAGCCGCATTTATCTGTTCATATCTTTTCCCTTGTTTAACTCTGCTTTACAATAAGAAGAAGGAAAAAAGTGACATTTCAAAAATTAAAATAGAAAAAAAATACTCAATGATAAAATCTAGAACATATAAGTTTGAGATCCTTGGACAAGAATCTTTGATATGATATACTTGTTTAGATAAGTGGTAAGATTTTTTAATTAGCTCGAATAGGGACAGCCATATCTAGGGTAGAGGCCTATTGGAGGTGCAGGAAGAAATAGGGTGTAACGTCTGTGGCAAGGAGTTTCTAAAGAGAAAGGCTTCGATGCGTGATGTTTTGGAGTGGCACGAGTTGGAGGGAAAGATCGTGGCTTGGTGGGTGTCGTACACACCTAGCTCCAATCGCGATTTCAATGGTGGTGTTGAAGGTGATATCATGACTTTAGTTGAGATCGCGGTGTGAAGTGAAGACAATCGGAAGTCTGTTCAGGGTTCCACACTTAATGGTGGCAACTAAACACGAGGGTTGTGCTCCTTGCAAGACATAACCCAACACCTTACAACACGAGCTGATGTCATCCATGACTACCCATGTCCGTGTTCCTAAAGCACCCCTCTCTATCAAGGGTCGAAGGCTGGATAGTGGACCGAGTCGATCTGCAATCAGGGTGAAGTGATTTGGGGTGGACTGTTGCTTTTTGACTGACTTCATCAAAGGGGTCATGATGGTTATCGCCAAGTCATGTTCGATGAGAGAAATTCAACGGCGAAGATGGAATTCAATTTCATCGACCAATGCTCCGTATCACTCAAATCTCATGCACGTGATTTTGGGTTCATCATTTTCGTGCACAGGTAATCGGTTAGAACATGAGAGAAGGAAGAAAGCATAGGCGGGCTTGGGTTGCATAGGTTGGATTTAGTATTGGGTATGGAAATAAGTATTTTTACTAATTTAAACTAATTATACTTTGAAAATTGTAGTTTATAAATTTCACCACTCGTTCGTTTTCGCTCCAAATCTGACTTGGTCAGTCATGTTGGGTTCGCATTAATGAGATCTTTGCCATGGAATCAAATAGGTTGAATTTAGAGCTTGCAAAATTTTCAGTTAAATTCGAACATATTCGAATTTAATCAGAATCAAAATGAGAAAGCGATAATAAAAATAAAAGATGAGCGTTTTTAACGCTCATGACGTACTATAGTATTTTTATGTTCGTTAAAAATTGAATCGTGAAGTTATCTTATTTTATTGACTATTATTTGAAAATGAAATTGACATATTAATTGACTGTAGGTATTAAATTGACAGTTAAAGTTGAAATTGGAATTTAATTTCCAGTAAATTATCTAATATTGATAACTATGAAATTGTTGTGAATTATTGGATGATTTGGATGTTGATTATGATGGATGCTATTGATTGATGTTTTGGATGATTTAAATGTTTATTTATTTTGATATATCCTGCTATCATCCTGTATACACTATAAAACTGTAAATCAAATTATTTTGAATAAATTAATAAATAGGTTGAAATGAATATACCTATGACATTTATTTGGATTGAAATGATATATATCCATCCCTAAAATTAAAACGAAATAATTATTCACTTGGCTATAGGACAGAAAATTATATACGGTCACCGGATTGGTTAAATCAAATGATTTTTTTTTAAAACTTTGATTTGATATTATTTGAATGATTTCGATTTTAAGAAATAAAATCGAATTTATGGAAATGGAATCAATTTTGAACTCGAGCTTGAAATGTCAAAAATGAACTTGTCAATCGGAAATGTTTAAAGAATCGGGTTTGAAATTTTGAAGTTATAATTGATAAACCACTTGAATTTCGAAAATTGATTTGTTTTAAAAAGATTTGAACCCTTACTTGAACTTTGAAATAAATCCAAGTAAAAGTAATTTAAATGGATATTTCAAAATTTGGGCTCGGAATTGAATTATTTTTAAAGATTTGGATTTTTTAATTGAATATTGAAGATTAATTCGGTTTAAGTGATTTAAATCGATATTCTGAAAATCTAACTCGAAGTTATATAAATCGAAATGGCATAAAATTGAGAATTAAATTAAAATTAATTCAAATTGGAATTGAATCGAATTAATTGGAATTGAATCGAATTAATTGGAATTGAAGTCAAAATGGAATTAATTTAAAATCGAGGCTGAAACCGATTTGAATTAAAATTGGAATCGAAGTAAATTCGAATCAAAATCGGAATTGAATCGATTTAAATGGAAATGGAAATGGAAATTGAAATTGATTTGAATTGGAAGATTAGGAATTGATTCAGTTTGACTTTGAAACTATTTTCAAATAAGTTATTTTAATATAAGCTGTTTAAAATTTATCTTCTTATATTTTTTTTTGATTTTCCAAGCTATTTTACTATATAAACCATTTTTAAAACTCAAACTTTCTTATATTAACTATTTGACCATTTTAAATCTACTTAAGCTATTTTCTAAATTCAAACTAGTTAGAGTGGGGATTCTTTGTATTTAAATCATGGGTTTAAATACAAATTGGGTTAAATTGAAGTTATGACCCAAATGGAAATTTGAAGCACTTTTGAATTGTAATCGAAATCGAGATATTGAAGTGAAATGATTTTTTCAAGTGAGAATGACGTATCAAACTAAATACGATTTTTGAAGTAGATATGATGATTTCAAAATAAATTTGATTTTGAAGTGAATAAGATATTTTGATCTCAAGTAGGAATTGTTTCCGAAAAATAAAAGTACCAACCGATGTGTAAAACGACATTTGGTTGTTAAAGAGACCGGAGCCTCTTATTGTCATATCCTGTATTAATATTGGAACCACTTTAACTACTGCGCACACTCAGGAGACTTCAAAAAATGAAGTGGTTGGTTTTGGCATCTATTGCTTGATTTGAAGAAAGTGAACGATGATTGATAGATCCCGACACTTGTGCCAATTTGAAATGACTAAAACAGGACAGCTTGACAGGGCCAAATGGGATAGTTACCCCTAGCGGACATCCGTTCTTCGATTTTCTTGGACTCGGTCCATATTATTACTCTTGTTGTTGGTTTTGATTTGCGCACCTTGATTTGGGATAGCCTCGCTTTGACTCGATATGGGATGGACGGATGCAGTGGGAGGTCATGGCTATGATGCCTTACTACCAGCTCTACGACCCGAACAGGTAGTATCCTACCTTGGGAATTTCCTCACATGCCTTTTCATACTTTTATCTCTATACGAGACCACTACGAATTTGGTTTAGCATTGTCGTATCATGGTGCATCCCTATCCACCGACAGTTTACTGGTGTTTTATATGAAAATTATACTCCAAAGCTTAAAACGAGTTATGGGGGATTAATGTAAAGCCTTACTGCTATTTTTAAATTTATTTTATTGATTAGACATTATATATGTAGCGTATTCTACTACATATAAATATTTTCACGGACCCTTAAGAGATGGAAAATCCCGTAACATCTCTTGAGTTATTGCACACACGTTATACACTAGATAGGAGATGTGAAGCCCCATAAATATCTCTGACGCCACGACACTCATGTTATATGCGATACTGATTTGACTCACATAAGAATATTTAGTCCTTACTCGAGTGTTTTGTCTTTTCATTACGCTTGGGTCAGCCCTGAGTATTTCAGCGCACCGAAGATAATTTTCTGGAGGACAAGGATGAAGATTTGGTATATTATTACTACTATAATTCCCTGCATCATGTTGTTATTCTGCATTATTTATTTATCCTTGTTGTATACATAACTTTGATAAATGTTGTATAAGTTATATCAAATGTACAATATAAACAGCTTCATGAACTATTTATTTGATTATTATATTTTATCATTTAGCTGCGAGATTATGTATTTGTTTTTTCTTCTTTTCTTATTTTTCTTGATTAACCCGATTGATTATCTATATTTCGGATTGTTTAATTTGGACATGTGCATCTGCTTTGGTACTCGGATGGTGCAGCATGATAGGGGGTTCTCGCTTTTGGGTTTGGTAGCGAACGGATGACTCTTGCTCCTATGTGTCCTTAGGTTGGTTCAGTCGAGAGGCTTGTCGTAAAAGCAAAATACAGGTACGGGTGTATGCTACGGTGGGTTTACTCACTGGCTGATGATGGTTAAAAAAGCCTAGCTAGCTTGTCACAGCTAGTATCAAAGCTGAAGGTTAAGCGAGAACCTTGGCTTTAATGGGGTAACTCATTAGAGATAGGACCAGTAGTATCATAGAATGATTTTAATAGATACGAGTGCATATTTGTTAGTGATACAATTTTTTTTTTATATTCTGTTGATTGGTCAGTTAAGTGGCTTATGGATTCTAATCAATACGAGTAATTATCTTTGTTGATAGGGATCTCTAAACACTTGGGCAAAGCAACCCGACATGATATTGTTTTGAAACTGGGTAAATGAAATAGTTTTACCTGGATTATATTTTATATATAAAGGAATAATTTTTCAGGAATTGTTATATGGTGTGCACGGTTGTTAGAAAATGATAATGTTAAACTATTATCATTTGTTGATTGTTGTTGTGATCGAATAAAAGTTTTAGTATTATAGTGGACACAAGACTAATAATTAAGAAATGACTTTATATAACCAAGATGGGATTATATAACTATATGATCTGTGAATATGATTTATAAAAATATGGTTTATGAAAACGATTTATAAAGGATCTAAAAAGCTGGAAATTTGGAAATTTCAAAAGTATATTTTAAAATATGATTGTAAGGGTTTAAGGCTGGAAATTTAGAAATTTAAAGCCTCATTGGTTTTGAAAATTTGTTTTCAAAAGAGCTTTGGGAAAAAGTAGGGATATTATTTGGAATTTTTTTTGTATAGAAATATATTTAAAAGGGATTTTGAAGGACAATAAAAGCACTGAACTCACTTCGATTGCTAGAAAATAATTTTAGTGAGGACTGCAACATCATCGACGTTCATTTTCGAGTTTTCAAGAGAAAAATTGCTTCAAATTGGAGTTTTGTTTTTGAAAACTGGTTTTGGTTTTGACATTCAAAAGAATAATTTGATTTACCAAGGGATTATGTGTGCGTGTGTGTGTATATACAGATGATTTCAAAAATAGTTTGAAATACATAGAACAAAGTGTTTAAACTTCAGGATTTTGATTTAAAATGTTTATGGAATATGAGAATAAGCTTGGTAGCTTATAAAATTTGAAAATTTGCAAGTTAATTCAACGTTAAATTGCTGGAAGTGGATAATAAATTGAACCGTGGAATGAAATTAACTTGAATTAAGTTAGAATGAAATTCGAAAATTTAGCCTAAGTTAGGCCAAGTGAAATAATTTTTTAAAATGAAATTGATTGAGAATTAAAATAATTAATGAAATGGGCTAACTGAACTAATTAATTAAGTTAGCGAGTTAAATATGATTTGGGATATGGTTGATAAAATTTAGTATTGAAATTGAAGGATAAATTAAGTTAAATGGTGTTGAAATTGAATTTAATTAGAAATAGGTATAGACTTAAGTTATGAAGTGGAAATAAAACATGAGAAGAGTTAAATGAAATGCTTAAAAACTCAAGTAGAATTTTATAATTCATTAATGGATATAGTATAGTGTGAAAGGTGTTAAATATAAAAATCGGATTTGAGTTTAAATGGATATATATTTAAGTTGCATAAAATGTTTTAAATGAACTTAAGTAAACAAATTCCATGGAATGATGTTTAGGTGATCATAGTTTACGGAACATACTACGTAAAGAAGTGAATGTAAGTAAATAAGGAATGTGAAATTAAGCAGTGTGAATAGCTGTAATGAAAATTTAAAAGTGAATGGAATAAATGTTAATAAAAGGAAGTTGATGTGCATAAGAATCAAATGGAAATTAATACGTAAGTTGTACGTATATTATTTTATTCGCATTATGATTTGATCCAGATTCGAGTATAGAGTTTCGAGATAGTTTATATCGGTCCGAGTTAGGATTTTTCACCCAATTCTCGACGACGAACACTGGATATGGATTTGAGCCTCTATCATAGTATATGGCTATGCAATGAGAATAACAGTTTCTAATCAGGAAACCAGATTTAGGTCCGTACTAGAGCATCATGTGAATGACACTCGTTCAAAAGCCAAATTGTGCGATCGAGTGAGTGATCAGATTTGATATTGCGTAGGGATAATATATGTACATCATATGGTTTAGTAAATTAAATAGGGAAATTTTCCAAATAAAATGATTTTGAATAATATGATTGGATATCATTAGTAAATAAGATGCAGATATATGAAAGCAAGGGCTAATTTGACGCTTTTGGTTTCAGAAGTAAAAATTTGATTGCCCAACAAAAAGGTATGTGTTTAAATTTTTTTTTTGATTTGATGGTTTTATGATTGGGCCATTTGGCTTTTGTTTCCTTTTGTTGGTTTTGGGCTCGTATTGGCGATTTGTAGTTGTTTTGATCTAGCTGTGCAAAGGAGACGGTGACAATCTTTTTTCAAAAATTTAAAGAAATAGAAAATTTTGAAGGAAATTTTTGATAACTAAAAATTGATTTTTGAGTAACAAACTAAAATGATTGAATGAATAATATTATTTGGAATCTATGGATGAATGTGGGTATTAATAAAAGTGATAATGTGGTTTCAACAAATTGATTTTTGGGAGTTGTTTCAACTAATTGGTTTTGGGAAAGTTAATGCGTTTTGGGCCATTCTTTTTACCTTGGAAATTTCGAGGATGAAATTCTTTTGAGGGGGGAGAAATGTAGTGACCCAGAATTTTTGGTTATTTGAAATTGTTTATTTAATTGATTTTAAATATTGAAAAGTTAATTTTATCGATTTCATAGGTTGAATTTCAAATGTAATGTTTTATTGATAATTTAATTAATGAATTAAATAATTGAAATCGTTAAAATAATTTAAATCATTGATTTTTATTTGGTAAAAATAGTTTAAAGGCTTATTAAATTTATATTCATAAGAATGAAGGTAATAGAACTTTTAAATTGAATTTAAAAGTGACTTACTCGATTTTAAAAATAACCAGTTTAAATTAGCATATAAAAATAGCCTTTCATGGCACGGTCTCGGATTTCAACGAAACCAGTTCCATTGGACACGTAAATGTGTGTTATTGGCGGATTTCAAATTTCATAGCATTTAGAGTTACTGTTTAGTCGTACAGGTTAGAAAACGCGTTAAAATTTATATCAAAAATTTAATATTGGGTTCAAAAACCTATCTTCTCCATACGATCGAATTGGGTCTCGAAACTTATTCCATTACATTCGGAATAGGAGTATAACATTAGGAACACCAAACGACACACCTTGATTGGGATCCAAAAATATAGATAGATATTTTCGAATTTTAAATAATATATATTTATGTTGATTTGACCATAGCCTCTTATCTATGATTTCATCCTAAGTTATTTCTCTTTCCAGCCACTATATTGTTGCATTTATCTATTCATATCCTTTTCCCTTATTTAACTCCACTTTACAGTGAGAAGAAGAAAAAGGAGACATTTCAAAAATTAAAATAGAAATAAATACTCAATGATAAAATCTAGAAAATATATGTTTGAGATCATTGAACAAGAATCTTCGGTATGATATACTTGTTTAGATAAGCGGCAAAATTTTGGAATTTGCTCAAATAGGGACAGCCATATCTAGGGCAGAGGCATGTCGGAGATGGAGGAAGCAATAGGGTGTGACATCTATGGCGAGGAGTTTCTCACGAGTAGGGCTTCGATGCATGATGTTTTGGAGTGGTACGAGTTGGAGAGGAGGATCGCGACTTGGTGGGTGTCATACAGACCTAGCTCCAATTGCAATTTTGGTGGTGGTGTTGAAGGTGGTATCATGAGTTTAGTTGAGATCGAGGAGTGAAGGGAAGACATTCGAAAGTAGTCGGAGGTTGGATAGTGGACCGAGTCGATTTGCGATCAGGACGAAGTGATTTGGGGTGGACTTTCGCTTTTCAACTTACTTTATCAAAGGGGTCGCGATGGTTATCGCCAAGTCGTGTTTGATGAGAAAAATTCAATAACAAACATGGAATTCGATTCCATTGACCAATGCTCTGTATCACTCGAATCTCATGCACGCGATTTTGGGTTCATCATTTTCATGCACAGGCGATCGTCTAGAAAATGAGAGAAGGATGAAAGCATAGGCGAGCTTGGCTGTATGGGCTGAATTTGGTATTGGGTATGGAAATAAATATTTTTACTAATTTAAATTAATTATATTTTGAAAGTTGAAGTTTATAAATGTTACCACTTGTTCGTTGTAGGTTCAAATCCAACGTGGTCAGTCGCGTTGGGTTCGTATTAATGAGATCTTTGCCATGGATCAAATTGGTTGAATTTAGAGCTTGTAGAATTTTTAATTAAATTCGAATATGTTCAAATTTAATCGAAATCAGAACGTGAAAGCGACAACAAAAATAAAAGGTGAGCGTTTTTAATGCTTATAGCGTACTATAATATTTTTATATTCATTAAAAATTGAATATGAAGTTATCTAATTTTATTGACTATTATTTTAAAATAAAATTGACATATGAATTGACTGTAGGTATTAAATTGAAAGTTAAATTTGAAACTGGAATTTAATTTCCAGTAAATTACCTGATACTGAAAACTATGAGATTGTTGCGAATTATTGGCTATTTTGGATGTTGATTATGATGGATGCTATTGATCGATGTTTTGGTTGATTTGGATGTTTATTAATTTTGATATATCCTGCTATCATCCTGTATATTGTTTACAGTATATAGAACTATAAATCGAACTATTTTGAATAAATTAAGAAATTGGTTGAAATGATATATACCTATGAAATTTATTTGGATTGGATGATATATATCTACCCTTGAAATTAAATCGAAATAATTACTCACTTGGCCATAGGATAGAAAATTATATAAGGACATCGGATAGGTTATATCAAGTGATTTTTTTTAAAAAAACTTTGATTTGAAATTATTTAAATGATTTTTATTTAAGAACTAAAATCGAATTTGTCGAAATGGAATCGTTTTCGAACTCGAGCTTGAAATGTGAAAAATAAACTTGTCAATCAGAATTGTCTAAAGAATCGGGTTTGAAAATTTGAAGATAATTGAGAAACCACTTGAATTTCGGAAATTGATTTGTTTAAAAAGATTTGAATTCTTACTCGAACCTTGAAATAAATCCAAATAAAAGCAATTTAAATGGATATTTTGAAATTTGGACTCGGAATTGAATTATTTTTATAGATTTGGATTTTTGAATTGAATATTGAAGGTTGATTTAATTTAAATGATTTAAATCGATATTTTGAAAATCGAACTCGGAGTTATATAAACTGAAATTGTTTAAAATTGAGAATTGAATTGAAATTAATTCAAACTGGAATTGAATTGAATTAACTAGAAATGAATTGAATTAACTGGAATTGAATTGAATTAATTGGAAATGAATTGAATTAACTGGAATTGAATTGAATTCATTGGGATTGAAATCGAAATAGAATTAATTTGGAATCGAGATCGAAACTAATTAGAATTAAAATTTGAATCGAAGCTAATTCGAATTTAAATTGGAACTGAATCGATTTAAATAGAAATGGAAATTGAAATTGATTTGAATGGAAGATTGGAAATTGAATCAGTTTGATTTTGAAACTAGTTTCAAATAAATTATTTAATATAAATTGTTTACAATCTATCTTCTTAAATATTCAAATTATTCTGATTTTCCAAGATATTTTACTATATAAACCATTTTTAAAACTCAAACTATCTTATATTAACTATTTAACTATTTTAAAACTATTCAAGCTATTTTCTAAATTCAAACTGGTCAGACTGGGAATTGTTTATATTTAAATCATGGATTTAAATAAAAATTGGATTAAATTGAAGTTATAACCTAAATGGAAATTCGAAGCAATTTTGAATTGGAACCAAAATCGGGATATTAAAGTGAGATGATATTTTCGTGTAAGAATAACATATCGAAATGAATATAAATTTTGAAGTAGACATGATGATTTTATACTGAATTTGATTTTGAAGTGAATATGATATATTGATATCAAGTACGAATTGTTTTCGAAAATATAAACGTACCAACCGGTATGTGAAGCGACGTTTGGTTGTTAAAGAGACCAGGGCCACTTATTGGCGTACTCTTTGTTACTATTGGAACCACTTTAACAACTGTGTACGTAGAGGAGACTCCAGAACGAAGTGGTTGGATTTGGCGTCGATTGCTAGAATAGAAGAAAGAGAATGATGATGGATAGACCCCGATACTTGTGTCAATTTGAAATGACTAAAACATGATGGCTTGACAAGGCCAAGTGGGCTAATTACCCCTAGTGGATATCCACTTTTCGATTTTCTTGGACTCGGTCCATATTATTACTCTTGTTGTTGGTTTCGATTGGTGCACCTTGATTCAAGATAGCCACCCTTTGACTCGATATGGGATGGACGGACGTGGTGGGCGATCATGGCTGTGATGTGTTACCACTAGCCCTGCGAGACGAACATGCAGTATCCTACTTTGGGCATTGTCTCACGTGCCTTATTATACTTTTATCTCTATATGAGACCGCTACGATTTTGATTTAGTTTAGTCGTATCATAACGCATCCCTATTCATCGATGGTTTACTGGTGTTTTTATGCAAACTGTACAATAATGCTTGAAAATGCGTTAAGGGGGATTAATGTAAAGCCTTAACGCTATTTTGATATTCATTTTATTGATTAGACATTATATATAGCGTATTCTACTACATATAAATATTTTGACAGATCCTCAAGAGATTGAAAATCTTGTAACATCTCTTAAGTTATTGCATGCATATTATCATTAGACATGAGATGTGAAACCCAGTAAATATCTATGATGCCATGGCAATCATGTTATATACGATATCGAGTTGACTCATATAAGAATATTTTAGTCCTGACCCGAGTGTTTTGTTTTTTCACTAAAGCTCAGATCAGCCCTGAGTATTTCAACGCACTGAAGATCATTTTCTAGAGGACGAAGATGAGGATTTAGTATATTATTAATATTATAATTTCCTACATCATGTTGTTCTGCTACGTTATTTATTTATCTGTGTTGTATATATAACTCTGATAAATGTTGTAAATTTATAATCAAATATATAATATAAACAGCTTCATGAACTATTTATTTGATTATTGTATTTTATCGTTCCGATGCAAGATTCTGCGTTTGTTTGCTTTTTCTTTTCTTAATTTTCTTAATTAACCCCATTGAATATTTATATTCCGAATTTTTAAGTTGGACGTGTGTGGATTATTGTCGATTTAAACCTTCCGAAATGAGGGTTGTCACATTATCCTTATTGTTTACATACCACATCGATATGTCATGCTGGGAATTGAAAAGTACAACGAAGGAACTAATCCATCAAACCATGTCCTAGTATTCAATGTGAAAAAGAGGATGAGTCAAATGGCCGATCTCACCAAGTGCACTTTATTCCATGCTACACTCATAATTGATACCTTAATCAATGATCCGACAACATCAAATCTTAAGAGCAAATGTCTAATGAGTTCAAAGCTTGATTCATTACTTTCAAAACGTGACCAAAGATAGCTGGTGAGCTGGTTAACATCAAGAAAGCCAATGGGAAATCTACAGTCTTTAACAACCCAATTCAATACCCAAGCATCCCATGTGAAGGGAGTAGATGAGATGAGCCTACTTATTACCCAGTACTATGGGCGACTTCTACCAATCGGAGAATAGGGTCATGCTCACGAAAGAAGTTGACTAGTTCAACAATAAAGATGATATAAAGTTAAATAAGAATAATGTCCCTAGTGAGGGTGTAGGCTAAAAGAATGGATGCTAAGGGTGCAAAAAAAGTTCTTAGGAGATGAGCTGCATTATAAGCCTAAATACTATAGCTACACCCTTTTGGATAAAGAAATGGATAAGTATATCTGCAATACATGACAAGGTTTCATATCATAGACCACCGCTAGCCAGGTCTTAGTGAAGAATGGATCCAAGAGATAATGGCAAGCACAATGAGTTCCGGTAGCTCAATGACTACAATAAAAATAAAAGTTGGCATTTGAACGACGAAACTAAAAATTTGATTAGGGAAGGCAGAGCAGCCCAATATGTTATAGAGTAGGTCAACTAGAGAGAAACCATAATTTTCATCCTAAAGAATACTACATGAATGGACCACACCAAACCTATAAACCTATAACAGCCCAAAATTCTTCACTTGGTAATAAATTGCAATTAATCATTTAATTGAAGATTAAGTGAAACAAATGGCTTAAAAGGGAATATTTAAAGGATGAATTAGAACTCAGGACCTATTCCATTGAGTTCGTAATGTCAATTATATATAAAATCCATATTAAGTTTGTTAACATCGATTAAAATGTGTAAAATGAGAAGAAAAGTAAAGTAAGGGCAAAAGGTCTTTCAGCCAACATAGCCTATATCATTTCTGAAATGAATCATCGCCTTCATCCAATTCATTTCTCTTCTTCTTCTTTTGATAAAAAGAAAACGAAGGCTTTCGTGACTTCAAATCATCTCAACTTCCATAAATCTCAACGAAAATTCCAAATTAAATCTCTAAATTGAAATTAGGAGAATCTTTACAAATAAATTCCTTCAAGTTCATATTTTGGAGAAGATTGAGTTATATTTTGATAATCAAAAGAAAGCATCAAGTTGGTTTTCATTGGAACGTGGATTTCTAAGGATTTTGGTGGGTGAGAGCTCTTCTTTAAGCTATATGATCATCTAATACATTAAAATCAACGTAAATACTAAATTATGGTTAAGGCTTGAGTAATGAGTGTGATTGGGGTTTTAGAGATGAGAATCTTATTAAATAAGTGTTTTTGAGGTATAAATCATACAATATGATGTGTTAGGAAATTTGTATGAATTGAATTGTGTTTGTTTGATTATTAATTTTGGTGATAAATAGGATTATTACTTGGTAGTTCCATTATAGTTTAACTTGTCATTAAATGATTGAAAATGGAGTTAAAGTGGTTGATAGAGTAGTTAAACTCATATGTTTTATAAAGAGTTGTCGGATGATTTATCAAATTACCTTTAAGTGATATTCCTCCTATGGTGGATCATCAATGATATGAACTCGGGTGCGAGACGTAGGATATAAATGGCTGGTATAGTTAATAAACATGAATGGTTGTGAAATATGTTCATTACCTAAAATTCGTTCATCGATTGCGAAGTTGCATCTGTACTAATTTTGAATGACCTATAAGAAGGGCCTGAATTCACATGGGACGATGTTCATGCAACATATCTTGGTAATACATAAACATAAATTAATGATGCTCAAGGGCAAGAAACCACATCAAAATGTCTGTAAATTCATGATACGAAAAGCTTACACTAAAGAGAATTTTATCATGATTGCATCTAAAGAAACAACATGCCATTTGGAGTTATGGATCAAAAGATATTGACATTTTGAAGTTCAAGGAGGCAAAACGGGCTAGGTACAACCAATCGGTCAATTGCTGGGACCAAGAAATCCACCGATTCAACCTTAAAGCACACCATAACAATTTTAAGTTCATTTTTAGAGGGTGTTTAATCGATTGGTAAAGGGGAAATCAATCGACTACTCAACTGTAAGGTCAAATTAACCCCGTCCAGTCGATTATTTAGATGTTCATTGTCTAGTTCTGCTAAAATTGTAAAATGCCATAAATTTCGCATAAAAACTCTGATTGAGGTGCGGTTTAGACAATTTTCATCTTTTTTCAAGGGCCAAAATCCATGAAATTTTGATGTTTTTGCATTACTTCAATTTCAGGGCCCATGTGGGATGCGCTCCCATACGTATTCCAAAACCAGAGATTTGAAGGTTGCAAAAGAATGTATCATGGATGTTTGATGGCACGAAGGTCATAAGTGATCTTGGAAATGCAATTGGATTTGTATGGTAACTTTTATTGAGTTGTCTGGTGGTCTTTGAAATGCAATGAATGAGGGTATTATAATATATGATTCCATATGATAGTGCATATACATAGTAAATCATATCATTTGGCTTTGGCCTTAGATTAGACATTTAGAGACCATTTGTATCACGAAAGGTTGCTGTGTTGATTTCGCATCTTCAAGCATGATTGACATATGGATAGAAAATGTTCTAGCTTCGCAACGAAGGCTATGAACCTGATGTTACGTTGTAGCAAGGGTTATAGGGTCCTGGGTTACTTGTCATTTTGTTCTCATTGTAAAAATATAGCAGCAGTTAGGCATGTGTATATTGATTTAGGTTCGATATGATTGTAGGTGGTGAATGATGAATTGAAGTAACATATTATTTGTCTTATATTAATGACCAAACCTATCATATTTTGGCCTTTTTAGGAGATGTGTGGTCCACTAGCCTAGTATATGATGTTTGGATTACGACTGGTGCTATGATGTTCTATATACGATAATTTTATCATATAAATATCCCGATAGTAGAAATTTGCTAACTTGTTGGATACATGTGAAAATGCTGGTTGAGGTATTGTTCCATTACCTTGGGTATTAACATTTGTTATTATTTATGATATATTATCATATTTTGCATTCATATAGACTAGTAATATCTCCTTTTCACTAGACTTTATGTCGTCCCTCTCTTTATTGCTTCCATTTATCTGTTCTTTGAGTAGGTTGACTTAGAGATATAGATCTCTATCGGTTGAAGGTGATTCATAGAGCCATGGATATATTACCTTATAATTGTATTTGTTAAGTTTTTTGTATTGACATGTATATCATATGTATTATTTTGGGACATGTATTGTTATAGATTTGATGTACCTTTTAAAATTTGTGGTATGATGTTGGATCTTATGTCTCTTGATATGAATGCATCTAGTCTTCTACATGTCTATGCAAATATTATATCTAATCTTATTCAGTCGTGAGAAGTTGTTTATTAAGATCACTATATTTTGTGATATTCATCGTGTTTTATGTATCTCGTCTTTAATGGAACATCATTTGTAATACTATTGGGGTATCTGGTTGCTTGTATGCATGGAGTTTAGGTGTTACTTAAGGCAGGTCGTTACATCTAGTATCAGAGCTTAGGTTACACGATCATCCTAAATTAGGATAAGTTAAGGGAGCATATTTTATTTTGATACACCTATGAATATAACATTTAGGCACACACTTCTATTTCTAGTTCTCTATTCTTTTTTTGAAAAGTTATCAATAATTTCCATCTAGAGATAGTTACTATAAGTCATGCCAACCAAGCGTCAAAAAAATAAGGCAATGTTGGGGCTCCGGATTCATGCTAGTGTGGTTTCAAAGGTACTTACAAGCTACAATGCAGGGCGCTCCCCTTCCGGTGGGAGTCTCTCTTATATGGACAACAATTAGGTGATTCATATTCCTTCACTACTCCAACACCTATTCTTGAATCCCTAATGCTCTGAAGGAATCATTTTCTTAGTCAATCTCCTTGGGAGTTGCTTATGGAGATCCTAAAGAAATGGAATTGTTAAGTTCAAAGAGTAGAGCGATCTTGGAGAGGGAAGATGCCAGTTGAAGTAAAGCCTAAGTTCTAAGGCAAGATGAAGAGAAAAGTGGTCAAGAATAGCCAAGGCCAGGCTAAGAAGAGAGGAATGGTTTTCGACAAGTGTCCTTTAAATGGGAATTTTGGTAGAGATTGCAAGTCCAACCTCCAAGCATGGAAATACTTCAATTTTAACCAAAGAGGCCATTTCAAAATAGATTGTCTACCTCTTCAGAAGAGCCGACAAGTACTCAAAGCTTATGCTTTCGAAACTACTCCTAGTTCGAGCGCTCCACCAGAGCTTAAGAAAGGATGAAAATTGTCATGGAAGAGGCGCTTTCCATTTATGAATTTACTATTCATGTTTTATTTTATATGAGAACTTTACATTCTTTTATTGAAAGTCTTCTTAGTAATAGTTTCTACCTAGTGCTCCATGTTATCGATGACTCTCTTATCGTGTTAATTGTCATTAGGGTTTGGCATATCTATTATGAAATGTCAAAATAATAACTTATCTCGGGCTAGGTCTAAGTTTCTTGTAATTCTTTTTTTCTTGATATTTGGGCCAGGGACTTTTAATGGGGATGAATCTGATGACGAAGCATGGCGTTATTATTGATTGCGATGCCACGTAGGCGACATGAAGGATAACGGTGGTAAAGGGCACAATTTTTTATTATAACCTGGAGAGTTCTATGATTTAGGATATTTATACTTCTTGGATATCTCTTATGAGAAATTGACACAAGCTCCCACTGCTAGGAATTTCATGGATTCTTTTGAAGAAGTTATGGGTTTACCTCATGATCTAGAGCGAGGTGCGAAGCTGGTTGTCTTCCCTATTAGGCGCATGGCTCTGAGAGAAAGAAGAGAATCAAAAACTAAAATTTTCGAGCTTTCAAAGAAGGTTCTAATTTGGAGAAGTACATAGAAGTGGGGAGCACCCAACGTGTTCACCACTGAAGCAGATGGATTCTTAAGGTTTTTTGCTGACTATATAGAATTAATTAAGTTGACAAGGAAGAATAAATATCATCTTCCTCATATTGATGATTTGTTTGACCAACCGAAGAAGCGAAGGTTTTCTCTCAACTTGAAATTTCTAGTGATTTCATCAACTAAGGGTTGCTAAAGTTAGCGTTCTGAAAACTCTATAGAACTCCCAAGGCATCTTATGAATGGTTGGTAATATCGTTCGGCCTTATCAATGCACTAACATGTTTTGTTGATCTCATTAGTCATGTCTTTGAGACCAACTTAAAAGTTTGTGGTGGTGATTGTAGATGATTTTTTGATATTCTCAAAAGTGAAGAAGGGTACAAATTACATTTGAAAGAAGTGTTAGAGGTGTTGTGGCAAAATTTCTTAAAGGCAAAGTTTTATGTATGTTACTTTTGGAGGAGGGAAGTTCGCTTCTTAGGTTATGTTGTATCTGAGCATGTGGTTTGCATTGATCCAGTTAAAGTTGCTATGGTGCAAGATTGGAAGGCGTCGAGCAGTGAAAACAAAGTTACTAGTTTCCTTGGGTTGGGGGAATATTACTAGAAGTTCGTTAAGGACTTTGCGAAGGTTGCTACAGCTTTGAGCTATCTAACTAGGAAGAATCAAGTCTTCTTGTAAGAAGCACGTGTTGAGGACTCTTTTATCAAGATGAAGAAATTATTGACTAGTGCACCGGTTTTTGTTATACTGGAAGAAGCCAAACCATTTACTGCATACATAGATGCTTGTGGAACAAGACGCGGTGTGGTTCTTATATAAGAAGGTAAAGTGGTTGTATATGCTAGTAGGGAACATATAACCCCATGGAAGAACTATCCGGCTCATGATTTGGTTGGTAGCCATTGTCTTATCTTCGAGGATTTGGAGGCATTATTTTTTAAGTGAGAAGTTCGAGCTATTCGCCTACCATAAACCTTTAAAATATATATTATCCTAAAAATCTCAATGTTAGGCAATAAAGATGGATAGAATTCCTAGCATCATATGGTTTTGGAATTTCCTATACTCTTAGAAAGGGAAATGTTGTGGCAAATGAATTGAGTAGAATACATGCTATGTTGGACTTTTATTTTGTTGAATGGTAAGGTTTGGAGTTTATTGCGGGGTACGATTTCCGGCCTTCTAATGATGTGTTGCCTAATTTGTTGGCAAAAGTCATACCTAAACTGTCGATAGGATTAGTTCTGGCTAAAAATTAGTATGGAAATTGTAGGGATCTTAGAACGATTAGACAGGGAAAAAAGTCTAATAATATTGACATGAAGGGTGGGTTTATAGAGATGGTAGATTTTGTGTTTTTGAGGTGGAGGATTTGATTGTTGAAGTGGTTTGAGAGTGCCACCACTCTAGGATGACTATTCATCTTAGTGATAATAAAATATATAATGATGTGAATCATAACTATTACTGGAAGCATAAAAAAAGGCATGCTTTGGAATTCATAGAGAAGTGCATGACTTGTTAATGTGTCAAGGCTGAATAGAAGAAGCATGATCGCATTACTTCCTTTATAAGTTTTGCATTTGAAATAGAATCATATTTCCATGGATTTCATTGATGGTTTGTAGCGGATTTGGAGGAGAAATAAGAGCATATGGGTCATTGTGAACCATTTGGCAAAAAGCCCTCATTTTATTCTCGTGAAGGTTTTGAGAACTGCTCCATCTCTAGAAAACGTTTATGTATGAAAGATTGGTTACATGATGTACCCTATAGTATTATGAGTGACCGAGATCCACTCTCAAGAGTGAGTTCTAGAACAGCTTACAACATGCATTGGGGATAGAATTGAATTGAATATGAACTATCATCGCTAAACCGATGGTCAAAATGAGAGTGTGAATTGTGTACTTGAAAATTTGTTGGAGCTCATATTCCTTATTTTTGTAGATCGTCGAAAGATGAATTTCCTCTTATTGAGTTGCATATTACAACTTTTAATCTGCATCGCCATGATGCCCTTTGGAGCATTGTATGGAAGACATTATAAGTTGGCTACATCTTGGTAGGGGAAAGTGATGAGGTAATAATTGGACAGGATATGATCTGTGAGAATTTGAAGAAAGTCGAGTTGATATAGAAAAGGATGAAAGCATCTTAAGATCAAAAAATGTCTTATGCCGACAAGAGTGTATTGACTTTGAATTTGAAGCTGGTGATTTGATCTTTGTGAAAACATCCCCATTGGAGAAACTTATGCGATTTGGTAATTCAAGAAAGCTTATACCTATATTTGTTAGGCCATTTCCTATAGTGAAACGAATGGAAAAACTTGTTTATCAAGTTGATCTAACCAAAAAGATGTCTAGAGTACACAACATATTTCGTGTCTCACACTTGTAAAGTGTGTACATTACACAAGTGTAGTGGTCGAGCAAAGTCAATTAGAGGAAGTGGATAAGGAACTAGAAGTTTGTATGCCGAGTGGACCTCTTCATATTGTTAAGGGTGGTGTCAAGGGGCTTCGAAGCATGGTTGCGAAGCTTGTTCAAGTCTAGTGGGGAAAAGTTTCCAAAAATAACACAATGGAGCCGAAGACATAATGCATGTTCCCAATCCAAATTTTTTGCCTATATGACTCCATTGCTCTAAGAATTTTGGCTCCATTTAATAGATTATAAATGCATGTTAGTATAGAACTTGTTATATATTTTTTAAATTGGTTTGTTGGTTTTGTTGTTGTGATGCTAGGTATGTTTGGCAAGGGCATGAGTTTAAAAGTAGTTTTTTAAGGATGAATGAATTTGGAGTTAAGACATATTCTATCGATATCGTAATGTCATTTATATATGAAATACGTATTATGGTTTTTAAAATAGGATTAAATATGTAAAATGAGAACAAAAGAGAAGTAGGAGTAAAAAAGTCTTTTGGTAGCATAGCCTATATTATTTTTAAACCGAATCATCTCCTTCATCTAAATCATTTCTCCACTTCTTCATTTGATAAAAAAATAATGGTTTTTCAAATATCAAATCTTTGTAACTTCCAGAAATCTCAATGAAAAACTCCAAAGTAAATCTTTAAATTCAAGTTAGGTGATTGTAACACCACGTATATTACTTAGTTAAATTATTAAATTAAAAGGGTAAAATCATAAATTTACATAATGATAAAAATAGTAAATTTCTATAGGAGCTGGAGTTAAAGCTTCAGGACTTATCCCGTTGTGTATAAAGTGCAGTTTATAGTAAGAAAACACATATAACTTGTTGAATTTGGTTAAACACGGTAAAAATTAAAAGAGGTATGATCCACTAGCATTTTCGTAATAATTTTTTTTTGAAAATTTAGGCCTAAATATTAGCGTTTCAGACTTCTTTTACTCTAACAATCTTGTCTATAGTTTTAAAACTCCAACTCCTAAATCAGTCAATCCTCCAAATCAAGTCCCAGGTAAATTCAAAACTTTTATTTTTTCTTCCTTTTCCTCTTTCATGCCAAATCTTAAGAATTCCTAACTTCTTCACTTCTCAACTGATTTCGATGAAACCAGCAGCAAATCGAAGGATGCAATGTGTAACACCCCACATTTTTAATAACATTATTTAGGATATTTAAATGGTTAAATAATATAAAATAAAATAATGTATGTTGATTAGTGGAATGAGATTTGTTACTAAATAAGAGGTACCCATGCCATGTAAACAATGAACTAAAGAACGAAAAGAGAATAAAAGGTTAGGAAATAATCAAGGGAAAAATAGGAATAAGGCATATCCTTATACCCTAAACCCCTTATGAATTCATTCTACACGTTCATTTAATTTTCAAAAACAAAAGTAGAGCTAAGGCCGGCCACCATTAGGAAGAGCAAATAAGAAGAATTCAAGAGGAAGAATCAAATCGCTTAATCAAGAATAAATCTCACATCCTTAATAAAAAAAGCTAAGGTGAATAATGACCATATCTCAATTTTTAATGGTTTTTTTAGTGGAAAATCCAAATTATTTGCAAATGTTTCTACCATGTTTTGGATGATAAAATGTGTATCTTTATGTTGTTGATGATTAGTGCTAATTCACATAGATTTTGTGGTAAGTTTTAATATGAAAACCCTATTATATCACATCCGATTGCCATGCAAATTTAGATTTAGATCAGAAATGATATTTTATAAATGGGTTTGAACTTTCATGATTTTCTAAATTAATGTGGATTTCATATGAATTTTCTAATGAAGAAAATGCAAACTTGGGTTTAAAATTAATTACAGCCATATTATATTGGCTTAGGATCTGAAATTTATATATGTTAGAAAACATACTAAAAATAATTTTCTGAAATTGTTGTAGAATTTTCCTAAGTGTTTTAATGGATATATAAAATTATTTAAAGTATGGGACATAAGTGTTTTATAATTTATAAAAAGGAAAAGGGGTATTTTGTAAATAATCCAAATTCTTATTTCTGAAAAACGGAAATAATTTAGAAAAGAATATTTTGTAACCAATCATAATTTGACAAACAAGGAATAGGTACAAAGAAATAGTTCAAAAAGTCAAATCTACATGTGTTTTCCTGTTTCTATGCTTTCAGTTACCGACTCCTTATCTCTGCCTCCGATTCCATCAAAACTAATGCACATGTATCTGATACCTGGTACATAGTAAATTGGATATAGGCGAAAGGTATTGGGTCGAAAGGAAGGGTTCCGAAGGGATTGAAGCACTACTTTTCTTTTAAATGAAAATGCGCCTGTTTTGCTTTCGACCGAATAACTTTCGACTTGGTCTGCTTCCGATAGGGTTAATGATTTTAAAAGAATGGTTTGAAGAGGTTGCGCCTTCGTTTTAAATAACTGTTTTCGATTAGGGTGAAGTCCATAACTTCTGCTTTTTACCTTTCAACCCAAATTGGTTTCAAAAGGTTTACCTTGTTTTTAAAACCAAGTCGCTTCTCCATTGCTTTCGAATGGATGGTTTCAACACCATCACTTCTTTACTTAGGAATGCTTTCAAAAGAGATGCATTCAACTTAAATGTTTTAATGACCCTTTTGCTCTAGAAAAGGTATAACCCCAAATGGTTTCGAAAGAGATGGTTTTAATAGTTTTGAAAGGTGCTTCCATGTGTTATAAATTGTACCTAAATGCCTTCGAAAGGCTTGATGTTTTGATGCTTTCGAAAGATTTTAAAGAAAGGTTTCTAAGGGGAGGTTCCCCAATGATTTCAAAAGGTTTAAAAGGAAAAGTTTTCCAATGGTTTCGAAAGGCAATGTTTAAGCGTTTTAAAGATATGTCTAAGGTTTAAAGCTTTCGAAGGAGATGTTTTTCAGTGCTTTCAAAAGGATAAAGATGAATGATTTTGAAAGGTATGTTTTGGCCTTCGGCCTAAGGTTTTACTTGTTTCGAAAGGGATACTTTCAAAGGTTTCGAAAGTGGTAGTTTCGATGGGTTCGAAAGGGTAGTTTAAAAGTTTTAAATAAAGGTTTCGAACGAGTTGTTTTCGGCAATATATCCAAAGTATTTTTAAGTTAAAATACGGTTTAACTTATTTTAATGGGTTGGGAAATTCTTAACAATTTCATCAGCATTATTTTGGGTAAAGTATATGTAACATGGAAGGTTTAAAGGTTTAAATCATTTTGAAAAGGTTTTCAAGGAAAAATTTAAAGAATAGTTAACCTTAAGAAAATGACTCAGATTCGAAGACCAGATGGTACTTGTGTAGTGTCGCATCCTATACTCATTAGCTATTAGCCCCTAGCTAATTTAGTCCAAAATTCCAGTGTGTAGGGCTTTGTCACAATCAAGAATAAAATTATGTTACGGACAGAAAGGAATAAAAAAAGAAAGACAGGTTATTTGTAAGCTCGCAAAACCATAAGGATCAGTTAGACCCGGAGAAGTAGGTAAGGACAGACCATTTAGAAGGGAGCATCTAACAGATGTTAGATTTTTATGTTTTCTGGTAGGCCCGAGTCAAGCAAGGGTTAGTAGTTTGCCAGACAAAACTACAGTGTATGGACAAATAGTCCATATGATAATGATATGTACATAATACATGATATAGCTTTACAGATTTAACCTGTTTGGTTGCGAGATTATAAATTGCAAAAGATATGTTATAAAATGGATATTAGTGAGGTAAAATCCATTCCGCTAAGCGGCGTTATCTCACTTAATATCTGTAACCCGAGATGTATAGTGTTATTCACACCAGGCTTTATGTCTTACTCGAAGTTTACTTTTCCTTAAACTCTCGTGTGCTCAAAATTGATTTGAGTAGGCTGAGGGTTTAAGTTTGTAGGTTGGCGAATAAAGCTTCAGGTGACGAGCTTGTGGCTAACAGATAGCTAATTAGGAGTTTCTGTTGTATTTGGATTGTTTCCGCTGTATTGTATATATAGTACTCTGATCAACCAAGGGGGCATCGTCATATGTTGCTCTTGGCGTATTTATGTAATAACTATATTTTATCTGAACCTGGAAACGATTATGGGATTACGTAATATGAATATGGAACATGTTTTGAAAATGTAATCAAAGATATTGTTTTTTTAATCTGTGATTTTGTTTCATATTCATGTGTTTCGAATATTGTGGATACCATTAACATTACCATATTTTGTCACCCGAAGTTAATACTATGGATGTTGCAGCATCTATAGCGCTTAACTTCAGGCCTCTATATAGTGGATGTTACAACTTGGTATCGGATCATAGGTTTATGAAAAACATTAACTAAAAATGATTCTTGTAAACATAATCCTAAGGAATGAGCGATAAGATCGAGGTATGGGATAACACCATAGTAACGTACCTTTATTTGGCATATATAACTATGAGCTTTATCTTTAATCTCCTATTTCTATTAGGTTTTTTTTATATATCTCACAAAGGTTCGAATACAGATATGGATTCTCAAAGAAATAATGTTGCAGAAGGAAGCTCTGCTATAGCTGAAAAAGCCAGACCTAATACTAGAAGGAACCGATTAGGAACAAGCTGGAAATAATGGTGCTGAAGTCCTGCAAGTTGACATGGGAGCCATGTATAAGTTTTTCTTGAATATGATGCAAGCAGGGGTTGTTGCTAGAGTAATTAGGGGAGGAGCCCAGGAAACTCCAGTTGTCAACAACTATGTTTCTTTGAGTAGGGACTATGCTAGGTTGGGAGGAAAACCATTTGTTGGGAGTGAAGATGCCATAGAAATAGGGAACTGGTTATTGCATTATGAGAGGATTTTCATAGATTTAGGGCTTAATGATGAGAAAAAAAGAAGACTCGCTTTAAGGCAGCTTTAAGGAGCACCTTCATACTAATGGAATAGTGTAACACCTGGAGGGGATGAGGGAACGGTGACATGGGTTGAGTTTAAAAGGAAGTTCGAGGAGAGATTCATCATTGTGATGGCAAAGTCTACCTTTCTCAAAAAGTTTACCGAGTTAGAGCAGGGAGAGATGACTGTGTTAGAGTATGTAACAAGGTTTTAGGAGTTGGCAAGATATGGTCATTCCACTGTGGATATCATGGTAAAGAGAAATGGGAAGTTCATTAACGGGTTGAAACCTTAATTGTCCGGACTATGTTACCTTATATTAGGGATCCTTGTGAAGTTGTAGTAGAGATGGCTCTAAGACACAAGGAAGTTATTTCTTATGTAGAGAAGAATAAGGCAAAGGAGGTCTAGGTAGCATAGAGTCAGAAAAGGAAGTTCTTTCCTAAGAAGGGATCCCCGAAGGGTGGAGCCACAAGAAAGGAAAATCAAAGATTGTCTATTTCAAGTGCGACAAGAAAGGGCATCTTGAGAATGAATGACCTTCGCAAGAGGCAAAGAAAGTCACCGGGAAGACGAATATCAAATTCTTCAACTGTGATCAGATGTGTCGTTACAAGAGCCAATGGGAGGAGCCTGCTAAGGATGGAAATGGCAAGTATATGCATTGGAGCCAACTACTCGAGACCCATGGCAGGGAAAAAAGGGAAAGCGGTGTTGGGAGGTACGCTTATGATTTTAGGTATGGCAGTTAGTGTTCCGTTTGATACTGGTGCATTGCATTCTTTTATATCTCGTTGTTTGGCAGATAAGCTGATCCTAGAACTCTCATAACTAGTTACTACCTTCAGGGCCGGTAGGAGGGTATGAAACACTTGGGATGAGATGTGACCACCAAAAGTTCACTTATTAGGTCATACTTTTGTTTGAAGTTTGCATGTGTTTAATTTCGTAGAGTTCGAAATTATTTTGGGTATGGATTGGTTAAGTAAGTACGAAGCTAGAGTATTTTCCATGATGGGAAAATATCGCTTAGACACTCAGACTATAGCGAGCGGATTTTATATACCATAGAAAGCCCTAGATGTGAGGTGAACACTTTGTTGGGTATTATGGAGATAGAAGACGAGCTAAATCAAGTTTTTATGGTTATCGAATTTGTGGATATTTTTGAACTCGTAATACGATTGCCACCGAAATGATCCATTGAGTTTCGAATAGATTTGATTCCTGGAGCAGTACCAGTTAGTAGACCACCAAGCAAGATGACACCTACCGAAACGAGGGAGCTCAAAGTGCAGTTGGTGGACTCGAAAGGCAAGAATTTTATCAGACCTAATAGGTCACCTTAAAGGGCAGCCATAGTGTTTGATAAGAAGCTGGACGGATCGTTATGTTTATGTATCGATTATCGTAAGTTGAATGAAAAAACCATAAAGAATTGATATCCATTGCCTCAGATTGATGATTTGTTCGATCAGTTAAGTGGAGCCAAGATATTTTTGCAATTGGATTTAGCGACAGGTTTCCATCATCTTAGAGTGGCAGAGGATAGTATTCCTTTGACGACATTTAGAACCAGATATGGATCATACAAATGGTTAGTGATGCCATTCAGACTGACTAATGCGCCAATTTTTTTTATAGATTTGATGAACCGGATTTTCCCAGAGCACCTGGATAAGTTCGTACTGGTTTTCATAGACGATATTTTGGTGTACTTGATGGAAGAGAGCATGAAGTTTATCTTAGAGTAGTGCTTGAAATGCTGAGGCGGCATCACCTGAAGGCGAAGTTCTCGAAATGTCATTTTTGGAAGAAGGAAGTGAAGTTTTTGGCCATGTAGTTTAAGAGAAAAGGATATCAGTGGATCCAACTAAGATTGAGGTCGTGAATAATTGGAAGAGACTAGAAACTGTGACTGGCATAATAAGTTTTTTAGCTTGGCTAGTTGCTATTGGAAGTTTATTAAGGATTTTTTGCGGACAGCGGCACTCATGACTAAGCTATCTTGAAATGGTGTGAAGTTTGTTTGGACCGATAACTGTGAGGAGGCAATCCAGAGGTTGAAACACTTATTGACTAATGCACCTATCTTGGTTGTTTCAAAGAGGAATCAGGATTTGGTGGTGTACACGGATGCATATGGGATTGGGTTAGGAGCTGTGTTAACGCAGAGGAGTAGAGTAATTGCCTATGCTTCTCGACAGCTTATACCGCATGAAGTCATATACCCAACCCATGACATGGAGTTAGCTATGATGATTTTTGCACTGAAGGTGTGGAGACATTACCTTTTGGGAGAAAGACTTGAATTGTATACGGATCATAAGTCGTTGAAGTATTTGTTCCCTCATAAGAAGCTGAACATAAGAGAGCAGAGGTAGTTAGAGTTTTTAGTTGCTTATGATTTTGGTATTGAGTACATACCAGGAAAGGGAAACATGGTTGCATATGCACTTAGCAGAAAAGATCAGAATGTGGTGTTAGCGATGATAGTGGAATGGAAAGATTTGGAAGCATTAGCGACATGCATGGTACAGTTGAGAACTAAGAGTAGTTCAAGTACATAAACTGCTTTGTTAACATGTTTGGGAGTTCGACCAGTTATGATCAAAAAGGTTGCTTCTAAACAGCTAGAGGATCCAATAACTCCAAAAGCTGAGAGATGGAACAAACAGCGATGACTTAAAGGATTTTAGTCTTGAACAGAATGAATGACTGAGGAAGAAAGAAAGATTACGTGTTCTAAATGTGGGAGACATTATGAAGGAAGTTTTGGAGGAACGCCATTGCACGAAGTTCACTATTCAATCGGAAGGAACAAAGATGTATCAAGACATAAAGAGAAGTTTATTCTAGGAATGTATGAAGAGGAATGTAGTGTTGAATATGCGCTTATATGATTTTTGTTTGATGATAATAAACATATATTCATTCGTTTAAATGTATTTGTTAATGTACTATTTTATTTTTCATAGATTAAATAAATATTTGCTGAATAAAATTAAATACACAGAATTTGAATTCAAACAGAAATTTTATTCAAACAAATATTTATTACATTTTTGAATAGTACAAATTCAAGCTCTCACTATACATATACAATTTTGTTTACAATACATCACAATTTCAATTAACATAAATTCCTCACTACATATCACTCACATTCGTAGTTTATCTTCAACTTCATTCCAGTTAGAATCCAGCATCTGAGAAATCTGCAAAAATATTCACTAACGCAGTAAAATTGAAAAAGAAATATTTTTGCAATATAAAATAAAATATGGATTTTGAAAATATTATTTACCTCGGTTATTTGGGTTGTTCGTCATCATTTACATTTGAATTCATCATAACGAACAATGTGACATGCACAGTGTATCACTGTACATGATACAAGGCCATGCACACCGATATACACTTGATAATGTTACAGGGACAGGTGAGCACAAGGTCAAACCCAAAATAAAAGGACGGGTTCAACTCGGGTGCAATATAAATAAAATCTCGGCATGAGCATAAGGTCAAACCCGAGCGTTTAAACTGGATTCAACTCAATGTACAAATCATAATAAAAGAGTGCAACTCGTAGTCAATATAAATGTGCAATAATAATATGGTTGCAGTGAAGACAGCGGCTCGAGGCTATAAAGAAATCAAACCGGGCAAGAAGCTCCAGACAAGTTCGATTAACAAAATTGATGTTATCAAGCAACTCGAGCAATTTCAGCTACTATATGAAGTCATAGCAAACAAAATATGCAGTACATACTCGAGTGCATCAGATCATAAGTGAAGCCAGAAGCACAAGTCAATGCATAGACTTCAACTCAGCACTAGTCAACGGCAACAAGCTAATAGATATATACAAGCAACTGAAGGCAACATGACCATATGATCAGTATGACTAAGTATCATACTCGAGAATAACTCATTTCAATTGTAAGCATGTGCAACAGGACAGGGCATTGGACAGGACTGCAACAAGTATAACTGATATATGGTGATGCAGTCAACAACTACTCAAGGCAACAGTGCAGTGCAACTACACAACAACAAGCGTGTAGAAGCAAATGATATCAAAACTCGGTACAAAATAGAGTTTCAAAAATGAAGGCCAACATCAAAAACACAGTGCAAAGATGCAATGACAATACAACAAGTCAAGTAATGCACCAGGTATACCAGTGGAATGAACAAAAGCAAGTGGTATATAAAAACAAACAAATGGATTGCAACAGATGTATATGGTGATGCACAAATCCAAAGACTCAACAATACTCAGTACACAAGTGACACAGCGAACATGACAGTAAGCAGTGCCACAAGACCGAACAGGCAAATACAACACAAATGAACACTGCAACATGCTCAAAGTAAACATTGGATACAACTCGACTACAGCAAAAATAGAGTCAAGCCAGCAGATACATGAATGAAGTAAATGCAAACAACAGAGGCATCAATATGGCAGTATCAATGTCAGTCAACAAAAAAATGATCGGAGCCAAAGCGGTGGCAATCAAGGAGTCGACCAAGTCAAAGCTGTGTTTTTAATCAAACAAGCCAACCAGAGAAGATGGCCAGAGACGAAGCTCACAGGGGCCAGAAAATCATAGCCATAATTCACAGTGAAGTCGAAAGCAATAAACAAGCTATAGTCGAAATCATGAAAGTCAGAATTCAACGCAAGACACGAGTTGAAAAAGTCAAAAATAAAACAAGAAAGTTTCTGCCGTATCGATCAAAGAAAGATCGAACTCTTCGAAATCAAAACCATGTGAATCAAGTCAAAAATATACGTATTTGACTAAATCACAAATATCACAACCATCAATATATTATCAAGCAACCGAGAAAGGAAAGTGAAGAAGTCAAGTAAATGAATACGAACAAATTCAAGGGTCTCGAAATCCATATATATATACACCCAAAATCATCGTCGGCTGGGGTGCAAAAAGATAATCGAATTCAAGCAATCAATCCAGAAAGCGAAAGGAATAAATAACATACCAGAAGAAAAGTCGAATTCGATCATCTTGAAGCAACTAAGCCAACTTCATCAAAACCCTAATTTCACAGAACAATCAAGAGAAGCAACCGAGCGCGACTCAAAGAGACATCGATCAACTCGAGGCAAGCAGCTGATCAATAGAGAAGGAAATTGATTTCAATCAACAAGAGCAACAAAATCGATCGGCATCGTCAAAGACCATTGAAGCCCTAATTCAGACCGAACAAAGAAAGCAACGGCCGTCATTTTGCACAAAAGAAAAAATAAAAGGAGGATCGGGTTAAAAAATAAAAGGGGCCGGCTTTATATTATTAAAGGCCTTTTAATTTTTTAATTAGGGTTTTTCTGCTTAAGGGAAAAAAAATTAGTACTCAAGCTTTTACTTATTTTTGCTCTTAATTTTTTTTTATGTTTGTATTTTTTTTGAATCAAATCTTGGTAAATCACCACCTAGGATTTAGGTTGTGTCAGATTGTCTAGTTAGGATTAGTTCAGTAAGCAGGGTTTGCGAGTTTGCAAAACTCTATAGGCGGTAGCAGGGTTTGCAATTCTGTTAGAGTGTTTGTAAGCGGGAGACTGTTTAATTCTAATAGAAATCTGGGACTGCAGCAGTAGGCAGGGGTTGCCGAAGCTGGGTAAATTTTCAGTGTGATTTACTGTTCAGCATATTTACTTTTCTGCAGTTTGTTTTTGTGTTTAATTTGAGAAAATTTGTTATAACCCTATTCACCCCCCCTCTAGGGTTAATCTAGATCCTACAAGTGGTATTAGAGCACGGTATTTTTCTTTAACTCTAGAGTCATGAATCCACCAAATAATGCTTTTTCTGAGGGGCAATCTATTGCTAGGCCACCCATGTTTAATGGGAATGATTATGCTTATTGGAAAGTTAGGATGGGTATTTATCTTAGTTCTGTTGATTATGATGTTTGGGACATTATTGAAACTGGCTATAAAACTCCCACTATAACTGTTGGTGATACTGAGATTCCTAAACCTAAGGATAGGTGGGATGCTAACGATAAGAAATTAAAAACTACAAATTCTAAAGCCATGAATGCTTTGATCTGTGCTCTTGATAAGACTGAATTTAATAGAATTTCTCATTGTAAAACTGCACGGGAAATTTGGCATACCTTGGAGGTGACACATGAAGGAACTTCTCAAGTCAAGGAGTCTCGTCTAGCCCTATTCAGCAATGAATACGAGAACTTTGTGATGGACAAAGACGAGAGCATAAAGGACATGTTTGGACGCTTTTCAACTTTGGTGTACAATGCTAGAGCGCTTGGGAAGGTATTCACTGAGGTAGAGCTAGTGAGGGAGGTGACTATTCTTATAAAGAACTTGCTTTTATGTGTTGCGATCTTACTAAAATAGTTGATACTCTTGAATCTAAAACAGAAAAACTGAAATCTGATAGGAGATAACTTGTCCATGAAAATTCTAGGTTAGAAACTGAACTTGAAAATATTCAAAACCTAGACTGTAAAAAATGTAAAATTTTAGATTCAGAATTATCAAGACTTAAGAATAGCTTTGAGAATCTTGAAAAAGAAAACTTGAGTCTTAAGGAAACCATTGACACTAGGAAAAAGGATTTTATAAATAGATGCATCTCACTTGTAACTGAAAGCACAACACTAAAAACCAAAGTCCAAAATCTTGAGAAATCTCTGAATAACTTTTCAAGAGGAGAAAAATCATTCAACATGTTATTGGAAAATCAAATTTTTGCTAACAATAGAAAAGGACTAGTCTTTGGGAAAACACAAGCTGATGATAATGCAAAAGGTAAGAGTGTCTTTGATAGATGTGAAATAATTGGACATCGTGTTGAAAATTGTAGTTATAGGAACAAGAACACAAAATTTTTACAAGTTTGGGCTCCTAAGAATTCTACAAACAAATCTCATGTCTATTGGAACAAGAATAAAAGGACTAAACAGGTTTGGGTTCCAAAGGGATTGTTTGTTCATAATGCTTCTGCCACTAACAATCATGGACCTATAAAAACAAATAGGTCACAAAAATCTTTCATCGTGTAGGTATGGTGGCAGGCTAAGGAACAACAACAGTGTTCTCTGGATTTTGGCTGTTCCAGAAACACAACGGGCAACAAAGCAAAAGTTCCTTAGCCTAGTACAAAGGTGACAGAGTCACAATGGATAACAACGAAAAATATTGTAAAGGTAAAACAGGTAATGGTATATCTATTTGAACGATATATTAAATGTGATGATCTGCACCATATCCTGAATTAAAATCAGCCAAAATTGAGATGGTGAAGAGATGATGATTTTGATTCTGACTTATTCAACATAGTTGGCCAATTATATTTATGCCAAAAACACTATTCTTTGAATTACTTTATACATATACGTTTGGATTAAACATAGTGTTTTGTTGGATGATAATACATTAGGCTATAATACGGCTAACTCTATGTTCACAGTTTCTGATTATTTACACGGATTCAATTCAAATTCAAAGAATGTCATTTAAATTGTTGTTAAAATTGAGTTTGAAATTTTTGATGCATACTTCATGGTTTGGTCAATCAAATTCAATTGATGATAATTTTTGAGTGAAAAAGAAATTCAGATGCAAATTACACTGGTAATCTAGTTGATAGAAAAATTACTAGTTGAACGTGATTTTTGAGACATTTAGTAACTGCATCGTTTTTCAAAGAAAATATCTGCATATTTTTCATTTCAAATAATTTTCAAATAGCAGAAAATTTTCTCTTATAACCCCCTCGAGAAAATCATTTTTAATCATATTTTCAGATTAGTCATTGTGAAAAATTGATTTCATAATTTTTTGAATTTGATTTAAATGACAATTTTAACTAGTCTAACTCCCTAATAATTATCGAAAAGATAAATAGTGATTGAAAAAAAAGTGATGAGTGTTGATATTTTTCATACATTACTCAAGACAGTATATTTTAGAAAAATTTCTTTAGAAATTCAAACAAGAGTTATAAAACTTTTTGTTGGGTAAAGATTCCATAACCATTTCTATGTCTATCATATTTCTATTAACCATTGCTCATCAAAAATTCAATATAGTTTGTCGATATGTGGTACTTTAAACAGGAATCATTCGTTTTTCATTTTATAAACCAAAATAAAATCCAAAGTATTCACTCTCATTTAAAAGTCCTCACGGTTATGCATGAGTGAATTACTTAGAATTTGTTATGTGCTTCCATGCTCATTTAAAAGTCCTTACGGTTATGCATGTATGGAACGCATATCAAAATTGATTTATTAAATAAACAAATTAATTCTAATCCCATTTAAAATTCCTCACGGTTATGCGTGATTAGAAGATACTTGAATTCATTTTTAAAATTAAATTGGAATACTACTAATCTCATTTAAAAGTCCTAACGGTTATGCAAGATTAGTAGATATTCAAATTCCTGGTATAAGTGTACCACAAACAGGTACAACTGTATGGTTTTATATGATGACATCATTTCCATTACTTCTAAAAGTGGAATATGCGCCTAACGAGGGTAGTTATGATTTTTGTTTGATTTTCTTATTGAAATTTAATATGTATATTCAGTTGAGTTTTAATGTTGGATTAATATTGATCGCTTTAGCTCTATTTTCTCTAACACTATTATTCTTTTGCTGATAACAAAAGGGGGAGAGAAAAGTTAAGATTTTGTCAAATAAAATCAAGAAAAGGTCAAATATTTTCCATTTGCATCTAGGCTCATTTGTATATTTCTATTTGTATGCATATATGTAGGGAGAGCATCGTGTAGAGTGGAAGCATTTAAATAGGGGGAGCAATTAGAGTATATCATTGACCAAATACATTTAACACGGTCAAAATCTTAAATATATGTTTGTTATCAACAAAAGGGGGAGATTGTTGAATATGCACTTATATGATTTTTGTTTGATGATAATAAACATATATACATTCGTTTAAATGTATTTTTTAATGTACTATTTTATTTTTCATAGATTAAATAAATATTTGCTGAATAAAATTAAATACACAGAATTTGAATTCAAACGGAAATTTTATTCAAACAAATATTTATTACATTTTTGAATAGTACAAATTCAAGCTCTCACTATACATATACAATTTTGTTTACAATACATCACAATTTCAATTTACATAAATTCCTCACTACATATCACTCACACTCGTAGTTTATCTTCAACTTCATTCCAGTTAGAATCCAGCATCTGAGCAATCTGCAAAAATATTCACTAACGCAGTAAAATTGAAAAATAAATATTTTTGCAATATAAAATAAAATATGGATTTTGAAAATATTATTTGCCTCAGTTATTTGGGTTGTTCGTCATCATTTACATTTGAATTCATCATACACGAACAATGTGACATGCACAGTGTATCACAGTACATGCCACAAGGCCGTGCACACCGATATACACTTAATAATGTTACAGGGACAGGTGAGCACAAGGTCAAACCCAAAATAAAAGGACGGGTTCAACTCAGGTGCAATATAAATAAAATCTCGACATGGGCACAAGGTCAAACTCGAGCGTTTAAACTGGATTCAACTCAATGTACAAATCATAATGAAACAGTGCAACCCGTGGTCAATATAAATGTGCAATAATAATATGGTTGTAGTGAAGACAGCGGCTCGAGGCTATAAAGAAATCAAACCAGACAAGAAGCTCCAGACAAGTTCGATCAACAAAATAGATGTTATCAAGCAACTCGAGCAATTTCAGCTACTATATGAAGTCATAGCAAACAAAATATGCAGTACATACTCGAGTGCATTAGATCAGAAGTAAAGCCAGAAGCACAAGTCAGTGCACATACTTCAACTCATGCACTAGTCAACGGCAACAAGCTAATACATATATACAAGCAACTGAAGGCAACATGACCATATGATCAGTACGACCAAGTATCATACTCGAGAATAACTCATTTCAATTGTAAGCATGTGCAACAGGACAGGGCAGTGGACAGGACTGCAACAAGTATAACTGATATATGGATTTCATTGACGGATTGCCAAGGTCTAATAGAGGAAATGAAAGAATACGGGTCATTATGGACAGGTTGACCAAGAGTGCCCATTTCATTACAATTAATCAACTAGAATGGAACTTGTGTTAGCAAAGTTGTTTATGAAGAAACTGCATGGAATTCCTAGTAGTATAATGAGTGATAGAGATTCTTTATTCACTATCGAGTTCTAAAAGAGTCTACAAGATACCTTAGGTACCAAGCTCAAGATGAGTACCGCTTACCATCCACAGACTGTTGGGAAAAAAGAGAGAGTTAATAAAGCCTTAGAGGATTTGTTACGAGTTTCTATGCTAGATTTCGAGGGAATATAAGAAGATCATCTACATCTAGTTGAGTTTTCGTATAACAACAGTTATCAGGCTAGTATAGGGATGGCACCATTTGAAGCTTTTTATGGAAGGCCATGCAAATCTCTAGTTTGTTGGTTAGAGATTGGGGATTTGGTTGGTTCTTGGTCTGAATTTGGTTGGAGAAGCTACAGAAAAGGTTGAGTTAATTCGAGCTAGAATGAAGAAAGCTAAATCTAGGTAGATGAGTCATATGGATAAAAGACAGAAAGACTTAGAGTTTTCTGTTGGAGAGCATGTTTTCATTAAGGTGTCACCGATGAAAGGTGTGATTCGGTTTGGAAAATCAAGGTAGTTGGCATCGAGGTTCGTTGGACCATTTCTTATTATTGATAGGATCGGGAAATTCATGTATAATGTAGAGTTACCGAGCAGTTCGGTAGGAGTCCATGATGTTTTCCATGTTTCTCATATAAAGAAGTGTATTTGAGATCCAGATACCACTATATGACCGACTATGTTAGATTACTTAGTCGTGGAGCTAATTTGAATATAGTTACAAAGACAGTTCGCATAGTCGCAAGAGATGAGAAGAGGCTCAGGAACAAGGCAGTCAGATTAGTTAAAGTCCGATGGAGCGATGATGGCAGTGACTGTACTTAGGAGACTGACAACAGGATGAGAGATACTTATCTTGATTTGTTGATGGTATGTTTAACCTTTGATTATTTTGATGTGTACCTTAACATAATTTTGAGGACGAAATTCTTTAAGGAGAGGAGTCTGTAACACCACATATTTTTAGTAACATTATTTAGGATATTTAATCGGTTCAATTAAATAAAATAATGTAAGTTGATTACTGTATTGAGATTTTTGATTAAATAAGAAATAGTTGTGCCATGTAAACAGTGAACTAAAGAATAAAAAGAGAATAAAAGGTTAGGAAATATGCAAGGCGAAAATAGAAACAAGGCATATCCTTATACCCTAAACCCCTTAGGAATTCATTCTACACATTCATTTTAGTTTCACAAACAAAAATAGAACTAAGGTTGGCCACCATTAGGAAGAGCAAAGAATAAGAATTCAAGAGGAAGAATCAGATCACTTAATCAAGAACAAATCTCACATCCTTAATCAAAAAGTTATGATAAATAATTACTACATCTCAATTTTTATCGTTTCGGTTTTAGTGTGAAATTCAAATTATTTGCAAATGATTTTGCCATGTTTTGGATGATAAAATGTATATCCTTATGTTGTCGATGATATATGCTAGTTCACATAGATTTTGCAATAAGTTATGATATGAAAACACTATTATATGACATCCGATTACCTTGCGAATTTTGATTTAGATCAAAAATGACATTTTAGAAATGGGTTTCAATTTTCATAATTTTTTGAATTAATTTTGATAATGAATAAGTACGTAATACATGATATTGCTTACATATTTAACCAGTTTTGGTTGTAGGATTATAATTTGCAAAAGATATGCTTTGAAAAGGATATTAGTGAGGGGAGACCCATTCCGCTAAGCGGTATGATCTCACTTAATTCAGATAACCAAGATTTATAGTATTATTCACACCAGGCTTTATGTTTGGCTCGAAGTTTATTTTTCCTTAAACTCTCAGGTGCTCAAAATTGATTTGAGTAGGAGAAAGCTTGAGGTTTACAGATTTTAGTAGATTGGCCAATAAAGCCGGTGATGAGCAGGTGGCTGACGGATGGCTAATTAGGAGTTTCTGTTATATTTTGGATTGGTTCCGCTGTATTGTATATATAGTACTCTGGTCAACCAAGGGGGCATCGTCATATGTCGCTCTTGGCATATTTATGTAACAACTATATTTTATCTGAACCTGAGAAACGATTATGGGATTACGTAATTGAATATGGAATATGTTTTGGAAATGTAACCAAAGATAATGTTTTTTTTAATCTGTGATTTTGTTTTATATTCATGTGCTTTCGATATTTTGGATACCATTCCCTTACCATATTTGGTCATCGAAAGTTAATACAATGGATGACTACAACATTTGTAGCACTTAGTTTTGGACCTCCAGATAGAGGATGTTACACGATGTACAACATGATGTCAATTATTTTGGGGGTGAAATGTGGAAGATTGGAGGTGCAATAGAGCTGGACAACAAAGAATAACCACATAATTTCCCCATCCTCTATTAAAACTCAAAATCGCGTGTCTCTCGTTTCTTAATTGATTTTGATGGTCTTCCCATCAAAATGACACTATGATTAGGGGTAGAAATTACTCCAAATCAGAAAGGTTTCTAGGTGATAAAAGGGATATGACAGTAGAGACAGTGTTGGGTTCTTCTTTATTTTAGAGTTTTGGTGGTGGGACCCTTCTTACTTGCGTATATATTGATAAGACATATTAATTCACTTCTTATGATCATAAATAAAATTTTAAATGACGTAATTGGAAATTAAAAGTGGTTTTTTATATACATATTTTGGATGTAGTATATTGTGTCTAGATGATTAAAAAGGGAATTATTATCATTGGATTTAGCCGAAGTTTATCTCTCAAATTGAAAAATGTGAAAAACAAACTATTCCAAATTAGGCATATTATATATATCACAATTATAATTCTCAATGATGCGAATCCATATGTGGCATTCATTCGTTGATTGGGTAAATGGATTCATTAGAAAATGCATTGAAAGTTCGAAAAATGTGAACCATTCATTTTTATCCAATGGTAAAGTAGTGGCGATACAAAGATCATGACAAATAGATTTATAGAGGCGGCGAATAAGGTGACCTTGCTGGTGGCTATTTGGTCAGAAGCCATCGAAGATCACCATAAATTTGGTATGAATGGACGAACATAACATTCGATGACAAGGCGGAGTTTGGCTTCGAAGGAAGGAGTCCCAGATTGGAATGCTTGGATCCTTAATGGGGAGCAAACAACGACTTTATATCATTAGCATGGTCATCGTAGCAGTAGCGAGGTGAGAAATATATGGTGGCTTAGTCGATGATAATGGAGATCGAGCTTCCATGCACTACAAAAATTACTTTTGACATCCTTAAATAACAACGATCTAAAGAAAAGTGCTATTCTTGATGCAATATTACTGTAGAAAATAAAAAAATTAATAAACAAACCGCCGCGGGACGTTGAAATTCGAGAGTGGGCTCCTAAATATTTTCGATGTCACCTTTCCCTTGATTTCCTTCGCCCTATTACAAATCCCATTTCCGTTTTATCATATTTATTCTTAAAAATATTTTCAATTCCCTTCAAATATCAGAAATCCCTCTTTTATTTCATCATATTAATCATATTGTTTGTAGTAGGTCTCATGATATGAACACGCCATCGTCTTGTAATTGTAGTAGGTCTCACATTAGGGTTCCTCTTCGTTTAACATCTGAGAAAAATCATCATTGTTGCTACTACTATCTACTCCCTTGCCATCACCGCAACTCATTCCCACCCCTCTACCATTAGTATACTCTCGTCCCTGCCACATAAAAGGTGCTGATTTGAATTTGTGTTATACCTGAAAGTTCTGATTTGAATTTGTGTTTCTTGAATAGACGTATCTTATATAATCTATCAATAATCGCAAGTCAATTAAGGAACCCTTTATTGCTCTTGCAATTCTACTCTTGGATGATGCTCCTTTCCCTCTAGTTCGAAGGTTAATATGTTTGTTAGTTGAGCTAAATTTGAGCAAAAAGATAACCGATGTAAATTATATAATGAAATTCCATTTTGATATTTTCCTTTCGATTGTTTTTTGTAATGCTTTGTATTTTTATTCTTTGTTAGAAGAAAAATCCATAACAAGGCAATATGATAAGCAAAAGAAGAAGAAATTTAAAAGGGTTGAAGACAAGATCCTTTGATGGGGCAATATATATTTGCAGTTTTGTTAATTAGTTTACTGTAACATTTCGATGAAATTACGGTCATGAGGATAGTACATCATTTCTATTTGTAGTATAATACGGTATATAATTGCAACCTTTGCATAAGCATTTGGTTTAACTTAAGCAGATTGTCCATTTGCAATGATGTTTTGGTTAGATGAATCTACCAAGCGATAAAGATATAATTTATATAGGTTTAATACCACTTACATATGCTAACAAGACATGTATAACACACAACTCACGGATTAGCATAAGATACAATTATGTACCACCCCTTGGACACATTCTTTCCAAAGTTATATATATATGCACTTGTTTTTTTCTTTAATTATCTATCCTTGAAAATAGCCATGGATGTTAAGCTGCAATAGTGGTTTTATTTGGAATGCTTGGATTTTTAACGGGGAGCGAACGAGGGCGTATGATTATTGGCATGGTGGCTGTAACGGTGCTGGGGAGTGAAATATGTGACGACTTGGTCAATGAAGGTGGAGATCTGGTTTCCATGGTATTGTAGCAATTTATTATAAGATAGTATAATAATTAAATAAATTACAGTAATGCCCTTTAATTATAAATGCTAACTCTCACATACAACGTTCTGTCTCACATGGTTCATGGCACTGTGATCGTGGCGAGATGAGGAAGGCTTTGATGTGTTGTTTGCCTTGTTTTGAGGTACTTTAGAAATGTGTCATAGTTGGATAGGCTCGTTATACATTGTTCGACTGGAGTTTACAAGGATATGCATTACTGTTCATTTTTTAAGAGATAATTAGTTCTTCGGTGTAACTGCTGATTTCTAATGTGTGATAAACCGGATTTTTGGATAACTGTTAATTTGTAATTACCAGGATTAAATTTATTAAACACTGATTTATTAATTGAACAATTATACCTGATAATAAATATATACATTTAGATACCTATTTTAGTATTAAAGGTATAAAATTCAACTTTAAATAAATCTTTGAAAATTTTATATCTATATCTAGAATCAGGTTGTAAGTATATAAAATGAGACTTAAATAAAAGAACTAAAACTCTTTTCTTTTTATATACTTGAAATAAACATAGTAGCAAATATAAATAGAAATATAATACATATTTAAGGATGATACATGAACTCATGATAAATATAAAATTTATTATTATTTACAAAGTGAATTTGTGTTTGTTTAAATTTTATATATATATATATATATATATATATATTTCAAAATTTATTTTTAAATTGGACTTGAATTTGGAATTTCAAAAGAAGGATATATATCTTGGATATATATGTTTTGGATTTAAAGTATATTATATATTATTTTTATTTATGATTATAGTTTGTTTTATATTATTTTCCTCAAAAGGGAATTTTATTTATATAGATTTGGAAAATGTTTATTAATTAGTAGATTAACTACAAAAATATTATAAAAGAATTTTTAAATAAATAAATGCAAAATACATATGTTAGCTTATAACCCTCTTTAATAACAGTGTAAATAAATTAAGCATAATAAAGGACAAGTGTCAATTGTATCTTATTTTCAAAAGTAATAACTAAAATTAAAACAAAGTTTTAAATTTACATCACCATTTCTTCTATTCTCTTTTCTTTAGATTCAAACTTAACAAAATAAAATGCAAACCATAAATTAGAAAAGAGGTAGGATCTGTAACCAAGATTTTAGTTCTGTTTAAACTTGAATCTTCTCTCAAACAACAACTAGCTTTAGATCATCAAGCTTTTTAGTTTATATATCTTCAACATCTAAGTAATCAAAGTTTCCAGAAAAGTAATTCAGGCTTCAGGAATCCAAAACTATTGCAAAGTTTCAGGGATTCCAGTTTTTTCTACTCTCTACATTTACAAAGGTGAGTAATTCTTTTCTTTAAAAAGCTTAAATATTTAAATAGTCTGGATGCATGCTAAGTTATGGAATGTATATGTTATATGTGAATATATATGGATAAGTTCTGTATGTATATATGAATGTATTGATGGAGTGCATGCTGTGTACCCAGGTTTTTTGATTTTAGTTTCAGGCAATTGAAAAAATAATTTCAATACCTCTTGATCCATTAGCTGTTAGAACTTAGGATTTAAACAAGATTTGATTGTTTATTTAAGATTAAGTTTTAAAAATTTATTTAAGTTAAATAAAAATTGAAATCTCACTGGAAACTTAAAAAGAATAGAGCAAGATTAAGATAGGAGGAAGCTCAAACATCTTAATTTATAAATTCAGATTCATAAACTGATTACCTATACAAAAACTCGATTTTTGGGAGTAAAATCATATTTTTCTGATTTGTATCTTCTAAGATGATCGGAATTGGGGGTTTTGGGTTCACTACCAATTCATGGTGAATGGCGAGATAACCTAAGTCGAATTTATGGTCGGAGTTAGCTTGTGGCAGGATGTTTTCAGGAAAAATAATGGTGAGTTTTTCTGATGGCCGAAATTGTCAGGGTATGGAGATTTAGGGTTTTGTGAAGCGCTTTTGGACTATGGGATTGAGAGCTTAGCGCGACGATGATCAATCACTGGAAGCAATCGCGCTAGGGAAAAATGTCGCTGGAAGTCAAGACGACTTTATGGCGTGATCGACGAGGTTACTCAGGGACTAGATCGTCGGTAGTAAGTGTTTTCTGATGATGGTTGCTCCAGCATTGGGATGTTGGATTCAATTTTTATGATTCGATACTGGAATCATTATTCTGAGTGGACGATCGTGTAAGGAGGGTTGGTTGTAGTTTGTTTATGGTCAGAGAGATGACCGTTGGTGGTCGAAGCACCGTGCATGTGCACGGTGCATGGTGCACTGCTGGTGTAGGCCTTGTTTATTTGGGGGATGTTGTTGAACTCGGGTAAAGGCTCAGGGAAGATGTAGAATGGCTCGAGCTGGGTTTCGAAATTTTTGCACGTGTAATGGTTTCCAGGTTCAAGTTCAAACTTGTTCTAATTGAAAGGGGGATACTCGGGTCTGGACTTGAATATGCATTCGGTTGGGCCCGAAGTATATATATAACAGTTTAAAGTTTTATATAAAAACAAGTTTTAAAGATTTTAAAACATAAATTAAATTTTCTTTATAATTTTGTGTTTTAAATGCTTGGTTTTAAGAATAGTGTATATTTTGCTTAGCTTAAAATTATTAAGTTAAGTTGAAAATAAAAATTAAGTAGTTTATTATAAGGTAAAATGTTTTAAATTTATGTGTTAATCATAATTAAGAAATTAATTCAGGAAAATGGGTTATTTTAAAATTAATTAGGATTTTTGTATAATTAATGATTAATTAAATTAATAAGAAATTGAAGGAATGTTATTTATAAAGTATAATTACTTAGTAAAGTGATTATTGAATAATCACTTAATGAGATTAATTGAGATTTATTAATGAAGGAATTAATTTAAAGATTATTTGATGTAATTAATTAAAAGAATTAATTACTGGAAATGATTAGGAGACCATAATTAAGGAGATTAGTTAAAAGGGTAATTAATATGAATGGTTAAGGTTAATTTACCTATGTGGTAATTAAAGGTTAATGAATTGATGATCAAGGTTAACTAATTAAGGATGAATTAATAAATGAAATAATTACTTGATGGAAGTAATTAAGGATAAATTACTGAAGGGAAGTAAGTAAATATTAATTGCTTGGTGTAATTAATTAAAGGATTAATTAAATTGTAATTAAGGTTATTAATTAAATATTTAAAATATATAATTGATTTGTTAATTAATGATTATTTAGCTAATTATAAGAACAAGTACGGATTAATTTGTATTAAGAGATATTGATTAATAGTTAAGGTTATTAATCAATAGTTGATGGTTAATCCATCAGTTAATTAGAGGATAATTAATTGATTTAAAGTAATTAAGGATTGATTACTTGTATTAAAGGAGATTAATTAATAATTGAGGTTTATTAATTGATAATTAAAGGATAATTAATCTATGATTAGAAATTGATTGATTGATTGATAAGGTAATCAAGGAGCGATGAATTAATTAAATGATTGTAATTAATTAATGGTTATTAAGCTAGATTAGATGATTAATTATGATATGAATTGATAATGCTTGCTTATGGATGATTATTTTTGAATATCTAAATTGAATGATACCTATTGGATGATGCTGTGACATTCTATTGATATTGGTTTATATCAATGATAAATGGGTGATGTTTATATGTGTTATTGCCATGTAAAAGTGACATCCAGTATTTGAAGTTAATCACTTGAATAACTTGGGTTAAGATGACAATTGATTCGAAGAGACCGGGTCGGTATTAGTAATACCCGAAACCACTTCGATTCTTTATAAATTGATATGTGGAATCAATAAGCCGTAATGGAATAATTTTAAGTGAATTGGGCCATTTAATCTAAGTTTTGGTACATAAGAATTGATGTGTGGAAAAAGTAATGTCTATAACAACTTGTGAAGTTGTAAATTGATATGAGGTACCCGGGTATTATGATAGCAATACTTTTGTATTACATGTTCGATGGATTTACTCACGCTGGTCTCCAGCCTGACCCGGGTGTTATTTTGATGTAATGCTCGGGTCAGACCGAGTATTACAGATTTTTAGGTAATGACGTTCTGGAGCTCAGGTGGCGAGCTGAATGGCAGGAACCTATGAAGAGTTTCCGCTGTGATATTGTAGTATCTGGACATGATTGTTTTGTCCAGTGTTTATGTATCTGTGACCCCGTTGTATAAAAATGTAAATTAACGGATATAGTTTTTTTTTGTATAACTGCTATTTTATTTGATATTATATTTGATCCGCTGCGAATGTGAGGTTTCTGTGCCTTGTTTTCTATTTCTTCTTCTTTTCTTAACTTTCTGGAATTTTCGGGATCGAAATTTCCGGGACGTTACATAATGATGGCAATTACGAAGATAGTGCTATAACACATTTTCATTGGAAATGTGGCTGTTAGTGTAACCGTTGATGTCTGTTGATGGTTATCATAAGGATTGTGATACATTTTTCAAAGTAAATAAGTTCTTCAGTATAACCAATAACATCTAACGACGGCGTTGTAGTGCATCTTTCAAAGGAGTTCTCAGTGCGTGATTTGACTATGATGGGCATGTCGCATTTTTTGGAAGAACCGATTTCAATAATGTAGGCATTACACTACACTTTTCTAAGGGATTGAGTTCTTTGGTTTTACCAATGGCGTCCAGCGGTAACCTGTTGAGATATGTTGTAAAAACCCTCGTTTGAGAAACCATCAAATAAATCATTCGAAAAAAATATAAGTAATAAATGGATATTAGGAAGTAAAATGTTGGAAAATTAGGAATTCTATATTTTGGAATTTGGAAACGAACATTTTCCATGGCAAGGATTTTTATGTGATAGAAGGGAGGTAAATATTTTTTGAATTTGACATTATTATTTTTAGTAAAAGTCAAATAGTGAAATTTTATAAAATAACATTTAAATGGAAATAAAAAAGGTAACAACAAATCTAGAATCAATTGATTTATTTTAAGAATTGATAATTAATTTAATTTTAAAAGTTGGTTATTTATTTATTTTAAAATAAAAATTTAATAAGGTTGGAATTTGGTAAAAGGTGAAATTGTATAACCAAAAAGATAATAAATGGGAAAAGATGTTAAAATTCATAGTGTCAAACTAGAATGATGTTACAAATTTTGGAGTGTTAAAAAGAAAGTCTAGACATGGTTTTGATAATTTAAAAATGTAAATAATGTCATTTTTTGTCTTTTTTGGTAAAAAATCCATTTTTAAAATAAAGATAACAAAAATATGCATACTTAAATTATTATAACTTGTTTGAAATATTTATCCTTACATAAAAAGATGAATTTTAATTTTCTATGTTGAATTTTATAATTTTATGCAATGTATTCAACTTTGTTTTAAAATAAATGAAAGGAGGAAAAAGTCTTATTTAATTAATTATTAGATTTATGGGTTTAATTTAATACCCAATTTGGCCCAACTGAAATAAGAGAAAGATTGTTTTCTCTTTAGCAACTCCTTGTAATTTCATTCTTTTCTCTATAGTAATAAAAGAAAGCAAAATCCTTTTTTCAATTCCTACCCAAATCCTAAGATAAAATCCATCCAAATCCTAAGCTAAAATTCATCAAAATAAATCAAACAAATTATAGAAAATTCCCATAAAATAAAAGTATTTTCTCAACCAAATTTACATCTATAGGAGTCAACAACTTTAGATTTTGAGTGGTTTAGAAGCTTTTTCATTTTTGAATAGTGGAGGAGATTCAGTTGAAGTTCTATTTTGGAAAGGCAATGCATTTTTGGAGCTAAAGAAGAGTAATTTGCTACCTATTGGACTAAGGTGAGTTGTTTAACTCATTACTATATTTAATATTTAATGCATGCTTGGAATTATAAGTATATGCCTGAAAATGTTTTGTTTCAGTTTACTGTAAAGTTTGTATGCTATAGGAACTGCTGAAAGTAAAACATGCAAAGGAGATGATGTCCTTTTGCATTTTGATTCTTATGTCGTTAATAAATTGTGTAAGCATGTTGTATGAATGGCATAAGTTTGTATGAACTTGACTTTGATCACGTGAAATTTATGAATCGATTGGGTCAATGACCTTGAACCATATTGCTGTAGGAATTGCGACCACCGGTTAGTTAGTCCTAGGTTGATTTGTTGGCTCTTACTTGGAGTAATTTGACTATAGACTTTGTGTTTAGTTTATTGAATTTTTTTTATTTTTTTTAATATTTTCAGAAGTCTTGGAAAATTGGTTTACGACTTATTATGAGTTGTGAATATTAATTGAAATTTTTTATTAAATTTTTATTTATTCTTAATCCATTTTCATAATCATACTTAAATTTTGTATTTTTAAATCTAATTTTAGTTAACTATAAAAAATGTTCAAATCATTACTACTATCCAGTTTTAACTCCAAATTCAGTTTAAATACTAATTTTTTTATGAGAAACGAGTGATGCTCCGCATGGAGGAGACCACTCATTTTACACTTAAGAAAGAAGCTACCAATAAGCATGGTAGGTTGCTCTTTCCCATGAACCTGTACAATTAAAATGAAAAAAAGATCCTTAACAAAACTAGGGAAATAACTCAAATTAATGAAAACAAACCTGCTAGCAACATGAGTCAAAGGCATCATCCACAACGAGGCCTCGATGAGAGAAAGATCTCATCAATTGTCATCGAAGTCAGAAGATGCCGTAGAAGGCCAAGTGGCATGTTGATATTCAGCTCATCCTATAAATGAGGGTGCCCAAGCCGAACTGCATGGGTCAGCTTCTCGAACTAAAAATCTCAACAGATAATGTGAGATTTATATATATATGTGTGTGTGTGTGTGTCTGTGTGTGTGTGTGTGTGTCTGTGTGTGTACGTGTGTATGTATACCTATGTGTATATGTGTTTGTATACAAATCAATTATATATATATATATATGTATGTATGTATGTATGTATGTACACATGCAAAAAGAGAAAAAGGAACATGATATATATAATAACCGAAATGGGACGAGAAGGCAAGAAGACAATTAGTGTAATGATTCAGGATTTTCGACCCTCGAAAATCGACACTAATACGTTCACTGCATTGTGTGCTGAGAAACCGAATGCCAAAAATCAAATTATTAGGGGAAAGCAAGTAGGAAGAAAGAAGAAAACTAAGCAACACAGAATCTCACAGCGAAGTGAATAATTTATAATGTACAACAAATCTTTACATGAAAGAAAAATGTAATATACATACACCAATTAGAGTATTCTAACCTATTTCAACCTGGACAGTTATGACAACCAGTCCTTACAATTGCTGATAAATACAACCAGTAGACAACATAGCGGAACAAAAGAAATATGTAGATATGTCTTAGACCTTCAACTCGTCTCCTGAGGTTTAATGCATCCAAAGCAATCTATAAATATGCTTGGTTTGGCCCGAGCATTATAATAAAATAGTACTCGGGTCAGTCTGTTAAACAAGCATGAGAAAATGCACCTTAAATGGAATTTAAGCATTTATCAAAAACCTTTAAAATATTGGTATCTCGTAGACCATGTCCCACATAAACACGGACGGGTTTTTACCTTACGATAACCAAAACAGTTTCTATAGAAAATCCCTTGCTATTATGATAATGTCTAGAATACAAATAATTATTAATCATAGCCGAAATTGTCACATTAATTAAATTATAAATACTAGGTGCTACAACCAAAATCGCAAAGGCATGTATTGGAGAATGGATTCCATATAATGATCGACCTACTGGAGTATCGCTCGTCGTGGTACATCTTTAGATGAAATAATACCAAGGTCGAAACTATCGACCCATGCCAACACAAAACCAGCCTATCCCTTATTAGATAATGCTGAATATGATCACCCCATTGTCAATGGGCCTTGTAGCATAAAAATGAGAGATAATATCGAATATAGATAGGAGTGATCATACCATAATGCGAGCGACCCACCTTGCCCCGTTGCATCTCTCCTATTTTAATCACTCCTAGTAGATGAGACATGAGGCTACGTTTGACCTTTTATATAGCACTTCCCGCTTAGACTGCTACATTGCATTCCAGTCAATGACACAATGTCAGTATTCATCCATATAAGTTGTTTAGGAGATGAATGAACCGAAGACACTACTTCTTCTACATTCATTTAGGAATCACCCTTACGATTAGTAGCAAGTAGTCATTGCACTTCAAAGAGCTCCATCTTCAAATTCCAACATCTTCAAGATGTCTTCACTTCTAAATGCTAGAGTTCGATCGAAGTGGATTTCGGATAACATATCTGATACCAGTCTCTTTGAAACAACATTTGACAATTTTCGATAAATGCAGCCCCAGTTCTTTAGGAAATAAATAGTCAAAGATAAGAGCAAAGATTACCTCCTAACCATTAGTGGACGGATCTCCTTATCCTTTGTCCTAGGAGAACGAAATGAGATTTAACGTACAATACAACACCATCAAAGATGACTGTGCCATTTAACTCATGTATTTCTCCTAGATATTTCGAAGGTTACGTTTTGGGCCAATATTTGATAGTCCGTTAGTTAACTAGCAATAAACACACATTCAATTTTAGGAATTTAATTCCATAGGAAAAACTAGCATCTGGTTAAGCACATAAGTAACCACTAGCCTCTTTTATAAATATTTTTACTAATTAAAGTCACTTTGTAAATTACTTGTACAAAAATACCTTTACGGAGATACACCCACAAATCCCTGTATTTTCAATACTTGAAAAAATATCCATATGCTTTTCTCAATGGTATAAGTATATTCATAGAAAGGGGAAGATTTCCTTTTCACACGATTTTGAAACCATTTATAAATTTTTTTTTCTGTACCCTGTAAATATTCTTCCTTTAAGCCTCTAAACCATTTTATAATACTCTTCTTATAAACCCGTCCATTAATAAAAGGGGATTTTAGGCTCAAAGAATAAGTTGTAGAAAAATTTAGTTCAAGGGACAAGAAGTTTTTTTTTAGGCTGAAGGACACTTTTTAATGTAAATCATAGAATGATAGGTGTAACTATCATTTTCTGTTTACACTAACAAATGTCCTTTAGACTAAAAAGCAAACTTGCTGTCCCCGAGACTAAATTTTTTCGCAACTTCTTCCCTGTGCCTATTTTTCTGTTAATAAATCTCTATCTACAAATCTTGAAAATGCTTATAAATAAATCATAATCATTTATTTCAAAACCACTATTATATTATAATATTCATGAATAATAAACATTTCAAACGTATAATAATGATTAACTTCAAAACAGCACTAATATAATAATTGATATTTTCAAAGAATTATTAATAATACACAAATAATTAATTTTCAACTTATTATAAATAATAATAAATAATTCCCAAAACATTATTAATAAATCGTTGTTATTAATTTCAAAACAGATTAATTATTTAAAATAACTAACTTTTCAAGATATTAAAATATTGATAAATAACTTTAAAAACAATATTAAATAAAAATAAATAAATTTAAAATGATATTAAATATAAACAAATAATCTATAAACAATATTAAAATATAAATTAATAAATTTTAAATAAATATTTCGAATAACTTAGAAAAGGACAAATAATAAGGTTGGAGTAAAATAGAAATTAAATCCCTTAAAACAAAATATTTCTAAAACTCGCTTTCCGATTTAAAATCATTTCTTGTCTCAAAAACCAACTCCTACTCAAATAGTAATTTATTGTATTTTTAAAATCCTATCTGAGGCCAATAGCTACCCAATGTTTAATATATCGATATTGATTTTCTATCACTATAGGTTTTAAATTTTGAACATATAACAATGTCGTCATCAATAGAGCCAACTATCATGTTTAATATCTAATAATTTATATGACAAGAATATTATTGAAACTAAAATCAATAATGGCGAGGAATCCTTTTGGATCCCTCCATCCTGTCCACTTATATAAGGACCTGTTTCTTCGACTTCCAAAAATCAACACTAATACATCCTCGATCCATAAATCCAAGTGCCGGAGAAATAGATTCTTAAGTGTAAGATAGAAAAATAAGACAGAACAAAATCTCACATATGTTATTTCAACAAATAATCATTACAGCGGAAATTAAAATACATTTACCAAAGTTAAAAACATGGACAATTATAAATTTCTGTCCTTACAAATTTGCGAAATATTATAGTACAAGAGTGTGGTGGAAATAGACAAGAATCTCCAGAATATCTGCAAACTCCATGCTTGAAGCTCTATCCATCTTACTTCTAAACTAAATCTAACTACTAGGCTACCCATGGAAAATTACGGGACCCTGAGTTTAAGGAAAAGGAAAATAAACTCTCGGTCATGGGACGGGTGTGAGAACTCAAAATATGCATTTTCAAAACAAAAAGGTATCTCATAAGACCACGGCGCATATAAACACGGAAAGTGTTTTTACCTTATGATAACCAAAACATATCTACATCAAAATACATGATATTACTTTTAATGACATATTTTTGAAAACATTTGCAAGCAAACTTATCAATCTTAGCCGAAATTATTACCATTATTAAATTCCAACATACTAGGTCTACAAACAAAATGGCAGGCTCTTATTGGTAAATGGATTCCATATAAATGACTAGGTGAAGGGACTACCTTTCGGTAGTACATCTCTAGAGGAATGTACCTAGGTCAATAAAATACCTGCACCTCTACCAACGCAAGACCGGCCTACCTTTCCTTAGATAGTAACGAATATGTCGTCACCCTGATCATTACCGACCTATCTGGCTGCCCAATTACCATACACCACATTAATTTACGTCCCGAAAGTCATAGCGGAAAGAAATATATCACGAAGGGGACAGTGTGATGACCCGCCCTTCTACTACCAGAAAGACACATCATCATTTAGAAAGAAAGGGGTAGAAATAGAAAAGAATAGAAAAGAAAGAAACAAAACATCAGAATCTCATAGCGGAACGGAACAAAATATAATATATCACAGATATATTACATAGATTTCATATATCAGAGTTAAACAATATCAATACACACGACAATCAAACATACATCTGTCACTATATACATCAGAGATACAGTATACATCAATTAACACAGCGGAACTAGATAGATATCTACATACGATTGGAAACTCCTGCTCCAAGCTCATCCAGAATCAAAATCCAAACCTATCACTTGGCTACTCGTAAAAATTTGAGTACCCAAGAGTTTATGAAAAACAAAATATAAACTCCGGGTCAGACATGGGTCTGGTATGAGTAAACGGTTTAAATTGTTTAATTTTGAAAACCTTTTAAAACAAAGGTATCACGTAAGACTCCCCACAAATAAATACGGGTAAGTTTTTACCTTACGCTAACCAAAACATTTTATAGGAAATCCAGTGATATTATAATAGTGTCTAGGGTTTTCAAGTAAAATACAGAAATAGCTGAAATGCTTACATCTCACATTCCAACGTAGTTGGGCACAATCAAAACGTACGGCGCTTATTGGAAATTGGATCCCATACAATGGCAGGGCTACTGAGGTACCGCCCGTCACAGTACGTGGTCAAGATCACTGCACTGAGGAGCCACCCTAACTCCCCTGCAACACAAGGCCGAAACCATTCCTTACTGAACAGTCTCGAACAAGATAACCCCGCAGTTGGTGCGCATATCCAACCGCCCACACAGCCGAAATAAAGGGACATCTAGACAGGGGTATATCTCGTCCTGCTTGGGCATGACCCACCTAACCTTGCTGCACCTCCCCTGTTTTAGCCATTCCCGGTTGATGAGGCTTGAGGCCGCGATTACCTTTACAGGACAAATTTCTTAGAATGCTCATCGTCCTCCTGACAATGTGCTGAAAGCATTCGATTCATACAAGTTCGTTCCGGGTTCGAACGAAACCGAAGGCATTATCTCGTCACACTCATTTTGGAATCACCCTCAGAGTCAACGACGATAACCCTTGCATTCTGAAAACACCATCTCTATCTTCACTTGAGAATTCACGACCTATCGTTTAATTTTGGATCGATGTGGTTTTCGGAGTATCAAATTGACACCCGATCCCGGTCTTATCGAAATCCAAACGCCATTTTAAAGGCCAAGTTGTCTAATTAAGTTAAACAGTTTAATTCAATGATTGAATGCATATAACATTTACCACAGATAAATCATACACAATTGCAGGATATGTTAAAGCATATCAGAGAGCATCACAGAATATCATCAATAAACATCACAAACAAATATACAACATCCACAAGCAATCATCTTAAACTCTTATTGTGATTAATTAATTACTTGAGAGTTAATCTCTTAACCCTGTTTAATCACTTATTTCCTTTCAAATTATTTAATCAATAAATCATTTCTTAATTAATATTTATGTCCTAGTTGCTTAATTACTTAATTACTTTGTTCACATTATTTAATTAATTACTTTCTTAATCAAGTTATCTAACTTTAATTACATAAGTAATTATTTCTTAATCATTAATTAACAATCTAAATAAAACGGATTACACTTTATTTACTGCTAATTATTTCCTTAATTCTTAATTAAATCACTTGATTAATTAACTATTAATCGTTCATCAATTAATTAAGCGGTTAATTACAATTTCACTTATTACCTATAATACATTACTAATTAAAATTACAAAGTAATTACTCTTAATTACTTCTGAACCCAATCAATTAGTATTGATTTTTCACTTAATTAACATTCAAGTCTTCTTAAAATTTGTTATCAATTATATTACTAACTAACTGAAACATTATTTGTTAATTTACTTAATTTGTTACTTAATATTAACAAAATTTTAAAACATGAATAAGCTTTAACAAAAGTAATCAGTAAATTTAAAATAGTTAATCATGAGTTAACCTGTTAATAAACCTTAACTATGATAATCAAACTTGAATTAAATTTTTACTTAAATCTTGAACGGTATTCACTTTACTGTGAAACTTGCTGAAAACTTTATTCACTAATTTTTTTTATAAAATCCAACACTCGGATACAAAGGACCCGAGATTTCCCCTGTAACACTCAATCGCTGCTTCGAGTTGTTCGCCCCCTTCACCCGAGTCACCAACCCAGGTATGCGAACTCCATCTTCTTCTCTCTTTTTTTTAGTTTTACAGCAAGTTTCAATTAAACTTAAATAAAAGATAAACATCAGAAGATTACTCGCACCCAAACTCAAAAGAAAACCGATGCAACCACCCAATATTCTCGAGAATAACCCGAGACAGTGCCCTCCCCCTTCAAACACTGATACGCCACCGTGTCGTACACGTGTACAGCGTCGCACGTGGCTCCGGCGATCTTCCAAGACTTCGAGCAAATCCTAATTTACACCAACACAAGAAAACAAAAGTCGATTTACCAATCAAGATTCGAATTCGATAAAATTGCGGTTCGAACGAAAGAAAACAAACGACCTCTCTGCAACAAACGTCGCGCCACCAAACACGGTCCACCGGAGGCGATGGAAACTCGACCACACCTCGTCAACGTCCCCAGAAATCTTCCCACTAAGTCTTGAATCACTCGATCACGTGTACGTGTCAAATCCCTCATTTCACTGCCATGTACATAAACACGCAGTAAAACCCTATGTCGATCTCGTATCCAAATTCTATGCAATGGAAAAATCAGTGGATATTTTTCCTAAGATCACTAACCTTTGCACTTGTTCAGTTTAAATTTCAGCATTTTATATTGGATCAAATTCGAGAATTTGATAAAATTTCAATTTTTGTTCAATACCGAGTTGCTCTTGAAATACTGAGCCAAAAATCCCCATTCAAATTTTAAAAATCATAACTTTTAGTCATAATTCGAGATACAAATTTGAATTAGCTTTTCATATGATCGGATTTACCAATGTTTCCTTAATTGGCTGTAAACAGAAAAAGTATAAGTTACTAATATGTTGAAACAGGTTTTAAAAATTATGATTGAAGTTCAAGCAACAAGTTTTGATGAAAAACAAATTTAAAACTTACTATAATCAAATGAAAACAATTCAAATTTTAATTGTTTTCAATCCTGTAACACAAAGCAGAGAACAACATCTTCAATATTCGAAGCACAACTTGTATAAAATCTCAGACACATATCAAAACAAAGCACATACAATACATATGTAAATCTCATGAAATTATCTTACCGGTTTAATTAACTTAAGCTTGAAAATTTAAGTTTACTCACCTCAAATAATTGTTGAACAACAAGCCCTCTTTATGACTTGAAAACTGCAGATAAAAACTGGCTGTTGCTTTGTTCATGAATCTGCTTTTCTTTTAGATTTGAATATGTTTCTCTTTTTCTTGTTTTAGTTTCCTATGGTTTCTCTTTTTTTTTTAACGAACTTGAAGTAGCATGATATATACATATAAATATAGAACAGAATGGGGAGGCTTTAACTGGTCAGAAGCTTCTTTGATTGATCAGATATTATTAATATCTTGAATTGACAAAGGTTGGCTGAGAAGATTGGTAATTTAATGCCTTGTTTACCTAATAGGTTTACATACTTATTATGTTTGGCTGCTCATAAATATCCATATATAATTGTTGTACTATGCATAAAGATGTTGGTTTGTTCCTCTTCATTTTGCGGGCCAGCATAGCTTACACAAGAAGCTATTCATTTATACATATTTGCTTTGTATCTTAATTAGTTTGCATAATTATTAAAATATTTGCTGCTCATAGATATTTATGTAAAAGTACATATTTGCAGGTAGGTTATATGGCTTGTATTTCTCTGTTTCATATTTGCAAATAGATTTGGCTTATGAAGACATTTGTTTAAAAATATTTGTTTTAACAACTTCTAATTTGTACTTACAGACAACACTTGATCTATGATATTTATGAATACTTGTTCTGTTATTAGTTTTCAGTATACATGGTTATCAGATTTACTTATATATCTTGTGTCTTGTAAGTGAAGATAAGTTGTTTGATATTTTTGTTTGAGCATAACATTTGCAGGTAGAATTCATGTGTATATGAAGTTAATTTGTTTTATTATTTTATATGTTATGCTTATTTTATTTTACGCTCTCAAATTAACAGTTTATGTTGTATGCTTGTTTATCCAAGTTATTTTATTTTATACTTTGTTTTTATTCTACCCTATACTTTGTTCTTATTTTTAGTTTTATACAATTGTGTTTTAATTAACTTCAGATTATGTTGTATGTTTACCAAAATTATTTAATCCTTGTTTCCTTTTTATTTTTTTATTTCTAACTCATAATATTTAAGTTATATTCAATATGGTTTATTATTCATTCCTATTAGTATTTTACCAATAATTAAGTTATATTCATATGTTAGACTTATTTTTATGTTGATAGAATTAAATTTCATTTCAAACATTATCATTCATATGTATACTTACCAAATATAAACAAAGTAAGATATTTTAATTCAATCATAAACGACAAATTGTATTATGAATATTATTGAGATAATTTATTTAAATTTTCAAATCAATTTCCCTTTTAAAAAAATACCATTTATATAAACAATGGCAATTATTTCAAAATCATATCCGTTTCAAATGGATAAGTTTACATTTTATTTAAATTGATTTAAATATTTATTAAAATAAATAGGGCCAAAATCCAGGGTCGTTACATTCCTCCCCCCTTAAAAGAATTTCGTCCCCGAAATTTAAAACAAAGATAATTTAAAAGTTGTCATATCAACCATTGAAACATACATATCATTCATATATTAACAAACAACCAACAATCTATCCTAACAAACATCGCTAGCTATCCGGACACAAATCCAGATAAGCTTTCTTAAACTATCCAGAGTTTCCAGGTTAAATCTCTGGAATCCTCGCTCCACTATACTATGACCAGCTACACTACTATACTCCTGAGTTGCCTCTCACCATAACCAACAATTCTAGACATCCGTTCTGGCAACCCAACTCTGCAAGCTACAGCTCCAATTCTTGTCAATATCCGAAATAGTCCAATATATCTCGGGTCAAGTTTTCCCGCCTTTCGAATCTAACAGTTCCTTTTTAATCGGGAAACTTTGGCCAAACAAATTACCAATCTCAAATTCCAATTGTCTCCTTCTCTTATCTGCGTACTTTTTCTAACGGTCTTGAGAAGCTCTCATCTTTTCCTTTGATAAGCCCAACCTTAGCAGAAACTTCACAAAACAAAACTGGTCCAAACACAAGATAGTCTTCCACAATCTACCAAAATCCAAAACTCAAACTTGCCGCATATTCTCTAAAATACGGTTCAGTCTCTCTGTCCGTCCGTCTGAGGATGATAGGCTGTACTAAATTCCAAACTCGTTCCAAAGTCAATTGAAAAATCTTCCAGAAATTTGTTGGTGAAAAATAATTTCACGACCACTTATTATGCTATCAGGAATACCATGCAATCTTACTATTTTCCTCAAGAAATTTTTTGGCCAGAAACTGTAGTCCGAGCTACCTAATTAGTATAGAATGACCACTCTTAGTTAATCGATCCACAATAATCCATATTCCATCGTTTCTTTTCTTGGTTCTTGGACAACCGTCAATGAAATTCATCGAAATCATCGCCCACTTCCATATGAGATTTCTAAAGATTGCAATAATCTTGGACAACTTCTAATAATCACCTTAACTTGCTGATAGAAAGTACAACTATAAACGAAAGCAGCTACAACCCTCTTCATGCTCGGTCTCTAGAAATTCTTCTCATATCTTTATACATCTTAAAGATTCCGGGTGAATATTGAGTCTGGAGTGATGACATTTAGCTAAAACTTATTGCCTCAATTCATCCATATCAAGCACACAAACGGCCACTAATACTTTAAGCACCTTGATCATCTACCTTAAAATCTGAACACCTTCCATCCTTAGTTTAAGAATCAATTCCTCAAAAGATCTATCCTCCCTTTGCTTACTTATGATTCTGCCGTGGAGAGAAGGAACAACTTCTAAAAGAACAAAACTGCATTCCTACTAAGAGCATCAACCACAACAATCGCTTATCCTGGGTATACAGAATATCCATATCATATGAGGCCAGAAATTCGAATCACCACGGCTGCCTCAGATTAACATTCCCTTGGAGAAAAAAAAAATTCAATGGTTGTGGTCCGTTAATAACCCAACTTCTCTCCCAACAGATAGCGCCTCTAAATTTTCAAAACAAACACAATGGCTAATGACTCAAGGTCTTGCGTAGCGTAGTTCCCTTCATGTTGCTTTAATTGTTGTCACACATACGCAGTTACTCTCCTATCTTGCATCAACACTGCTTCCCAAATCAATTATACAAGCATCCATATAAATTCCAAATCTTCCCTTCCCTTCCGGAATAACAATAACTGGAGCACTGGTTAGCCTCGTCTTCCATTCTTAGAAAGCTTCTTCACACCGGGTGTCCATTTGAACTTAGTTCTTTTCCTTGTCAACTTAGTCAGATGTGAAGAAATCTTGGAATAGTCTCTGATAGATTTCCTGTAGTAGCCAGCTAAACAAGAAAATTATGAATTTCCATCGGTTGCTTCGGTTGCTTCCATTCTAGAATAGATTCTCCCTTCACTGGGTCTACAGAGATATCTTTACCAAAATAGTGTGCCCTACAAATCTCACTTTCGATTTTCAAAAATGGCACTTATAGGACTCGCTTTCAAAACATGCCTCCTCAGTGTCTCCAACACTATTCTCGAATACTGCTTGAGCTCTTCTTCAAACTTAGAATATACCAAAACAAACTTATTCAGATCCTTATCGATTCATCCGATTTAGCGACAACATCGTCACAGAACCCTAACAAGAAAAACTAGACTTGATCAACTCCTTCCCAGAAGATCCTGAATCTGCTCAACTAACTCTTCTTTCTCTCTCGGAACCTTTCTCCTATTGAGGTAAATCATCGGCACTACTCTTGGAATCAAATCATCACGCAACTCTATCTCTCGATGGGAAGACAAACCATTAACTTCTCGAATACATCAGGAAAAAAAAAACTTGGTTCACATCAATAACTTAAAACTTCTCTTGAAAAGTCTCAACTCCATGTAAAGATTACACAAATGAATTCCAGAATTATTGCACAACACTCTGGCAATTCTACCCAAATAAGTTTGTTCTCCCTTCACAATCCAGAACAACCATATACTGTTCGGGTCAATCCATCGAAGAAATGAATCCACTCTGCTACTTCTGAAATCACCTCAAGAAAACTGCTAATCAACAAACCTTCTCGACAGCACACAGAACACTCCAAGCTATGGGGTTAACCTCAATGACCAAAGACTTCTATTCAAAGCTCTTCAAGAAACTCGGGCCTCAACCAAACAAAAATACCCTACTGAACTTGGTCACAATTCCGAAACGGACATACTTCCTTAACTTGTTCCAAAGAAACATCTTCGGAGACATCCAAAATCACTGTGTCTCATCACACAGCTACAACACCTTGAGATATCAAGATATCATGATTTGGTCTTGTCCATCTGATAGATCCATACTCAGGCTCATCCAAAATTACATTCCAACAATGAAATTCTCACATCACCCAAAGCTCACTCGAGACTGTAATAGGTCTGCAGTCTCGACAGATAAACTTCCAATTACAAATATTCAAAACTCCAACCATCGGTAGTCGTGTTACACACACCACTACCCTATCTTCCCTTATAACTTATATTGGAAAACCTAAACAGGTAACCCAATAAATAGGTAGAAATAAATAAATAAATATATATATCAAAATTACAAATACGCTCTCTCAAGAAAGAAATCACTCAAGAGTCTAGGTATCCACTCAACCTAGCGCTCTGATACCAAGTGTGATGACCCGCCCTTCTACTACCAGAAAGACACATCATCATTTAGAAAGAAAGGGGTAGAAATAGAAAAGAATAGAAAAGAAAGAAACAAAACATCAGAATCTCACAGCGGAACGAAACAAAATATAATATATCACAGATCTATTACATAGATTTCATATATCAGAGTTAAACAATATCAATACACACGACAATCATACATAGATCTGTCACTATATACATCAGAGATAAAGTATACATCAATTAACACAGCGGAACTAGATAGATATCTACATACGTCTGGAAACTCCTGCTCCAAGCTCCTCCAGAATCAAAATCCAAACCTATCACTTGGCTACTCGTAAAAATTTGAGTATCCAAGAGTTTATGAAAAACAAAATATAAACTCCGGGTCAGACATGGGTCTGGTATGAGTAAACGGTTTAAATTGTTTAATTTTGAAAACCTTTTAAAACAAAGGTATCACGTAAGACTCCCCACAAATAAATACGGGTAAGTTTTTACCTTACGCTAACCAAAACATTTTATAGGAAATCCAGTGATATTATAATAGTGTCTAGGGTTTTCAAGTAAAATACAGAAATAGCTGAAATGCTTACATCTCACATTCCAACGTAGTTGGGCACAATCAAAACGTATGGCGCTTATTGGAAATTGGATCTCATACAATGGCAGGGCTACTGAGGTACCGCCCGTCATAGTACGTGGTCTAGATCACTGCACCGAGGAGCCACCCTAACTCCCCTGCAACACAAGGCCGAAACCATTCCTTACTGAACAGTCTCGAACAAGATAACCCCGCAGTTGGTGCGCATATCCAACCGCCCACACAGCCGAAATAAAGGGATATCTAGACAGGGGTATATCTCGTCCTGCTTGGGCATGACCCACCTAACCTTGCTGCACCTCCCCTGTTTTAGCCATTCCCGGTTGATAAGGCTTGAGGCCGCGATTACCTTTACAGGACAAATTTCTTAGAATGCTCATCATCCTCCTGACAATGTGCTGAAAGCATTTGATTCATACAAGTTCGTTCTGGGTTCGAACGAAACCGAAGGCATTATCTCGTCACACTCATTTTGGAATCACCCTCAGAGTCAACGACGATAACCCTTGCATTCTAAAAACACCATCTCTATCTTCACTTGAGAATTCACGACCTATCGTTTAATTTTGGATCGATGTGGTTTTCGGAGTATCAAATTGACACCCGATCCCGGTCTTATCGAAATCCAAACGCCATTTTAAAGGCCAAGTTGTCTAATTAAGTTAAACAGTTTAATTCAATGATTGAATTCATATTTCATTTACCACAGATAAATCATACACAATTGCAGGATATGTTAAAACATATCAGAGAGCATCACAGAATATCATCAATAAACATCACAAACAAATATACAACATCCACAAGCAATCATCTTAAACTCTTATTGTAATTAATTAATTACTTGAGAGTTAATCTCTTAACCCTGTTTAGTCACTTATTTCCTTTCAAATTATTTAGTCAATAAATCATTTCTTAATTAATATTTATGTCCTAGTTGCTTAATTACTTAATTACTTTATTCACATTATTTAATTAATTACTTTCTTAATCAAGTTTCTAACTTTAATTACTTAAGTAACTATTTCTTAATCATTAATTAACAATCTAAATAAAACGGATTACACTTTATTTACTGCTAATTATTTCCTTAATTCTTAATTAAATCACTGGATTAATTAACTATTAATCGTTCATTAATTAATTAAGCGGTTAATTACAATTTCACTTTTTACCTATAATACATTACTAATTAAAATTACAAAGTAATTACTCTTAATTACTTCTGAACCCAATCAATTACTATTGATTTTTCACTTAATTAACATTCAAGTCTTCTTAAACTTTGTTATCAATTATATTACTAACTGAAACATATTTGTTAATTTACTTAATTTGTCACTTAATATTAACAAAATTTAAAACATGAATAAGCTTTAACAAAAGTAATCAGTAAATTTAAAATAGTTAATCACGAGTTAACCTGTTAATAAACCTTAACTATGATAATCAAACTTGAATTAAATTTTTACTTAAATCTTGAACAATATTCACTTTATTGTGAAACTTTCTGAAACCTTTATTCACTAACAAATTTTATAAAATCCTACACTCAGATACAAAGGACCCGAGATTTCCCCTGTAACACTCAATCGCTACTTCGAGTTGTTCGCCCCCTTCACCCGAGTCACCAACCCAGGTACGCGAACTCCATCTTTTTTTTTTTTTTAGTTTTACAGCAAGTTTCAATTAAACTTAAACAAAAGATAAACATCAGAAGATTACTCGCACCCAAACTCAAAAGAAAACCGAAGCAACCACCCAATATTCTCGAGAATGACTCGAAACAGTGCCCTCCCCCTTCAAACACTGATACGCCACCGTGCCGTACACGTGTACAGCGTCGGACGTGGCTCCGGCGATCTTCCAAAACTTCGAGCAAATCCCAATTTACACCAACACAAGAAAACAAAAGCCGATTTACCACTCAAGATTCGAATTCGATAAAATTGCATTACGAACGAAAGAAAACAAATGACCTCTCTGCAACAAATGTCGCGCCACCAAACACGGTCCACCGGAGGTGATGGAAACTCGACCATACCTCATCAACGTCCCCAGAAATCTTCCCACTAAGTCTCGAATCACTCGATCACGTGTACCTGTCAAATCCCTCATTTCACTACCATGTACATAAACACGCAGTAAAACCCTATGTCGATCTCGTATCCAAATTCTATGCAATGGAAAAATCAGTGGATATTTTTCCTAAGATCACTAACCTTTGCACTTGCTTCAGTTTTAATTTCAGCATTTTATATTAGATCAAATTCGAGAATTTGATAAACTTTCAATTTTTGTTCTATACCGAGTTGCTCTTGAAATACTGAGCCAAAAATCCCCATTCAAATTTTAAAAATCATAACTTTTAGTCATAATTCAAGATACAAATTTGAACTAGATTTTCATATGATTGGATTTACCAATGTTTCCTTAATTGACTGTAAACAGAAAAGTATAAGTTACTAATATGTTGAAACAGGTTTTAAAAATTATGATTGAAGTTCAAGCAACAAGATTTGATGAAAAACAAATTTAAAACTTACTATAATCAAATGAAAACAATTCAAATTTTAATTGTTTTCAATCCTGTAATACAAAGAAGAGAACATCATCTTCAATATTCCAAGTACAACTTGTATAAAATCTCAGACACATATCAAAACAAAGCACATACAATACATATATAAATCTCATGAAATTATCTTACCGGTTTAATTAACTTAAGCTTGAAAATTTAAGTTTACTCACCTCAAATAATTGTTGAACAACAAGCCCTCTTTATGACTTGAAAACTGCAGATAAAAACTGCCTGTTGCTTTGTTCATGAATCTGCTTTTCTTTTAGATTTGAATATGTTTCTCTTTTTCTTATTTAGTTTCCTCTGGTTTCTTTTTTTTTTTAACGAACTTGAAGTAGCATGATATATACATATAAATATAGAACAGAATGGGGAGGCTTTAACTGGTCAGAAGCTTCTTTGATTGATCAGATTTTATTAATATCTTGAATTGACAAAGGTTGGCTGAGAAGATTGGTAATTTAATGCCTTGTTTACCTAATAGGTTTACATACTTATTATGTTTGGCTGCTCATAAATATCCATATATAATTGTTGTACTATGCATAAAGATGTTGGTTTGTTCCTCTTCATTTTGCGGGCCAGCATAACTTGCACAAGAAGCTATTCATTTATACATATTTGCTTTGTATCTTAATTAGTTTGCATAATTATTAAAATATTTGCTGCTCATAGATATTTATGTAAAAGTACATATTTGCAGGTAGGTTATATGGCTTGTATTTCTCTGTTTCATATTTGCAAATAGATTTGGCTTATGAAGACATTTGTTTAAAAATATTTGTTTTAACAACTTCTAGTTTGTACTTACAGACAACACTTGATCTATGATATTTATGAATACTTGTTCTGTTATTAGTTTTCAGTATACATGGTTATCAGATTTACTTATATATCTTGTGTCTTGTAAGTGAAGATAAGTTGTTTGATATTTTTGTTTGAGCATAACATTTGCAGGTAGAATTCATGTGTATATGAAGTTAATTTGTTTTATTATTTTATATGTTATGCTTATTTTATTTTACGCTCTCAAATTAACAGTTTATGTTGTATGCTTGTTTATCCAAGTTATTTTATTTTATACTTTGTTTTTATTCTACCCTATACTTTGTTCTTATTTTTAGTTTTATACAATTGTGTTTTAATTAACTTCAGATTATGTTGTATGTTTACCAAAATTATTTAATCCTTGTTTCCTTTTTATTTTTTTATTTCTAACTCATAATATTTAAGTTATATTCAATATGGTTTATTATTCATTCCTATTAGTATTTTATCAATAATTAAGTTATATTCATATGTTAGACTTACTTTTATGTTGATAGAATTAAATTTCATTTCAAACATTATCATTCATATGTATACTTACCAAATATAAACAAAGTAAGATATTTTAATTCAATCATAAAAGAAAAATTTTATTATGAATATTTTTGAGATAATTTATTTAAATTTTCAAATCAATTTCCCTTTTAAAAAAAATACCATTTATATAAACAATGGCAATTATTTCAAAATCATATCCGTTTCAAATGGATAAGTTTACATTTTATTTAAATTGATTTAAATATTTATTAAAATAAATAGGGCCAAAATCCAAGGTCGTTACAGGATGATCATACCCTAATGGTTGTGGACCACATAAATCCTGTTTCGGTCATTTCTAGGTGTAAGGTCTGAGGTAACGATTACCTTTTCACATAGCAATTCATCTTTCTTTGAATGCCTCACTACCTTTCTATCGATCACTTGTTGACTTCCACAAACATAAAACCTCCAATTACGTCTCAGAGAAGAGTGTTAAGCTAAAAGAAGTTGTCTTCTTCACCACCAAACAGTGTATGTTTATAAAAATCAATGATGTTAATCTCAAGAATGCAATGTCATACATCCATCCATAAAGTTCCTTCTAGGACTGAACGAAACTGAAGTTACTCTCCTACCACATCCTTTCGGGAATTAACCATAGGATTAGTAGCGAGAAGTTCTTACAACCCACAGAATTTCAGAAATGAAGGGACCACTACCACTTTTTTATTTGGGAGCTAACCGGAATTATCAACAAGCAATCATTTCATCTGAATATCCCTGGTCTTCTTCTTCATTCTCTCTATCAGGTCTTCATTTTCGAACGCATACATTGGTTCGAAGTGGTTTTTGAATAGGAATTATCCAGATTCGACCCCGGTTTTGTCGATCTAATCATGATAAAAAGTGGTTTTATGAATAGGGAATCATTCTTTAATTGATTAAGTTCTTTTTATCAAAAATCTCTTGGAGATATATACTTCTAAAATATTCTTTCCGGTATATACAGAATTATTAAACCTCTCTTACCAAATCTTTGATTATTTAAATCCCTTTTTAAACTTGGACTAATTCAAAATCATTTCCTTTATACTTAGGGAAATATTCCCAAAATCATTTCATTTAAATCTTAACAAATATTTCTTAATTTAAAACTCGAAATTCTGTTTAGTTAAAAACCATGTTATCTAGGATGTTAATCCAAAATCAGTAAATATTAAGTGAGTAGAATCTATAGTAATTATCTAATTCTACTCAATATCAATCCCCGTATTTAACAAATACCATGGGCAGAATAACGGTGAAATCACCTTTTAAATTCCATGAATAGTACGAGTTCCCTCTTCGAACTTTAACACCGAATACAAGAAGACCATCTTGATAAAATCCATGTCGTTTAAATTTGGAAAATAGTATTCTTTATCCTTTCGATCCAAGTAAACTAGATTTACTATCCCCTATATCGGGCCAGTCCAGATAGCTAGGGATAGTAGGAAACTGGTTTTCAAACCCAAACCTAGACACTATCTCTTTGACACTCATAAGACGGTCAAGTTATTTGACCGACTTTAAATCATTAAAATATTTTGATTTAAAACACCTTATTAATCATTTAAAATCATTTAAAAAGGACTTGTATAAGGGTTGTTAAGTTTAAAACTATATTCCAAAGGCAAAGAAAAGTATTGCAGAAAAGTGCCGAGGAAAGTGCCATTTTAAGCTATATTGATCAAAACGGCTTGCTATTTTTTTGAAAATTCATTTTTATTACTCAAATCACCTTTAAACATTATAAAAGATTTATAATATTTATTTCATATTTTTAAACAATTTAAAACCTCATTTTCAAAGAAATCTAATTTGGATTATGAACTGCAAATTCGGGATTTTTCAAAAACTTGTTTTACTCATATTTCAAAATCTAGTTATCAAAATCTTGATTTTCCTTCTTTTTGGAAAATTATCGATATAATAGTTCGGAAAATACTATCTTGAAGAATTCTGAGCTATATTCCAACTTTTACAATTGTTTGACTTTTATAACGCGAAATCGCGAACTACCGTTACGTGATGTGCTTATTTTTGACCAAATTTTCTATTCCTTTTTAAATTTCACCAAAACACTTTTAAATGTTTATAAAACATTTCAAATAAATTTTAAACCATTTTTAAAGAGGTTTAACAATTTCACACATAGTATTTTATTAAATCAAGGAAAGTGATTTCATATGTGCTTAATTGACGTGTATATTTGTGACTTGCATATATATTCAACATTCATATCAAAAAAACAAAACTTGATGATAAAATCATATTAAATATCCATTTGCAAATATCATAACATCATTCAACATATAGTATAACAGAGCTTAGGAGTCCTCACCATTGATTTCCTATCGAAAAAAAGCCATAGCTTCACTAACTTGTGATCCAAGCTCACGTACCCCAACACCTTGCCTCCTAATATGCTCGGCCACTCCATGCCAAAATTGGTGCTCGACCAAGCATGGGAAATGAGGTGTAGGACTTTGGATTATCATTGAATCTATCGAAAACTAGACCTAAAAATAGGTCATTTTCTATCGGGTTTTTGGACAGTCAACTCTCTAGATTTCGAAATATAGTCAACCTGAAAGTTGTAGAAAATTATTTTCTATAGGTTTTCAGGAAAAGAATCATCTAAGTTGGATCAGTTATGAGGAAGTTATGGCCGACAGAAGAAGAGGTATTCTCGAATTCGTCAAAACAAAGCCCGAAAATGCACTGTAAAAAGTGGTATTTTGACATAGTTAGACTCAAAACAAGTAGAAGTGCTAAACATGAAAGTTTTAGCCACCAGAATTTTACACGGTTTGACAAAATGACTTACCTCATTTGGATCAGTTTTGGAAGAGTCGTATGACAAAGGGGTATTTTCAGCCATTAAAACTTGGCTCGAAAATGCTTTGGACAAAACGAATTTTTGAGCATAGCTAACTTTGTAGTGGGAAGAAGTGGTCAACTAGAAAGTTGTAGCCACTAAACTTTTGAAGGGTTTAAATAAAAAAAATTCTTCATTTCAGTTTGATATGAGGAAGTTAAGCTAGAGTGAAGAAAGTGAAAAAAATGTGATGAGAGGATGAGCTATTTATAGCCAAAGGAAGATGCAAAGGAATTCATACACACATCATCACTTCATGGCTTCTCCAACACACCTCCCATCCTTCCTAGGCCAGAGAAAGCTTTTATTCCATGTGCCCATCACTTCCATCTAATTCATACATGCACAATTTGACTTATGAAAGCTTAAGGAAGGAGATTTATACAAAAATATCTTTGATTTTTGTCTTATGTATGCATTTGTAAGTCTATAAGTATATATGAATATTTACATATGTTCATGTGCATGTTAGTGGATGCATTTTTATGTTACATGTATGTACATGACATATAAACAATGTTGCATTGATTTCGAATAACTTTCGTTCGATAAACCGCTGCCAATCGGAGAACCGATTCTCTGTCACATTTTCACTTATACTTTAACATACAATATTAGTAAACAAAATTTCAAAGTAAATTTATTTTCATTTGAAATGAATTAAAATTATTATATTTGATTTATAAAACTATATAAATTTACATTAATAATTATTTACAAAAATTGCTATTTTTCCGATAAAGCGATGTCGATTGTTCCTTATATATTCAAATCAAATATATCTCTATATAAAAATATTATAGATGGTTTATTATCACTTTATAACTATTCAAAATAATTCATAACATTTTAAAATCATTATTTGAATAATTATAATAATTACTTAATTGTTAAATCTCAATTTGATTTAATAAATTCAGAAAATATGCCACTTGTTCCAATCCTCACCAATCCTATTCCATAACATAGTATTTGTTGATACAATCTTAATGCACTGACTGCATTGTATCTGGACCTAAGATGAATTAGGTATTTAATTTACAAAATTCAGTATCTAAATAATATTATAAATTCATTAATTTCATAATTAACTTAACTTATTCTTCTTTTCTCCTTAATCCTTCTCCCTTATCTCTCTCTTGCTCACGTTTCAAAAAAATGTCTACGCTACAATCTCTATGCCCCTGCGACCTCGTACACGCCGTCGCCACAATCGCTGATCACATGTCACTGCAAGCTCGGTGCCGCCATGCCTGCCCTCTTACTCCTCGTCGCCACCATCCCCGACCCCCTAAGAACTCGTAAAATTGCCAATGTTCATCCATCGGTTGCCGCTATCATGGTTTGCCGCTGTCCACCATATTTTGCAGAATGTAGCCCTAGATGTCCTCTTCAACTTCCCCTCATACTCCATTGCCAATTGTCGATTGGAGAAAATTCACTCACCTTTCATCAATGAATTGCGGCCATCTCATAACGAATAACGACGATCCAACTATTGAACATGCTCAACGCCCTTTCGTGAACAATCTCCCAATTGATGACTTCACTTGAATGTGACTGTAGTGGTCCAAGATAATGATGATCGTTGGATTGGAGGATTTTAAGTTTAAAATCTATAATTCTCCTCTAGTGCAAATACATGATTTATAGACGAGGGAGAAGGATGGTTGAACAGTGAGGGTATAAGCTAAAGTATGGGCTATGGGTATGGTGAAGGACATGCTATGGGTATGGTGTACATACTATTTTACTTGAAAATATCGAGCTCTACATATTTGAAATATCTCAAGCTTCTATCGAGGCATGCTGCTTGTCATTTTTTTCTAAATACTCCTATTCCGAACACAAAGGAACTAGTCTCAAAACCTAATTTGATTGTACGAAGAAGATAGCTTTTAGAATCAAATCATATTAACTTAATTCCTTTAATCAGTTGCTACGCTTTTCGAGTTCGCATAACAATACGTTCAATCGCCACAAATCCACTAACATATCAAAATTTGTTATTACGGTCCCAATGACACTGATTTCATCAAAATCCGAGAAAGTGCCAAGAAATGATAATTTTTTGCATGTTAATTAAAATGAGTTATTATAAAACCAAATTAATTACTTTTAAATTTGAACTTAAAAATTTATTATCCCATTCTTATTCAACTGAATTTAATTAATATTTCAAAATCATTTTTATTCATACTAAATCCAAGATAAAATTATCCATTAATTCCAACATTCAATTCGCTATTTAAAAAAATCCCTATATTCGAAATTTAAGCTTTTGGCTTGCAAAACTAATATGTCAATATTCAAAACTAATTAAATATTTTAAATTCAAAGGACTAAAATTCCAAGGGCGTTACATTCTTCCCCCTTAAAAGAACTTCGTCCCCAAAATTGCCAAGGTAAGAAAAATGCTTCCAACCCATTAACTTTTTGAAAACCAATTAGTTGAAACATGTTAAAATTCTCTAATTCTATAACTTTTCAAAATCAATTTGTTGAAACTTTGTTATCACATTTTGTAAGTTTTAAATTCATTCATAATTATCAATTAATACCATTCCAAGTTATAACATAAACATTAAATTTTAGTTATCAAAATTTCTCAAAATTTAAAAAAAAATCTTACGCCTCAAATTTACGGAAAATTTTGCCAGCGCCTGCATTGCACAGCTCGATCGAAAAACTACAAACCGCCACTACGAGCCCAACCTAGAAAAATAAACAATATCCAAGTGGCTCAATCATAAACCTATCAAACCAAAAAAAATATATAAACATCTACCTATTTTTTGAGCTACTAAATTCTACCCATGAAACCAAAGGAATCAAACTAGCTTTTGCTTCTATATAGCTGCAACTTATTTACCAATCATATTATTTTGCATTTTCAATTGTCAAAATTTAATTTATTAAATATAAGTACGAATTACTTATATCATTCATATGTAATATCAATCCAATCTATCATGAATCACACAATTTCACTTCTGAACTAATATCATTGATACAACCACTCTTGTGCCGACTCATATCTGGTTTCTTGATTAGTGACTGCCATTCTCCATGCATAGCCATATACTATGATAAAGAATTTAGAATTAGTCAAAAATTCATATCCAGTGTTTATCATCATGAATCGAGTATAAGATCCTAACTCGAACTGATATAAATCATCTAAAATTCATGTACTCGAATCTGTATCAACTGTTATGCAAATAAAATAATATATGTACAACTTATGTATTTATTTTAATTGGTTTCTTATTATATCTCATTCTTTCTTATTCAAATTCTTTTATTTACATTCATTTATTGCCTAGAATATTTCTTTCACTACTAATGTCACTTAAGAACCATTCCATCAAAATTTTCTTATATTTATCATAAACATTTTATACAACACTTCTCATGTTTATTATCAATTCACCACTTAAGTTCATATTCGTTTTACCAATTCATTTCGATTAACTCATTTCAAACAAAATTCTATTTCCTTTGAGTCGTTTCATTAGTTCACTTTATTTAACTTTACTAGAGTCAAATTACTTTTCAAAATTCATTTCATTTAACTTAACTTAAATCAAATTTCATATCAAATTTGCTTTTTCTTAACATTCATATCCAACAAATTTAAAAATTCATTTTAACTTGGTAATTGTCATAATTATAAGTTATAAAAAGTTTAATTTCTCGTATTTAACAAATTAAACTTTGGGTTCTAAAATCAAAACTTGTTTTACCAAATAAAGGCCAATAGTAGCAATTCCTCTCTTGGAAACCCAAAAATGAATGTTGATGATGCTATAGTCATATTGAAATTATTTTCCAACGACTAAAGTGAGTTTCAATGCTTTCTGTCTCCTTTGAATCCTTTTGAAAATATTTCTAATCAAAAAAATTTCAATATAATATCACTATTATCTCCTCAAAACTTTGAAAAACAATTTCCAAGATCGATGAGATTTTAGTTTCTCAAATTCTCAGCTTTTAATCCTTTTTATTTACAAATGACATTATACATTTCCCTTATATATAATTTCACAATGGTTATATAAAACCATTCCTTGATTGTTTATCTTTGTTTACATTATAATAATAACAACTCTTATTAGAACACAAACAAAAAATGACAAATGACAATAATCAAATATTATCATTCACTAACGACCAAACACACCACATATACTAAAATAATTTATTAAAAATTATTCCTTTATATATAAATTAAAATAAAGGTAAAATTATTTCATTTACCCAGTTTCAAAATAAACTATGTTGAATTACTCTGTTCAAGTGTTTAGAGACCCTTCTTAATAACGTTAATTACTCGTATTGACCATAATCCACAAGCCATTCCACATATCAATCAACATAATATAAAAAAATTATATCACTAACAAATACACGCTCATATATATACACTCAAGCTCATTCTAGGGTGCTAATCACCTTACCTATAATGAGTACCCCACCAAAGCCAAGGTTCTTGCTCAACCTCATGCTATGATACCACATGTAATAATTCGGGATTTTCGACTCCCGAAAATCAACTCTAATATGTTCACTGTGCTGTGTACCAAGCAATCGAATGTCAAAAACCAAATTGTTAGGAGCAAAGAAGTAGGAAGAAAGAAGAAAACTAAACAACATTGAATCGCCCAGTGGAATGAATAATTTATAATATACAACAAATCTTTACACAAAGGAAAAATGTAATATACATACAACAATCAAAGTATTCTAACTTATTTCAACCTGGACATTTATAGCTGCATATCCTTACAATTGTTGATAAATATAACCAAAAGACAACATAGTGGAACACAAAGAAATACATAGATATGTCTTGGACCTCCAACTTGTCTCTTGTGCTCCAGTGCATCCAAAGCAATATGTAAATAAGCTCGGTCTGATCCGAGCATTATAATAAAATAACATCCAAGTTAGTCTAGTATATCAGTGTGAGAAAACAAACCTCAAATGGAATTAAGTTTTTATCAAAATCCTTTCAAATAAAGGTATCACATAAGGCCATGCCGCACAAGAACACGGATGGGATTTTACATTACGATAACCAAAACAGTTTCTATAGAAAATCCCTTGATATTATAACAATCTAGAATACAAATACTTATTAATCATAGCCGAAATTGTTACATTAATTAAATTTTAGCATACAAGGTTCTACAATCAAAATTGTAAAGGCACATATTGGAGAACGGATTCCATATAATGACAGGTCTATCGGGGTACCACCCGTCATGGTGCATGTCTAAATAAAATAACACCAAGGTCGAACCTATTGACCCCTGCCAACATAGAATCGGCTTACCCCTTGCTAGATAGGCGAATATGATCTCTCCTTAGTTAATGGTCCCAAAAGCATACACATAAGAGATAATACCGATCTAGATAGGGGTGATCATACCGTAATAGGAGGGACCCACCAAGTCCTGTCGCATCTTCCTTGTTTCAGTCATTCCCGGGTTGATGAGGCTTAAGGCTACATTTTACCTTTTATATAGCACTTCCACTTGGAATACTGCATTGGCTTTCAATCGATGACACAACGTCAGCATTCATCCATACAAGTCGTTTAGGAGATAAATGAACCGAAGGCACTACTTCAACTACATCTATTTCAGAATCACAATCTGGATTAGTAGCAAGCAGCCCTTGCACATCAAAGATCTCCATCTTCAAATTCCATCTTCTTCAAGATGTCTTCATACGAAACGCATGAGTTAGATTGGAGTGGTTTTGGATAACATATCCGCTCCCGGTTTTATCGTAACTACTTTCGACAATTTTCGGTAAACTAAACTCCGCTTCTTTAGGAAATAAACAGTCAAAGATAAGAGTGGAGATAACCTTCTAACCGTTAGTGGACTGATTTCATTATCCTTTGTCCTAAGAGAATGAAACGAGATATATACGCACAGTATAGCATAATTGGAGATGACTGTGCCATATAACTCATGTGTTTCTTCTAGATATTTCCAAGGTTACGATGATAGTCGGTTATTTAACTATTAGTAAATACACATTCAATTTTAGGAATTTAATTCCATAGGACAACCCAATATCCAGTTAATCATATAAATTACCACTAACCTGTTTTACAAAAAAAATCACTAATTAAAACCACTTTGTAAATTACTTGTGTAAAAATACCTTACAGAGATATAACCACAAATTCCTACATTTTCAATATATAGAAAAATATCCATGTACTTATCTTAATGGTGCAAGTATATTCATAGAACGGAGGAAGATTTCCTTTTTACACAATTATGAAACCATTTATAAACTTTTTATCTATAACTTATAAATATTCTTCCCTTATGCCTCCAAACCATTTTATAAAACTCTTTTTATAAACCCAAGCCTGTTAATAAAACTTTATTTATAAATCTACAAAATGCTTCTAAATAAGTAATAATAATTTTGTGACGACCCGACTTTTTCTCCATAAAAAGTCGCATCATATTGAAGAAAGAAAGGGATAGGAAAGAGAAAAGAAAGAGAAGAAAGAAAGAACAGCATCAGAATCTCAACAACGGAACGAATAAATTATATTAATAACATAAGTATTACATACTATACAACATCAATCTGAGTTACACAGATAATACATCACATACTAGACAGTTATAAACACCTGTCTAGTTATTACAACTCAACACAATACAAAGAAACTACCTAGAGAAACTAACACAGCAGAACACTATATATAACAATAACGCAGAAGCCTCCTGCTCCATTGCTCCTCCAGAATACGTCAAAGCTAATCTGAATCCCTTGGCTACTCGCAAAAATTTGAGTACCCAAGCGTTTTAGAAAATAGAAATAAACTCCGGGTCTGACATGGGTCTGGTGTGAGTAACAGGTTAAGGTTGCTTAAATTTGAAAAACCTTTGAAAACAAAGGTACCATGTAAGACTTCCCACACATAAACATGGGTAAGTTTTTACCTTACGCTAACTAAAACATTTGATAGGAAATCCAGTGACATTATAATAGGGACTAGGGTTTTCAAGTAAATAGAAAATAGTTAAAATTGTTACATTAATTAAATTCCAGCTACTAGCCACAAAAGTGGGTAATATAATCAAAACCGTAAGGGCACGTAGGAAGAATGGGTTTCCGTCAATGGCAGGGCTACTGGGGTACCGCCTGTCACAGTACGGGGCCTAGATCACCGTATCGAGGATTACTCCCAATCCCCTGCAACACAAAGCTGGAACCATCCCTTACTGGACAGTCCCGAACAAGACAACTCCGTGGTTGTGATCAGCAACCGCACCACACATTTGAAATAAAAGGGACATCTAGATAAGGGTAAATCTCGTCCTACTTGGGCATGGCCCACTTAGCCTTGCTGCACCTCCCATGTTTTAGCCATTCCCGGTTGATGAGGCTTGAGGCTACGATTGCCTTAATCTACTTAGAATGCTCATTGTCCACCTGACGATGTTCTGAAAGCATTCAATCCATACAAGTTCGTTCCGGGTTCGAACGAAACCAAAGGCATTATCTCGTTACACTCATTTTGGAATCACCCTAAGAGCTAACGACGATAAGCCTTACACTCTAAATCTTCATCTTCACTTGAGATTCATGACCTATCGTTAATTTAGTTCAATGTGGTTTTCGGATATCCAAATCGGGAAACCGATCCCGGTCTCATCAAAATCCAAAACGTATCTTTTAAAGCCAAGTTGTTTTAAAGTTAAAACAATTCAATTCAATTATCTATATGCACACAGATAGATAATTCACATAACATAATAGATAATCAACATTATCATCATAAACAGATAATCCACCTTATCATCACAATGCAACCAAAGCGTCCATATCACACATCATTACTTATCTCATATCTGAGATCTCAACTATTCAAGGAAATCAATTAGCATCCATCCATACATAAGCAATGATTTACTTAATCACATCATCTATAATTAATTTAAAATGAATTAAATTAATTACTCCAATCACTAATTAATTTAATGTGAATTAAATTAATTACTCCATTTCAATAAATCCTACTTACTCATCCATTAATTAATTACAAATTAATTAATTGATTATCCTCTAATTATTCACCTTTATTAAACATCCTTGATTAATTATCCTTTAATTACATTCAAGTAATTATCTTTAATTAATTTCGCAAATTAATTATTCTTAACCACTTATAGTAATTAACCTTTAATTACTTCATTAATTAGTTAACTATAATTAATTGCATTCATCCTTAATTAATTACATTAATTAATTATTCTTTGATCACTTGTCATTGATTAATTAATCTTAATTAATCAACCTTAATTACATTATTAATTATATAAATTAATGATTTATAATTACATTATTAATTAATTATTCTATTTAAATTAATTAATTACACTAAGTAATTAATCATAAATTAAACCATATTTATTAATCACTCCTGATTAATCATATCCAGTAATTAACTACCCTTAATTACTCATTAAATAAATTAATTACTCCTTAATTAATTACCTTTAATTAATCCTTTGATTAATTACAAAAAGTAATTATACTCAAATTACTTCCATTCTTAAATCATCTTCCATTAATTACATCCAGTAATTATCAATTAATTACTTCACTGAGTAATTACACTTCATTAATTACATTAAGTAATTACTTACCAAATCAACCAGTGATTAAATTAATTAAACTTAATTAATTAATTTAAACTAATCATATTAAACTCAATTAATTTCATTAAGCAATTAATTCCATAATTACTTTAAATAAGTAATTATTCTTAAACAATTTCACAAATGATTAATTAATTAATTAATTTAATTAATTATTAAAATTAATCATATTAATTCATCATTAAATAATCCTAAGTTAATGACCTTCATTAACTATTAATAATTCTTTAATTACTTTCTTAAGTAATTAAACTCACATTAATCATTATTAATTACAAATTAATTTATCTTAATTACCAATTAATTAATCTCTAATTATTTAATTAATTTATGTTTTAATCATTAATTACTTGATTAATTAATCTTTAATCATTAATTAAAATCTAATTAATAATTCTTAATTACAAATTAATTATCCTTAATTAATTAATATCAATCGATTTATTAAAACTTTAAATACTTATTTAATTAATCCAAATCATTAATTAATTAAATAAGTTAATTATCCATTTTAATTACAAATCATTAAATTTTTATTTATTTAAAGAATAAAACATTTTCTTATTAATGATCAAATTATCGTTAACAAAGCATTTAAAAACAATTTACTATTAAATTTACTTTCAAATTTCATTTTAAATTTAAGATTTAAAATGAATACAAATTAACTTTAACAAAGTTCAAAAACAATTTAAAACCCTTTATATTTCACAAGTTAAAGAAATATTTGTCTTATAAAGAAGTTTAAAGAATTTAAAAACCAATTTTATTTTAGATCCAACTTAATTTAAAATACACTTTAACATTAAAAGTTGTTTTAAAAAAATTAAAAATTTAAAAATTTCCATTAATTTGAAAACTGGAATACGGATTAAATTTTATTCCAGATTAAACTTTAATTAAAAAACTTGACTTCACAATTTAAAATTTCATTTTTAAATTCAAACTAAATACACTTTAAACACTTAAAAGTTGTTAAAACCATTTAAATTCCAAAAACTTAAATTATTTCAAAACTAAGATTCAAATTAACTTAAATCCAGAGTTAAACTTAGGTTTAAAACTTAGTTTAAGACTTTGCTTTCCATTTTAAACTTTATTTTAAAATTTTAATTACAGAATAGGTTTTTTTTAAAAACCTTTAACCAAATATTTACTCGAGCCAACACTTAACTGCATCGAGCCAAAACCCAAAGTGCTTCGAGTCAAAACTCGAATTACCCGAGAACAAACCCACCGCAAGAAAAAAAAACCAACTTCATTAGAATCGAAGAGGTGCATCGTGCATATGCACGGTGTCGCCGTTCAACTCCTATCACCACCGATGATCTCCTTAGGTCATCTTTCACCCTTGCATCCTAACACGATCATCAGATTGTTCTCCATATCTCAAAATCAAATTCGAGCTCTCAACCCAAACCTGGAACAAGAACTGGAATCCACCACAAACCTGAAAAACACCTCGTCCACGATCCTCCGACCATTAGAAATCCTACAACTTCAGCCAAGCCTTCATCAATCCACCTACCTTCATTCCCCAGAATTTCGAAGCACTCGATCTATCCTATAAGCCGTGGTGCTCAAATCACTCAACCTAGTTAAAACTAGGGTTCCAGACTTCAAACAACAACCACCACCTCCATAATGAAATGCACCATCATCGGACAATTTTCCCATCAACACCCATCATTCCTCCACCTCCAGGAAGAAACTCGACCCCTTCGATCATTTAGATTAATAAAGACAACCCAAAATGCACAATTCAAACAATTCTGAACTGCTCCCTAATTCTAACAATAAAAAAATGTGATTTTGCTTTTAAAAATCATGATTTGGTATGATGATTCAGATCCTAACTCCGAAACATCGAATCATGGTATTTGAATTTTCACTAATTTAATGTTTGATCGTTTGTTTATAATTTCCAGAGACATTTACATGTTATTTTAATTTTCATACAATTTAAAACTAAAGTTTATGATTAAGAAAACAAGTTTCATTTGAAACTTAAAATTTAAACAGAGTCAAGATTAAAGGGTTTGAATTTTTAAATCAAACTGGAATACTGGAAGGTAAATGCAGAGAGTATTCTAAAGAAACAACATGCGTACTATACATGAATATATACACAGTAGATATCATACAATTCACATTCATTTCAAATTAAATAGCATGCAACCAAATTTACCAACTTAAATTTTTAAAAGTGAAGTTACTCACCGGAATTGAAGAAGGAAGATAGAGCCTTCATTTTGAAAAACAGCTTTTGATGCTTTTTAAAACTTGAGTGATGAAATGCCTTTGATTGAGTTAAAACATAAATTGCTTGTTTTGAAAACTTTAGTGCTTGATTTATAAACTGTGTGCACTAGATCTTGCTTTAGATTTCATTATGGAAATGTTACAGGCTTTGATCAGATTCTCGCATTTGAAAACTGGTTTGCTTTAATTTGAAAATGCAGGCTTGAATAGATTTGCTTCAGGTTTTAAAATGTTACAGGGAATTGATTTTTGCATTATGATTTGATTTGCTTCAGGTTTTGATTCTCAGATTTGTTTTAGAATTAATGAGTTTTAGCTGAGAATTTTTTCTTTAGTTAAGAAATGAAAATGAACAAAAGAAAAAGAAAGGAAGATGTATGTGTTTATATAACTAAATTTATGATTTATTAAAATTAAAGAAAAATAAAAATACAGTATGACACTTGTCAACTTCCCTAATTAATACGAGTGTATATGCACGCCCAGATGGGCCTGCATATCACAGTGTGCATCCATTTATAGTTATACTCTTAAAGGTAATTTTGACAGTATCATTGTCTGCATAAAGTGAACCTAACGTAGCATTTGAGAAGACCAAAACAACTGAAGAACAGCCATGAACCAATTTTTTTATAATATTAAAGTTTTAATATTCGTTTCTTTAGTTTTAGTTTATTTTATACTATTGGAAATGAAAATGATACTTGTACTTATACATACATATGTTCTTTTAGCTAAAATTGAAACATATTATATGCATCATCACTTCATAACATGGCTTCATCTCTTGTATCTGTTCTTTTATCTAATCTTGTCTAGTAATAGGAGAATTAAATGCATAAGACTTTCACCATGGCTTTTGTTGTACATATGAACTTCTATCCATGGTTCTGGTATTTGACTCTTGTTTATGAAATATTTTAAAAAAATGAAAAACAGAAGAAGAAGAAGCGAAACTAAACTACTATCTGGCTTTACAACAATAAAGTAGTTAGCCCTTAATAATTTAGAAAGGTGCATTGGTTGATATATTCCTAGGAAAACTGTACATTTGGTTGTATTATGCTTATTTTCCGAACATGAAAATTCTCAACTATTTTATAAAGCATATATGACCATTAAAGTATATTTGCTAACAATATAGTGTCATTTCCATCAACTTACATTTTATACCATAAGAGTAAACTCTAAGCCTTCCCAACTTTACTAGGATGGCAGCTAGGTAAATTTTTCTCCTTTTATAAACCTCCTGCAAATGATTACTTAAATGTGGTTAAAACTTATCTACCGTAACATGCTAGACTAACCTGCTCCATCTATTGGTTTCCCTTAGTTGAGGAAACTGAGTAGTATGGGATTAGTAGCAAGCAGCCCTTACACTTCAAAGATCTCCATCTTCAAATTCCATCTTCTTCAAGATGTCTTCACAGGAAACGCTTGTGTTAGATTGGAGTGGTTTTTGGATAACATATTCGATCCCGGTTTTATCGAAACAACCATCGACAATTTTCTGTAAACTCAACTCCGATTCTTTAGGAAATAAACAGTCAAAGATAAGAGTGGAGATAACCTTCTAACCGCTAGTGGACTGATTTCACTATCCTTTGTCCTGGAAAAACGAAACGAGATATATACGCACAGTATAACATAATTGGAGATGACTGTGCCATATAACTCATGTGTTTCTTCTAGAAATTTCCAAGGTTACGTTGATAGTCGGTTATTTAACTATTAGTAAATACACACTCAATTTTAGGAATTTAAGTCTATAGGAAAACCCAATATCTAGTTAATCATATAAGCAAACACTAACCTTTTTTTTACAAATATTTTCACTAATTAAAACCACTTTGTAAATTACTTGTGTAAAAATACCTTACGGAGATATAACCACAAATCCCTATATTTTCAATACATAGACAAATATCCATGTACTTATCTCAATGGTGTAAGTATATTCACAGAACGGAGGAAAATTTCCTTTTTACACAAATATGAAACCATTTATAAACTTTTTATCTATACCTTATAAATATTCTTTCCTTATGCCTCCAAACAATTTTATAAAACTCTTCTTATAAACCCAAGTCAGTTAATAAAACTCTATTTATAAATCTAAAAAACGCTTCTAAATAAGTAATATTAATTTTGTGACGACCCGACTTTTTCTCCACCAAAAGTCGCATCATCTTGAAGAAAGAAAGGGATAGGAAAGAGAAAAGAAAGAGAAGAAAGAAAGAACAACATCAGAATCTCAACAGCGGAACGAATAAATTATATTAATAACATAAGTATTACATAATATACAACATCAATCTGAGTTACACAGATAATACATCACATACTAGACAGTTATAAACACCTGTCTAGTTATTACAACTCAACACAATACAAAGAAACTACTCAAAGAAACCAACACAACGTAACACTATATATAACTATGACGCAGAAGCCTCTTGCTCCATTGCTCCTCCAGAATACGTCAAAGCTAACCTGAATCCCTTGGCTACTCGTAAAAATTTGAGTACCCAAAAGTTTTAGAAAACAGAAATAAACTCCGGGTCAGACATGGGTCTGGTGTGAGTAACAGGTTAAGGTTGCTTAACTTTGAAAAACCTTTGAAAACAAAGGTATCATGTAAGACTTCCCACACATAAACATGGGTAAGTTTTTACCTTACGCTAACCAAAACATTTGATAGAAATCCAGTGATATTATAATTGGGTCTAGGGTTTTCAAGTAAATAGAAAATAGCCGAAATTGTTACATTCATTAAATTCCATCTACTAGCCACAAAGTGGGTAATACAATCATAATCGTAAGGGCACGTAGGAAGAATGAGTTTCCATTAATGGCAGGGCTACTGGGGTACCACCCGTCACAGTACAGGGCCTAGATCATGGTACCAAGGATTACTCCAAATCCCTTGCAACACAAAGCTGGAACCATCCCTTACTGGACAGTCCCGAACAAGACAACCCCGCGGTTGTGATCAGCAACCGCACCACACAGCAGAAATAAAAGGGACATCTAGACTGGGGTAAATCTCGTCCTACTTGGGCATGACCCACTTAGCCTTGCTGCACCTCCCCTGTTTTAGCCATTCTCGGTTGATGAGGCTTGAGGCTACGATTACCTTAATCAGAACACATCACTTAGAATGCTCATCGTCCACCTGACGATGTTCTGAAAGCATTCAATCCATACAAGTTTGTTCCGGGTTCGAACGAAACCGAAGGCATTATCTCGTTACACTCATTTTGGAATCACCCTCAGAGTTAACGACGATAACCCTTGCACTCTAAATCTTCATCTCCGATTGAGATTCACGACCTATCGTTAATTTGGATCGATGTGGTTTTCAGATATCCAAATCGGGAAACCCGATCCCGGTCTCATCAAAATCCAAAACATATCTCTTAAAGCCAAGTTGTTTTAAAGTTAAGAAAAAATCAATTCTATTATCTATATGCACAAAGGTAGATAATTCACGTATCACAATAGATAATCAACATTATCATCATAAACAGATAATCCACATTATCATCACAACGCAACCAAAGCGTCCATATCACACATCATTACTTTTCTCGTATCTCAGATCTCAACCATTCAAGGAAATCAATTAGCGTCCATCCATACATAAGCAATGATTTACTTAATCACATCATCTATAATTAATTTAAAATGAATTAAATTAAGTACTCCCATCACTACTTAATTTAATGTGAATGAAATTAATTACTTCATTTCAATAAATCCTGCTTACTCAACCATTAATTAATTACAAATTAATTAATTGATTATCATCTAATTATTCACCTTTATTAATCATCCTTGATTAATTATCCTTTAATTACATTCAAGTAATTATCTTTAATTAATTTCACAAATTAATTATTCTTAACCACTTATAGTAATTAACCTTTAATTAATTCATTAATTAATTAACTATAATTAATTACATTCATCATTAATTAATTACATTGATTAATTACTTCTTTAATCACTTATCATCGATTAATTAATCTTAATTAATCAACCATAATTACATTATTAATTATATAAATTAATGATTTATAATTACATTATTAATTAATTATTCTATTTAAATTAATTAATTACATCAAGTAATTAATCTTAAATTAAACCATATTTGTTAATCACTCCTGATTAATCATATCCAGTAATTAACTACCCTTAATTACTCATTAAATAAATTAATTACTCCTTAATTAATTACCTTTAATTAATCCCTTGATTAATTACAAAAAGTAATTACACTCAAATTACTTCCATTCTTAAATCATCTTCCTTTAATTACATCGAGTAGTTATCAATTAATTACTTCACTAAGTAATTACACTTCATTAATTACATTAAGTAATTATTTATCAAATCATCCAGCGAATAAATTAATTAAACATAACTAATTAATTTAAACTAATCATATTAAACTCAATTAATTACATTAAGTAATTAATTCCTTAATTACTTTAATTAAGTAATTATTCTTAAACAATTTCACAAATGATTATCACTAATTAATTAATCTAATTAAATATTAAAATTAATCACATTAATTAATTATTAAATAATCCTAAGTTAACGACCTTCATTAACTATTAATAATTCTTTAATTACTTTCTTAAGTAATTAAACTCACATTAATCATTATTAATTACAAATTAATTTATCTTAATTACCAATTAATTAATCTCTAATTATTTAATTAATTTAAGTTTTAATCATTAGTTACTTGATTAATTAATCTTTAATCATTAATTAAAATCTAATTAATAATCCTTAATTACAAATTAATTATCCATAATTAATTAATCTCAATCATTAATTAATTAATTTAAGCCTTTAATTACTTATTTAACTAATCCAAATCATTAATTAAATAAATAAGTTAATTATCCATTTTAATTACAAATCATTAAATTTTTATTTATTTAAAGAATAAAACATTTTCTTATTAATGATCAAATTATCATTAACAAAGCATTTAAAAACAATTTACTTTTAAATTTACTTTCAAATTTCATTTTAAAAATAAGATTTAAAATGAATACAAATTAACTTTTACAAAGTTCAAAAACAATTTAAAACCCTTTTTATTTCACAAGTTAAAGAAATATTTATCTTATAAAGAAGTTTATAGAATTTAAAAACCAATTTTATTTTAGATTCAAATCAATTTAAAATACACTTTAACATTCAAAGTTGTTTTAAAACAATTCAAATTTAAAAACTTCCTTCAATTTTAAAGCTGGAATACAGATTAAATTTTGTTCCAAATTAGACTTTGATTAAAAAAAACTTTACTTTACAATTTAAAATTTCATTTTTAAATTCAAACCAAATACACTTTAAACACTTAAAAGTTGTTAAAACCATTTAAATTCCAAAAACTTAAATTATTTCAAAACTAAGATTCAAACTAACTTAAATCCAGATTTAAACTTAGGTTGAAAACTTAGTTTAAGACTTTGCTTTCCATTTTAAACTTTGTTTTTTAATAACTAAACAGGTTTTTCTTTTAGAACCTGTAACCAAATATTTACTCGAGCCAACACTCAACTGCATCGAGCGAAAACCCAAAGTACTTCGAGTCAAAACTCGAATTACCCGAGAACAAACCCACTACAAGAAAAAAAACCCAACTTCATCAGAATCGAAGAGGTGCACCGTGCACATGCACGGTGAACGCCTTTCAATTCCTATTACCACTGATGATCTCCTCTGCTCATTGTTCACCCTTGCATCCTAACACGATCATCAGATCGTTCTCCAAATCTCGTTTGAGCTCTCAACCTAAACCTGGAACAAGAATTGGAATCTACCACAAACCTTAAAAACACCTCGTCCACGATCCCCCGACCATCAGAAATCCTACAACTTCAGCCAAGCCTTCGTCAATCCACCTACCTTCATTCCTCAGAATTCTGAAGCACTCGATCAATCCTATAAGCCGTGGTGCTCAAATCACTCAACCTAGTTAAAACTAGGGTTCCAGACTTCAAACAACAACAACCACCTCCACAATGAAATGCACCACATCAGACAATTTTTCCATCAGCACCGATCATTCCTCCACCTCCAGGAAGAAACTCGACCCTCCGATCATTTAGATCAATAGAGACAACCCAAAATGCACAATTCAAACAATTCTAAACTGCTTCCTAATTCTAACACAAAAAATTATGATTTTGCTTTTAGAAATCATGATTTGGTATGATGGTTCTGATCCTATCTCCGAAACATCGAATCTATGGTATTTGAATTTTCACTAATTTAATGTTTGATCATCTGTTTATAATTTCCAGAGACATTTACATATTATTTCAACTTTAGTACAATTTAAAACTGAAGTTTATGATTAAGCAAATAAGTTTCATTTGAAACTTGAATTTAAATAGATTCAAGATCAAAGGGTTTGAACTTTTAAATCATACTGGAATACTGGAAGGTAAATGTAGAGAGTATTCTGAAGAAACAACATGCATACTATACATGAATATATACACAGTAGATATCATACAATTCACATTCATTTCAAATTAAGTAACATGCAACCAAATTTACCTGCTTAAATTTTTAAAAGTGAAGTTACTCACCAGAATTGAAGAAGGAAGACAGAGCCTTCATTTTGAAAAACAACTTTTGATGCTTTTTTAAACTTGAGTGCTGATATGCCTTTGATTGAGTTAAAACCTGAATTGCTTGTTTGAAAACTTTAGTGCTTGATTTATAAACTGCATGCACTAGATCTTGCTACAGATTTCATTATGGAAATGTTACAGGCTTTGATCAGATTTTAGCATGTAAAAACTTGTTTGCTTTAATTTGAAAATGCAGGCTTGAATAGATTTGCTTCAGATTTTAAAATGTTACCGGGAATTGATTTTTGCATTATGATTTGATTTTTTTTGAGATGGAAGGATTCCTCGTTTTGATTCTCAGATTTGTTTTAGAGTTAATGAGTTTCAGCTGAGAATTTTTTCTTTAGTTAAGAAATGGAAATGAGAAAAAGAAAAATAAAGGAAGATGTATGTGTTTATATAACTAAATTTATGATTTATCAAAAATCAAAGAAAAATAAAAATAAAGTATGACACTTGTCAACTTCCCTAATTATGTTAACACATGTGCTTAGATTGTTTTATTATCTTACATTTGTAATTTTACATGCAAAATGAGTTTATAAATGAAAATAAAGCTTTTATTAATTAATTTCCTAATAACTAAATACTTATTCTATTTTATATAAGAAATAATTCTTTTTAAAGAAATAGAATAAAATAAATTATATTTGTACAAAAATCATTTTTGTCATACCTTTAAATCCAATATATATTAAGTTACATATACAACTCTTTTGAAACCCAAATATAAATTTAATTCAATTTTTAAATACAATTTAAAATCAATTGATATATATTTTTAAACAACCACCATTTCAATTTGAAAATATTATTCTACTCAAAATCTAGATTTACACAAACAAACACACACACACACGCACACACACATATATATAACATTATTATTGTTTAAAAATAACTCACCTATCAAATTAAAATAATTTATAAAAGAAATTATTCCTTTATTAATAAATCACTTATATTATCGAGCCATATTTAAAACAAACTATTTTGTTAATCTTACTTAAATTTATACTTATGCTAAAATCAATTTAAACAATTTAAACTTAACAATTTATAACCATATAGTAATTTATTAAATTGCTTTTGAAAAGCTTAATATTAAATAAAAAAAAATCAAATTTCCAAATTACCAAAAATATTAGAATTAGAAAAGATTTTTATTTGTTAAATTTAAAACAAAGCTATCTATTTACAATATATACCATATATTTACATTATAATAGAAACCAATTCATTAGCTATAAAAGATAAAATCTACTAATTAAATATTTATTTAATTGGATTATTGAATCAATCCAATTCTTATTAACAATAATTATCAAATCAATTTAATTTTTAACACAGATTATTAAATTGTTATTGCCAGAAATTCTGGGATATCACATTCCTCCCCCCTTAAAAGAATTTCGTCCCCGAAATTTAAAACAAAGGTAATTTAGTAATCTCATTAAAGATTAAATTTTAAATCACAAGCATATATCATCAATCATATGCTAACAACCATAGCAACCTATTCACCCAATCAAACAAATCTAACTATCCAAAAAAAAATCTGGATAGAACTTCCTAGAGTTTCCCAGGTATAAATACTGGGATACTGGCTCTACAGAATCTAAACAATCAATACTACTAAGCTATAGATCTCCTACTCATCTAGATCAACAAAACTAAACAGGATATCAAACTATAGACAAGTCTGACTCAACAACCAAATCTCCTAAACTCGTGGTTCCCAAAACCAGAGATAGATCACACATGTTCCCTCTAAGAGATACGTGAATCATACTGAATCCCAGTTATCCAAATCGGCAATTCAATCCTGAAGATCAAACACTTATTCTCACAAGAAAACAGAAAAGATCCAAAACACCTCGGAGCTAGCTTTCCAGTCTTACCCGAATTTATAGCTCCCTTGGATCATAGAAAAACTTATCCAAAACCAAATCTCCGACTCGGAATTCAAATTCCTTCGTCTCTTAACCTCAAAATTCTTTGGACGATCCTGGGCTGCCTACATCCTTCCTGATCAGCTCAACTTTCGCTGATGGCTCTAGAAACAAACTGGACCAAACATAACTCATCAAAATGATCCCTCAAGATCAACCAAAAACCAAGAACACAACTCTACTCCTCAAATATCAGAAGACTGAACTTACTTTTCCTATGCGGAAAAGACAAAACAAAAGCACTCCCAAACTACTTCTGCTGCACAACTCTAATCTGGATTAGATAAGAATGCCGATGATGAACACAAGCACAAACTGGACAACCCATTCCAAAAATATGATTCAATAGATGCATAAAGAAAACTCAGAAATTTCACCATATCCTGAGTTGCTTCACCAAACTCTTTCTCTAGGAACCATCCTTCTATTAAGCTGAACCACCGATATCACGCCTGGAATCCAAGTCGATAAGGAAAACTAAATCTCCAGATGTGGACAAACCTCTGACTTCCTTGAAGACATTTGAAAAAACTGATAACTCAATAGAATACTCAAACTATCGCGAGTCACTTTTGCGATCAACCCAGCCTAATACCCAAAGAAAACTGCCCTCTCTTTACTAATCAGAAAAGCTTATGTTAATCTAGCCAATCCATCGAAGAAATGGATCCACTCTGCTGCTTATGAACTCCGCCTCTAGAAAAACTACCCAGCTAGAAAACTTCCCTGTCGGCACACAGAATACTTCGAGTTGCACTGCTGACACAGATGCCAAAGACCTCCTATCCAAAGCTCTTCGAGAAACTCAGACCTCAAAGCAAACAGAAACACCCTACTGAGCCAAGGCACAACACCGAAACAGACACACTCCGTTAAACTTTTTCCAAAGAAACATCTTTGGAAACAATTTATAGTCACTGCGTCTCATCACGCAGCTACTACTTCCTAAGGTTCCAAGATACCATCACTTTCTTCTGCCTAACCGACAGATCGAAACTCTACTCATCCAATTCTGCACTTTAAAGATGGACTCTGAACCTTAAAAGGTTTCCTTCAGAGATTGATGCAATCCTTATACCACTGCAAAGCTTACTCAAGATGGTATTAGGTTTACAGTCTCGACAGATCCACTTCCAACCTCAAACATTCAAACCCCACCCATTGGTAGTCGTGTTACATACACCCTACCCCATCTACCTTTATAATTTATATTGGAAAACCCAAACACGTAACCCAACAAATAGGTAGATATATATATATATATATATATATATATATATATATTTTACAAATATGCTCTCTCAAGAAGAAAATCACTCCAAAGCCTAGGTGTTCACCCAACCTAGCACTCTGATGCCAACTGTGACGACCCGAGGCGGTGGCGACTGGTAGGCTTTGCAACCATCCTAGACCCACCGTGGCTTACATTGGTACCTCGAATTTTCTTTTATGGCCAGCCTCTCGACTGTAAGCACCTAGCAAACCAACCCATTCAAAGGGACATGTAGGGGCAAGATTCTCTCGTTCGCCACCAAACGCAAAGCGAGAACCCCCTATCATGATGTAATATAGCAAACCCGATCCCGGTCTCATCAAAATCCAAAACGTATCTTTTAAGGCTAAGTTGTTTTAAAGTTAAAACAATTCAATTCTATTATCTATATGCACACAGATAGATAATTCACATATCACAATAGATAATCAACATTATTATCATAAACAGATAATCCACATTATCATCACAACGCAACCAAAGCGTCCATATCACATATTAATTTAATGTGAATTAAATTAATTACTTTATTACAATAAATCCTTCTTACTCAACCATTAATTAATTACAAACTAATTAATTGATTATCCTCTAATTATTCACCTTTGTTAATCATCCTTGATTAATTATCCTTTAATTACATTCAAGTAATTATCTTTAATTAATTTCACAAATTAATTATTCTTAACCACTTATAGTAATTAACCTTTAATTACTTCATTAATTAATTAATTAATTATTACATTCATCCTTAATTAATTGCATTAATTAATTACTTCTTTTATCATTTATCATTGATTAATTAATATTAATTAATCAACCTTAATTACCTTATTAATTAGATAAATTAATGATTTATAATTACATTATTAATTAATTATTCTATTTAAATTAATTAATTACATTAAGTAATTAATCTTAAATTAAACCACATTTCTTAATCACTCCTGATTAATCATATTCAGTAATTAACTACCCTTAATTACTCATTAAATAAATTAATTACTTCTTAATTAATTACCTTTAATTAATCCCTTGATTAACTACAAAAAGTAATTATACTCAAATTACTTCCATTCTTAAATCATCTTCCATTAATTACATCTAGTAATTATCAATTAATTACTTCACTAAGTAATTACATTTCATTAACTACATTAAGTAATTATTTATCAAATCATCCAGTGATTAAATTAATTAAACTTAATTAATTAATTTAAACTAATCACATTAAACTCAATTAATTACATTAAGTAATTAATTCCTTAATTACTTTAACTAAGTAATTATTCTTAAACAATTTCACAAATGATTATCATTAATTAATTAATCTAATTAATTATTAAAATTAATCACATTAATTAATTATTAAATAATCCTAAGTTAATGACCTTCATTAAATATTAACAATTCTTTAATTACTTTCTTAAGTAATTAAACTCACATTAATCATTATTAATCACAAATTAATTTATCTTAATTACCAATTAATTAATATCTAATTATTTAATTAATTTAAGTTTTAAATGTAACTTAATTAATCATTAATTACTTGATTAATTAATCTTTAATCATTAATTAAAATCTAATTAATAATCCTTAATTACAAATTAATTATCCTCAATTAATTAATTCAAACATTAATTAATTAATTTAAACCTTTAATTACTTATTTAATTAATCCAAATCATTAATTAATTAAATAATTTATTTATCCATTTTAATTACAAATCATTAAATTTTTATTTATTTAAAGAATAAAACATTTTCTTATTAATGATCAAATTATCATTAACAAAGCATTTAAAAACAATTCACTTTTAAATTCACTTTCAAATTTCATTTTAAATTTAAGATTTAAAATGAATACAAATTAACTTTAACAAAGTTCAAAAACAATTTAAAACCCTTTTTATTTCACAAGTTATAGAAATATTTATCTTGTAAAGAAGTTTAAAGAATTTAAAAACCAATTTTATTTTAGATTCAAATCAATTTAAAATACACTTTAACATTCAAAGTTGTTTTAAAACAATTCAAATGTAAAAACTTTCTTTAATTTTAAAACTGGAATACAGATTAAATTTTATTCCAGATTAAACTTTGATTAAAAAACTTCGCTTTATAATTTAAAATTTCATTTTTAAATTCAAACCAAATACACTTTAAACACTTAAAAGTTGTTAAAACCATTTAAATTCCAAAAAATTAAATTATTTCAAAACTAAGATTCAAACTAACTTAAATCCAGAGTTAAACTTAGGTTTAAAACTTAGTTTAAGACTTTGCTTTCCATTATAAACTTTATTTTAAAATTTTAATAACAGAACATGTTTTTCTTTTAAAATCTGTAACCAAATATTTACTCGAGCCAACACTTAACTGCATCGAGCCAAAACCCAAAGTGCTTCGAGTCAAAACTCGAATTACCCGAGAACAAACCCACTACAAGAAAAAAACCCAACTTCATCAGAATCGAAGAGGTGCACCGAGCACATGCACGGTGACGCCGTTTAACTCCTATCACCACCGATGATCTCCTCAGGTCATCTTTCACCCTTGCATCCTATCACGATCATCAGATCGTTCTCCATATCTCGAAATTGCATTCGAGCTCTCAACCCAAACCTGGAACAAGAACCGGAGTCCACCACAAACCTGAAAAACACCTCGTCCACGATCCTCCGACCATCAGAAATACTGCAACTTCAGCCAAGCCTTCGTCAATCCACCTACCTTCATTCCCCAGAATTTCGAAGCACTCGATCAATCCTATAACCCGTGGTGCTCAAGTCACTCAACCTAGTTAAAACTAGGGTTCCAGACTTCAAACAACAACCACCACATCCACAATGAAATGCACCATCATTAGACAATTTTCCCATCAACACCGGTCATTCCTCCACCTCCAAGAAGAAACTTGACCCCTCCAATCATTTAGATCAATAGAGACAACCCAAAATGCATAATTCAAACAATTCTGAACTGCTCCCTTATTCTAACACTAAAAATTATGATTTTGCTTTTAAAAATCATGATTTGGTATGATGATTAAGATCCTAAGTCTGAAACATCGAATCATGGTATTTGAATTTTCACTAATTTAATGTTTGATCATCTGTTTATAATTTCCAAAGACATTTACATGTTATTTCAACTTTAGTACAATTTAAAACTAAAGTTTATGATTAAGCAAACAAGTTTCATTTGAAACTTAAATTTAAACAGAGTCAAGATCAAAGGGTTTGAATTTTTAAATCAAACCGGAATACTGGAAGGTAAATGTAGAGAGTATTCTGAAGAAACAACATGCATACTATACATGAATATATACACAATAGATATCATACAATTCACGTTCATTTCAAATTAAATAGCATGCAACCAAATTTACCAACTTAAAATTTTAAAAGTGAAGTTACTCACCAGAATTGAAGAAGGAAGACAGATCCTTCATTTTGAAAAATAGCTTTTGATGCTTTTTAAAACTTGAGTACTGAAATGCCTTTGATTGAGTTAAAACTTAAATTGCTTGTTTGAAAACTTTTGTGCTTGATTTATAAACTGCATGCACTAGATCTTGCTTCAGATTTCATTATGGAAATGTTACAGGCTTTGATCAGATTCAGGCAATTGAAAACTGGTTTGCTTTAATTTGAAAATGCAAGCTTGAACAGATTTGCTTCAGATTTTAAAATGTTATAGGGAATTAATTTTTGCATTATGATTTGATTTGTTTTTGAGATGGAAGGATTTCTGGTTTTGATTCTCAGATTTTTTTTTAGAGTTAATGAGTTTTAGCTGAGAATTTTTTCTTTAGTTAAGAAATGAAAATGAGAAAAAGAAAAAGAAAGGAAGATGTATGTGTTTATATAACTAAATTTATGATTTATTAAAAATTAAAGAAAAATAAAGTATGACACTTGTCAACTTCCCTAATTAATACGAGTGTATATGCACGTCTAGGTGAGCCTGCAAATCACAGTGTGCATGCATTTATAGTTATAATCATAAAAGTAAATTTGACAGTATCATTGTCTGCATAAAATGAACCTAACGTAGCATTTGAGAAGACCAAAACAACTGAAGAACAGCCATGAACCAATTTTTTTATAATATTAAAGTTTTAATATTTGTTTCTTTTGTTTTAGTTTATTTTATACTACTGGAAATGAAAATGATACTTGTACTTATACATACATATGCTCTTTTAGATAATATTGAAACATATTATATGTGTCATCACTTCACAACATGGCTTCATCTCTTGTATTTGTTCTTTTATCTAATCTTGTCTAGTAATAGGGAGAATTAAATGCATAAGACTTTCACCGTGGCTTTTGTTATACATATGAACTTCTATCGTGGTTCTAGTATTTGACTCTTGTTTATAAAATATTTAAAAAAATGAAAAACAGAAGAAGAAGCGAAACTAAACTACTATCTGGCTTTACAACAATAAAGCAGTTAGCCCTTAATAATTTAGAATGGTGCACTGGTTGATATATTCCTAGAAAAACTGTGCATTTGGTTGTATTATGCTTATTTTCCGAACATGAAAATTCTCAGCTATTTTATAAAGCATATATGACCATTAAAGTATATTTGGTAACAACATAGTGTCATTTCCATCAACTTACATGTTATACCATGAAAGTAAACTCTAAAGTGATTGCTTAAATGTGGTTAAAACTTATCTATTGTAACATGCTAGACTAACCTGCTCCACCTGTTGCTTTCCCTTAGTTGAGGAAACTGAGTAGTATGGGAAGTAAGGTTAGCATTTAGAATTAACCCTATAAACAACAAGTAATTGTAGTTAGTGGGATGCAGCATCGTACATATTATTTCTAGATTCAACTGAGTTTGAATCCGTAATCAAAGTTATTGAAGTTAATGTGGTATGGCTGGAAGGAGGGTTCTAACAATTTATTTTGTATAATAAGTCAATGTTCTGTCAATCTGTTTGACTATTTCGGAACTATAATTGTTAATCAAGATTCGTAAACGAATGATTTGTAATGGTCTGCTCATTAACAAACTTGAGTTTTAAATAAAACACTCATCATACATCTTTATCTTTATCTTTATCTTTACTACTAATAATGAAGCCCATGCCGATGGTACGGTCACAATTTTTTTTGTATAACTTATGGCACTATACATTGCAATGATGCAAATTTTGTCAATATAAATATATAGTATCTAATAATTTGAAGAAATATAGTTTGGTTTTCCAAATTGTACGTGTGTAATTAAAACGATATAAAACTAAGATCCCACATGAAATATAGAATAAAAAATGATTGATATTAGCGTCGAAATAACTTCACGACATTTACAAAATTGTATTATTCATTTTCTGGTTTAGTTGAGATAAGACCTATTACTAAATTATTGTAGTGCTACTTAAACCTTATGTGGCTTAAATTATACAGGAGCACGCTATCTACGTGAAATAAACAAATGAGAAAATGCAGTAGACTTGGTGGTAGAGCTAGCCCATTATTTTATCTAGGATCATATTTTAATATATAAATACTGACTAAGTTAAAAGCTATTGGGCCTTAATCTAGACAAAAATCTTTTCAAAAAATAAAATACCTATAACTTTCTTTTCGAGTCTGGTCATAGGGCATAATATTAAATTATGGGTATACACTTTTCATTATTTCAGCAAGGGTAGTTGCCCTTGGTGGCCAAGCAGAAGCTTTGCCCTTGGCAACAGTCAACTAATTATTACTACACAACAAATATTCTGTATCAAATATAATTTAAAACAATATTACTGTATAAGCCAGTAAAGATAATTTAAAGTTGGAAATAATCATTATTGTCATCATATATCGATCTGCTAAACCAATAAAGATGTAATAATAAAGCATGAGTTGTTTATAATGAGTAAACACATTAAATGTTTTCACGATGAGGTTACAAATTGAAGAAATGCATAAATAAAAAATGGTGAAAAAGTATATATTGATCATCTAATTTTAAATTTGATATATGTCATTCAAAATTTGTATGTTTCAATTGTGTTATAACATAAAATATTAATACTTAATACAGACATATACTGCAGTTAACCATTAACAATTTTGTTCAAATTCATTAAATTTTCAGAACTTTTTTAAAACACCATTTTTAAGTTTTAAGTTTTAAAATACACAACCATGAAGGTTAACAAATAAATACTAAACCATTAGGAACACAGATAATGAAAAAGGATTGTTTACTTTTACCATAAATTAAGGGTGTTAATAATCTAATAGTTAATCATTAATCACAAACAGCAAACACATTTCTAGTCATTAATTAGTCATTATTGTGGTATATTTTTGTAATTAATTGGTAATTATGCCCTTCAAAATCCTAGAAATAAATTGAACAATATATGGTATTAATGTTCTACGCAAGTCGATAAGGATTTCAGCAATACTCTAACGTTTCCTCCCCTACCCTGATCTATTTATGGTAAATAGGTCCGGTAGATTGTAGATGATAGAAAATTAACTACAATTCAATTTAAAGAACCAGTGCAAATAATCTGTAGATGATCGAAAATTTCATGCTGAAAAATCATAAGAAAGAATCTTAATTTGAGATTCATAAGCATGTATCCAAAAATAGTTTTATATTTTGATAGCAAAACAGAAGAAACATGTTTCTGTACATTTTCCATCTACTCCAATGAAACATAAGATTACCATTTCAGAATTTCATATACCAATATGCATATTTTATAAAAATCCTGAGTATAAACATGTTCCTTACACTCCATAAAATACATTAAAATCAGTTTAAACAGATTATACACAGACTGTGAATGCACCTAGAAAAATGTCTAGATGTGAAGGAGATTTTGAATATAGTACAACATATACAACAATGAAATATTGGATTCTGTAGATAATATTGAGGGAGATCATAATTTCTGTGTGCTTAATAATACTTGTAGCGGCTTTCAACTCCACCAGCTTCTTTTGTGAATTTTCCATTACTTTGCCTAGTGACCAAAAAAACTTGGTGCCATGGTATAGTGATTGATAGAGATGCCATCAAGCTTTATCTATTTCTGTTATCATAAGTTTTATCCACCTACATCTCAACAATGGACATAAAAAACATAAGAAATATAAATTGCATCGCTTACCATATATCTCTTCTCCCACATTTTGCATGAATGAATAACTACAAAAGTTTGTAAAGCAAAAACTAAATATCAATCTTAATTTACATATGCTGACATTTAAATACAAATGACTACAATGAACATTCAAAACGGAAACAAATTTTATGCACAAATCACCGTAGGCAAGTATGCAGTAGGTAGACCAATTAAACAAAATAAATCATTTTCTTAATTTTCATGCAAGAAATACGCACATTCATATATGTCATGCTAATTTCAGACCTATTTATAACTTAGCATAAGTTATGTGCAATATTACTTCACTGCATATTTATACTTAATTGTAAATGAGATATAACAGATGCTAATATGGGCTAGAGACACGATCATAATATTGCGTTCCTAGAGAATGTGATAAAAGGAGCATAGTAGAAATCTTACTGAAAAGAGGTTTGTTTTATCTTGGTAGACAATGTTTGCAGCTACTGTTGATTCTAGATCTTTTGCAACTGAGCAGCTTTCACCTAAAAAAGCATTGAACTAACATTTAGCTAACAAATAATGCCTTGCGTGAGAAAAAAATTGAAAACAAACTGATGTAGAGCTGTTTATTTATGAATCTTTACATGTGTACATCTTTATGCAGTAATAACTAAAAAGTGGAATGGTAAAATACAATATTTAGGCAAATGGAACTATGCACGAAATAAGGTGAAAAGTGTAACAGTGGTATTTGATTGAAGGATGATACATCCATAGTTACCACATATGTTATGTCTCCTTGGGTTGAAGGTGGACATCATTGATATTTTAACCAAAAAATTCAAAAAATCAAACAATCAAGAAGCAGCCAGAAAACATGCATATATGTTCAGAATTCTCTTGCATTTCAATTTATCACTAACGACAGATCTAAAAAAACACAACTCATTAGATCTTAAAAGACCCATGTCCTCTTCTTCACTGATTACATTATTTTTAATAATCCCACCATTAATAATTAGAGCTTCATCAAATATGTTCCTTATAACATGTATAATAATTTATCTCATTGAAATTCATTTACACAAACAAAATAAAAGCCACTAAACAGATAATATCTTGCGTAATACTTCAAAACTTGTATTAACGTGACCTTTATCGTTATTTGCTTGGTCTGTCGCTATTTTTATATTTGTGTTGTATAAGATCTCATCTCATAAGAATGCATCTTCAATGGAAATAACAACAGACTTTGGATACTCTAATGACCGCGATAACGATGAGACAGTGACAACGACAATAATAACAGCCTAGTCTATTCTCCTACATCTCCTAGTTACAATCCAATTTCTCCGAGCTACCGCTATAATTCTCCAGGCAGCAACCCAACTTCTCCAAGCAGCAACCCAACTTCTCCAAGCAGCAACCCCACTTCATTAAGCTACTGCACAACTTCACCAACCTACAGTCTGACCTAGCCAAGCTATAGCCCTACATCTTCAGTTTATAGCCCCATTGCTCAGTCTACAGTCTTACATCACCTTCTTACAATCCTACTTCACCAAGTTCTACCTCACTGTCATATAGTCCAACTTTGCCTTGGTATAGCCCTACTTCTCTAAGCTGCAGTTCAACTTCTCCAAACTACGTCCCATCATCTCCTGATTTCTAACATAGTAAATAGGAAATTAATGAATATCGGTGCTCTATTTTTGAAATAATCAAACTGAACACAATCAGTGCTCATTTTTTGATTATTAGTGCTATTTCATTAATCATTACCAACCTTAGCTATTCTATTTTTGAAATAATCAAACTGAACACAGTCGGCCACAGTAATGAATATCGGTACTTAATTTTTAATTATTAATGCTATTTCATTAATCATTACCAACCTTAGCTATTCTATTTTTCAAATAATCAAACTGAACACAATCAGCCACAGTAATTATTTTCAGTTTCTGTAGTGAAGAAAGTAGTAAAACAAAACAATAAATGACGAACTATTGTTATGAATCATTAAGGAATATGATAATTACTCAAAATCTAAAGTAACATAAATTAGTGAATAGTTGCATGAGATTCAAGTCTGATGGATATTTAACTATGATGAATATCAGATACTACTGAAAATCCTAAGCAAATCGTGTTTAATCGTAAATCGCCATTGCAGATTCTAATCGATAACTACGGTAATCAAAATTTAAGAAGTTAATGAAAATCAACAAATTATTACCTGATTCTAAAGTTTGATGGATATCGGTTGGCTATACTTGAGCTTAACTGCTTACGTGGTGGTCGATAATCGTCATTAGAGGCGAGAGACACGATCTAGGGTTTTTATTTTTCCTGTAGGATGCTGAATAACTAAAAGAGAAAGGGTATCAATAATATATTTGGATGAATACGTGAAGACAAAAAGTAGAAGAGATACCAATCATACTCGTAAGCAATTATTGAAAATCAGCGATAATCGCCATTAGACATTAGAGCGTGGATTTAGTTTTTTCCCCTGTAGAAGCGAGAGGGAACATCGCGTTGAAACAGAATGTAAAACAAAAGGGTATTTTGGTCATCTGGTTGATGCTTATTTAACAAAGTACCATTATTAATAGTAAAGATGTTAATACATGTGCTTAGATTGTTTTATTATCTTACATTTGTAATTTTATATGCAAAATGAATTTAAAAATGAAAATAAAGCTTTTATTAATTAATTTCCTAATAACTAAATACTTATTCTAATTTATATAAATAAGAATTCTTTTTAAAAAATTATGGAAGTACTTAGTATCCCTATCTGCCTCTTTTTCCATTCTCAAATGAATTTTCTGCTTGAGTGATGATGCTTCCTTCTCAATAACTTGTTCGAGATCATTCTTTAATTGCAATTCAATATGTTGTAAAATAGAATCAAATGGCCTGGCACTCAAGACTTCCAGTATCCTAATAAGCTCATTCCTAATCCGGGTAGAGAGTTTAGAATCCTTACCAAAATTAGCTGTAGACCAATTCCTTAGGTGAAATTTATGTGCTTTCATCTTGAGAGTAATATTTGTTAGAGGATCCTTGCCATATTGCATATTCAAAACCTGTTTTAGAATAACATGATAATCCATCTGCTTAGTCCAGAAATTAAAAAATTTAAATGTGTGTTTCCCTCCATAAAAATCATCAACTCCCCAATGAAAAATTAATGGACAATGATCAGATAAAGAAGGCTGAAGTATGTGATAAAATGATTTTGGCCAAAAATGAAGAAAAGGAAGATTTATGAAAATATGATCAAGTTTACATAGAGTTGGATTTCCACTCCTATTACTATTAGACCAAGTGTAATCTGAACCAAAGTATTTTCTAAAGGAAAAAAGAAACCGTGAATGCATTTTTCAGATAAAGGATATGAATGGAAATATGGTGAAATCTTTTGATGGTATTAATAATGCTTTTGTTCAATATTTTACATCTATTTTAGCTCCAAACAATATTTTCATTCCTGATATAAAACCTCTTTTTGACATTACTCTTCCAACCTTATCCACCTCTCAGTCTAATTCATTGATTTGTGAAATATCAGCTAATGAAATTAGAACTACAGTTTTTAGTTTGGATAGTAATAGTTGTGGAGGTCCAGATGGTTATAATGCATATTTTATTCAACAGAGTTGGAATATAATTGGGTTTGATATTGTAAAAGCCATACAATACTTTTTTATTAGTAACATGCTTCCTGTTGGGCTGTATGCTACTGCCATTGCTTTAATTCCCAAGATTGTTAACCCAACATTAGTTGCTGATTTTAGGCCAATCTCGTGTTGTAATATCGTTTATAAAATCATCTCAAAGGTTTTAGCTAATAGATTACAAGTAGTCTTGCCATCAATTATCTCCAATAATCAAGCTGCATACATTAGTGGAAGATCAATTAGTGACAATATTCTCTTGACACAAGAATTATTGTATGGTTATGAGAGGAAAAATATTTCACCAAGGTGCATCTTAAAGCTAGATATCAAGAAGGCTTTTGACTCAATTGCTTGGAACTCTATTTTAGCTATTATGTCAAGGATGAATTTTCCAAAACCTTTTCTAGCTTGGATTTATACATGCATATCATCACCTATGTACTCTATTTCAAGAGAGGGTGGTCTATATGGTTATTTTAAAGGGGTACAGGGTGTTAGGCAAGGTGACCCAATTTCTGCATACTTGTTTATAATTGTCATGGAGCTTCTAAATTCTATATTGATGGATCTTGTTGTTAAAAAAGTCCTTCAGCTTCATCCCAAATGTAAAAAACCACTCATTACTCACCTTCTCTTTGCTGATGATCTAATCATCTTTACAAGGCCTACTTATCATAATATAAGTGCATTATTTCCTCTCTGCAATTTTTCTATTCTATCACTGGTCTACAAATTAATCTTTCAAAATCAAATATTTTGGTTGCTGGCTTAAATACTATTCAGAGAAATGATATTATTAAGTACTCGGGTCTTCAAGAATTATCCAAAAATGCTTATTACATTGGTTTGCCTATCTTTAGCTCTCGAATTACTAAACAAAATTGTTTGCCTCTCTCTGAGAAGATTATTGAAAGGCTTCAGATATGGCCAAGTGATAAACTGTCACAAGCTGGTAGGCTAACAATTATTCAATCAACTTTTGTGGCTATGACAACTTATTGGACTAGGCACTACATTCTCCCAGTTAAACTAATTAATATGATTTCTTGTGCCCTTAATAAATTCCTCTGGCATGGTGACCCTTTTTCTAGAAAGCTTATTCCTATTTCTTTTTGTAAGCTGTTTGATGCTAAAAAATATGGTGGACTTGGTATTACTAATATTTTTCAATGGAATAAGGCTGCTATTTCAGTGTACTTCAATAAGATCTTTGCAACTGATAAGAACTTATGGTCTTAATGGGTTAATCACAATCTTATTGGCAAGAGAAATTTTTGGACTATGCCCATTTCACAAAACTGCAGTTGGAGTTGGAGGTGTATTCTCAAGCTTAGGGAGACTTTTGTTCCATTCTTATAATGTAATTATGTTTTGATTAAACGTTTGTCCTTCTGGCATTCTCCATGGGCTAAACAAGGTTTGATCTTAAGTTCTGAAGTTGATTATAATCTAAGAAGAAATTCAGGAATTTCTGAACAGGCTACAGTTGATGAGTTTATACATGATGGTTGCTTAGTTTTACCTTATTCCAGCTCCTTTCAACTAAGGAATTTATGGAATCTCATCTCTACTAACCCTATTAAAAATAATGACAAATGTTCTAATCTGGTTAGATAAGAGTAAGTATCATTCTATTAGACTTGTTTACAATTTTCTCTGTCAAAATGGTTTTCAGTTTCCTTGGTACTCAAGAATTTGGAAAATTGGTGGTAATGCTAAAGAAAACTTGTTGTCGTGGAAAGTGATGGCAAATGCTTTGAACACCAAGGATAAGCTTTGTAAAATGGGTATTATTTCAGAGGATTTATGTGTTTTCTGCAGATCTGAAACTGAGAGCAATACTCACTTGTTTTTTGAGTGCACCTTTGTTTATCAAATATGGTATAGGCTTCTATCTAATGGTGGATTTTACAAACCACCATCAGTCAGTTCAATTGAATGGTTTAATTTTTTTAAGGCAACAAGATGGAAGACTCGTATGACTAGGTTATTGGTAAAGCTTCTTAAGAAACTGATTTATGCAGTGTGGTCTGAAAGGAATAATAGAATTTTTGGAATTGGCAGTAAGAATTCATCTCAGCTATACAGTTTGATTCATGGCAGTATACTCAGAGACTTAAAGGCTGATCTTGTTTGAAGTTTTGAAAGGATTTAAACACTTCTTGCAGATGGTTTTCTACTGGATTGTCAGATATACTTTACTGGAATATCACTGCTCAAGATTGTATGCAGTGAATTATGATGCATGTTTTTTGTGTTTCCTAATTGTAAATTTGTATTTTGGTTGTTTTATTTACATTGAACTGTCAAGATGGTTGTAACAGGCTGTCAGTTCTGTGGCATTGTATCTGTTGTAATGTTGCTTAAGTCAATAAAATGAGTTTATGCTCTTGCCTTTCAAAAAAAAAAGAATTCTTTTTAAAGAAATAGAATAAAACAAATTATATTTATACAAAAATCATTTTTGTCATACCTTTAAATCCAATATATATATTAAGATACATATATCAACTCTTTTGAAACCTAAATATAAATTTAATTCAATTTTTAAATACAATTTAAAATCAATTTGAAAATCAATTGATATATATTTTTAAACAACCACCATTTCAATTTGAAAATATTATTCTACTCAAAAAACCAGAGTTATATACACACACACACATTACATTATTATTGTTTAAAAATAACTCATCTATCAAATTAAAATAATTTATAAAAGAAATTATTACTTTATTAATAAATCACTTATATTATCAAGCTATATTAAAAACAAACTATTTTGTTAATCTTATTTAAATTTAAACTTATACTAAAATCAATTTAAACAATTTAAACATAACAATTTATAACCATATAGTTTTTTTATTAAATAGCGTTTGAAAAGCTTAATGTTAAATAAAAAAAACTCAAACTTCCAAATTACCAAAAATATTAGAATTAGAAAAGATGTTTTATTTGTTAAATTTAAAATAGAGCTATCTATTACAATATATACCATATATTTACATTATAATAGAAACCAATTCATTAGCTTTCACAGATAAAATCAACTAATTAAATATTTATTTAATTGGATTATTAAATCAATTCAATTCTTATTAACAATAATTATCAAATCAATTTAATTTTTAACATAAATTATTAAATTGTTATTGCCAGAAATTCCGTGATATCACAAATTTACTTCAAAACCACTATTATATAATAATATTCATGAATAATAAATATTTTAAATATATAATAATTATTAACTTTAAAAAATCATTAAAACAATATTAATAATTTCATAGACATTATTGACAAACCACTAATAATTAATTTTCAATCTTAACATAAATAATAATAATTAATTTCCAAAACAGTATTGATAAATCGTTATTATTAATTTCAAACCATATTAATTATTTGAAATAATTAACTTTTCAAGATATTAAAAATTGGTAAATAACTTTAAAAACAAAATTAAATATAAATAAATGACTTTAAAACGATATTAAATATAAATAAATAACCTTTAAACAATTATAAACATAAACAAATAGCTTTTAAAAAAACATTTCTATTGACTCAGAAAAGGACATAATAAGGTTGGAGTAAAATAGAAATTAAATCCTTAAAACAAAATATTTCCAAAATCAAATTTTAGATTTAAAATCATTTCATATCTCAAAAACGAACTCCAACTCAAATGGCAATTTATAGTTTTTTTTAATACTAATTTAGGCCGATAGCTACTTAATGTTTAACCAATATCGATTTTTATTTTCTATCACTGTAAGATTTACATTTTAAACATATAACATAATTAATAGTGTCAACAATTGGGTTTGATATCTAATAATTCATATGACAGGAATATTATTGAAATTAGAATCAATAACGGCAAGGAGTTGTATTGAATCCCTCCATCCTGTCCCCATGCATAAGAAATAGTATATAATCATATAATTTGGGCCATCTGCTATAAGGTGGGTATATAAAAAGGTTATCCACTCCTGGGGCGGGAATAAATCCAAACCAATTGATAAAAGAGTAAATCATCCAAACATCCAATCAATAATTTTCATCAACTATATAACAAACCATTTCACTAAGAAGGTAAGTTTAACTCAATGGAATTTCATTTATTGTCGAGGCATTCTGGTTCCATCTAAATTGAAAGACATCCAAATTTAGTGAAAAATTATACTAGCTCCAATCATCACCAATCCAATACCATAACATAGTATTTGTTGACACGATCCTAATGCGACTAACGGCATTCAATATGGAACTAAAACGAATTAGATATTTAATTTACAAAATTAAGTATTTATAATATTTCAAATTCACTAATTTCATAATTAACTTAACTTAATCTCCTTTCCCCCTAATCCATCTCCTCCGTCTCCCTCTCACGTTCACCTTTTAATATAAAAAATGGCCGCATTTCGATCTACATGCTACTGTAGGATCGATTTCACCCTAGAGGGCGGGTGAATAGGGTGATACTGTTAATTATAAAAATTATTGCGGAAGCTTATAAAATTATTTCAACACAGATATATCAAAATTATAGCAACACAGATAATAGGAGAATAATAAATGCAGAAATAGAACGACACAGAATTTACCCAACTTCGGCAAAATCCTGCCTATGTGCTGCCCCAAGGTTTCTACTAGAAATTAAGTAGTCACGTGCTTACACACGTAAACTCGTGATACCCACTACTGACTAACCTAACTCTACGCTCAGAACCCTGCCACTACTCAGCCACTGAGTTGCGAATTCTCAAACTACGCCACGTAGTTTGTCCCCTAGTCACACAACTAGAAATTGCAACTGTTTAAAAGAAAAATACAAATTAAAAGATAATTAAAAAAACAAAAACCCCTAATTTTATAAAACAAAAATCCTTTGTTAGTTTAACCAGCCCAAAGATATCTCCCTCTTTAATATATGTCGGCCCACTTTCTTTTTCTATTTGCTCTGTAAAATAATGTCGGCCATTCCTTCTTTCGTTCATTCCTTTTAGCTTCTGAAATTAGGGCTTGTGAGAAAATCGATGAAGCCGATGGGTAGATGGTCGATTACAATTGCTATTTCTCTATCTTGCTTCGACAATCGACACCTTCTTCAATTCGAATACAGCTCCTCGATTTGATCGAGTTCGACTTTGACTCTGGTATGTAATTTATGCCTTTTTGCTCTCCTAGTTGAATGCTTGAACTCGATTATTTTGTAGCCGATGATGATTGGGTTTTTATATAGGGTTCGAACCCCTTGATTTTTGTTCGTATATATTTGTTTGAATTTGTCTTCGGCCATTTGATTATTCTTGAATGATGGTGATTTATCTGACTTCTTCAATTCATATAATTTCGTTGCTTGATACTCACGGTGTTGATTCGTGACTTGGTCAATTTACTTGGCCACCACGGTTTCGAATTTGAACTGTTTGATTCCGTTCTTTTTGACTTCGGCTTGTGATATTGTTTATGTGATAATTTTTGACCTTCGTGGTTGAACTTGCTACTGTTGGTTTCTGACTTGTTCTAATTTTTGTTTTCTGCTTCTTGTTTTTCAACATCACCTGACTTCGGCTTTGACTTATGATAGCACTGGCTTTGAACCAACTTGATTATTGTAGTTGTCTTCACTATACATGTATATGCTGCACCACTATTATCCCTGTTTCATATCTGAACTTGTTTGAACTTCTTGTGTTTGAATTGCACTTGGTCACTGTGTATCACTGCATGTTGTATTTGCATTGACTTCATGTAGCATTTGATTTTGGTCCTTGTTTTCTGGTTCTAATGTGTGTATCCATACATGTCACTGATTGATTTCGACCTGATGCTTGAGGTTGAGTTGCTTTTATGTGTACTCGAGTGTGGTCTGTACCTTATTTGCAAAGGCATTGGCATTGTGCTCTATATATTACTATGTTGAAGTCGTTGTTGCGTTGGTTCGAGTCAGTTTGCATTGTTGTATTGTGTTTGGTTTGGTCTTGTACCACTTAAGTCTCCACTTGATTGTTTCTGGCTTTATCATGTATACTTGCTGTGCATTTGTAGTTGAAGTATTCCTCTGTTTAGTATTGGTTACTGCATTGAGTTATGAAGTTCATCTGTTTATTCCTTTATGTGGTAGTTGGACTTGATCTTGTTTCATGTTGGCTTCATGTATAGTTGCCTGGTCTTTCATATTTGTTTCATGTACAATCTGCTTGGCGTCTTTTGCAGCATTGTTCATTTGATTACTAAACAGTTCTGGTTTGGTCGAGGTTTTGTAGTCTTTTGAAATTGTCATGTGTATATATGTGCTCTTTGTTCATTTGTTTTCACAGTGTACTCAAGTTGAATCCTATTGCACTGTCCTTTGTTCTATATGTTTGCTCCTTCGAGTTAGTGAAACTTGTATATGAATTTTTTGTCAATTTGGGCAGTTTGCATATAGTTTTGGTGTTGTTTTTGTATCACTTGCTGTTCATTTGTTTTAGACCTGTAGCATGCATGTTGCCATTCCTTTGGTCTAGTTTCATGTATTTTGTTTATAGCCATTTCATTGTTGCTGTGTTTCCATATTAATCCCTCTGGCCATTTGTGTTCATTATAGTTTGATTTGAGTTGTTGTGCACTGACTTGAGTTCGAGCCTTTTACTTGTGTACCATCTGGAACTTGCTGTCTTGAATCGGACTCTTTTGGTTCATGTGTAAACTTTGACTGGCTTGCTCCTGACCATTTTATTAAACTTGTATATTCGAACTGCACCTGTGTTGAATCCAGCTTGGAGCTCGGGTTTGACCTTGTGCTGATATTATGACATTATTTTTACTGCACTTGAGTTGAACCCGACGTTTTGGGTTTGACCTATGCTCACCTGTCCCTATAATTTTATCAAGTGTATATATCGGTGTGCATGGCCTTGTGGCATATACAGTGGTACACTGTGTATGTCACAAGCTGTTCGTGTATGATGAATTCAAAATTAAATGATGACGAACAACCCAAATAACCGAGGCAAATATTATTTTCAAAATCCACATTTTATTTTATACTGCAAAAATATTTTATTTTCAATTTTACTACGTCAATGTATATTTTTTCAGATTACTCAGATGCTGGGTTCACATTGGAATGATGTTGAAGATCAATACAAGTTGAGTGAATGAGTGATATGTAGTGAGGTGCAATGTAAATGTGAATTGTAATTTAATAAAATTTGTATTGTAATTGAAATTGTATATAGTGAGAGTTGGAAATCGGTACTATTCAAAAATTGTAAGAAATATTTGTTTGAATAAAATTTCTGTTTAAATTCAAATTCTGTGTTATTTATTTTATTCAGCAAATATTTGTTTAATATATGAAAGATAAGATAGTACATTAACAAATACATTTAAATGAATATATATATATATATATATATATGTTTATTATCATCAAACAAAAATCATATAATCGCATATTCAACAGCTGCCACAACCTCTTGCACTCCGCCGCCACCATCGTCGATCGCACGCTGCCACAAGCTAACTGCCACACCAGCCCTCCTACTCCTCGATGCCACCATTGCCCCCATGCTTGAGATCCATAAAACTGCCAATGTTCACCCATCGATTTCCGCCACCACAGTTCGCCTACGTCCCCCATACTTTCCAAGAATGTTGCCCCAAATGTCCTCTTCAACTTCTTCCAGACACTATCGCCAATCATCAACCCAAATTGCCGCAATCGTAGAAAATTTTCTTGCTATTCATTGATGAACTATGGCAATCTCTCGACAAATGATGATGATCCATTCGCTAAACATGCTGAACATCTTGTCGTGAACAATCTCCACGTTGGTGACTTCACCTGAATGTGATCGTAGTGGTCCAAGATCATGACGATCGTTGGACTGGAGGAGATTAAATTAAAAAACCAGTTCTTCTCTCGTGCGAATATGCGATTTATAGAGGAGGGAGAAAGATGGTTGAACAATGGAAGGTATAAGATGAAGTACGGACTATGAGGAGGTTGAAGGACATAATATGGTATGGTGTGCATACTATTTTATTTGAAAATATATGGCTCTACACATTCGAATAATCTCAAGCTCCCATCAGAGCATGCCACCAAGTGTTTTATACTAAATGCCCCTACTACGAACATAATGAAACTAATCCCGAGACCTAATTCAATCATATGCAGTAGATAGCTTTTAGAATCGAATTATGTCAAATTTAATTCTTTCAATCAATTTCTACGCATTTCGAGTTCGCATAACCAAACAATACGTCCGATCACCAAGAAATTCATTAAAAAATAATAATTTATTATTACGTCCCAATGACACTGGTTTCGTCAAAATCTAAGATAGTGCCCCAAAATGATACTTTTACACGTTAATTAAGATGAGTTAATATAAAAACCAAATCAATTACTTTTAAATCTAAACTTAAAAATTTATCGTCCCATTCTTATTCAACTGAATTTAATTAATATTTTGAAATCTTTATTAATCGTACTAAATCCAAGATTAAATTATCCGTTAGTTCCAATATTCAATTCGCTATTCGAATAAATCACTATATTCGAAATTTAAGCTGTTTGGCTCATACATCTAATATGTCAATATTTAAAATTAATTAAATTTAACTTCAAATGATGAAATTCCAAGGTCATTACATTCTTCCTCCCTCAAAAGAAATTCATCCCCAAAATTAGCAAGATAAGAAAAATGCTTCCAACCCATTAATTTTTCAAAAATCAATTAGTTGAAACTGGTTAAAATTCTTTAAGTCCTTAACTTTCCTGTTGGGTGTGTTTTCACCCATATGTTTCCACCCTTCACCAAACCAAATCCATCGAGTAAATCAACCTACTATAGAACCAAACCCTATCCTCCACCAATACCGGTCCATAACACAGCCGAACCACACGAGGCAACCCACCTACCGAACCGGACCAACATCACTGAATCACCCACACCGGTCCAAGTCCTACCGGTCCAACTCCCCCTGCCGAGCCGAGCATTCTCCATCTCCTGCCGAACCGAGCATTCTCCATCACCTGCCGAACCAACCACGCCACACTCGCTACTGAAACATCCATCACCGGTCCAAACTCCACCGATCCAACCTCTACCGGACCAGACCACACCGAACCAAAATTCTCCGAACCCGGCCGAACCAAGGAACGCCGAACCAGATGTGCCAGACCAGATTGCTTCAGCCCAAGCCCACCAGCAGCTATATACATCCAGGACCCTTGCCCCCAGCCTCACTCTATAAATAGAGGGGCAGGGGTACAACAATGGCAGACAAGTTTGAGAGCTCAAGCACGGAAGGAACTTTCAAACAACTTTCATATACTTGTATACAAAGCTTTGTACTTGTAAACTGAAAGAAAAAGGAGAATAACATATAAAGTGGACGTATGCACGTTCTGGCCGAACCACTGTAAATTTGTGTGTCTTTTACAGTTCAGTCCCTGCTTTTTATATATTTGCATAAATCCCCAAATCACTGAAAACAATATAAAATCAACTAATTCATACGACTTGGAGGTGTTTGCCCATTTTTTGTGCAAACATTTTTGGTGCTTTCACTGAGAACCAAGCTAGAAGCTACAGCTTCTCCTACTCAACCTTCTTCCTCACCACATCGTTCCTTGCTCCGACAACATGACTTCCAGGCAGGGGAGAGATGTTAACAAAGGAAAGAACGTCGCAACTAGCAGTATCCCAGATCCAGTGGCCCCGAATCAAGAGAATCGTCCCGTTTTAACAGCAATACCAGATGAAAATCAGGCAATTTCAACAGCCCCTGCCACGGAACAACCAATTACTAGGGCAGACCTAGACAGGGTTGTGGCTGAAGTAATTAACCGCTTCGCATCTCAACAAGAAGCCCTGGTGGACCAACTCATGTCACGCCTAAGGGATGCAGAAGAATCCAACCGCAACACTGAATCATGGGGTGAGTCCCAATCTAGAGGATTTGGGAGGCAACAGAGACCTTTCTTCTTCGAAGAAGTTAACAACAGAAATAGCCATGGTAGGAGCCGAGCCCCCGGGATTCAGCCCGAATTCCGACCCGAGGAAACACTTGGAACCGGACCCGACGGGGGAGGTGCCAGGCAAGGGTCAGATGTAGCTGAGCCTGTCATGCTACCTAACCATGAAAACACTAGTAGACGGGGCCGAGCTGGAGTCCAGCCCGAATTTGGACCAGAGGAAGCGCTGAGAACAGAACCTAGCAGGGGAAGATCAAGGCAAGGGCCAACTATGGCTGACCCCAGCATGCCCCCAGAAGAGCAGAGGCAGCCTTTGGAGAATGTTAGGAGTGACAGACGATACCATCCCTATAAGTCATCTGTACGGAATCAATCCTGCAGGGAAGAACCAAACTCATTTTTGTCCACTCCAAGTTCTGATGAAATGATGGCGCGATTGTTCAGAGAATGCGTCCAACTGGAGCAAAGGGATCGGGGGATAGGTGCTAGGGTAACCAGCCCCTTCACCCGCAATATCGAAACTGCCATCACCCCTCGAGAATGGAAAATGCCAACGATGGAACCTTACAAGGGAACCTCTGACCCCATCATACACTTGCAGAGGTACACCCAGCATATGCTCATGAGCGGAGCAACAGAGGCAGTGTTGTGTAAATGCTTCCCACTATTTTTGGCAGATCTAGCTACCTCCTGGTTCTGCCACCTACCTCAAGGGTCCATCAGCTCGTGGGAAATGTTGAAAGAAAAATTCATCAGTCAGTTCCGCGTTCATGTGGAGCAACCCAAGGACGCATATTCCTTATCTAATATCAAACAGAAACCTGGAGAGACATTGCAACAATATCTAACCCGATTCAATGCCGCGGCAACCGCAGCCCAAGATGCCGACGAGAAACTTATCCTAATGGCCCTCTATAGTGGTGTACATCCAGATACTAAATTTGCTAGAAGACTAACCAAAAAAAAACAGCTACTTTACCTGATTTCTTCCATGAAGCTGGAAAGTATATGAGACTTGAGGACGCTGCCACAAAGAGGCAATCAGGGCAACAGGCTAAGACGACTACAGACAGGTTTCCCGGTGCAGCAAAGGATGTTCGAAGAAATGACTCTAGAGACAATGCTGGGGGCAAAAAGGGAGAAAAGCGCTTATATCGACCAGGACCAAGATTTGACTCTTACACTCCTTTGAATGAAACGATCGAAAACATCTTCCTAGCCACTTAAGACGAAGTTAGGTACAAACGCCCCCCGCACAAGAAGGAGTCAGATAGCGCACTCAAATCTGGAAAGTTCTGCCGCTTCCACGAATCCCACGGACATGATACCAATGAATGCCACCATCTCCGGGACTTGATTGAAGAACACATCAGAAGGAGGAGACTGGAGTGCTATGTAAAAGGCCAGAACAGGACTTCAACTCCGGCCAATGAGAATCCTGGACTCCCCCCCCCCCCCCAGAAGCAGGTGGGGGAAATCGCAACACCAGCGGCTCTAGTCAAGAGAAGATAGTGGTCCACACCATATCAGGAGGACCGCACATCGCCGACAGAAGCTGGGCGGAGATGGAAAGATACGGTAAGTCACTGAGGAACGCTGAAGGCTGCGTTAATTCTGTTATGGAAGAACGCCACCCGAAACGGAAAGAGAATTACGACATCACATTCAGTAGGCGTGATCTAGAAGGAAGACAATACCCGCACATGGATCCTATGGTCATCTCTGCATGGTTTGGACCCGCCAAAGTTTTTCGAATTTTAATAGACACTGGAAGCTCGGTGAATATCCTATTCAAGCATGCTTTCGACAAAATGAAACTATCAATGAAGGATGTGTCTCCCTGCAACAAGCCACTACATGGTTTCACTGGAGATGCGAAGATACCCCTCGGGCAACTGGACCTTTTTGTTGAAATAGGAAGTCAGCCCCGCTCCGCTGTGCGAAAACAAACGTTTGTGCTAATAGAGAACCACTCGGCCTACAACGCCTTTTTGGGAAGACCAGCATTGTCTGACTTCCAAATTGTCCTAGGCCCGTGGTGCTTGAAGATGAAATTTCCGACCGATAACGGAATAAGAGAAACGGAGGGAGATCAAGACGCTGCTCGAGACTGCTATGTAACTGAACATCGCAATAACCGCAGAAAAGATAAAAGGAAAAATGCAGAGACTACTGTCTGCATGAAGAGCTTGGAAGCATAGCAACTAAAGAAAGCCCCTCCTCTTCGATATACCAGTGATCCTTTCAATGAATTAGACCCCAGGGACAAAGAGGAGGAGGCTACCGCCGAGCCTGCAGAGGCTATGGAATTCGTATCTGTAGACAAACACGACCCAAGTAGACTGCTGAGTGTCGGGTCTCAGTTAAAAGAAGAATTAAAAAATCAACTCATTGATTTTCTTCGCCACAACATGGATGTATTTGCATGAACACACGCTGACATGACATGAATCTCCCCAGACGTAGCATGCGACATGCTGAACATCGATCCCACCAAGGTGCCAGTGAAGCAGAAAAAGAGGAGCATGGGGGCAGAACGATCAGCAGCCCTCGAGGAAGAAGTAAAGAACTTACTTGCCAATGACTTCATAGGGGAAGCCATCTACCCAGAATGGATCGCCAACCCGGTACTGGTAAAGAAAGCTAATGGGAAGTGGCGAACATGCATCGATTTCTCCAACTTAAATGACGCCTGCCCAAAGGACTGCTTCCCACTCCCCCGAATCGACCAACTCGTGGACAGCACTACCGGACACGAACTCTTATCCTTCATGGACGCATACTCAGGATATAACCAGATCCCTATGCACGCCCCCGATCAAGACCACACTAGCTTCATCACTGACCGGGGATTGTACTGCTACAAAGTAATGCCTTTTGGACTTAAAAACGCTGGAGCTACTTATCAGCGCCTTGTCAACAAGATGTTTGCGGAACTAATAGGACGAACTATGGAAGTTTATGTGGATGACATGCTGGTAAAATCGAGGAAAGCCAAGGATCATATAAACCACCTGGATGAGATGTTTCAAGTACTTCGCCAATATGGAATGAAGTTGAACCCTCTAAAGTGCTCCTTCGGGGTGTCGTCGGGAAAGTTCTTGGGATTCGTCGTTCATGCCAGAGGGATTGAAGCAAACCCCGAACAAGTTCGAGCTTTACAAGATATCAAGATACCATCCACTCGAAGGGAGATGCAAAGCCTGAACGGGAAAGTGGCCGCCCTAAGTAGGTTCATCTCTAAAGCAACCGACAAATGCATCCCTCTCTTCGAGGCTTTAAAGAAGGACAAAGGAAAGTTCGAATGGACTGAGGAATGCTCGACATCCTTCCTTAACTTAATCGGACACCTCCAGAAACCACCGGTGCTCTCAACTCCAAATGAAGGCGAGGAACTGTACTTATATCTTGCTGTATCGTCTCATGCTTTAAGCGCCGCTTTGGTGAGAGAAGACAACCGCGTACAACGGCCCGTGTACTTTGTAAGCAAGAGATTTACAGGGGCAGAAGCCAGGTACCCTAGACTTGAGAAGCTTGCATACTGTCTGCTAATCACGTCACGAAAACTGCGACACTATTTCCAGTCTCATTCCATCAGAGTTTTAACCGATCAACCGCTAAGGCAAGTGCTCCACCGCCCCGACACTTCTGGGCGATTACTTAAATGGTGCATTGAACTAAGTCAATATAATATCACTTACCATCCTCGCACCGCTATCAAGGGGCAAGCCATAGCTGATTTCATTGCCGAATTCACTACTTGCGAAGGTAAGGAGCAATCTGAAATAGCAAAAGATATCAAGTGGAATCTCTTCGTAGATGGAGCGTCGAACGAACAAGGCTCGGGGGCAGGTGTTGTGATAATCACCCTCAGGGGAAAGAAGCTGCACTATGCCCTAAGGTTGGAATTCACTGCCACCAACAATGACGCAGAATACGAAGCGGTGATAGCTGGATTAGAACTGGCCTTGGAGATTGGAGTCGGTTCTTTATGTCTCCGTAGTGATTCTCAACTCATTGTAAATCAAATACTGGGAGACTTCCAGACTCGAGGAGAACGACTCACAGCATATCTAAAAAAGACCAAGCTGTTGCTCAGTCAATTGGATCACTATCTAATCTAACAAATTCCTCGAGAAGAGAACCAAGAGGCCGACGAACTAGCAAAGCAAGCTAGTATGAAGAACATCACTATCTTCGGAGCATTAACCATCTCAAAACAGCCGGCACCAAGTTTCGAGCAAGTGAATCTGATAGCTGCAATCGACGAAGAACCTTGGATGACTCCTATCCGGAAATATTTACAAGATGGCACACTGCCCGACAGGTGTAACGAAATCAAGAAAATCTTGAGGAAAGCTTCCCGCTATACATTACAAGAAGGCATCCTCTATCGGTGCGGCTTCTGTAATCCCTTATTAAGGTGTATCGCTGGAAGGGAAGCCAGGGAAGTCTTATCCAACATCCATCAAGGAAGTTGCGGAGATCACACTGGAGGACAGACTCTGGCAAAGAAGATACTTCGATATGGATATTACTGGCCCACTTTAAACAAAGATGCCTTGGACTTCGTCACGAGATGCGACAGATGTCAGAAATTTGCCAAGATTCCTCGACTACCCACAAATGAGATTACTCAAATGACCAGCCCTTGGCCCTTTGCAGTATGGGGAGTTGACTTAATTGGCGAACTGCCAACGGGCCGAGGCGGAGCCAAATATGCTATAGTGGCAGTTGACTATTTCACCAAATGGGTGGAGGCGGAACCTCTAAATAAAATATCTTCGGCAAAAATTATGAACTTCTTGATCAAAAATATTCTGTGCAGGTACGGAGTCCCACTCAAGATCATATCAGACAACGGACTTTAGTTTGACAGCGAAGAATTCGCCGATTGGTGCCAAGAGCACGAAATTCACAAAAGCTTCTCATCTGTAGCTTATCCTCAAGCAAACGGACAAGTCGAAACTGTCAACAAGATTCTCAAAACCTTAATCAAGAAGAAACTTGAAAAGTCGAAAGGCGCTTGGGTGGACGAACTTCCTACGGCACTTTGGGCCTATCGCACATCTTACAGAACTTCAACAGGGGATACTCCTTTCTCTTTGACATACGGATCGGAGGCCATGCTCCCAGTTGAAACTATAGTGCCCTCTCACCGCAGGATCCACTACAACCCGGAAGAGAACGAAGAACTCCTCCTCATGTCTTTGGATCTAATTGAGGAGAGAAGAGACGATGCAGCACTCAAAGCAGCAGCTCACAAGCAAAAAGTAGCAGCACAATACAACTCTAAAGTCAAGCACCGCAGCTTACAGGAAGGAGATCTTGTCCTCAAGCGGATCTTCCCGCGCCCCGGAGCGCTAGATCAAAACTGGGACGGACCCTACGTAATTCATAAAGATCTCCACAACGGAGCTTATATTTTGTCAACAGTGGACGGAGAGGTGTTCCAGAGGGCATGGAACATCCAACACCTCCGTCGATACTTTTATTAACTTGTACTGCCCATATGAAGTGAGTTAACAAAGAGAATCAGTGGATGTAGGCGTTTTCATGCCGAACCACTTTAAAAATCTTGTCTCTTTTTAACTTGTTCCTTTATATCTTGGCTGCTTGTTAAGCTTTATCCTTTTCTGTTGAACAACATCGTGTACAACGACATTTCCATACTGGAACTTCATGGCGCAACTTCACCTGGACAAGACTCAACGGGTACTATGCGATTCTATGCACTCGCCAATGAGACACTTTTGCTCCAGCATCCCTCTTCTGCAGGTTAACTCATTGCTCACGACTGCACTCAAAGCCAACGGTAATGAGCCGATTATAAGCCATCACGAAGGCCGACTATAGCCGATGGCAGCTCATTACGGCGTTCGGCTCGCCGGCAACTGTGAACCTACTTTAAGCCCCAACATAAGGTGTGGCCAGCCAGGGGTAGTTCACGGTTGACGATCGGCACCCACGCTAGCCGGCCACAGTAAATCGAATAATACCCACGATTACGGGCCATAATGGCTCGGGTAGTTACTGTGTGCGATCTCGGCTCCGATATGTCTTAAGTGCGGCCGTGGTAGAAAAGATAAACTCCCCGCGGAGGCGTAAGATGGGTGACAAATGTCTCCAAGACCCACAACTAGGGAAAGTGACTACAAAACCCGTTTGCCACGAACTTAAGCATATCGACGGCCTTCCGTGACTGGAAGTTTTACTTTACCTATATTTCCATTCCATTTAAATACTTTTCTTGTATCCTGCATAACGGTCCCCAAAGTAAAGGACTCTAAATAGGAGGCATTCGCTCACGAGAATCTGAGCCCACAAACTGGGTGACAAGGCGCTCAGCCACATCCATGGTCAATTACACAAGATGTCCAAAGCTACCCCCTGCAGCCAAAACATGAAGGGCGGTACTCTTTTCTCTTGTACATAATCATGTAGCTATGACTTATTCATAACATTGCAAAACATGAGATTATATTTTAAGCAAAAGCTTAACATCGAACACAATCAAATCACAGGCATATGCATAACTATGTTTTTTATACAGCAATTCAAAATAATAACAGCATTCAAAATATAACAGAATCAGCTTATGTTATAAACTTGCATAAAGACGCTCAGTAACATAATTAAAACTTAAGAGTACATCAATGTTTTGAACTAGCATGTACAGGAATGTCAAGCAGACCAAATAAAATAACCAACTACACCAGTGCTCCACCCTCGTCCTACCAGCTCTTCGAATCTACTTGGTTGCTGGATCGGAACTCCCAGCATGTTGACCAGAGGTCCCACCTGTCCAATTCAGGAGAAGAATCCATCATATAAACAGCGAACAATCAAGTTATGAAAAGCTAAAAAGGGAAAACTCACCAACACCCGCTTCTTGGTCCTCATCCCCCAACTGCACACCGGCTTTCTCCGCAGCAAGTAGCCACATCCCCTCCTTCACCGCTACCTTCTCCTCCTTTGAGAACTGGGCGGTAACCATATCCATCCTGAATGTCGCTCCACCTTCTTTATCTGCATCGGCCTTGGCCTCCTCCAAAGCCTGGAGATATATCCTAGCCATGATCCGGGGATAGTCATCCATCCAGGATAGATTACCCTGCTTCCAGGTACGGAAGTACATATCCTGCAACATCTCATCCATCATCCCCTCATTCTCCTCAAACTCCCTCACCCGGGCCTCGGAGGACAGCAACTTAGCGACGACAACATCCCTCTCCGATCGATTTCTCAAGCGGTCAGCCTGGAGAGACCTCCTCATTTCCTCCATCTCTTCCTTTAGCCTGGCCTGAGCAAGCTTTGCGGCCTCAAGCCTCCCAGATAACTCCTCTACCTGCTCGAGATCCGCCCTCCGAACCTCGTCCACCGTAGCAATGGCTATGTCAATCCGCTCCTTGCAGGCGGCCTCCATCTTTCGCAACTCAGCCTTGCTAGCCTCCTCCATGGTTTTCTTTAGCCGTCGGGAGGCCGCCTCATGCTGAGATATCTGGATAGCCTGATCGGCAAGCTGTTTGGCCTGATCAGAAACATGTAGCCGCAATCGGATGTTAGCACTTCCGATTTCCTCCCCAGCCCTTGCCAGTCGAGCGTGATGCTCCATTAGCCTCTTGGTTTCCTCAGCCACCCGATCAATGCTTGCCTTCGCCTCATTCCCTATGGTCACAATCCGAGTAGTAAGAAAATCGAGGTCTAACGACATAGCCTCATCAAGCACCCGTACCATGGGATTGCGGGGAAGAAGATGCTCACCCGTGACCTCGTCAAAAGAGATATCCTGAAAACTCGGGTCCAGATCCGGGTGGCCGGCAAATGGGTTGCGATCCAAACCAGGACGGTCTATCGGAGTGACGGTTGGATTTTCGGACGGATGGGGAGAAGGCATAAACTCAGTATCCTCCTCAGTAATATCATGGATGGGCTGGACTGGAGGCTGAGGGCCAGGTGAGGGTTCAAACGAAGATCGGCCCCTCTTCCTCTTTTGCATATCTTCCTCAATAACTCCAAGAAGAGGGCGATATCTAACTACATCCCCAGGATGGCTAGTTGGCGGCTTTGGTTTGGCAGAAGCTTTGAGTAGCTTATACTGTTCGAGGCAGTGCCGAATATCTGATGACTTGGCCGCCTTACCTGCTCCTGGAATAAAAACCAAGTGTTACGAACATACAATGATCCACAATTCAAGAAATATGTTAAGATAAAAAGAGTGAGAAGGCACATCTATTATACAAACCCTGCGGAGGAGTAGGATACTGCAATAAGTCCTGAATCTCATTCCAGGACGGAAGCGAACCATAAAATATTCCTAAGTCCCTATCGTAAATGGAGTCTGCAGAAGTCAAAAGTTCACCTTGAATCGCTGGAGTCGCCTTAGCTGAAGAACTCTTAGAGAATGGATCGGCGCCAGCCCCAGCCTTGTCAACCTCCTTGGCCTTCTCAACCAAAGCCGATCCTTCCTCCGACTCCCCAAAAGCTTGATGGAAAGCATCATCCGTCCACTCATGAATCTCTCCCGCTTGCCCGGAGGTTAAGGCACCAACGCCACTACCACTCTGTCTATCGCCTCCTTCACCCTCACCTCTATCTTCCTCTCTCGGAGCAATTGGGCAAGTGCTAGGAGAGGGACCATCAGACTTCTTAAGCTTCTTACCTCCGACTACGGGAGGCTTTGTAAAAGGTTCCCTCTTGCCACTTTTCACCGTGGCCCCTTCCTTGGCTTTGGCAGCCTTCTCCTCAGCCGTATCCCTCTGCTTAACCACGGACTGGTGTGGCAGGATCAAGTTGTGCTACAGGAGAGTAGCATTCCTGATCAGGAAAGAAGCCGACCTGTCCCGTCCCGAAATTGCCTTTATTTCCGCAGCCATCTGGACCAGGGAATCACTCTCCACGACCGCAAAGCAACCTGTCGCTAGCAAGAAATAGAAGCATATCAGAAGAAGCACTGCAATCGGAACAAGGAAACTGTAAATAAAGTTCAACTTACAGCCAGAAGTGAAGAGGCGGAAGGAGACAGAATCATCCTTGATAAAAAACCATTCTTTCTTAAACATGGTGAACTTTGAGTATAAGTCCAAGACCGGTTTGAAGGGCACGGCCGCTTCTAAACTAACATACGGAGACCCCTTCTTGTAGCCTCTCAGATTATACAAGTATCGGATTTCCCGGTTAGAAGGGGGCGCCCATACCTCCTCTGGAAGATAACAAATAAGCACACCAGGATAGCGTAGGAATTGGGCTGGAGCTGGAGAGGGGCCACCTTTAGATGGGTAATAAAGCTGACTATCCATGCATTGATCGTAGGAATGGCCCTACACATGCAATGGTACCTACTGTATGCAAAATATCCTTCGGGGGGATTATACGGCATCACTTCGTCTCCCGGCAATAGCATGCGAGCCCTGTCAATCCCGAAGGAACGAGAGATGACATCAAGCTGCTCCTTCCTGAGGGAGCTAGGAAAACAATCGGGCGGAGAATTCAGAATCTCCTGGGGGCCATACCCATCTACTAGCGACCTCGGGGCAGGTCCATGATGTTCCGGTCTTGGCTGGGCTGGAGGCACGGAGGAGGACTCTCCTTCGCCCCTAGACTTTCGTTTATCTAATCGAGTTTCTGCTTTGCGAGACATTATCTGCAAACACCGAAAGAACAAATTAGAACAAGGAATATGGAAATACAAGCAAACAAGTACATGCGGCCAGGGGTTTTCACTCGTAGTTCAAAACACAAAGGTTGAGATTAAAGTCCATTCGACGTTGAAAGCTTTTAAGTTCATTCGGTACAGCAAGGCGAGAGGTCGTTCGGCACTACACTCCTCGAGCTCATCCGGTGGTAATTTCATTCGGCATTCGAAAAACCTTGATTCATTCGACATTTCCAATGCCGAGATTCATTCGGCATTCCCAGTGCCGAACATTCGGCATTCAAAAAAAAGAAAAAAAAAAAAGAGAAGTGAGAAGGGTGAAGAAGGGACATTCGGCAGTTACCTGATCCGGCAGTCAAGATTGGTCCGGTACGATAGCTAATTCGGCGATCCACTTAGAATCTGATTCGGCTGCTTCGTTCGGTGAGAAATAGCGAAGGACTGGTACTCCTACTTATATGGGAGAGTTGGATGGCCGAACAAACCAGTTCGGTTTTTCGGGCCGGATGAGGTTGTCCAAGTAAACAAAGCACGACATATACAAGTATATGCCCAACTTTGGGGGGCAAGTGTTGGGTGTGTTTTCACCCATATGTTTCCACCCTTCACCAAACCAAATCCATCGAGTAAATCAACCTACTATAGAACCAAACCCTATCCTCCACCAACACCGGTCCATAACACAGCCGAACCACACGGGGCCAACCCACCTACCGAACCGGACCAACATCACTGAATCACCCACACCGGTCCAAGTCCTACCGGTCCAACTCCCCCTGCCGAACCGAGCATTCTCCATCTCCTGCCGAACCGAGCATTCTCCATCACCTGCCGAACCAACCACGCCACACTCGCTACCAAACCATCCATCACCGGTCCAAACTCCACCGATCCAACCTCTACCGGACCAGACCACGCCGAACCAAAATTCTCCAAACCCAGCCGAACCAAGGAACGCCGAACCAGATGTGCCAGACCAGATTGCTTCAGCCCAAGCCCACCAGCAGCTATATACATCCAGGACCCTTGCCCCCAGCCTCACTCTATAAATAGAGGGGCAGGGTACAACAATGGTAGACAAGTTTGAGAGCTCAAGCACGGAAGGAACTTTCAAACAACTTTCATATACTTGTATACAAAGCTTTGTAATTGTAAACTGAAAGAAAAAAGAGAATAACATATAAAGTGGACGTAGGCACGTTCTGGCCGAACCACTATAAATCTGTGTGTCTTTTATAGTTCAGTCCCTGCTTTTTATATATTTGCATAAATCCCCCAAATCATTGAAAACAACATAAAATCTACTAATTCATACGACTTGGAGGTGTTTGCCCATTTTTTGTGCAAACATTTCCAAAGTCAATTTGTTGAAACTTTGTTATCATTTTTTCTAGGTCTTTAAATTCATTCATAATTACTAATTAATACCATTCCAAGTTATAACACAAACATCAAATTTTAGTTATCAAAATTTCTCAAAATACTCAGATAAATTCTAATGCCTCATATTTATGAAAAATTTCACCAATGTCTCATTTGCACGGCTCAATTGGAAAAACTACAAACTATCATTATGGTCCCAAATCAACAAAAGAAATAATATCCAAGTGACTCAATCATAAAACCATCAAACCAAACAAAAATTTGAACATGTACCTATTTGTGGGGCAACCAAATTTTACTCGTAAACTAAAGGCATCATACTAGCTTTTACTTCTATATACCTGCATCTTATTTACCAATAATATCCAATCATATAATTCATAAGCATATTATTTTGCATTTTCAATTGTCAACATTTAATTTTTTAAAGCACATACGATGTACCTATATCATTCGTACGTAATATCAATTTGATCGCTCCCTCGACCATACAATTTCAATTCTAAACTAGTATTGTTCACATGACCACTCTAGTGTGGACTCAGATCCGGTTTGTTGATTTGGAACCGCCATTTTCTTTACATAGCCATATACTATGATAGAGAATCCAGAATCAATCAAAAATCCATATCTAGTATTCGCCGTCAAGTATTGAGTGAAAAATCCTAACTCGGATCGATGTAAATCATCTCGAGATCATGTACTCGAATCTGTATCAAATAGTTACGTGAATAAAATGATATAAGAAACAACCTACCCCTTAGTATCCCCAGAAAGGTGCACCAAAGGATGTGGTGCGTTATAGGTGTAGTTAGAGCATCACAGAGATTAAGATTCACAAGACAAATAAGTAAAAGCAGCGGTAAATATTTACATAATAACTTATCATTTAGAATTAAACTTCATTTCAAAATAAGTCAAAAAAACAAAACATGTCTCAAAAATCTCTTATATCTCATAAAAATACATCTCGGCCTCACAAAATCAGAGTACAAAAATAACAAAAATAATCCCTCTTATAAGTGCCATAAGCCAAATGAAAAAGATGAAAAGCAGAAGAATACATTTGAAATGAGAAAACTCTGCAAATGAATCTCCAAGCAACCTGAATCAACTATCCTCAACTATGTTGGCCTATGTGGGAAAAAGGAAATATAGAGGATTGGGTCAGACAATAATTCTGGTGAGTGAAAGCAATTACTAGCATTTCTAAGCAAGATAAAGTTTTCTTAAAAGGAAGATATAGAAAAGAGAAAACTGGCATAAAATACTGTTTCTTATTCTGTTTGACTATTTGCTTTGTTTGTTTGCACTTATCTTTAACTATTGTGATTAGGCTGAAACCCTAATCCTATCTCAACTTTTAATCTTGATTAGGCCGAAATACTAATCCTACCCATTGATCGCCCTTTCCTATCTCTGTTGTGCCACTGTGAGCCAATCCAGTTGGTCCCACAGCAAAAGAAACCTCTTAGCGCTTAAAACGCAGTAGTGAATTATTTACCCTAATCGATGTCGCACGCTCGGTCATTGCTGGTATACACTAACTGTCGCCTTTAATTTTACCATTTATTTACCCTAATCAGCATAAGCGTGCCCAATCTCACCCACGTGTAAGACCATCGGTCCTCGACCTGAAAAGGAATGCTTCTGATACCGATCCTAACAAACAAATGTTCTAACTATGCACCCCTTGCCTAAATCCTCAAATTTGAGCCTCTATCTACTGGCCATTTATTTACCATAATCAGCATAAGCATACCCAGTCTCATCTACGTGTGAGACCATCAGTCCTAGACCTGGAAGGGAATGCTGCCGGTATGGGCCACTACTGTTATATTTTCTTATTAACTTAATCTAAGATCTAAGTTTTGAAATAAGCCCTTTCTGTTATTTCTTTCTTTCTACTTGTAACTTATGTGTTATAATTGTTCTTGTAGCTGTTACTCTTCTATTTTCTCTTTTTAGTTATAACCACTTATTATAATTATGCTTGCAATATCTCAAATTTTCCTATTTCAGTCCATCTCTATTTTATTTTAGTTTTTTATCGTTTTTATCAGATTTCTATAAATTAAGTATTTTCTATTTTAATCCATATTTGCAAATTCTTCACTTTAAAATATTTATTCGCATAAAAAAGGATTAATTCTCTATAAAAAGAAACTAACACTTACAGGCTGAATTCCAAGTTAAAACAGATGTAAATAACTGAATAAAATGGATAAATAAAAATAGACTGAAAAGAACTTTTAAAATTTACTTAAAAACTGACTATAAATAAACATACATAAAAATTGTCTCAAAATTGTAGAAAAACTACAACTATTGAGAACCCTATTATTTAAATTGCTTGCAAATCTAAAATAATTAAAAAACACTCACCTGTTGTCCTTAGCTCTAATCCTTAGCCTTCTTGGATCTACTTCTAGGGCATAAAATATTTTATCAAAAAGATTTCCTCCTTTGAAAATTTTTCTATTTAGGGTTCAGCCTCAGGGATGAACCCAATTAAGAGAAAATCTGAATGAGAGAAATAGCTAGACCTAGGGTTCTATTTATAGCGTGGCTTAGAAATCTCAGGCCGTCGAATTTGAAGATTTAATCTTGTGTCATAGGCTCATTAGGAACCATCAGATGCGGCTGTGGATGCACATGATTTCACAAAAATCGAATTTATAGTCTTCGGCTCGTGCCTGGACGAAATCGTCCAAAAAGAACGGCAGATCGACCTGTGTTCATTGGAGGTCGACCTATTGGTTGACCTGACCCTAGCAAGGATCGACCTATGCCCCCTCTTTTTTTTTTCTTTTCAATTATAAATTCTTATTTCTTGTTTCTCTCATAACTTCTTCATACTAGTTCGGATTTCGACAAGTTATATATGAAAATTGCTCAGAAAATTACCACAGACCCAATGGTGCAATTCCTGTGGCTCCATTATGACAGTTTCTCAACCCTATTTTATTATTCAATTAATTTGTTAATTAATTATTATTACTCTAATTTTTTGGGTTATTACATTCTCCCCTCCTTAAAAGATTTTTCCCTCGAAATCTCCAAGGACAGAAAAATGAAATAAATATTTTCATCTCAATTCAACAACCACATATTCAACCATCGTCCATTAAATCCATTGTCCTTAAGCTTTTTAATGAAATTTATGATAAATGCAATAGTGTTCAATGTCCCTAACTAACACAAAAGATTAGGTGGTCTACTGATTCAGTCGACCTCCTTTTTATGCGCTCATGTCTATGACATGTATCCAAATGAATGCAAATTCCCTAATGACAACTGATAGTTTTATATGCGTGTTACGATCATCATCCAAATGCAATAATAATATGATATTCACCCATTCATAGCAACCATATAAAAAATGCAAGTGCGCACACATCCATATGCATATGCTTTAGTGACCTAGTTAGGCCGATCTCTAAGAGATAATAGTGTCTAGTGTGTGCATATGCGTCCATTAGCGTCCACTAGCAAACACTTGCAACCTCTTGCGTCCAACATACACAACATGTTCTAGTAACATGTTTACATTCAGTCCTACCATCCATAGGTTAAATCTTAAGATCTACCCTCCCAAAGGACACTAAAGGAAAGAACCTATTCGAAACTAAAGATGGAAATAGAAAATTCATGATGTACCATCCAAGAGATGTGGATAAGAGATACATATTTTCTCCTCAACATCCCACGTAGCATCCTCAATACTATCTTCACACTGCACCTTAACCAAAGGGACTTCCTTATTCCTATTCTTCTTGATATCATGTCCAACAATCTTGGTAGGAATGCGATGAACCGATGCTTCTTTCTCCACTTCTAACTTCCTCAAGTTGGCTAGGTTCCACTACCTCTACTGAATCATGTAAGAACTTTCTCAAGTGCAAAACATGGAAAACATTATGAACTCCCGTGAGCATCTCTTGTAGCTTTATCCGATACGCCATCTTCCCTACCCTTTCTACAATAGGGAAGAGTCCTGTGAATCTGCGAGCAAGTTTCCCACTTGATCCAAACCTCACTACCTATCATAGCGGAGACACCTTAATGAAAACCAAATCTCTTACCTCGAACTCAATATCCCTTCTCCGCTTATCTGCATAAGATTTCTGTCTATCTTGGGTCATCTTCATTCTTCTTCTAATCAAATCAATCTTTTCTAAAGTCTCTCTAACCATGTCAGGACTAGGTAGCAATCTTTCTGTAAACTCCAACCAACACGAAGGCGACTTGCAAGGTCTTCCATAAAGGGCTTTAAAAGAAGCCATCTCAATTCTAGCCTAAAAACTATTGTCATAAGCAAATTCCACTAAAGAAATGTGCTCCTCCAAAGTCCCTCCAAAATCAAGAATGCATATCCTTAAAAAACCCTTAAGAAATCTATTAACTCTCTTCGTTTGGCCATCCGTTTTAGGATGATAGGCTATACTCAATCTAAGCTGTGTCCCTAAAGCATCTTGCAAGCTCCTCCAAAACTCATTAGTAAAGATAGGGTCTCTGTCGCTCACTATACTAGAGGGAACTCCATAAAGTTGGACTATCTCATGAACGTATATTGATGCCAAAAAATGCGCTGTCCTCTTGCTCTTGACCGGAATGAAGTGGGCGCTCTTAGTCAAATGATCTACGATCACCTAAATACTAGTATTCTCCTTCCTAGATCGGGTAAACCATCTATGAAGTCCATCTAAACACTATCCCACTTCCATTCGGGTACATCCAATGGTTGAAGCAATCCACCAGGCCTCTATTACTCTACCTCAACCCCATGGCACACAAGACACTTAGCCACGAACACTTCTACATCCTTCTTCCTGCCACTCCAATAAAACACTCTATTTATGTCTCTATACATCTTATCACCACCCGAATGAATAGTCATCCTAGAATTATGTGCTTTTGCTAGAACTGCACTCATCAAATCACCATTACGGGGACGCAAAGTCTTCCATCTCTCCTTAGCCACCCTTTACTATCGATGGAATAGCGTTGGAGATGTTTAGAGACCTCTCCTCCACTAATCCTATCCTGAATATCCACAAGCTCCGAATCCTCTCGTTGCCTTGATCCAATCTGATCTATGAGGATAGGCTTAACCTTAAGTGCTGCTAATAATCCAAGCGTGATGTAACATTGATGGCTTAAAATCAATGGTGGAAATAAACTCTAGGCTTTTCCACTCCACGAACATTGGGCTAAGGGTTATTCTCTTCCTACTTAATGCATCCACAACCAAGTTCCCTTTCCAAGGGTGTAAGCTATCTGAAAGTAATATGATGCCAGAAACTCCATCCAACGATGTTGCCTCAAGTTTAAATCCTCTTGTTAGAACAGGTACTTCAATGATTTATGGTCAGTGAAAAGCTCAAACGTCTCTCCTAATAAGTAATGTCTCCAAGACTTGAGTGCGAAAACAATAGCAGCCAACTCTAAATCATGGGTGGGGTAGTTCTTCTCATGAGTTCTCAACTGTCTACTCCCATAACATACTACCTTCCCCTCCTGCATCAATATCGCCCCAAGGCCAGTCCCACATTCATCGGTATATACTATAAAAGGCTTAGCTCCGTTGGGTAAAACTAACAATGGTGCACTAGTAAGGGCCCTCTTTAGCATCTTGAAGGAATCCTCACAATCTACATCCCAAATATATGCCACGTTCTTCTTAGTGAGATGAGTAAGCGGTGCTTAAATCTTAGCAAAATCTTCGATAAACTTCCTATAATAACCAATTAAAGCTAGGAAGCTTCTAACTTTGGTAACGTTCTTGGGGGCCTTCCAATCTGTATCGCTACTACCTTAACGGGATCCACTGCTAAACCCTCTCTTGAGACAAAATGCCCCAAGAAACGTACCTCCTCACGCCAAAAGTGACACTTTAAGAATTTTGTTTTCAATTAATGAACACAAAGTTTACAAAGAACCTCCTCAAGGTGAATAGCATGCTCTTCCATACTCTTGACAAACACCAGAATGCCATCTAAAAACACTACAACGAACTTATTTAGCACATCTCGAAAAACATGACTCATTAGATCTATGAAACAGGTTGGGGTATTGGTCAACCCAAATGGCATAACCAACCACTCAAAGAATCTATTGGTTGTCCTAAATGATGTCTTATCAATACTATCGTAAGGGCCCTAAGCTGATGAAATCCAATGGCTAATTCATGTTGAGAAAATACTAAAGAGGCAACCAATTGATCAAAAAGATCGTCTATCCTAGGAAATGGGTAATGGTTCTTCTTCGTGAGCTTATTAAACTCTTTATAGTCTGATAAAGTCAAAGGGAGCCATCCGCCTTTGTAGCAAAGACGACAGGCGCCCCCTACTCAAATATGCTCCGTCTGATGAAGCATTTCTCTAATAACACACCAATCTGCTTACTTAACTCCTTGCTCTCCCTAAGAGTCATATCTCTCATGGGCAATGCCACTGGCTTAGCATTGTCATTCAGATAGATCCTAAAGTCGATCTCTTTCTTAAGGGGTGACCCCCTTACCTCCTCAAAAATGTCTGGGAAATCTCTAACAACTGGAACTAAATCTAACTCTCCTAGTGACGAATCAAGGGAATAAAGGAAGCTCAACATGACCAATCTCTATGGGGTGCAAGAAACCTCGAGAGTCTATCCGCTACATGTCCCTAGCCTAACGACTCTCCTCTCGTAGTCGAATATCGCCCCATAAGTGGATAACCAGTCCATCCCTAAAATCATCCCATATTCCGAAAATTCCAGTACATAGACATCGCAAAGTATAAAAGTTTTCAAACCCCTACAAATCATGGATAAATGCGTCGATCCTCCTATGAGGTTTCAAAAAACTTTAGGGTTTAAAACTAGAGAAATATTTAAGTGTAAATAATAAACCAAGGAACTAGAAATGAAAGAATTTGATGTTCCAAAGTCAAAAAGAGTTCGAATAGGAAATTCTGAAATAGAGATCAAACCTTCTACAGGGAATTTCCTACCTCGGTCCGGTCCACTACTAGAAGGTGTTGCATCCAAAGCCAGTAATTGCACTGTAGGTGTGCCTACTTTCTACCTTTTCCTCTAAGGACAAGCTCTACTAAGGTGTCCAGGCTGACCATTGCTGTAACATCTCCCCTTCATTGTGTCCTTCTTAAAGTCATTTGAGTAACGCCCAAACAGTCCACAATATAACATTTCTCGCTCTTCTTGATCTGTCCCTTTTGCAGTCCTCCTCCTTTCTTCTTATCCTTATCCTTCTTATTCCACCACCATTGCTTTTTAGAGTATTCTAATTTAGGAACCCCCTTAACCTCTTCTTCCTTTGCAGCATCTGATATAAGAGCCATTTCCAAAAGTGACTCATACGTCGCTCCCATAAGTACATGTGTCAATGCCAACTCTGGGGGGGGCTAGTTCAAACACTTAGAAAACTTGGTGGCCTTTTTATGTGGTGTATTAACAAGCTCCATCCCGAACCACGATAACTCATTAAACTGATTTATATACTCTTTCACCAAAAGACTCCCCTACTTCAGACTAATGAACTACTCCAACTGCATGCTTTCCTCGGCTTGCGACAAGAACTTTCTCTTAAAACTTTCTCGAAATCCTACCTAATCAATGTCTCTACCCTACATTTATACAATCTCCCACTAGTAAGAAGCCTCTCCCTTCATCTACCAAGATGCAAGCTGAAATCTCATTTGGTCCTCCAATCCAACAGCCTAAATATCCGCTACGTATTTCTTAACCAAGTCCGTGCCTCTATGAAATCCTACATGTCAGAAAACGTCTTGCCTTCTATATTGGCGAAGTCCTTGCATTGCTTAGAAAAATTGGCTGTCGTAGGTATACTATGGGATCTCCACCCGGCGGTGCTGCAATGGGCGCTTATCCTTGCACCTTTGGTGCCATGGCTTGGAGGTATCTACGGAACCAGCCAAGGACTTGGACACCCTTTGGAAGGTTTTGGGGCGTCCACATTCGATAGAAAAGAAAATTTAGGCTCGAAAAAATTGAAAGAAGATTGAATTGGACTTTGAAGGGTGCCTAGTATAAAAAACCTCTAGAAAATTATTTCTATAATAAGAGTTTCTTCGTGAAAAATACTTTTAGTTTGAAGACATGTTACCTTTGAAAAATACTTTACTTTTAAAACAACTCTTTAGGAATCTTGTAACCTTAGGCTCTGATACCAAATGAAATACCCCCACACCCCTTAGTATCCCCAAAGACAGCACAACAAAGGATGTGGTATGTTATAGGTATAGCTAGAGCTTCACAGAGGCTAAAATTCACAAGACAGATAAGTAAAAGTAGCAAAAAAAATTTAAATAATAACTTATCATTCAGAATTAAACTTCATTTCAAAATAAGTCATAAAAACATAACATGTCTCCAAATTCTCCTATGTCTCATGAAAATACATTTCTGTCTCACAAAATCAGAGTATAAAAATAACAATAATAATTCCTCACACACAAGCCAAATGAAAAAGATGAAAAACAAAAGAATACATCTGAAATGAGAAAACTATGGAAATGAATCTCCAAGCACCCTGAATAAATTATCCTCAACTTTGGTAGCCTATGGGGGAAAAGGAAAGATAGAGGAGTGGGTTAAACAATAAGTCTGGTGAGTGAAAGTAATTACTAGCATTTCTAAGTAAGATAAAGATAATAGACTAAGCAATAGTTCTAACTTGAAAGGATGATACAGAAAAGATAAAACTTGCATAAAATACTATTTTCGATTCTGTTTGACCATTTGATTTGATTGTTTGCACTTTTCTAAAACTGCTTTGATAAGGATGAAACCCTAATCCTATCTCAATTGCTATGATTAGGCTGAAATTCTAATCTTATCCATTGATCGGCCTTTCCTATCTCTATTGTGCCTCCGTGAGCCAATCTTGTTAGTCCCACAGCAAAAGACACCTCTTAGCGCTTAGGACACAGTAGCGAATTATTTACCCTAATCGATGTTGAACATTTGGTCATCGTCGGTACACACTAACTGTCGTCCCCTATTTGACCCTTTATTTTCCCTAATCAGCATAAGCGTGCCCCAGCCTCACCCACGAGTGAGACCATCAGTCATCGACCCGAATAGACGCTACCGGTCCTAACAAACAAATCTTCTAACTTTGCACCCCTTTCCCAAATCCATTTGATCCTCTATCTATTGGCCACTCATTTATCCTAATCAGCATAACTGTGATCCTTAACGCTAATCCTTGGCCTTCCTGGATCCACTTTTAGGGCGTAAAATATTTTTATCAAAAAGATTTTCTCCCTAGAATTTTTTCTATTTAGGGTTTAGACTTAGGCAATGAACTCAATTAAGAGAAAATCTAAATGAGAAAAATTGCTAGGTTTAGGGTACTATTTATAGTGTTGCTTAGGGATCTTACGCAGTCGGATTTGAAGATTTATTCTGGTGCAACCACGTCATAGGCTCACTAGGAAACATCGAAGGCAACTAAGGACACATAGGATTTCACAAAAATTGGATTTATAGTCTTCGGCGCGTACCTGGACGAAAAATTGTCCAGGAAGAAAGGCAGGTCGATCCGTGTTCATTGGAGGTCGACTTATGCCCTCTCTTTTTTCTCTTTTAATTATATATTCTGATTTCTTATTTCTCTCGTAACTTTTTCATACTAGCTCGGATTTCAATAAGTTATATATAAAATTTGCTCAAAAATTACCATAAACCCAATGGTGCAACTCTCATTGCTCAATTCTGAAAATTTCCCAACCTTATTTTATTATTCAATTAATTTGTTAATTAATTATTATTACTCTAATTTTTCGGGTTGTTACAATATACGTACCAATTACGTATTTATTTCAATTGGTTTCTCATTGTATCCCATTCTCCCTTATTCATAATCTTTTATTTACCTTCATTTATTACCTAGTATATTTCATTCAATACTAATGTCACTTAAAAATCATTCAATCAAATTTTCTTTAAGTTTATTGTAAACATTTTATACAACACTTCTCATGTTTATTATCACTTCACAACTTAAGTTCATATTCATTTTACCAATTCATTCGTTTAATTCATTTCAAATCAAATTCTTTTTCATTTGACTCATTTCATTAATTCACTTTATTTAACTTTAATTGCGTCAAATTTCTTTTCAAAATTCATTTCAATTAACTTAACTTAAGTAAAATTTCATTCCAAATTTTCTTTTCTTAACATTCATATCCAACAAATTTAAATCTTTGTTTTAACTTGCTAATTCTCAAAATTTATAAGTTATAAAATTTATTTTCTCATATTTATCAAATTAAAATTTGGACTCTAAAACCAAAACTTGTCTTGCCAAAACAAAATTCCAATGGCAGCAATTCCTCTCTTGGAAACCTAAAATGATCATCGATGATGCTGTAGTCATCACCGATATTATTTGGTAATGACCGAAGTGAGTTTCAGTGTTTTCTATTTCTGCTAAATCCTTTTAAAAATATTTCTATCAAAACTTTTTTGAAATAATATCATTACTATCTCATTAAAACTTTGAAAAACAATTTTCAAAGTCAGCGGGATTTTAAATTCTCAAATTCTCATTTTTTAATCCTTTCTATTTACATATCATATTTCTACATTTCCCCTATATATAATTTCACTATGGTTATATAATCTTAATTGTTTGTCTTTGTTTACATTATAATAATAACAACTTTTTTTAGAATACAAACAATAAATGACAATAATCGAATATTGTCATTCACTAACAACCAAACACACCACATATACTACAACAATTTATGAAAAATAATTCCTTTATATATAAAATATAATAAATGTAAAATTATTTCATTTACCCAATTTCAAAACAATGCTATGTTGAATCGCTCTGTTCAAGTGTTTAAAGACCTCTATCAATAGCGTTAATTACTCACATTGACAAGAATCATAATCCTCTCAACAGATCAATGTACACAATATAAAATAATTTTATATCATAAACAAATATGCGCTCATATATATATACACTCAAACTCATTCTTGGGTGCTACTAAGCATATATATAATGAGTACTCCACCAAAGCCAAGGTTCTCGCTTAACCTTGCACTCTGATACCAAGTTTAATAGTTTAGGATTTTCGACCCTCGTCGACACTAATACATTCATTGTATTTCATGCAGAGAAATCGAATGTCGAAAACCAAATTTTATGGGAAAATAAGAAGGAAGAAAGAAGAAAACTAAACAACACTGAACCTCATAATGGAAAGAATAATTTATAATATACAACAAATTTTTGCACAAAGGAAAAATGTAATATGCGTACACTAATCAGAGTACTCTAAACTATATCAATTTGGATAGTTATGACATCCAGTCCTTACAATTGCTTCTAGATACAACCAACAAACAACACTATAGAACACAAAGAAATATGTAAATACTCTTGGACCTTCAACTCATCTTCTAAGCTCCAATGCATCCAAAGAAATTTGTAAATATGCTTAGTCTGACCCGAGCATTATAGTAAAATAACACCCGAGTCAGTCTGGTAAACCTGCATAAGAAAACACACCTCAAATGGAATTTAAGCGTTTATAAAAAAACCTTTTAAATAAAGGTATCATGTAAGACCACGAGGCTCATAAACACGGACAAGTTTTTACATTACAATACCAAAACGGTTTCTATGGAAAATCCCTTAATTTTATAATAATGTCTAGAATACAAATACTTAATAATCAGAATCGAAATTGTGACATTAATTAGATTTCAGCATACAAGATTCTACAATTTAAACCGTAAAGGCACAGACTGGAGAACGGATTCCGTACAATGATTGGGCTACTGGGGTGCCTCCTATCACGATGCATCCCTCGATAACATAACACCGAGGTCGAACCTATTGACCTCTGCTAACACAGAACCAGCCTACACTTACTAGATAGCACCGAATATGATCACCCCATAATTAATGGGACCCAAAACATACAAATGAGAGATAATACTGACTCCAGATAGGAGTGATCATACATTAATGGTAGCGACCCACCTAGCTTTGCTACATCTCCCTTGTTTTAGTCATTCCCAATTAATGAGGCTTAAGGCTACACCTTACCTTTTATAAAGCTCTTCCCATTTAGAATCCTACATTGCCTTCCAATCGATGACACAATGTCAACATTCATCCATACAAGGCGTTTAGGAGATGAACGAACCAAAGGCACTACTTCTACGACATTCTTTTTGAAATCACCCTTGGGATTAGTAGCAAGCAGCCCTTGCACTTCAAAAAGCACCATCTTCAAATTATATCATCTTCAAAATGTCTTCACATCGAAACAGTATAGTTAGATCAAAATGGTCTTTGGATAACATATTCAATCTCGGTCTCTTCGAAACAACTTTCGATAATTTTTGGTAAACTCAACCCCGGTTTTTTAGGAAACAAAAAGTCAAAGATAAGATCGTAGATCACCTCCTAACTGAAAGTGAACGTGCAGTACTAAGGATCGTGTAATATGGTATATAAATGTGGAAACTGATAATAGAAGTAAAATAAAAATTAAAGTAAGCACACTAGGAATTTTTATACTGGTTCGAACTTCCCGTTCTACGTCCAGTCCCAGAATACCCTCTGGATTTAAACTAAACCCCTCACTTCATCCGGAGGAATAGGTATACGACACCTGAGCAGCCGAACAGGAATTTTTCCTCCTCAACAGCCGAAGAGGACTTTAACTTCAATACAAATAGTTTGTTGACGAATGTGTTCTGAATAACACTGATTGTCTTTTGATAGTACAACTTTCCTATAATCAAATCCTCAAGAGTATATATGTGTGCGAAGATTTAGATGGAAGATAATCACGTAGAATCGAAGTTTATGATTTAAATCAAGGATTCTAGTGATATTAAATAAGAATGAATGCTTTTATTTGCAGAAATAAATAGAGAATAGATTTCAGAATTATAAACAAGAATCGGTGATTGTAGAAGTGATTTGAACATGTTTATATAGTTGTAGAATAGTTATAATCTTTCATGAAGAGTTTCAATCAAAAGTTGTGTCCGTATCTCTTGAATTGAGGGACGTATCTCTTCATGAAACAATCGCAACACTTCAGAAAACTAGCCGTTATATGCAGGTCGGTTGACCGAAAAAACTGGCCGGTCAGCTGAGTTTGAAATCGTGTACAAAAACAGAGAGTATCTGTGCACTGACTACAGGGTTGGTCGACCGAAAATACTGGTCGGTCAACCGACCTGTTGTTAAACAAAAACAGTAGTAGCTCATTTGGTTAGAGTACTTGCCTTCCAAACTAGTGACCCAGGTTCGATCCTCGCTCCATGCATTTTTTGTAAACTTGATTTTGATTAAAATATGCAAGCAAGTTTATTTGAATGTGAATGATGATTCTTGAGGAATGATTTTAACAATATTCTAAGACTCAATATAATAAAATATTAATACTAATCTCTGGGTTGTAGTCTTGTCTCCTTTGTAGTGCACAATTTACTTTTATTCTCTTTTTGTCGCTTTTGTATAGTATTCTCTTTGTAGTTCGTCTTATGATCTCTGAAGCTTGTGTCATGAATCAAAACCCATGAATCAACACTAACCGTTAGTGGATTGATTTCCTTACCTTTCTCCTAGGAGAGTGAAACAAGATATATAAATAACATTATCGGATATGACTATGCCATATAACTCACAAGTTTCTCCTAGATATTTCTAAGGTCACTTTTTAGGTCCATAATTTATAATCAGTTATTTAACTATCATTGAACACATATTTAATTTTAGGAACTTAATTCCATAGGAAAAACTAACATCCGGTTAAGCACATAAGTAACCACTAACCTCTTTTATAAATCTTACTAATTAAAATCACTTTGTAAATAACTTGTATAAATAACTTTATAGAGATATACCCACAAATCCATATACTTTCAATACTTGGAAAAATATCTGTATAAATAGAGGTTCACACAATTCTAAAACCATTCATAGAATTTATTCTATACCTTGAAATATTCTTCCTTTAAGCCTCCAAACCATTTTATAAAACTATTCTTATAAACCCAAATCTGTTAGTAAAACTCTATTACTTAATCTCAAAAACGCTTGTAAATAAATAATAATTATTTATTTCAAAACTAATATTATATAATAATATTCATGAATAATAAACATTTTAAATATATAATAGTTATTAACTTTAAAACATAATTAAAAAAAATTTAATAATTTCAAAGACATTATTAATAAAATACTAATAATTAATTTTCGCATTATTATAAATAATAACAATTAATTTCCAAAACGGTATTAATAAATCATCATTATTAATTTCAAACCACATTAATTATTTAAAATAATAAACTTTTCGAGATATTAAAATATTGATAATTGACTTTAACGACAATATTATAAATAAATAGTTTTAAAACGATATTAAATATAGATAAGTAATCTTTAAACAATATTAAATATAAATAAATCACTTTTAGAAAAAATATTTCTAATGACTTAGAAAAAGACAGATGATAAGGTTGGAGTAAAATAGAATTAGATCCTTTAAAATAAAATATTTCCAAAATCCAATTTCAGATTTAAAATTATTTCCTTCACAAAAACCAACTCCAACTCAAATGGTAATTTATGGTATTTTTAATATACTAATTTGAGGCCAATAGCTACCCAATGTCTAACCAATATCGTTATTGATTTTCTATCACTACAGGGTTCAAGTTTTGAACATATAACAATGTCATAATAAATAGAGCCAATAATAAGGTTTAATATCCAATAATTCATATGGCAAGAATATTATTGAAATTTAAATCAACAATGGCAACCAGTCCTGCTGGATCACTCTTTCCTATCCCCCTGCATCACAAACAATATATGACCATATAATATGCGTCATCCTCTAGGAGGATATATAAAAAGGTCATCTGCTCCAAGGGCGGGAATAAATACAAACCAAATGATAAAACAATAAATCATCCAAACATCCAATCAATAATTTTATCAACTATACAACTACTGGATAACCAAAAAGGTGAATTTAACTCACCAAAATTTTAGTTATTGATAAGGCCAACAAGTTCCATCTAAATCGAATGACGTCCGAATTTAGCGAAAAATTCCACTAGCTCCAATCACCACTAATCCTATTCTATAATGTTGTATTCGTTGATACGATCCTTATGTAACTAACCACGTCCAATTTGGACCTAAAATGAATTAGGTATTTAATTTACAAAATTCACATTTAAATAATATTTTTAATTCACTAATTTCATAATTAACTTAACTTAATTTCATTTTCCCCTTAATCCTTCTCCCTCATCTCCCTCTCTCGTTAAGGTTTAAAGAAAATTGTGCTTCGATCTCCATGTCGTCGCGACCTCCTGTACGCCGCCTCCACCATCGTCAATCGTACACTGCCACAAGCTTGGCACTGCCGCCCTGCCTTCCAGCTCCTTGCCGCCACCATTGTCGACCTCACCGAGAACCCATAAAACTTCCAATGTGCATTCATCGATTGCCGCCACCATAGTTCATCACTGTCCACCATACTTTGCCAAATTGTAGCCCCATACATCCTCCTTAACTTCCCCTCATACTCCATTGCCAATCGTTGACCCAAATCGTTGCAATCGAAGAAAATTTGCTCACCGTTTATTGATGAGCTACGGCTATCTCATGATGAATGACGATGATCTAACCATTGAACACGTGCAACAACCTGTCGCGACAATCTCCTAGTTCATGACTTCGCTTGAACGTTTTTCATATTTGGCAGGAGTCCATGTTGTTTTTCATGTTTCTCATCTAAGGATGTGTGTTAGAGATTCAAAATCTACCGTAGCACTGATCGTGTTAGATGACTTGGTAGTACAACAAGACTTGACTGTAGGTAGAAAGTCAGTTCATATAGTTTTGAGAGTAAGAAGAGGCTTGGAAATAAGACATTCAGATTAGTGAAAGTCCAGTGGAGCGACGTTGAGAGACAGACTGCACTTGGGAGACTGAGAGAAGGATTAGGGGATGCTTATCCTTGTTTGTTTGATGATATGTTTTACCTTTATGATTGAATGGTTATGTACCTTATGCCAATTTCAATGACGAAATTCTCTAACGAGAGGAGTCTGTAACGACCTTATTTTTTAGTAACATTATTTAGGATATTTAATTAGCTAAATTAAGTAAAATAATGTGATGATTAAGGGATTAAGATTGGTGATTAAAATAAAGGTGTAGCCATGCCTAAGAGATTAAATGAACTAAAATAAAATAGGTAAAGGAAATAGGCGAGGGACAAAGTTAAAATAGGAGTATTCTAATAACCTAAGCCACTAGGAATTCATTTCATACGTTCATTTGCGATAACAAACTTAAAAAGAGGTTGACCATCATTAGCAAGAGCAAGAGGAAGAAGATCAAAAAATCAAAGGAAGAAATATTAATCAAAATCAAATCCATTCAAATCTCAAACTCCTTAATCTCAAAGCTAAGGTGAATAATGACTGTATCTTATATTTTCTAATTATTTTTGGTTTTAGGTTAGAACCGATTTATCTTGCAAAGTTTAACCATGTTTTTGAATGATAAAATGTTTATATAAGCTTGTTGATGATTTATGCTTATTCATATAGTTTTATGATATGTTTTGGTGTGAAAACCCAAATTATTCCATACAAATGCCTTGCGATTTTAGATTTAGATTAGAAATGATATTATAGAGATAATTTCAATTTTCATAATTTTTTGAACTAATGTGGATTTAATATTAATTTTCTAAGGAGGAAATTGATTATTTGGGTTTAAAAATTATTTACTATAAATAATATATGTTTTGGGTCTAGAATTATTATTGTGAGAAAAAAATATTAAAAATGATTTTTTGGAATTTTTCCAAGTGTTTTAATAGATATATAAAATTATTTAAGGTATGGGACTTAGATATTTTATATATTTAAAAAAAGGGGTATTTTGTAAATTATTTAAATTGTTTTATTTTGAAATTTTGGCAGTGCTTTTGGAAAAGAAAATTTGCAACCAATCATATTTTGAGAAATAAGGCAGGTTAGTTAAAAAGATTACTTTAACAGGATAAAAATCAATTTAAACATGCTTTATACATGCTTCACCACCTTCGGCTCCCTACTTCCACTTAGATTCTTCCTCCTCCTTTACCATCAAACCAATCTACATGATATCAAAGCTTGGTATGTAGTGAATTGGACATATGCAGGAGTAGTTAGGTCGAAACATGGGGTTCTGATATGGTTGAAGCATTACTTTGTTTTGAAATGAAAATGCGCCTGCTTTTCTTTTGAAAGGAATGCTTTCGACTTAGTTGGCTTTCGACTGAATCAATTGTTTTAAAGGAAAGGTTTTGAAATGCATTGCGCCTTTGTTTCAAGAAAATGCTTTCGAAGGGGTTAAAACCGCTAGCTTCCACTTTCTACCTTTCGAAGCAAATGCTTTTGGAAGGTATGCTTTGTTTAAAAATCAAAGCCACTTCTTCAATGCTTTCAAAGGGTTGGTTTCGACAGTATCACTTCTTTACTTGGGAAATGCTCTCAAAAGAGTTCTTTCGACTTAAATGTTTTATGACCCTTTTGTTTGGTTGAAGGTAGAACCCAAAGGTTTCAAAGAAGATAATTTTATATGGTTTTGAAAGGTTGTTCCACATGTTTTACTTGAACCCAAATGCTTTCGGAAGTTTTAATGTTTTAATGCTTTCGAAAGGTTTTAATGAAGGTATTGAAGGGGTGGTTCTCCAATAGTTTCGAAAGGTTTGAAAGGAATGGGTTTTCCAATGTTTTTGAAAGGTAATGTTTAAGTGTTTTAAAGATAGGATGCCTAAGGATTTATAGCTTTCAAAAGAAAGATTTTTCAATGGTGAGGTTTATATGAATAGTTTCGAAAGTAAAGGTTTCGCCTTACGGCCTAGGTTATAAAGGGTTTACTTGGTTTCAAAAGGGACTTTCACTGGGATCAAAATGTGTACTTTTAATGGTTTAAAATGTCTTCATCAACAAAGATTTTTGTAAAGTATATATATAACATGGTAAGGTGATTAGAGTAAAGTGGAGAATTTATTTTCCTTGTTTAAAGTATGATTTAAAGGTTTAGATCAATTCGAGAAGAAATGGTTTACAAGGAAAATAAAAGGGAAGATTACCCTAAGTAAAATGACTCAGATATTTGTATACAGGATGGGACTGGTATAGGGTCATGCCCTATACATTTTCTATTAGCTCCTAGCTAATTTAGTCCAAATTTTAGTGTGTGTGGCTTTGCCACAGGTAAGACTAAAATGGTGTTACACATAGAAAGGAATATATTTGTATAGAGGTAGGTTATTGGTGAGCCCGCAAAACTATTAGGATCAGTTGACCTAGAGAAAATAAGTTAGGGACAGACCATCAAGAAGAGGAGTATCTAAAAGATATTAGATTATTTGTTTATATTGTGTGGTAGGCCCGAGTCAGCCATAGGTTAGTAATTAGCCAAACAAAACTACAGTATTTAGACAGATAGTTCATTTGTTACCTGATATGTATGTTTCATGATAATGCTTTACAATTTTAACCAGTTTTGGTTGTAGGATTATAATTTGCAAAAGATATCTTTTTTAAAGGATATTAGTGGGGGGAAACCCATTTTGCTAAGTGGCGTGGTCTCACTTATTATCAAATAACTGAGATGTATAGTATTATTCACATCGGACTTTATGTATGACTCGAAGTTTATGTTTTCCCCTTAAACTCTCGGGTGCTCAAAATTGATTTGAGTAGGCTGCGGGTTGAGGTTCTTCAAGTTTTTAGTAGGTTGGCTAATAAACATCTAGAGGTGAGAAGGTGGTTGACAGATAGCTATATAGGAGTTGCTGTTTTATTTTGTTTGATTTCGTTCTGTTGTATTATGTCAGTTATGACTATGTAGTACTCTGGTCAACTAAGGGGGCATCATCATATGTAGCTCTTGGCGTATTTATGTAATAATTATTTTTATCTGAACGTGGGAAACGTTTGGGATTATGCAACTTGGGTGTGAAATGTTTATTTGAAATGTAATCAGAAAAATGTTTTAATCTATGTTGATTTTTATTTCACATTCTAGTGCTTCTGATATTATGGATACCATTAACATTACTGTATTTGGTCGCTGGAAGTTAATATTATGGATGACTGCAGCATCTGTAGCGCTTAGCTTCGATCCTCCAGATAGGGGATGTTACAACATGGTATCAGATCATTGGTTTATGAAAAACTTTAAATTAAAATTATTTTTGAAAAAATAATCCTAAGGAATTAGAGATAAGATCGGAGTATGGGATAACGCTATAGTAACGTATTTGTATTTGTTGTATATAAGTACATGTTGTATCTCCATTCTCCTATCTCTCTTAGGTTAATCTTCTGTATCACACGAGGCTTGAATACAGATATGGATGCTAGAAGTGGAAGAGTTAACTTTTGAGGGGGAAACACCAAGATAAATTGAAATGCTAGATCAAATACAAGGAGAAACCCAAGTCAGGCACAAGCTGGAAATGTTGGTGCTGGAGTCCCATAAGTTGACATGGGAGTTACATATAAGTTCTTTGTTAACATGATGCATGCGGGTGTTTCTGCTAGAGTAGTTGGAGGATGAATTCAGGAAGCTCTAGTGGTCAACAACTATGCTATTTTGAGTAGATACTATGCTAGACTGGGAGGAAATCCATTTATCGAAACTGAAAATGCTATTGAAGTAGAAAAATGGTTGCTGCATTGTGAGAGGATCTTTGTAGACTTGGGGTTCAGTGATGAGTTGAAGGGAAGGCTTGCTTCGAGACAGCTTCAGAGCAGCTTTATAATGGTGGAAAAGTGTAACGGTTGGAGTAAATGAAGAGACGATGACATAGGCCGAGTTTAAGAGGAGGTTCGAGGATAGGTTCATGCCTTTGATGGGAAAGTCTATCTTGATCAGAAAGTTTACAAGTTGGAATAGGAGGAGATGACTATTAGCATCAAAATCAGCCACAACACCCAATTACAAGTGAAATCACCAATATCCAGTCACGGATCATAGGAAGAGTATAAGTAGAGAATATAATATGAAGAATAACCAAAATTAAAATGAAAACAAGTTAAAACAAAGTGAAGAGAAACAAAGTGAAGATGAAGAGAAACAAAGTGAAGATGAAGATCCTTTTGCTAAAGCCAAACCTGCTGTATTTATTGGTGAGATCACAGCTATAGGGCCTTGTAACCTACGTGGGCCCACCAAAATGATTGTCGAGCCAAACTCTTCCATCATGTGCCGACCTGGAGTAGTATATTGTCGACCCCAAGTATATCCCAAAGCGAACCCTTTGTCGACCTGAAGCAGATCCTATGCCGACCCCAAATGACTCAACCTATGTCGACCCGGAGTAGTACCATGCCGACCAAATGTAGAACCCAAAGTAAACCCTATACCGACCCAAAGCGAGTCCCATGTCGACCCCAAGTGACTCAACCAATGCCGACCCAAAGTAGTACCATGCCATCTCCAAGTAGAACCCGAAGTAAACCCTATGTCGACCCGAAGCAGATCCTATGCTGAACCTAAGTGACTCAACCAATGGTGACCCAAAGTAGTACCATGCCAACCCCAAGTAGAAGCCAAAGTAAACCCTATGCCGACCCACAGCAAATAGTATGTTGACCCTAAGTGACTCTACCAATGCCGGCCCGAAGTAGTACCATGCCCACCCCTAAGTAGAACCCGAAGTAAACCCTATGCCGACCCGAAGCAGATCTTATGCCGACCCCAAGTGATTCAACCAATGTTGGCTCGAAGCCACATCATGCTGACCTGAAGTTGAAGCCTAAGCACACATCATGTGGACCTGAAGTAGATCCCATAGTAAACCCGATGCCGACCCGAAGTAACACCATGTCGATCCGAAGTAAACACCATGTCGACCCAAAGTAGAACCCGAAGTAAACACCTTGCCAATCTGAAGTAGAACCCGAAGTAAACCCTATGTCGAACCGAAGAAACACCATGACAACCCGAAATGACACCGTGCCGACCCGAAGTTGATCCTATGCTGACCCGAGTTACACATTTCTCCAAGTCCTGCATCATTTATTCGTCGATTATGCTTGATCCTGGCTTCATATCCATAATTGTTTATCCTTCCATCCAATTGAACCAAATCCACAATATTCCAACCACCATAACCGTGAAGCTTATTGGGTAAAATCCATGTGTATACTGCCTCACCAAAAGACGGGTTAAAATTTGCCACCAAAACATGGCTTACTATTGGAAAGCGTGTTTTGAATTACCATAAGTCCAAATCTGAAGCCCATAATCCATTGATCTCCATATTATCCAACCTAGAGTCCAATCGATAGCTAATCCAATTCCCTGATCTCTCTAGATCATTAGCAAAATCCATGACTGTTTCGATTCAATATACAATTCTGAATCCATCAAAAATCCATTAACTGAATCCACAATCTCTTCGGATCATTTTATCCAAGTCTGAGACCTCTCCGAGTCCTTCTCCAAATCCATAGACCTCTCCGGTTCATTTAAACCAAATCCGAGACCTCTTTGGATCTAAATCCAAATCTGGGACCTCTCCGAGACCTCTCTGGGTCCATATGCAAATCCAGGACCTCTCTGGCCCTATATCCAAATCCAAGACCTATTCGGGTCCAAATCCAAATCCATGACCTCTCTAGGTCATTTTATTCTACTCCGGCCTCTACTCTTCGGTCGAGGGCTTATCTATAGTTTTCCTTCTCCGGTCTCGACCTTTGGTCAAGGACTTAATCCATGAGGTATCTTGCTCCGGCCTCGATCCCAACCGAGGAATTATTCCGTGAATACCCTTCTTCGTCCTTGGCTCTCCAATCTAGGACTTAATCCGTGTGGTATCCTACTCCGGCCTCGATCCCCAATCGAGGACTTAATCCATAAATATCCTTCTCCAGCCTCGACTCTCCAGCCAATGACTTAATCCGTGGGGTATCCTACTCCAGCCTCGATCCTATGTCTAGGACTTATCTATGTATATCCTTCTCCAGCCTCGACTCTTCGGTCGAGGTCTTAATGCATAAGGTATCCTACTTCGGCCTTGATCCCCAACCGAGGACTAATTCGTGTTCGAGCCCATCCTGTCAATCTCCAACGAAGGGACTCGTAACTCGCGACAATTGCCCCGTCTCTCCCGTCGGGGCCGTAGTTATGAGCTGTGTTTTATTATAGTAGTGTGGATCCAAATGTTTTAAGGTTCATTAGTTACGTTGGTTTATCGCCATCTCAGAACATGCCTAGGGACCATCCTTGATCCCATACATAATGACTTAGCCGTTTTAGTGTAGCATTATTTACTAGTTATTTAGTGCATACCGTCAAGAGATGACGACCTATGCCCTTAAGTTTGGCTAGCTTCGATTTGTGGTGGATGATGGCTGCTCCTGTTCCATCACCGCTATCCATTTCCAAAGAAATCCATCCAAATCCATGCCCCCAGTTCCATAGGGAGTTGTGCCGGTCCATTCTCCTTGGTCGGGGTTTTCCTCCGATTGATCCAATCCATATCTAAGCCTGATAGTTTCCACTCCAAGTCATGGATTCCAATTTCCAGCTATTCTAGCATCCAAAAGTGGTCTCTGATTGTCATTTCCATCCCGCCCCTGAGTCTGTAAGGGAACCTTGAAACCTGCCTTTTTGGATGAGCCTCCATATCCCAATTAACGCCGAACTACACAGCACCATCTGATATCTTGCCCAGAATTGAGCCAATAAGGTTCATGGGCATGCCCCAAGTGCAGGGGCTGCTTTCGATGGCTCCACTCTATCCTGTATCCTGGTTGTTTCATTTCTCTAGTTCTGATTCTGGACTTCCTCTACTTTTGCTGCTCCAACTTTGTGATCCACATTAATAGCATTCCCTACAACTCTATTCTCGTGGTTTTTCACTCTAACTTGTCCAATATGTCAAAGTAGATTCTACGTCATTTCCTTCGTCTTTTCAATAACCATTCTTGCATAGCATCCATCATCGTTTCCATCTCATCCCTGGTAATGTTGTAATGTCTGATTAGCTCCTGAGGAAGCCTGCTGATTTTCTTTATGATGGCTCCTCTTTATTCGTAGTCTTCTTGTTGATTGCCTATCCATTGCTTTCCAGATCCAAGTTCCTAAGATTTCAGATCGAAGATCTAAACTTCTAAATCCCTGAGTGCTATCTTTCTCAGTGAAAGCACCAAAACATTATCGCCAAAATTAGCCGCCAACACCCAATTACAAGTGAAAGTACCATATCCAGTCATATATCACAGTTAGAGTATAGGTAGAGAATATAATATGAAGAATAATCAAATTAAAATGAATGCAAGTAAAAAAGAAAAGAATTATAGTGGTTCGACTAAATCGGCCTACGTCCACTCTAGGAAAATCTATATGATTACCAAAATTTTTTTACATTTATAATTTGGAATTTCTAAATAAAAAGGAAGAGTAGCCTCTAGGTGGAAGATGAAGAGAAACAAAGTGAAGATCCCTTTTTCTGAAACCTAACCTGCTGTATTTATAGGTGAAATCTTGGCTACATGGCCTTCTCATATACTTGAGCCCACCAAAATGATCATCAACCATAACTAGTCCATCCTATGCCAACCTGGAGTAGTACCATGCCGACCCCAAGAAGAACCTGATGAAAACCCTTTACTGACCCGAAGCAGATCCTTTGCCGACCCCAAGTGACTCAACCAACGCCAACTCAGAGTAGTACCATGTTGACCCCAAGTAGAACCCAAAGTTAACCCTATGCCGACCCGAAGCAGATCCTATGTCGACCCCAAGTGACTCAAACAATGCCGACCTAAAGTAATAGCATGCCGACCCTAAATAAAACCCAAAGTAATCCCTATGTCGATCCAAAGCAGATCCTATTCCGACCCCAAGTGACTCAACCAATGCTGACCTGAAGTAGTACCATGCCAACCCCAAGTAGAACTCGAAGAAAACCCTATGCCGACTTGAAGTAGATCCTATGCCGACCACAAGTGACTCAACCAATGCCGACCTAAAGTAGTACCATGCTGCCCCCAAGTAGAACCCTAAGTAAACCCTATGCCGACTCGAAGATAATCCTATGTCGACCCCATATTACTCAACTAATGCAGACCCAAAGAAGTACCATGCCGACACCAAGTAGAACCCAAAGTAAACCTTATGCCAACCCAAAGCAGATCCTATGCTGACCCCAAGTGACTCAACCAATGCCGACCCGAAGCAACATTATGCCAACTCGAAGTTGAACCCAAAGTAAACACCATGCCGACCTGAATTAGAACCCAAAGTAAATCCTATGCCGACCCGAAATAACACCATGCAGACCCAAAGTTAAACCTGAAGTAAACACAATGCCGACCTAAAGTAGAACCCAAAGTAAACCCTATGCCAACCGAAGCAACACCATGCCGACGTGAAGCATCACCATGCCGACACGAAGTAGAACTCGAAGTAAACACCATAAAAACCGAAATTAGAACCTAAAGTAAACCCTATGCCGACCCGAAGGAGATCCTATGCCGACCCAAGTTACGCCTTTCTCCAAGCCCTGCATCATTTATCCATCGACTATGCTTAATCTTGGCTTCATATTCGTAATTGTTATCCATCCAATTGAACTAAATCCACAATATTCCAGCCTTGATAACCGTGAAATTTATTGGGTTAAATCCGCCGGTATACTGCCTTGCCAAAAGACAGGTTAACAATGACTATGTTGGAGTATGCTAGAAGGTTTAATGAGTTGGCTAAGTATGGATATGCCACTGTGGATACTATGACGAAGAGAAATGAGAAGTTCATAAAGGGGTTGAAGCCTGAGTTGACAAGGGCTACATTACCTCATATTGGGGATCCTTGTGATGTTGTAGTAGAGATGACATTGAGACATGAGGAGATGCTTACTTTTCTGGAGGGAAACAAGGAAAAGGAAGTCCATTTGGGGCAAAGTCGGAAAAGGAAGTTATTCCATAAGAAATGAGCTCAGAAGAGTGGAGCTACTAAGAAGAGAAAGTCAAAAATTGTCGGCTTTAACTGTGATAAAATAGGACATTTTGTTAATGAATGTCGCTCAAGAGGTGGGATGAAGGTGATCGGGAAAAAGAATATCAAATTCTTCAACTATGATCAAATTGGACATTACAATAACCATTGCAAAGAGCCTACTAAGAACGAAAGAGGCAAAGCATTTGCATTGGAGCCAACTACCTTGAGGCCAAAGTACAGGAAAATGGAAAAGCTTTATTGGGAGGTATGCTTTAGATTCAAGGTATGTCCATTGGTATTCTGTTTGATACCGGTGCACGTGTTTAGTTAGATAAGCTTAACCTAGAACTTGCACTTAATTGCTTCCTTAAGGGTTGCAAATCCGATAGGAGGGTATGCGACACTTGGGATGAAGTGTGACCACCTATAGTTGATTTGTTTGGTCATACCTTCGTTTGCAGTTTTCATGTATTTGATTTAATAAGGTTAGGAATTATTTTGGGTATGGATTGGTTAAGTATGATGCTAGGATATTCTGCCATGATTGGAAAATATTACTTAGACGCTATGATTGTAGTGATCGGATTGTACATACCATATAAAACCCTAGCCATGAGGTGAATGCTTTGTTGGGTGTTGTGGAGGTGGAAGATAAGTTTAATCGAGTTTTCATGGTTAGAGAATTCACGGATGTCTTTGAACCTGTAGTAGGACTCCCCCTAAAACGAGCCATTGAATTTCACATAGATTTGTTAGCTGGAGCAGAACCAGAGTGAGTAGGCCGCCAAGTAGGATTACACCTACCGAGATGAGAGAGTTAAAGGTGCAGTTGGTGGACTTGGAAGGCCAAAATTTTATCAGACCTAGTAGTTTGCCTTAGGGAGCAGCTGTAGTGTTTGCTAAGAAGCTAGACAGATTGTTAAGGTTATGTATTGATTATCGCAAGTTGAACGAGAAGACGATAAAGAATCGATATTGTTGCCTTGAATTGATGATTTGTTCGACCAGTTAAGTGGAGCCAGGGTATTTTCTCAATTGGATTTAGCAACGGGTTTTCATCAGCTTAGAGTTGCAGAGGATAGTATACCTTTGACGTAGTTTAGAACCAGGTATGGATCATACGAATGGTTAGTTTTTCCATTCGGATTAACTTATGCGCCGGCATTCTTTATGGACTTGATGAACCAAGATTTTCGAGAGCACTTGGATAGGTTCATGTTGGTTTTCATAGATGTTATTTTGACATACTCTCGAGATGAAAGGGAGCATGAAACTCATCTTAGAGTTGTGCTTGAGATGCTAACGCAGCATCAACAAAAGGCAAAGTTTTCGAAGTGTTATTTCTGGAAGAAGCAAGTGATTTTCTTGGTCATATAGTCTCAGAGAAAGGGTTGACTACAGGTCCAACTATGAGTAGTTTGTGTGGACCGATAAATGTGAGAAAGCGTTTTAAAGATTGAAACACTTATTGATCCATGCACCTATATTAGTTGTTCCGGAGGGGAATAAGGATTTGGTAGTTTATATAGATGCATGTGAAACTGGGTTTGGAGCATTGTTAATGCAGAGAGGTAAAGTGATTGTCTATGCTTCTCAACAGCTTAGACCGCATGAAGTTAGATATCCTATACATAATTTGGAATTGGCTACAGTGATTGTTGCATTGAAGGTATGTCGGAGAGCGGTTTGAGTTATATATGGATCGCAAGTCGTTATTGTATTTGTTCCCTCAAAAGGAGTTGAATATGAGATAGAAGAGATGGTTAGAGTTTATTGATGCTTATGACTTTGAAATTGAGTACACACCAGAGAAAGATAATAAGGTAGCAGATGCGTTTAGCAGAAAGCATCAGAATGCATTGTTGGCAATGATAGCAGAATGGAAGGATTTGGAAGTGTTATTAACTTGTAGAGTGCAGTGGAGATCTATAGCTGGGTCTAGTGGAGGATGTGCTATGTTGTCTTGTTTAGGAGTTTGACCAGCGATGATCGAAAAGATTGCTTCTAAACAGGAGGAGAATCCAGTATTAGTTGAATGGATCAAGAAGTTAAGGGATGGAATGGAGAGCGATGACCTAAAGGATTTTAGTTTTGACTAGATAGGGTGGTTGAGAAAGAAAGGAAGGTTGTGCATTCCGAATGTAGGAGATAAGGAAAGAAATTTGGGTGGAATGCCATTGTTCAAAGTTCACTATTCATCTAGGAGGAATTAAGACTTATTAGGACATGAAGAGAAGCTTCTTTTGGGAAGGTATGAAGAGGGATGTGGCCTTATGGGTGAAGCGATGTCTGAAGTGCCAACAGGTAAAAGCCGAACATCAGAAGCCAAATGGATTGCTTCAACCATTAGGTATTCGAATATAGAAGTGGGATTCTATTTTTATGGATTTTATAGACAGGTTTCCATGGTTAAAAAGAGGAAATGAAAGTATATGGGCCATAGTGGAAAGTAATCAAGAGTGCCCATATCATTCCAGTTAAGTCAACCGGATAGAACCTATTCTTGCTAAGGTATTTATGAAGAATGTGGTTACATTGCATGGAACTACTAGTATAATAGTAAGTGATAGAGATTCCTTGATCACTAGTGTGCTCTGGAAGAGTCTATAGGAGATTTCTGGAACCAAGCTCAAGATGAGTACTGCTTACCATCCACAAACCGATGGGTAAACATAAAGGGTTAACAAAGTCTTGGAGGATCTGTTAAGAGCTTGTGTGTTAGGTTTTGGGGAATCATGGAAAGACCATTTACACTTAGTCGAGTTTTCGTATAACAACAGTTTTTAGACTAGTATATGGATGGTACCGTTTGAAGCTTTGTATGGAAGGCCATGCAAATGCCATTTGATAGTTAGAGACCGGGGATATGTTAGTTCTTGGTCAAGATATGGGTGGAGGAGATATAGAGAAGATTGAGTTGATTCGAGCTAGAATGAAGGATGCTCAATCTAGGCCGAAGAGTTATCCAGACAGAAAATAGAGAAACTTAGAGTTCTTAGTTGGAGATCATGTGTTTGTTAAGGTATCACCGATGAAGGATGTGATTAAATTCTAGAAACAGAAAAGTTGGCACCGAGATTCGTAGAACCATTTCTTATTGTAGAGAGGATCGAAAAACTCGTATATGGAGTAGAGTTACTGAATAGTTTGGCAGGAGTTCATTATGTTTTCCATGTTTCTCATCTAAAGAAGTGTGTTAAGGACCTAGAGTCTACTATAGCATCGACTGTGTTGGATGACTTAGTAGTAGAACTGGATTTGACTATAGTGAGAAAGCCGATTCGTATCGTTACAAGAGCTGAGAAGAGGCTTAGAACCAAGATGGTCAGATTAGTCAAAGTCCAATGGAGCGACGATGACAGGGACTGTACTTGGGAGATTGATACCAGGATTAGATATACTTATCCTGACTTGTTTGATGGTATGTTTTACCTCTTTGTTTGATTTTTTGTGCACCTTATTGTAATTTCGACAATGAAATTCTTTAAGGAGGGGAGTCTGTAACACCCTATATTTTTTATAATATTATTTAGGATATGTAATTAGCTAATTAAATAAAATGATGTGTTTATTAGAGGATTGATATTTTATTTTAAGTAAGGGGTAGCCGGTCCATTTGACCAATGAATTAAAAGAAGAGCTAAAATGAAATAGAGGAGAGGTAAAAAGGAAAGATGCCATTCCTATGCCCATAAACTTTGCCGTGTATCTCCACACACGTTCACTTTTATTTTTCAAATTTTAAAAAAGCCTAAGGCCGACCACCATCAACCAGAGCAAGAGAAAGAAAGATAAAGGGGAAGCTTTATCAACACCAAATTCATTCAATTTTCACATCCTTAATCTCTAAAGTTAGGGTGAATAATATTTACATCTCATATTTCTTTTGTTTTCGATTTTAAGATGAAATCTAAAATATTTTGCATTGATTTTCCATGTTTTTGAATAATGGAATGGTTATATATACTTATTGATGATTTATGCATGTTCATATTGATTTGATGATATGTTTTAAGGGGGAAACCCTATTAAATGACATCTAAATGCCTTGCGAATTTTTATATAAACTAGAAATATTATTTTGTAGATGGGTTTCAATTTCCAGAATTTTCTGAATTTTTGAGGAATTTACATAATTTTTCTAGTGAAGAAAATGTTATTTGGGTTATAAATTATTTATGGTTAAATAATAATTGGCTTGGGTCTGAAATTAATATTGTTAGAAAACATATAAAAAGTGATTTTCTGGAATTTTTGTAGAATTTTCCTAAGTATTTTAATGGACATATATAATAATTTAAATTATGAGACTTAAATGTTTTATATATTTATAAAAAGGAGAAGGAACTTTTTGTAAATAAAGTCAATTTGTTAATTTGGAAAGTTGGTAGTATTTTTGGAGAAGGGAAACTTGCGACCAATAACAATTTGACAAACAAGGCAGGTTTGTACAAAGAAATAGTTTAAAAGGACAAATAAACATGTTTTTCACTATTTCGATGTTTGGCACCATATTCTGCCTCCTTACCTTCGCCTTCGACACAGTCAGAACCAACGCACATGGTTTCAGGGAACTGGTACATAGTGAACTGGGTATAGGCAAAACGTATAGAGTCGAAAACTAAGGTTTCTGAAAGGGTTGAAGAAATGCTTTACTTTTAAAGGAAAATGTGCTTGCTTGCTTTCGACTGAGTAGCTTTTGACTAGGTTAGCTTTCAACCTGATCAAATGGTTTTAAAGAAATGGTTTCGATTGGGCTGCGCTTTTGTTTTAACTGACTGCTTTTGACTAGGTTGAAACCTTTAGCTGTCGCCTTTTTACCTTTCGACGTAGATGGTTTCGAAGGTGTTACTTTGTTTTTTAAAAACTAGGCCACTTCTCCAAAGCTTTTGAAGAGATGGTTTCGACACTATCACTTCTTTACTTAGGATATGGTCTCGAAATAGATGCTTTCGACTTAAATGTTTTAAAGATCTTTTTTCTCTAATTGAAGTATAACCCAAATGGCTTCGAAAGAGATAGTTTTAATGGTTTTGAAAGGTGTTTCCATATGTTTTAAATTGAAACCAAGTGGTTTCGAAAGGGTTGGGTTTTGATGCTTTCGAAAGGTTTTAATGAACGGTTTCGAAGGGGTGGTTCCTCAAGGTTCCAAAAGGATCGAAAGGGAACGCTTTTCCTATGTTTTCAAAAGGCAATATATAAAGGTTTTAAAGATGGAGTCTAATGTGTTAAAGGTTTCAAAAGGGTTACTTTCAATGGTTTCAAAAGTGGTACTTTCAATGGAATCGAAAGGGTTACTTTCAAGGGTTTCGATAGGGTTGTTTAAAGTTTTAAACAAAGGTTTTGAATATGTTAAATGGGCAATATAGCCTAAGTGTTCAAGTTAAAAAGGACTTTAACTTATATTAGGGGATAGGTAACCTCATTAAAATTCATCAACGTTATTTTGAGTAAAGTGTGTATAACATGCCGAAATAGCTTAGAGTAAAGCTAAAGATATATTTTTCTTATATATGTACGATTTAAAAGGTTAAATCATTTTGACAAGGTTTTCAAGGAAAAGATGAAGGGGCTAAACTTAATAAGATGACTCAGATTAGAAGACCAGATAGGACTTGTGTAGGATCGTGCCCTATACTCATTAGCTATTAGCCCCTAGCTAATTTAGTCCAAAATTCCAGTATGTAGGGCTTAGTCACAGGTTAGACTAAAATGATGGTTACACACAGAAAGGAAAATTTTATGTACAGAGATAGGTTATCGGTTAGCCCGCAAAATCATTAGGATCAGTTGACCCTTGGAGAAATAAGTTAAGGACAGACCATCCAGAAGTTTTGTCTAACAGATAATTAGACCATTTGATATTTATCTGTTAGGCCCGAGTCAGCCAAAGGGGAAATTGGCCCAATTTTCGGACAGATAATCCATTTATTTCCTATTTTTAGCATAATGGGTATTGCTATTATTATTATTATTAGTTTATTAACCGGTATGATTGCAGGAAAAGAATTGGAAAATATATGTTTTGAAAAGGATATTAGTAAGGGGAACCCGTTTCGCTAAGCGGCATGGTCTCACCTAATATCAGTAAGCCAAGATGTATTAGTATTATTCACACCAGGTATTATTCACACCAGGATCTATGTCTGACTCAAAGATTTTGTTTTCCTTTAAAGTCTTGGGTGCTTAAAATTGATTTGAGTAGGCCGAGGGTTGAGATTTTCAGGTTTTTGTTGTTTTGGCAAATAAAGCTTCCGGAGATGAGTAGGTGGCTGTCGGATAGCTAATTAGGAGTTGCACTTTATTATGTTTATTTCCACTATGTATGTTAAGTCAGTTATGACTATATTCCTTTGCTCAACCAAGGTGGCATCGTATCGCTTGTATATATTGGATTTAATTTAAAATATGATCGGGATTTATAATTTACCTTGGCTTTGATGATTTGAATCAACTCTATTCATCTTCTCAATTATACTCTACTATCCCTCACATGTATATATGTATATACAAACTATAATTTTATATAGAATTAAGAATTTGTGGAGGAGGGAAAATGGTAGAGCTTCGCAGTCATTATAAAAAATACATGAAGAAAAGTGAGGGGTTAGGTTGTATGTATAGCGGCTCGAATCAATGTCAATCATTGGATTAATGTATTTTAAATCTGTGTTATTCGGCTTCGTCAAATTTCATAGTTGAAGTAGCAGCAATCGACCGGCCCAAGTTAGCGGTCGACCAGTATTGATTATTTTGTTAATTAACATCCGTTACCAACGTTCAATAGTTTCCTACTTTATATGTTAGTTCATGATAATTTATTTCTGCTTTAAGCTTACTTAAACCCTAAGCAATTTTCAATGTTAATTTTTTTCTTAATTACGTTTTATTTTCTTAATCATATATAATAATTTTCAAGTCAAAAACTTCAAACGCCTGTAGGATCGATTTCACCCTAGAGGGGGGGTGAATAGGGTGATAGTGTAAATTATAAAAACTTAATTGCAGAAGTTAATTTATATTAACACAGATCACAGAATAGCAGCACAGATATAGCAGAATATAAATAACAAAGTAGAACAACACAGAATTTACCCAGCTTCGGCAAAACCCTGCCTACGTGCTGCCCCCAAGGTTTCTACTAGAAATTAGATAGTCCCTCGCTTACACACGTAAACTCGCTATACCCGCTATTGACTAATCTAACTCTACGCTCAAAACCCTGCCACAACTCAACTACCGAGTTGCGAATTCTCAAGCTACACCACGTAGCTTGTCCCCTAGTCACACGACTAGAAAAAATAAAACGGTTTAAAAAGAAAAAAGGAAAATACAATTAAAAGCAATTAAAATGAAATAACCCTAATATTAAATTTAAAAAAAAAACCCCTTAAAACAAACTCCCTTTGAAAGTAGGCCGGCCTCCTTTGCTATTTGACCCGTCTCTTTTATTTCTCTGTTTATAATGGCGGCCGTTTCTTTTTAGGGCTTCGTTCTTATCAAATTGGGGCTTCGTCCCTTTGATGCAATTTAGGGCTTTTCAAATTGAAGCGCCGACCTTTGATAATTGTTCGACTTCGATGCTCTTTGCAGCTGCTTCGTTGATCGAATTCCTTCTTCGGTATGTAATTGTATGCTTTTTTCTTTTACTGATTTTATGCTTTCTGGAATTCAATGATCTTGCCGATGATGTGAATTTGATTTATATAGGGTTTGTAAATCCTATTCTTGCGTTCGTATAAAATAATTTGAATTTGTCACATTCTTTTGATTGGCCGTTTGATTATGCTTGAACGATTGATGATCGAACTGACTTTGTCATCTTCGTATCTTTTGCATTCCTTTGTTGACACGGTTTTGAATTTACTTTCGTGATAACCACGGCTTTGTTGACACGGTTTTGATTATTGACTCGTTCAATATTGACTGTGACGATTTTTGGCTTTGTTATGCTTCCACGGCTTCGACATTAATTTTGGTTGATACTGCATTCGAACATGATGTTGATTTTCGTTTATCACTGTGACTTTCGCTTCTGGTCATCTTCTCTGACCGATGGCATTTTGGTTTATCACTAGTGCCTTCAGTAGCTTCACAGTTGTATTCATGTTTAGTTTAGTAGTACACTTGGTCATGTTGCTTGAGTGACTTCCATTGGTGCATTTTCCTTACTGACTTGATTCACTGCATGTTTTGAGCTTCAACTGTGCTCGAGCTCTGTCCATTGTTGTTTGCATAGCTGAACTTCACTGTTGCACTCGAGATTTTGCTTCTGGCCTGCATGTAGTTTGCATATCACCTTGTTGCATTGTTGAGTCACTTGAGTGTGTTGATGGAAGATGTTGCACTGTTTCATATGATTCACTTGTGCACATTGTTCATTGTGAAGTAACTGTCTTCACTGATGCTGCACTTAGCCTTGTCTTTGATGTTCCTCTCATTGCATATGAACTTGGTCTACTTGGTGCTGTAGCTTTCAAGTATATGTGCATTACTTGACTTCATTCCACTGTGCATTTTTGTTTTATTAACCTGAGACAGATGCTATGTCTTTGTGCATTTCATTCACTATATTCATTTGCTTCATGTCATACTATTTTGTTTCATTGCTGCACTTGACTTTTGTTACTTGAGCTTTGAATTGTACCATGATAGTCATGTTCCATTGTTGTACACTGCATTCATGTCACTGGTATGCTGCAGCTTGCATCTTTGTTGCATTTGCTTCATGTACCCTACTGCTTTAAACTTCTCTTGACCATTGCTTCATGTCTTACTGTGTTGACCATTATGCACTGTAGCTTGAGTCTTTGTTGAAGTTGTTGTGCACTTGTTCATATGAGTGTGCTCACTGTTGTTGCTGCAATCTTCACTTCTGGTTAGCCACTGTTGCATTACTATGTCTTGTGGCATGTTGATGCATTTGCATGTTTGGTTTGCTTCTTTTCTGGTTGGTGTTGCTGTTATGTTGATGGCTAACCTTTGCTAGTTCATTCATGACATGTTGTACTGATTTTGCTTGGTGGTCTTGTACTTGTATACTGCTGGTTTGAGGCTGTGTCATGTTTGAACATAGCATTCATGTCATGTCGCCTTGTGTTGAATCCAGTTTTACAGCTCGGGTTTGACCTTGTGCTCGTGTCGTGATTTTAAGTATATTGCACGTGAGTTGAAACCCGGTTTTTCATTTGGGTTTGACCTGTGCTTGCCTGTCCCTGTAAATCAATCAAGTGTATATATCGGCGTGCACGGCCTTGTGGCATATACAGTAATATACTGTGTATGTCACAAGTTGTTCGTGTATGATGAATTCAAATTTAAATGATGACGAACAACCCAAATAACTGAGGCAAATATCATTTTCAAAATTCACGTTTTATTTTATATCGCAAAAATATTTTATTTTCAATTTTACTGCGTTAGTTTATATTTTTGCAGATCGCTCAGATGCTGGATTCAAACTTGAATGCAGTTGAAGATAAATACGAGTGTGAGTGATATGTAGTGAGGTGCTGATGTAAAATAGTGAAATGTCATATATTGTAGTCAAAATTGTATATGTATAGTGAGAGCTTGAAATTGTACTATCAAAGTTGTAATAAATATTTGTTTGAATAAAATATTCGTTTGAATTCAAAAACTGTGTTATTTATTTTTATTCAGCAAATATTTATTTATTCTGTGAAGATTAAAATAGTACGTTAACAAATACATTTAAGCGAATGTATATATGTTTATTATCATCAAACAAAAATCATATAGCGCAAAGCGCATATTCAACAATCTCCCCCTTTTGATGATAACAAACATATATTTAAGATTTTGAATATATTAAATGTATTTGATAATTTCAATTGCTCCCCCTATTTGAATGCTTCCTTTCTATATGATACTCCCCCTACATATATGACTCCCCCTACATATATGCATACAAATAAAATGTGTGAATGAGCCTATATGCAAATGGAAAATTGTTTGACCTTTGATTGATTCTATTTGACAAAATCTTAACTTTTCTCTCCCCCTTTTGTTATCAGCAAAAGAATAATAGAGTTAGAGAAAATAGAGATAAAGTGATCGATATTAATCCAACATTAAAACCCAATTGAATATAAATATTAAATTTCAATAGAAAATCAAACAAAAATCATAAAAATATTGTTAGGCGCATATTCCACTTTTAGAATGATGGAGATGATGTCATCATATAAAACCATTCAATTGTGTCTATTTGTGGTATTTTTATATCAGGAATTTGAATATCTACTAATCATGCATAACCGTTAGGACTTTTAAATGAGATTAGTAGTATTCCAAATTTATTTTAGAAAAATGAATTCAAGTATCTTCTAACCACTCATAACCGTGAGGACTTTTAAATGGGATTAGAATCAACTTGTTTATTATTATTATTTTTTAAAAAATCAACTTTTGATATGTGTTCCATACATGCATAACCGTGAGGACTTTTAAATGAGCATGGAAGCACATAACAAATTCCAAGTAATTCACCCATGCATAACCGTGAGGACTTTTAAATGAGAGTGAACACTTTGGTATTTATTTATTGTTATTAATTTTTATTTTATTTTTTTATTATTATTATTTTTTTATTATTATTTTAAATAAAATGAAAAACGAACGATTCCTGTTTAAAATACTACATATCGACAAACTATATAGAATTTTGATGAATGATGGTTGATAGAAATATGATAGGTATAGAGATGGTCATGGAATTTTTACCAACAAAAAATTTTATAACTCTTGTTTACATTTCTAAAGAAATTTTCTAATTATACTTTCTCGAGTTATAATATATAATCAATATCAACACTCATCACTTTTTCAATCACTATTTTTCTTTTCGATGATTTGTAGGGAGAAAAAAAATGTTAAATATTCAGCAAATTTCTAAAACACCTAGACTGAGTCGTAGTTTACAAAAACTATTTTCTGGTAGGGATTTTGTAAAGATGTCTGCCAATTGAGAATCAGTTGAAATAAAATTTATGCAGATATTTTCTTTGGAAATATGATCTCTAATAAAATGATGTCTTACATCTATATGTTTTGTTCGCGAATGATGTACAGGATTATTTGTGAGATCAATTGCGCTTTTGCTATCACACATTAGTGGTACACGTTTAAAATTTAGACCATAGTCATGCAAAGTTTGTATCATCCATAAGATTTGAGCAGAGAAACCGCTCAAAGCAATATACTCTGCCTCTGTAGTGGATAATGCAATACAATTTTGTTTTCTACTCGACCATGCAACTAATGAATGTCCTAGCATAAAACATGCTCCACTAGTACTTTTTCTATCAACCAAGTTTCCAGCATAATCAGCATCTGAAAAACCTTTCAATTCAAAATTATCATTTGATGGATACCAAAGACCAAATCGTAGGGTGTGCAATAAATATCTTATAATTCTTTTAACAGCTTTTAAATGAGATTCTTTTGGGTTAGATTGAAAACGTGCACATAAGCAGACAGAAAACATGATGTCAGGTCTAGAAGCGGTAAGATAAAGGAGTGATCCAATCATACCTCTGTACTGCTTTTGATCAACTGTCTTACCCTTTTCATCTTTGTCAAGTTTAAGTGTTGTACTCATGGGAGTTCTTGCTGGTTTAGCATCTTTCAATCCAAATTTGTTGACAAGTTCCCTGATATATTTTGTTTGAGAAATGAATGTGCCTTTATTGCTTTGTTGGATTTGAAATCCTAAAAAGAATTTTAACTCTCCAACCAAGCTCATTTCAAATTTTTCCTGCATGACTTTTTCAAATTTCTCATACAACAACTTGTTAGTAGCACCATAAATGATGTCATCAACATATATTTGAACGATCAAAATATCATTGTTTTCATGCAACAGAAATAGTGTGGTATCTACACATCCCTTTTTGAACCCATTTTCAAGGAGATAAGATGTAAGACATTCATACCAAGCTCTGGGAGCTTGTTTTAATCCATATAATGCCTTCTTTAGTTTGTATACATGGTTTGGATATTCATGACTTTCAAAACCTTCTGGTTGTTCAACAAACACATCTTCTTTTAAAACTCCGTTAAGAAAAGCACTCTTAATGTCCATTTGTCTTAGTTTAAATCCTTTGTAACAAGCAAAAGCTAACAATATTCTAATTGATTCTAGTCTAGCTACAGGCGCAAAGGTTTCATCAAAGTCAACTCCTTCAATTTGATTGTATCCTTTAGCAACTAGTCTAGCTTTATTTCTAATTATATTTCCAGATTCATCATATTTATTTTTAAAAATCCATTTTGTTCCTATAACTGGATAATCCTTAGGTCTAGGTGCTAGACTCCAAACATTATTTCGTTCAAACTGATTTAGTTCTTCTTGCATGGCCATGAACCAGTTTTCATCATTAAGGGCTGAATCTATGCTATTTGGTTCTATTTCTGAAATAAATCCACTATATAAGCACATATCACATAGATTTTTAAAGGATGAACGAGTTTGTATACCTGCTATAGGGTTTCCAATTACCAATTCTGGTGGATGGTCTGTTTTGTATTTCAGCTTTTCTGGATCCAGATTTATTCGGACTTCTTGAGTTGTGGTTTCTTTAGCATCAGCAGTTTCTTTTGGTTTTTCAAATTCATCTTTTTCTTTCTCCTCTTCAACGTTGCTTTTGGATGTATCCTGTTCGTCAATGCCTTCATCAAATTTCACATTGATTGACTCTACGATTGTTTTAGTCTTTTTGTTGTAGACTCTATAAGCTTTGCTTCTCGAAGAGTAACCCATGAAGATGCCATCATCAGCCTTTGCTTCAAATTTTCCTAACTGATCACCTGTATTAAGAATATAGCAAGGACATCCAAACACTTTGAAGTAAGCGATGTTTGGTTTTTTGTTGAACCATAGCTCATAGGGGGTTTTGTTAAGAATCGGTCTGATGATAACTCTATTCATTACATAACATGCTGTATTTACAGCTTCTGCCCAGAGATGCAGAGGTAGTTCATATTCATTTAACATAGACCTAGCCAATTCTTGTAAAGTTCGATTCTTTCTCTCAACTACCCCATTTTGTTGAGGAGTACGTGGTGCAGAGAACTCATGTTTGATTCCGTTTTCATCACAGAAAGTTTCAAATTCATAATTTTCAAATTCTCCACCATGATCACTTCTTAACGAAACAATAGAGACTTCTTTTTCATTTTGCACAAATTTTGCGAATCTTGTGAAGTATGAAAAAGTTTCTGATTTTTTAGCTAAGAAGTATACCCATGTATATCTTGAGTAATCATCAACTAACACAAAGCAATATTTCTTACCTCCTAAGCTAGCAATGTCATTAGGTCCAAATAGATCCATATGAATTAGTTCAAGAACTCTAGAAGTGCTTACATTGTTTTTGGCATGAAACGATGATTTTCTAAGTTTTCCCAAAGTACATGCTTTACAGATGTTCTCAGTTTCAAACTCATGTGATGGCAACCCTCTTACTAAACTTTTCCTTTTTAATTTGTTTAATAAGTTCATACTAGCATGCCCTAAACGTCTATGCCATAAATTCACTTCTATATCCTTAGCTACCAAACATTTAGAGAGGATGAGATCATCAAAAGATAGAGAATATATATTACCTTTCCTTTTTCCAGAAAATAAAATTTCTTTTGATGATTTGTCAACAATTTTGCACATGTCAGAATCAAAGATAACATTCATACCTTTATCACATAGCTGGCTGATTGATATCAAATTGTGGTGCAGATTTTCAACATATAAAACGTCATTCAAGGTAAATGTATTGTTACCTACTTTACCTTTACCGACAATTTTACACTTGTCATTGTTCCCCATTGTGACTCTGCCACCTTTGTACTTTTCTAGGCTAAGGAACTTCGATTTATCGCCTGTCATGTGCCTGGAACAGCCAGAATCCAAGTACCATTGCTGTTGTTCCTTAGCCTGCCAGCATACCTACACGAGAAGAGAGTTTAGTGACCTATTTGTTTTTATAGGTCCATGGTTGTTAGTGGCAGAAAATTTTGAAAAATGATTTTGTGTAGACCCAAAACTATTTATAATTGTTCCCTTTGGCACTCAAATTTGTTTAACTTTGAGATATTTTATATTTGTGCCTTTTGAAACCCAAATCGGTATAGTTTTCACATGTTTGGGTCTATACCAACAATTATTGTGACCGTGTCCAAATTTTCTACAAATTGTGCACATAGAATTAACTTGATTAATCTTGTTTTCAACAATTTTCGAATTATTATATCCAAGTCTTTGTCTAACCGTATTAACAGTTTGCTTTCCTAATAGCATATTCAACGATTTTTCACTTTTTGAAAATTTATCTAAAGTCGTTGACAATTGTTGGACTTGTGATTTGAGAGATTCATTTTCGTTTAACAACTGTGTGCACTTTTTAATAGAATTCTCTCTCCTAGTATTTTCATTCTCTTTTAAAATCAGAATTTCATTTTCAAGTGATTTTATATTGATTTCCGATTTTTTAATTTCTTCTTCAAATGTTGGACACTTATCACACTTAGGAATTCTACATTGATAGTTCTTAACTAATTGATCAAGTTGTTTATTGCATTCTATCAAAGTATCCTTTTGAGATTCAAGTTTAGCATATTTTTCCCTAAGTCGTTCATAACAGCCATTTACTTCATGGAAATAAATTAGTAATTCAGAATGAGTGAGTTTTGATACCTCGCTTGGCTCGTCGTCATCACTGTCTGTAACTTCACCATGAAGACACATATTTGCTTTTTCACTCTCACTCTCGGTGTTATCACTTTCATCTTCGTCAGTTTCATCCCAAGTAGCCGCAAAGCTTTTCTTCTTTAGTTTCTTTCCTTGATTTGATCGTTTTTGAGGACATTGTGGCTTGATATGGCCGGGTTTGTTGCATTTGTAACAGATGATTTTCTGATCTTCTGGGTTGTCTAGTGCTTTGCCTATTCTGTTTTTCAATTCATGATTTCGAGCTGGATTTCCGTATTTGCGATTCCACTTTTTGAATTTCTTTATTAGTAGCGCTAGCTCTGCTGCTCCATCATCATCGTCATCATTCTCATCATCACTTTCAGTTGTTCCTTTGAGAGCTATTGATTTCTTTCGAGTATCTCCACCTTCACGCTCTTCCTTGAATTTCATTTCTAGCTCATAAGTGGTGAGATTTCCGATGAGTTCTTCGACTTTGAGTTGTTTTAAATCTTTCGATTCTTGAATGGCAGTTACTTTTGATTCAAAGCTTCGTGGAAGGACTCTGAGGATTTTACGTACTATTTCCAATTCGGTGTATGTTTTTCCGAGAGCTTTTGATTTGTATACGATGTTGGAAAGTCGTCCGTACATCTCTTTGACATTTTCTTCTTTCGCCATTGTAAAGTTCTCGTATTCGCTGCTTAGCATGGCAAGGCGAGATTCTTTGATTTGAGATGTTCCTTCGTGAGTTACTTCTAATATGTGCCATATTTCCTGCGCAGTTAGACAATGTGAGACACGATTAAATTCAAATTGATCTAATGAACAGATAATAGAATTCATAGCTTTGGCATTAGTATTCTGTAATTTATTTTCTAGTTCTGTCCATTGTTCCTTTGGTTTCTCTATTTCCTGATCATCTACAGTTATAGTTGGTATTCTATAACCTGTCTCAACAATATCCCAAGCGTCAATGGTTTTCAAAAAAAATTTCATCCTATTTTTCCAAAAAGCATATTCACCATTGAACATTGGTGGTCTAACTATGGATTGACCTTCTGCAAAAGCATTATTAAAAGAAGCCATTTTAAAAATTCGAATTTTTAAACAAAAACTGATTTTTTCAAAATAGAATTTTTAAAACAAATGTTGACTTCTATTCCTAGCTCTGATACCACTTGTAGGATCGATTTCACCCTAGAGGGGGGGTGAATAGGGTGATAGTGTAAATTATAAAAACTTAATTGCAGAAGTTAATTTATATTAACACAGATCACAGAATAGCAGCACAGATATAGCAGAATATAAATAACAAAGTAGAACAACACAGAATTTACCCAGCTTCGGCAAAACCCTGCCTACGTGCTGCCCCCAAGGTTTCTACTAGAAATTAGATAGTCCCTCGCTTACACACGTAAACTCGCTATACCCGCTATTGACTAATCTAACTCTACGCTCAAAACCCTGCCACAACTCAACTACCGAGTTGCGAATTCTCAAGCTACACCACGTAGCTTGTCCCCTAGTCACACGACTAGAAAAAATAAAACGGTTTAAAAAGAAAAAAGGAAAATACAATTAAAAGCAATTAAAATGAAATAACCCTAATATTAAATTTAAAAAAAAAACCCCTTAAAACAAACTCCCTTTGAAAGTAGGCCGGCCTCCTTTGCTATTTGACCCGTCTCTTTTATTTCTCTGTTTATAATGGCGGCCGTTTCTTTTTAGGGCTTCGTTCTTATCAAATTGGGGCTTCGTCCCTTTGATGCAATTTAGGGCTTTTCAAATTGAAGCGCCGATCTTTGATAATTGTTCGACTTCGATGCTCTTTGCAGCTGCTTCGTTGATCGAATTCCTTCTTCGGTATGTAATTGTATGCTTTTTTCTTTTACTGATTTTATGCTTTCTGGAATTCAATGATCTTGCCGATGATGTGAATTTGATTTATATAGGGTTTGTAAATCCTATTCTTGCGTTCGTATAAAATAATTTGAATTTGTCACATTCTTTTGATTGGCCGTTTGATTATGCTTGAACGATTGATGATCGAACTGACTTTGTCATCTTCGTATCTTTTGCATTCCTTTGTTGACACGGTTTTGAATTTACTTTCGTGATAACCACGGCTTTGTTGACACGGTTTTGATTATTGACTCGTTCAATATTGACTGTGACGATTTTTGGCTTTGTTATGCTTCCACGGCTTCGACATTAATTTTGGTTGATACTGCATTCGAACATGATGTTGATTTTCGTTTATCACTGTGACTTTCGCTTCTGGTCATCTTCTCTGACCGATGGCATTTTGGTTTATCACTAGTGCCTTCAGTAGCTTCACAGTTGTATTCATGTTTAGTTTAGTAGTACACTTGGTCATGTTGCTTGAGTGACTTCCATTGGTGCATTTTCCTTACTGACTTGATTCACTGCATGTTTTGAGCTTCAACTGTGCTCGAGCTCTGTCCATTGTTGTTTGCATAGCTGAACTTCACTGTTGCACTCGAGATTTTGCTTCTGGCCTGCATGTAGTTTGCATATCACCTTGTTGCATTGTTGAGTCACTTGAGTGTGTTGATGGAAGATGTTGCACTGTTTCATATGATTCACTTGTGCACATTGTTCATTGTGAAGTAACTGTCTTCACTGATGCTGCACTTAGCCTTGTCTTTGATGTTCCTCTCATTGCATATGAACTTGGTCTACTTGGTGCTGTAGCTTTCAAGTATATGTGCATTACTTGACTTCATTCCACTGTGCATTTTTGTTTTATTAACCTGAGACAGATGCTATGTCTTTGTGCATTTCATTCACTATATTCATTTGCTTCATGTCATACTATTTTGTTTCATTGCTGCACTTGACTTTTGTTACTTGAGCTTTGAATTGTACCATGATAGTCATGTTCCATTGTTGTACACTGCATTCATGTCACTGGTATGCTGCAGCTTGCATCTTTGTTGCATTTGCTTCATGTACCCTACTGCTTTAAACTTCTCTTGACCATTGCTTCATGTCTTACTGTGTTGACCATTATGCACTGTAGCTTGAGTCTTTGTTGAAGTTGTTGTGCACTTGTTCATATGAGTGTGCTCACTGTTGTTGCTGCAATCTTCACTTCTGGTTAGCCACTGTTGCATTACTATGTCTTGTGGCATGTTGATGCATTTGCATGTTTGGTTTGCTTCTTTTCTGGTTGGTGTTGCTGTTATGTTGATGGCTAACCTTTGCTAGTTCATTCATGACATGTTGTACTGATTTTGCTTGGTGGTCTTGTACTTGTATACTGCTGGTTTGAGGCTGTGTCATGTTTGAACATAGCATTCATGTCATGTCGCCTTGTGTTGAATCCAGTTTTACAGCTCGGGTTTGACCTTGTGCTCGTGTCGTGATTTTAAGTATATTGCACGTGAGTTGAAACCCGGTTTTTCATTTGGGTTTGACCTGTGCTTGCCTGTCCCTGTAAATCAATCAAGTGTATATATCGGCATGCACGGCCTTGTGGCATATACAGTAATATACTGTGTATGTCACAAGTTGTTCGTGTATGATGAATTCAAATTTAAATGATGACGAACAACCCAAATAACTGAGGCAAATATCATTTTCAAAATTCACGTTTTATTTTATATCGCAAAAATATTTTATTTTCAATTTTACTGCGTTAGTTTATATTTTTGCAGATCGCTCAGATGCTGGATTCAAACTTGAATGCAGTTGAAGATAAATACGAGTGTGAGTGATATGTAGTGAGGTGCTGATGTAAAATAGTGAAATGTCATATATTGTAGTCAAAATTGTATATGTATAGTGAGAGCTTGAAATTGTACTATCAAAGTTGTAATAAATATTTGTTTGAATAAAATATTCGTTTGAATTCAAAAACTATGTTATTTATTTTTATTCAGCAAATATTTATTTATTCTGTGAAGATTAAAATAGTACGTTAACAAATACATTTAAGCGAATGTATATATGTTTATTATCATCAAACAAAAATCATATAGCGCAAAGCGCATATTCAACAACGCCAAAATCTTCTTCTTTCGAACTTCGATCGGAAAATTTTATATATGAAAACTTATTAGAAAATTGCCATAAGCTTAATGGTGCAAGTTTCGTAGCCAAATTCAGACGTTTGCAAAAAAATTATTTTGAAGTTACTATACATTAATAATTTTTCTTTTTAATTATTTATCATTAAAATTACGGGGTGTGAAAGAGTAGGTGACCTTACTAGTTGTTGATTGGTCGGAAAACATCAAAAATTAGGTATGAATGACCGCAAGTTATATTTGGCGATAAGACAGAGTTTGGCATTAGAGTCAGATTATATCGAAAATGCTCGGATTTTCAATAAGAGTGAATAGCAGCGTTCGATCATCGACATGTTGGCCATAGCGGCGAAGGAGAGCAAAATATATGGCAACTAGGTCGATGAAGGTGGATATCGGGCTTCCATGTTACTGTAGAAACGTATTATAATACAATGTAATAGTTAAATTATTTGATTAATTATGATAATACCTTTTGACAATATATGCTTATACCTCTGGCATATGACCTTTGTTTCACGCGTGGTTCGCGGCTCTGCGATTGTGGCGAGATAAGGTATATTTTGATGTTTTTTTCATTATGTTGTGTCTTGAGATACTTTAGAAAGGTGTCTTAGTTGGATAGTTTCATTAGACATTGTTCGGCTGGGAATTACAAAAGGTAAGCATTATGATATTATTTTCAGAGAAAATGAGTTCTTCGATGTAATAGTTAATGTCTAACGATGTCGATTACGGGGATAGGCATAACGATATATTTTTCATAGGAAATGAGTTCTACAGTGTAATCGACGGTGTATATCGATGGCGATTACGAGGATAGAGATTACGGTTTATTTTTCAAAGGCAATGAGTTCTTTGGCGTAATTGCCAACATCTAACGATATTGTTGCAGTGCATTTTTCCAATGGGTTCTCAGTGCATGATTTGACAATGACGGGTCCGACACACTTTTCAGAGGAAATGAGTTCATCATGTGACTAGTGACATCTAATGATGCTGATTTCGATAGTGTGGGTATTACACCATGCTTTTAAGAGGAAATGAGTTCTTTGGTGTGACTAATTACGTTCATCGATAATGGGTTAAGATATGTAGTTCTCAATAGTGAATTACACATGATTTCAATGATGACGAGTTATGGCTTTAACCTAATCATGTAGAGATGCTTTTACATTTGGATCCCTAAGGTGTGGGTACAATCTTTGATAGCGGTACGCTCAACTTTATATTCCAATATTAGTTAGTATTATGGTAGAACCTTAGCACACTAGGTCATTATTGTACCTATAGTGCAATATTGTGTTTAACTGACTTATTGGGTGCAGGTAACACAGGTTAAGATACGGTTTTCAAGCATAAGTGTTGTTTTATTAGCTTATTAGTATTACACACTTATATGATGAATTTCACTCATCAGACGTATTTCTGACTCCCTCTATCATTTTCTTCTTTTTAATTATGCTCTGATAGGTCCACAAAGAGGACTTGTGGTGGCATAGACTTGTGAAGGTGCAGTATAGTTGTATATTTATTTATTTATTAGCTGTATACTATTTTATTCCTAGACATTAGACTACTTCTATTATCAGTTTAAGAGATATCGTAGTTGGAAGTTATTTGACATTGTACTGTATTACTTTTCTATGATTGTATTATCAATTATTGTGCTTTACTTCTTTCGCTGTGATTTTCTGAAAGTGTAGAATATTGTGGATAGCTCTACGATTTTCTTTTATTTTACCATAAAATGATCTGTCATCTAAAAGTTATCCGATCTCCATGTCTTTTTATACATGAATCAGAGCATCGTAGATGGCAGGTTGTCATGTTGGTATCATATATAGTTGAATGCATTTGCATCGTGAAAGTGGGTTCTCACATTGTGATTTGTGACAAAGCTTTGTCTCTTACACCTACACTTTTTGACAATGTTGCTTGGCCTTGAAGTTACAAGATTAGCGTAGGCAGTCGAGAAGCTGGTTGTAAAACAAGTAATCGAGGTTACCATTTGTAGCTACCATCGTTTATGGTGGAATCCCATGCAAAATTTACAACCTTCTTTATCGAACTTTAAATTGGCATATCTCCCTCGTTTCTTAATGGATTTTTAGCATCTGCCAATCAAGAGGACTGTTGAGATGAGTTTTATGATTTTGGTAAAGAAATTGCGGAGATTTAGCTTCAAAGGGACATGGCAGTGGAGATAGTATTAAGATCTTCTTCATTTGAGAGTTCCAATGAGTGGGACTCTTCCTATTTATGTATATATTCATAAGACATAATAGTTCCTTATGATCATATACTAAATTTAAATAATATAATTAGAAATTAAAAAGTTGGGTTTCTATATACATGATTAAGATGTAGTATGCCATAGCCACATGATTAAAAAAGTGAATTTTAATCAATTATAATTAGTTGAAGTTAATACTCTCTAATTAAAAAGTGCAAAATACAAAAGCGTACCAAATTAGGGATATTATAGTTGTAGCTTTTGATAAAGCAATTCCACAAATGGTATTTGTTTATCGAATGGGTTTATGGATTGATTAGAAATCATGTGAACTGTCTATTTGATCCAATGGTGAAATAGTGACAATAAGATGATCAGGACATATAGATGCGTATAGAAGGACTAAGTGAGCTCGCTTGTGGTTGATTGGTCAGAAGATGTCGCGAATCATTGAAAATTGGGTATGAATGGTCGAAAGTTATGATTAGCGGCAAGGCAGAGTTTTGCGTTGGAGGCGGGGTTCTTAAGTTAGAAATGCTTGTATCTTCATAGGGAAGTAAGCCGCGACATTATATCATCGGTAGGGTGGTCATAGCATCGGGGAGGGAAATATGCAGTATTGGGTCGATGAAGGTGGAGACCGGGTTTCCATGGAGCTATAGCGACATATTATAAAATAATAATTAAACTATTATATAAATTACTTGTGTGGTTAATTTTACACAATAGACTAAGTACTATTGAATTACTAAAAAGGAAGAGTGTGATTATTAATACAAAATATAATTATTATAATATGAATTGGAAACTTGTACACATTTATATTACAATTGTCATATCACCAATTTCATTTTATTAAATAACCTTAATTTTTTTGCTATAGTGTAACTGATAATGACATTAATTATGAATTTGATTGCAGTACTTTTAGATTTTACTTTGCTAATGATAACAGGTATTTACTAGACACTATTTTCACTGTCACATGTTGGTATTGAAAGAAATCGACGAGTTTTTAATAATATTAGTATTTCTTTAGAAAATTTGATATGTGTAATTACTTCATTTAGTCTTAATTAGATTTCGAAGTCTGGTTATAAATTAGATAAAGATATTAGTTTTAACGAGTTTCTTTATAAATTAACTCGTATTGATTTTTCAAAGAAAAAAATTATTTTTAAAAATAAAAAAGAATAACAATGCCCTAAATACAGTTTTTAAAGATGTTTTTCCTAATGTCACATTTAATATCATACCCTTACTAAGAGACTAGCTTTGAAGTATTCTCTTTTTCATTCTTGATATGCCTTTTAGCACTTTACATAATTGGCATGATTTTATTTAGATTGATTGATGTTGTAGCATTGATTCACTTATCTTTTTCTTCCTTGTCCATTTTTATTACTCGCTCTATATTGTCATTCACCAAGCTTAACCATATTATTTCTTGTTTACGTCATTTGATTTATAACATCTAAGTGGTATGTCCTTCAAACTATTTAAAAAAAACATAAAAAAGCTCTCATGTAAAACAATGGTTGATTTTACAAACTTCTTAAACAATCTGTCTACAATTTTGATCAGATGGACGAGTCTTCTCATTCTTCTCCATCTCACTCTGCTCCTCCTCCACCGATTCCATTGCCGCCTGCACCACCACTATTAGTAAAGACCGTTCTTGATATTGATGAGGAAGGTTTTCAAGTTGTACAAAACTGAAAGTCAAAACAGTTTGGTAAAGAATCTGCAGTCAATTTGCAGCACACTGAAATAGGTTCATATCAATCAAACTTGAAACAAGGTTATATGTATCATTCTGAATGGTTATACAGAAATGAAAATCTAGATTCTTTCAATTCAAGAAACTCTGTATTGGATGGAAATTCTACAAGAAATACTACAAGATTTAACCAGCAAGCTTCAAGTTCATAAATTCAATTCAGAAATACAAGAAACAATTCAAGAATCATTCACAATGATGGAAATTCTTCTCAACCCAACACTAACCTGATCAAACCTTCTTTACGGACAGAAATGATCAAGAGAGAGGATCAAATACTGAATTTGATCTGAATTATGCAGCTCCTCTATCCATTAATGAGAAGAAGATAGTGGTGGTGAGCGGGGAGGCCAGTAGAAGGGCAGAGAGTAAATGGAATTTCCCAGTCTTTGCCTATGTATTAGGCAATAGACCCGCTTATCATCATTTCAAGGTGGTTATTGCTAAATCTTGTAATCCCACTGGTAATTTCGACATTTTCACTCGTAATAATGGATTCTTTCTAATCAGATTCTCTAATGCTACCGACTAAGACAATGCAATCAATGGGGGTCCATATTTTATTAATGGAAAGCTTATTATTATGAAAAAATGGATCAGTAAAATTAATCTTGATACAGATATACTCTCTACTATGTCTATATGGATTAAACTGCCTGAACAAAATCTTAGATTGTGGGACAGTGAGATTTTAAGTGCCAATGCTAGTGTGGTTGGTATTCCTCTCAAATTAAACGATCACATTGCAAAATAAAAAAACAAGACTTTCTTTTGCATGAATACTTGTAGAAATTAATTAAAGCAGATTTAGATCTTCCAAATGAAGCTACTATTTCCTTGCATGATGGTGAAAACTTAGCTCAAAACATTGAATACGAATGCATTCCTCCTAGTTGCAAAACATGTTCTTGTTTTGGGAATTCAATAGAAAATTATGACTCTAAATTGGTTTGGAAAGAAAAAACGAAGCATGCAAAAAAAATCAGAAGTCATCGGCAGTGCCCTACCTGTGGAAGGAGAAGCTACTGTAGAAAAAGCATTAACTGATCCCAACAACAAAAGGAATCCACAATCTTTTATTGTTTTTTTGGAATTTTTTTGAATATAGAAGATATATTTTCTACTCAGAAACTTCCGCTTGAAAAGGAATCTCAAGAAGGTATTAAAGATCTGATAATTGAAGGGAATGAAATTGAAATCATTTTTGAATCATCTAAAGAAGTAGAGGAAAACACTGGAATTTCTCAAATCTTAAATGTAAGTCATGGATGATCAAGCAAATGAAGACCCAACTGATACAGAGGTCATGAATTTGGATGATGGTTCTTACATTAATAATATCTTATGTAAAGAACCATATAAATATCCCAATATCGGTCATCTCTCTCTCCACTTATCAAAAACCCTAATTTAGAATACAATATTCAAATGGCTATCATTTTAATTTCAAATACTTCTTCAAACTCAAGAAGAAAAGATAAAAAGGAAAACATAAAAGGCAGAATGAAAAGTATTAAAGAGATAGTGGACAAAGGAAGTACAGAAGATGCGGAAGACAGCGAATTTAAAAAGAAATATATAATCAAAAATTCCAGATAGGAAGAACAGTTATAAGCTCTAAGCAAAACTTCATACAAAAGAAAGGGAAAAGAGTAGAGACTTTTGAAGAAGAGGCAGTTACAGTGCATAACTGTTGTTGTGCCATGTACCCTTAGTGTATCGTTTAATTGTTATTTTTAATTTTTCTTTATTTAATTATGTCGATAATATCATGGAACGTTAGAGGCCTCAATTATCCTGAAAGAAGATTAGACTTGACTAATCTTCTTAAGACAGAAAATCCTAGTATTGTCAGCTTGCTTGAACATAAATTAGATAATTCTAAGATTAAGGATTATCGTATTAAAATCTTAAATAACTATAATATTGTTAATAATATTCAGATGGGGAGAATGGTAGAAGCATGGCCATTTGGGATCCTAATATTTGGGATATCTTTCAACATTTTATTAATTTTCAATTTATTCACTATAAATGTATTAATAAAGGTGGTTTTCAACTTGAATTTACTTTTGTCTATGCATCAAATAGTGAGTATGAAAGGAAAATTCTTTAGGAAAATCTTGATCAAATTAATGCTAATATGAAATCCCCTTGGATTATTATTGGTGATTGTAATACAATTATGCATGCTCATGAAAAAAGGGGTGGGGTTCCTTTTCCTTTTAAAAAATTAGATATTTTAAACAAGTTTTTGCCCAAAAATGGTCTTTATGGACCTACTATTTTTGGAAATAAATTTACTTGGAAATCCACGAATTCCAGAAACATTCACTGCAAATTAGATTCGGGTCTTACTTAGTCTCAGATTTACAAATTTTTTTAAAGACTTTAAATGCTATACTTTACCCCAAGCTTCTAGTGACCACACCAATTCAAATTTTTCTCACTCAAAACAAATTTTTAAAGAAAAATTTCCCTTTCAGATTTATGAATGGTTGGGTTTATGAAAACAATTAAATAGAAATCATCAAAAACAGTCCGTGTTCTATGGTACAAGGCACTACCCAGTACAAAATTAAGAAATTTCTTCAAACTACAAAAGAAAACTTGTAGAAATAGAATAAAATCAGAAATAAAAATGAATTTTCTTATGTAAGAGAGGAAGTGTGAGTTAAGGCAGAATGCTTTAGATAATGACTGCTCAAGCATTGATAATGTCAACAAATTTGTTAAGCCCAAAATAATTTAATCAAGTCCCCTCAAGTATGGTCTATTAATTTGAGGCAAAAAGCCAAAGTAGATTGGCTTGCCTATAGTGATGAGGCTAGTAAATCTTTTTTGCTAGAACGTCTAGCAGAAAATTTAGAAATGATATTGGTAAAATTATGGATGTCAAAGTAATGTTATCAATGAAGAATCTGGCATTAAAAAGAAAGCTATTAATTATTTTACTAATCTCTACAATACTAATAGCCACTCTAATATTATTCCTATAATTTAATCGAAATTTATTCTAAATATCAATAGTCATGATATTCTTCTTGCCCCCATTTGCCTTGATGAAATTAAAAATATTATTTTTCAATCTAATAATGATAAAAGTCCTGGTCCTTATGGCTTCGGTGAAAATTGTTATATAACTCACAGGGATGATATAAAGTGTTTTTTATTTGATGCTATTTCTGAGTTTTTTGAAAACGGTAAGCTTTTAAAATATCTTAACCATACTTTTATAACTTTGGTTCCAAAAATTCAAATCCCTAATAGTCTAAAAAAAATTAAACCTGTTGCTTGTTGTAACTTCATTTATAAAATCATTTCCAATATTTTGTGCAGTAGAATTAAATATTTTTAAAATACCTTATTTTTGAAAACCAAAGTGCTTTCATACCTGCAGGCTCATTGTTTAGAATACCCTTCTTGCGCATGAATTGATTGGAAACTTTAACAGTAAAAATAAAAATTGTGTCAAGATATATTTACATAAAGCCTTTAATAAGTTCAATAGGCATTTTATTATTTATATGATGCAATAAATGGGTTTTGGCAAAAAAACTTGCTCACTTATTCAAGAATGCATCAATAATGTTTCTTATTTAATTTTGGTTAATGATTCTCCTAAGGGGTTTATTCATAGCAGTAGAGGTATTAGGCAAGAAGACCCACTTTCTCCTTATTTATTCACTATTGCTATGGAAATTTCTCTATTCTTATGGAAACTGAACTTATCAAGGGAAATATTAAACCAATCAACAGGACCAAACCATATGTTACTCACTTGTTATATGCAGATGATCTTCTTATATTTTTCATGCAGACTCTCATAGTGCTAAAACTATTGCAAATACTTCTATGAAATTGGAAAAAAATGCAGGTCTAAAAGTGGATGATTTTAAGATTAAAATTTATTTTAGTAATGGTTATACCAGAAAATCAGATATTCTCAACATTCTTAAGTTTAAAGAAGACAGTCTGCTAGTTAAATATTTTGGCTTGCATCTGAGTGTTAATAAAATTAATGATTAAGACTACACTAGACATTTGGACATTATTCATAGTAAATTTGAGGGTTGGGCTTGTAAACTTCGTTCTTTAGCTGGTAGGATGGAGTTAACCCACACTGTCATCATCGCAATTATTGTGTATTGGATTCAAGCCCACAATATTCCAGTCAAATCTATATTGGAAAAAGCTTGTGCCAATTTCATTTGGAAAGGAAAACAACATAATATTGCTTGGAATATAGTATGTAAACAAAAAAATCTGGTGGTCTAGGCCATAAAAATATAAATGATTTGAGAGAAGTTTGCAAACTCAAACTTTTTTGGAAATTTATCAATGGGAATTCATTATGGGCTAGATGGATGAAAGCAAAATATCTTAAAAAACAAGAATTTCGGACTGCTAAAATTGAAAATCATTATTCTTTCTCTTGGAAAAATATCCTAAGTTGCCGGGAAACTAGTCTAAAACTTTTGGAATGAAAATTTAAAGATGATAACCAGGCCAGCCTATGGTTTGACTCGTGGATAAATTGTAACGACCCAGAATTTTTATAAATTAAAATTTGAATATTTAATTAATTTTAAATATTAAAAAGTGAATTTATAAGTCAAATAAATTTTTATTTGAATTATTGGATTTAATTGGATAATTAAATCGATAATTTAATACGTTAAATTATGGAAAATAACTAAAAATTGAGTTAAATATGATTGAAAATAATTTGGAAAATTTTATTTAATCATACTGGAGTTATAGAAATATTTTAGAACTTTTAAAATCGAATTAAAAGTTAATTTGTGAAAATTGAATATTTTAATATTTAATAATCGACTGTAAAATAGTCAATTTTTGAACAGTCTCAGAATTGACCGAAACCAGTTCCATTGGATCCGTAATAGTTAGTTATTACCGGATTTCAATTTTCGTGTCAATCGGAGCTATCATTTGATCGTGGCAGCTCGAAACGCATCGAATCGTTTTTAATTTAAATTTGGCGAGTCAAAATAGCCATTTTTCAAAAAGTCTCGGATTTCGACGAAACCAGTTTCATCGGATCCGTAATGTGATATTATTGTAAGTTTCAAATTTCAAGTCGATTGGATTTACCGTTTGTCCGGTACAAATTAAAACGCCTAGAAATCGATTTAAATCGGTTTAATTTAAATTGAGCGTTTGTAGCCATAACTCGCACATACTTCCGAATTAGCTTCCGAAACCTGTTCCATTGTGTCCGGAACGCGGGGTAAACCTTAGAAACGCTGGTTACGGCGTCTAAATCGGAGTTCGGAATTCCCGGGATGAATAGTGTTTACGCTTGCTTTTCTTATAAATAGCACCACACACAAATAAAAAAAAAAAAAAAACAAAACCCTAATTCATTCATGTAGCCGCCACTTTAGCAATGAAGGGCCAGAATTGTCCCAATTTCATTCATCAATCTCTCCAAATCCATTCACATTCACGCGAGGTGTTCAACACGAAGATTGAAGAGCATGGAGAGAGCTTTAATTTCATACGGTGATGATCGGATTTGGCGTCGCGTGGAGGGAGCAAATGTGGGCCGTTCACCATCAGGTCGGCACGTGTTTTTGGGCTATACATGAGGCCGAACTTCAAGGGGTTGATGGTGGTGGTAGCTTGCGTCGAGAGCTTCGAGTTGGTGGTTGTGTGATCGAGTTTCGTTGAGAATTGGAGGAGTAATATTTAACCCTAATTTGCTATATTGGGTTCGGCCATGTTACGTGTTCCTGGAGATGCAAACGAGAGGGAGGGAGAAGCATATACACGGCCCAGATTTCTCAAGTTGGATCCAAGGGCTAGTGGGTGTGTATGTTGAATTTATGAAAGGAAATTGTAATTTAAGTTTATAAAATCGTGTGCAAACTTCATAAATTCATATCTTTTTCATACGAGGTCGAAAAAATGCAAACTCGGTTGCGTTGGAATCGTATGGACGAGCACTACGCGATGGAGTTGGTTTGGAGTCGTTTGGAGTTAGTGAGAATTTCGGGTAAAATTAAACGCGCGTTTAATTTTATTCGAAATAAATCGCTAAAACGGAAATTAAAATCAAGGTGAGAACTTCTCACTCAATCGAATCGGTTTCGATTTTATTTTAAATAGTTAGATTTAAAATATTTGAATGCATGTTTGAATGTTGATTGTATCTATTGATTGTTAAAATAGACATTATGCGCCGTTAGTAAGCGGATGTTATTTAGTAAAAACATATACCGCGAATATTTCATAAACAGTGAAATTGGTATTATATATAATATCAATATATATATATTGGCATATGTATATATTGCAGTTATTGATTTCCCGCATTTTTTTGTTTAGCGGATGAGACCCTATTACGCCGTTATTAAGCGGATAATATTTAATAAGAACATATACCGCGATAATTTCGTACTGGAGCGAAATTGGTATTGTGCTAATGTTTTTGGATGCAGGAAAACAGGTTGGAGGGATCCAACTGGATTCCTCAACAGTTTTATTTGATTTCAGATATTTTGATATTTGATTGATTATCATATACGATATATGATGGATCGTGTAGTCGTGATTGACTATTTGGTGTGTACCATCATTGGACCCAAATTTTGGGATTTTAAAATGATTTTAAAGTGATTTTTGAAAATATACTTTATTTTTGGAATTGATCCATTTTAAATAATTAAACGTTATAATTTTTAAAGTTATAAAAATTATGATTTTGTGAAATATAGTTAAAAAGCTGATTTTTAGAAATACGGTTAAAAGTTGATTTTTGAGAAATATGGATCAATGATTTTATAAAGTAGTTAAATTGGATTTTTGAATTTATTATAAAAGTTTGAATATAAGATTTATAAAATTTGATTATTTTATAAATCAGAATGGTGAAATTATAAAGGAAATTAAAGACATTTTGAAAAGAATAATATAATTGATTTATATTAAGAGATTTATAAATGGATGTTTATAAATCGAAATATTGACATTATAAAACGAGTTTTTATAAGTGTTTGAATGAAGTGAAAATGAATTTCATAAATGAATGAAATTTATAGAATTATAAACTGTGAAGTTATAAATAAAATTTATAAATAGTAAGATTTATAAATTTGTGGAGTAAATTGAAGAATAGATTTGGTTAACTAAATGAATCTTATAAGTTATAAGATTTATAATTATGAGGTTAAAAAGAACGATTTTGTAAAATAATCGTTTATAAGTAGTTAACTTATAATATGAACTTTTAGTCTGTATTTTAGTTATAAACTGAAATATGTTAATAAAGGAATTTATAAAAAAAAGGAAGTTTTTATAAATAAATAGAAATAGAATTTATAAACGTTGTTTTATAAATTCGCAAACGACTTATTTTGATAAGTTAATTTTTGTAACTTATTTAATGGAGTTATATTCACGTTTTTGAATAGTGAATAACACGTTAAAGAAATTGTTTTGAATGTGATGTTTTAAATAGAATTAAAACAATCTAACGATGTTTTTAAACATGTTGAGATTCGAAACCATAGATTTCAACATTTATTGTTGAAATAGATGTTTCGAGAAATAAAAGGAAATGTGGACTATAACACTGTTGTTATAGTAAATGATTTCCGAAAGGAAATGTTTTGTATAGTATTGGGATTTATATATCTATTTAATTTCGAATCCCTATACTAGTGATTTTGGGTTGTTGTAACGATGTTTTACGTAACATTCGTTTTGGCCCAAACAAATATGTTTAAGTGAATGATTTCCTTAAAGAATGAAATATATACTTAATTCGATTTAAGTATATTGAATATTTTCTAAGTGTTGAAAATAAAAGAGATTTGTGAATTACTTATGAATAAATAAGTATGGAAATGTTTTCCAATATGAAGTGAATAATTCGAATTTATCTTTTTGAAGATAAATTGAAATGAATAAATTGAAATCATATGCATGAATATTTTGAAATATAAATTCATTATGGAATTTATATGTGAAGTGGAATTTGTTTGAAAATAAATATTGATTTATTTTTGAAGTGTTGAAATTGTATATCTTGTGAAGATATTTTGGAAAATAAATAATTTGGAAAATTATTTGGAATCTGGTGATGTATGCATATCCATTGATAGTTCAATAGCCGACTATCAATATTTCCCTTTGAATGGGTATTTGATGTGATTTGATTGAATTTGAATGCACACTTATTTTTTGAATAAGCGCTCACTATTCGGGTTAACCGGGAAAGGACCACGGGGTCGTATAACCCATTCCGAATATGTGATACGTCGTTGTAAATTGCAATTGAGGATCGGTGTTGAAGACCGGATATTTGCAAGAGCGATAGGATGACCTATCGATTGTTTCTGCACCGAGTCGCGCCGGTATAGAAACTCCATATGTGATGGTGAATCCGATCAGGATTGTGAATATCCGGATTGCAAGGACTTCTTTGTAAGTGCCTTCGGTTCTGTTCGATCCCGGAACAGACTTGTATGGATTGTATGTCTGACATTACAATTTGAGATATAAAGCCGATTTCTTTCAAATATATTTCTGTTGGTGGCGGAGAATTAATTCTCTTAGCTTAACACCCTTCTTTGAGACGTACGAGCTCAAAGGTTATATAGTTGAAGTTATCAGCGATATATTCCCAAATTTGGTAATGTGACATGCTGAGTGTTGCTGAAATGATCATTGTGTTGATTATTTGTGATAGGATCGTTTATTTGATCGTCTATCCTTGTGATCATTGTGTTGATCATTTGTTGACCCAAAGCATGGCTTTTGTATAAAGTATGTTTTTGTGGACGTGAATTCGTCGAGCCTCACACCCCGTGAATGGTCAAAACAGGAAAGAAGCAGCAAGGTTATGAGGGGTAGCACCCTTTAGGATGTGTCCATTTCCTTCTGGAAAAGGGTGGTATCATGGTATGGAGCCCAGATACTTACTCATGTTGAAAACACTTTATGATTGTGTGAATTGATTACGAGCGCTCGGTTGATAAAGGTCCCAAAGGACCGGGGGATGGCATATTCGGTCAGTTGTTACTCAGTTAGGAGTAACCCGGCCTTGTGTTGGTAGAGATCCGGTTTGGTTCTCGGGGATGTCCATCCAGAGGCATTCTCATGTGGCAATGGGAAGTTCCTTGGCCTGACCATTTGTTGGAAATCCAATTCCCAATACGAAACTTGTACGGTATTAGTTGTAGAACCTGCTATTCACTTATGGTGGTCACCACTGTTTGGATGGTAGCTATAGTAGGCATACGATAATGGTCGTATGTTGGCTAAGATTTATATTCTACTTTCGAAATGAATTTTCCACTACACTATGCACTAGTAATAATATCAAATGTTATTTTAAATGCGTATCAAGCATCTTTGACTATCATAAGGAGAAATCTCCTCCGATTCTGCGTTTGCATGTGTGTGTGTGCGGGAGGCCTTATGGTAGTCTCATTTTTAAAAGCATTGCGAATTGAATTTAAAAATATTCCTATTTTGATTTTAAAGTTAAATAAACTGTTTTGAGTTCTCACACCAGTCACATGACTGACTCGGAGTTTATTGTTTTCCTTCCTAAACTCTGGGTGCCCACCAATTTCCACACGGGCAGTCAAGAGTTAGGTTTATCAGGATATTCTGGATATTCTGGAGTTGCTGGAGGCAAGCTGGATGGCATGGCGTATTACTAGTTTATATAGTATTTCTTTTTCCGCTGCACTGGTTGTTGTTGTATGTTGTTATACACTCTGATGTGATGATATGATGTGATGTAATGAAATGTAATGTAATAACTGATATGGTTCTTTGTTTAAAGATTATTCATTTATTATTATATGTTGTTCCGCTGCGAATTGTGAGATTCTGTTGTTGTTCTGTTGTTTTCTTTCTGTCCGTTCTATTTTCAAATTCTCTTTTTCTATTTTAAAAATTCTCTGTTCTTTTGTCCATTCTGTTTTCTAAAAATTGTCTATCTTCTTTCCTCTCTATTTTCCATCTCTTCTCTCTTCTTTCTTTCTTTTTCTTAAATTCTTTTTAAAACCCATAACATCTTGGTTTTCGGCCTTTGATTTCTCGGCAGTCGATAAAGTGAGTGTCGATGTTGAATTATCGAAGAACAAAAATCCGTGACGTTACATTTGGTATCAGAGCCTGATGGTTAAGCGACAACCATGGTTCTGTAGGGTATTACTCATTAGAGATAGAGTCAGCAGTACTCTAGAATGAGTTTGAGTGTAATAATAGCTATGAGAGCGTATTTGTTAGTGGATATAAAATTGTTTTATATTGTGATGATTGGTTTATTGAGTGGTATATGAACCTTCGTCAGCACAGCCTCGAAACTGAGCCGAAAGGGTTTCTAAACACTTGAATAGAACAATTCGGCACAATATTGATTTTAAATTGGGTAAATGAAATAATTTTACCTTGATTGTATTGTTATATATAAAGAAATAATTTTTCAAAATTATTAAAGTGTATATAAGTTGATTGTTAGGTTGTTTGAATAATCTAAATAAAAGAGAAATTGTATAAGTAAAAGAATTATAAGAATTGAATTATAATTAATGTGATTTACAATTGTGAAATAAACTTATATATATAAGAAGTAAAATTATATGAATATGAGTTGTAAATAATCAGGTGGATTAAATGAATATGAACTTGAGTTATATAAATGAAATTCAACTTTAGAAATTGAATTGAATTGAATGGAATAAATGGATTGAATGATAATCAATTGAATGTGAATAAAGTTGATATGAAATAATGAATGTTAATTCATTTAAAATCTAATGTTATTAGAAGTTGAATAAAATTGAATGAAAATCAATTTAAAGCAAAGGAATTTGGTTGAAATTAATATACTTTGGTTGTTATATGATTGTAGTTGATTTTATATAAGTTCATTAAGTATTAATGAAGTGGAAAGCTAAAGTAAATTGAATTCAAATTGAAAGTAAATAAATTTGAATAGAATTGAATGTGGATTAGATTTAAATTAGTAAATGATAACTAATTGAATTGAGAAGGAATGTTGATAAAATCCAATGTGAATAAATCAAATGTGATTTAAAGTGAAAACCAATTCATTGAAAATTAATGAGAATATGAATATTTATTGATTATGAATGTTAATTGGTTGATGGTTGCATTTGTTGCTTTAGTTGCATTTGCTATATTATGTAGTAGTTATGTTGATATATGTTGTATATCGATACTATGCTTTATATACATGATTCTCATGTTGTTTGTTGAGTTTAGTAGGTGCGGATCGCGTTTGCTTCGCATTTGGAGTTCGCTTTAGCGCTATATTAGCCGTATATGCTCGCTAATAAAATATAAGGTACATATCTCGGATTAAATATCGCACTTTTATACTTTTTTCCCTTCGGGATGCCTCATTACTTGATGAGATGTATATTTGTGATATATATACTGTCTTTTTTTTTTTTTCGGATCGAGCCGCGCAAAGGAGACTATGGCGAATTTTTCCGAAAATTTAAGGCGTTAGAAAAATTTTGAGAAAATTGGGAAAATTTTGAAAACTTAAACTTTGTTTTGAAGTTGAAAGTTAAACAATAGTAGTTGTTTTTGAAAAGATAACTAAGTATGATTTGGAAAACTTAGTAAAGTATTGTAAGGAATTTAATTATGAATTTTGGAAAGTTAATAAATTCTGTAACCTTTCTTAATTGTAATTTCGAGGACGAAATTCTTTTAAGGGGGAAAGATTGTAACGACCCAGAATTTTTATAAATTAAAATTTGAATATTTAATTAATTTTAAATATTAAAAAGTGAATTTATAAGTCAAATAAATTTTTATTTGAATTATTGGATTTAATTGGATAATTAAATCGATAATTTAATACGTTAAATTATGGAAAATAATTAAAATTTTGAGTTAAATATGATTGAAAATAATTTGGAAAATTTTATTTAATCATACTGGAGTTATAGAAATATTTTAGAACTTTTAAAATCGAATTAAAAGTTAATTTGTGAAAATTGAATATTTTAATATTTAATAATCGACTGTAAAATAGTCAATTTTTGAACAGTCTCAGAATTGACCGAAACCAGTTCCATTGGATCCGTAATAGTTAGTTATTACCGGATTTCAATTTTCGTGTCAATCGGAGCTATCGTTTGATCGTGGCAGCTCGAAACGCATCGAATCGTTTTTAATTTAAATTTGGCGAGTCAAAATAGCCATTTTTCAAAAAGTCTCGGATTTCGACGAAACCAGTTTCATCGGATCCGTAATGTGATATTATTGTAAGGTTTCAAATTTCAAGTCGATTGGATTTACCGTTTGTCCGGTACAAATTAAAACGCCTAGAAATCGATTTAAATCGGTTTAATTTAAATTGAGCGTTTGTAGCCATAAGTCGCACATACTTCCGAATTAGCTTCCGAAACCTGTTCCATTGTGTCCGGAACGCGGGGTAAACCTTAGAAACGCTGGTTACGGCGTCTAAATCGGAGTTCGGAATTCCCGGGATGAATAGTGTTTACGCTTGCTTTTCTTATAAATAGCACCACACACAAATAAAAAAAAAAAAAAAAAAAAAACCCTAATTCATTCATGTAGCCGCCACTTTAGCAATGAAGGGCCAGAATTGTCCCAATTTCATTCATCAATCTCTCCAAATCCATTCACATTCACGCGAGGTGTTCAACACGAAGATTGAAGAGCATGGAGAGAGCTTTAATTTCATACGGTGATGATCGGATTTGGCGTCGCGTGGAGGGAGCAAATGTGGGCCGTTCACCATCAGGTCGGCACGTGTTTTTGGGCTATACATGAGGCCGAACTTCAAGGGGTTGATGGTGGTGGTAGCTTGCGTCGAGAGCTTCGAGTTGGTGGTTGTGTGATCGAGTTTCGTTGAGAATTGGAGGAGTAATATTTAACCCTAATTTGCTATATTGGGTTCGGCCATGTTACGTGTTCCTGGAGATGCAAACGAGAGGGAGGGAGAAGCATATACACGGCCCAGATTTCTCAAGTTGGATCCAAGGGCTAGTGGGTGTGTATGTTGAATTTATGAAAGGAAATTGTAATTTAAGTTTATAAAATCGTGTGCAAACTTCATAAATTCATATCTTTTTCATACGAGGTCGAAAAAATGCAAACTCAGTTGCGTTGGAATCGTATGGACGAGCACTACGCGATGGAGTTGGTTTGGAGTCGTTTGGAGTTAGTGAGAATTTCGGGTAAAATTAAACGTGCGTTTAATTTTATTCGAAATAAATCGCTAAAACGGAAATTAAAACCAATGTGAGAACTTCTCACTCAATCGAATCGGTTTCGATTTTATTTTAAATAGTTAGATTTAAAATATTTGAATGCATGTTTGAATGTTGATTGTATCTATTGATTGTTAAAATAGACATTATGCGCCGTTAGTAAGCGGATGTTATTTAGTAAAAACATATACCGCGAATATTTCATAAACAGTGAAATTGGTATTATATATAATATCAATATATATATATTGGCATATGTATATATTGCAGTTATTGATTTCCCGCATTTTTTTGTTTAGCGGATGAGACCCTATTACGCCGTTATTAAGCGGATAATATTTAATAAGAACATACACCGCGATAATTTCGTACTGGAGCGAAATTGGTATTGTGCTAATGTTTTTGGATGCAGGAAAACAGGTTGGAGGGATCCAACTGGATTCCTCAACAGTTTTATTTGATTTCAGATATTTTGATATTTGATTGATTATCATATACGATATATGATGGATCGTGTAGTCGTGATTGACTATTTGGTGTGTAGCATCATTGGACCCAAATTTTGGGATTTTAAAATGATTTTAAAGTGATTTTTGAAAATATACTTTATTTTTGGAATTGATCCATTTTAAATAATTAAACGTTATAATTTTTAAAGTTATAAAAATTATGATTTTGTGAAATATAGTTAAAAAGCTGATTTTTAGAAATACGGTTAAAAGTTGATTTTTGAGAAATATGGATCAATGATTTTATAAAGTAGTTAAATTGGATTTTTGAATTTATTATAAAAGTTTGAATATAAGATTTATAAAATGTGATTATTTTATAAATCAGAATGGTGAAATTATAAAGGAAATTAAAGACATTTTGAAAAGAATAATATAAATTGATTTATATTAAGAGATTTATAAATGGATGTTTATAAATCGAAATATTGACATTATAAAACGAGTTTTTATAAGTGTTTGAATGAAGTGAAAATGAATTTCATAAATGAATGAAATTTATAGAATTATAAACTGTGAAGTTATAAATAAAATTTATAAATAGTAAGATTTATAAATTTGTGGAGTAAATTGAAGAATAGATTTGGTTAAATAAATGAATCTTATAAGTTATAAGATTTATAATTATGAGGTTAAAAAGAACGATTTTGTAAAATAATCGTTTATAAGTAGTTAACTTATAATATGAACTTTTAGTCTGTATTTTAGTTATAAACTGAAATATGTTAATAAAGGAATTTATAGAAAAAAGGAAGTTTTTATAAATAAATAGAAATAGAATTTATAAACGTTGTTTTATAAATTCGCAAACGACTTATTTTGATAAGTTAATTTTTGTAACTTATTTAATGGAGTTATATTCACGTTTTTGAATAGTGAATAACACGTTAAAGAAATTGTTTTGAATGTGATGTTTTAAATAGAATTAAAACAATCTAACGATGTTTTTAAACATGTTGAGATTCGAAACCATAGATTTCAACATTTATTGTTGAAATAGATGTTTCGAGAAATAAAAGGAAATGTGGACTATAACACTGTTGTTATAGTAAATGATTTCCGAAAGGAAATGTTTTGTATAGTATTGGGATTTATATATCTATTTAATTTCGAATCCCTATACTAGTGATTTTGGGTTGTTGTAACGATGTTTTACGTAACATTCGTTTTGGCCCAAACAAATATGTTTAAGTGAATGATTTCCTTAAAGAATGAAATATATACTTAATTCGATTTAAGTATATTGAATATTTTCTAAGTGTTGAAAATAAAAGAGATTTGTGAATTACTTATGAATAAATAAGTATGGAAATGTTTTCCAATATGAAGTGAATAATTCGAATTTATCTTTTTGAAGATAAATTGAAATGAATAAATTGAAATCATATGCATGAATATTTTGAAATATAAATTCATTATGGAATTTATATGTGAAGTGGAATTTGTTTGAAAATAAATATTGATTTATTTTTGAAGTGTTGAAATTGTATATCTTGTGAAGATATTTTGGAAAATAAATAATTTGGAAAATTATTTGGAATCTGGTGATGTATGCATATCCATTGATAGTTCAATAGCCGACTATCAATATTTCCCTTTGAATGGGTATTTGATGTGATTTGATTGAATTTGAATGCACACTTATTTTTTGAATAAGCGCTCACTATTCGGGTTAACCGGGAAAGGACCATGGGGTCGTATAACCCATTCCGAATATGTGATACGTCGTTGTAAATTGCAATTGAAGATCGGTGTTGAAGACCGGATATTTGCAAGAGCGATAGGATGACCTATCGATTGTTTCTGCACCGAGTCGCGCCGGTATAGAAACTCCATATGTGATGGTGAATCCGATCAGGATTGTGAATATCCGGATTGCAAGGACTTCTTTGTAAGTGCCTTCGGTTCTGTTCGATCCTGGAACAGACTTGTATGGATTGTATGTCTGACATTACAATTTGAGATATAAAGCTGATTTCTTTCAAATATATTTCTGTTGGTGGCGGAGAATTAATTCTCTTAGCTTAACACCCTTCTTTGAGACGTACGAGCTCAAAGGTTATATAGTTGAAGTTATCAGCGATATATTCCCAAATTTGGTAATGTGACATGCTGAGTGTTGCTGAAATGATCATTGTGTTGATTATTTGTGATAGGATCGTTTATTTGATCGTCTATCCTTGTGATCATTGTGTTGATCATTTGTTGACCCAAAGCATGGCTTTTGTATAAAGTATGTTTTTGTGGACGTGAATTCGTCGAGCCTCACACCCCGTGAATGGTCAAAACAGGAAAGAAGCAGCAAGGTTATGAGGGGTAGCACCCTTTAGGATGTGTCCATTTCCTTCTGGAAAAGGGTGGTATCATGGTATAGAGCCCAGATACTTACTCATGTTGAAAACACTTTATGATTGTGTGAATTGATTACGAACGCTCGGTTGATAAAGGTCCCAAAGGACCGGGGGATGGCATATTCGGTCAGTTGTTACTCAGTTAGGAGTAACCCGGCCTTGTGTTGGTAGAGATCCGGTTTGGTTCTCGGGGATGTCCATCCAGAGGCATTCTCATGTGGCAATGGGAAGTTCCTTGGCCTGACCATTTGTTGGAAATCCAATTCCCAATACGAAACTTGTACGGTATTAGTTGTAGAACCTGCTATTCACTTATGGTGGTCACCACTGTTTGGATGGTAGCTATAGTAGGCATACGATAATGGTCGTATGTTGGCTAAGATTTATATTCTACTTTCGAAATGAATTTTCCACTACACTATGCACTAGTAATAATATCAAATGTTATTTTAAATGCGTATCAAGCATCTTTGACTATCATAAGGAGAAATCTCCTCCGATTCTGCGTTTGCATGTGTGTGTGTGCGGGAGGCCTTATGGTAGTCTCATTTTTAAAAGCATTGCGAATTGAATTTAAAAATATTCCTATTTTGATTTTAAAGTTAAATAAACTGTTTTGAGTTCTCACACCAGTCACATGACTGACTCGGAGTTTATTGTTTTCCTTCCTAAACTCTGGGTGCCCACCAATTTCCACACGGGCAGTCAAGAGTTAGGTTTATCAGGATATTCTAGATATTCTGGAGTTGCTGGAGGCAAGCTGGATGGCATGGCGTATTATAGTTTATATAGTATTTCTTTTTCCGCTGCACTGGTTGTTGTTGTATGTTGTTATACACTCTGATGTGATGATATGATGTGATGTAATGAAATGTAATGTAATAACTGATATGGTTCTTTGTTTAAAGATTATTCATTTATTATTATATGTTGTTCCGCTGCGAATTGTGAGATTCTGTTGTTGTTCTGTTGTTTTCTTTCTGTCCGTTCTATTTTCAAATTCTCTTTTTCTATTTTAAAAATTCTCTGTTCTTTTGTCCATTCTGTTTTCTAAAAATTGTCTATCTTCTTTCCTCTCTATTTTCCATCTCTTCTCTCTTCTTTCTTTCTTTTTCTTAAATTCTTTTTAAAACCCATAACATCTTGGTTTTCGGCCTTTGATTTCTCGGCAGTCGATAAAGTGAGTGTCGATGTTGAATTTTCGAAGAACGAAAATCCGTGACGTTACATAAATGGTAAAACTTTGGTCAGTCGTTTGGGTTGGAATAGTATACTTTGGTTTTATGGGTCTCTTGATAATCTTAACATCATTATTCAAAATAATTCTTGAAATACATTTAATCATCCAGCTACTTCAATTTTCAATGATGCCATAAAAAAGATTATTATTGAGCCAAATCTTCAGAAAGACACATGGGAATTGTGATTTTCGAAAAAGGGGTTTTCTCTTTTAAAAAAACTTGGAATTTTAAGGTCATGAAACTGTAGTAGATTGGTACAATGTTCTTTGGAATAAATCAGATTGTCCAAAAATGTCCCACTGTGCTTTTTTTGCTGTTAATAACAGGTTGCTAACAAGGGACAGGTGCTTGAAATGGAACAAAAATGGCGAAATAGTTTGTTTACTTTACAAACAAGATGTTAAAGTATAAATTTTTTTTTTTTTTTGAATGTGTATACTCAAAACATATTTGGTTTATAGCCAAATCAAAAATCAAAATTAACCAGCATCATGCTGTACAAAACATCAGAGAAAGCATCAAATACATTCAGGAAAACTTCAAGAAAAAATCAAAAGATTTCAGGAATGCAAGCACTATTCTCACAACTATCTTTCACATATGGAAAGAAAGAAATCAAAGACTGCATACTCAAAAGGAAACAGGAAGCATTCAACTATGGAAAACAGTAGAAATGTAGAGTTATATTCTACTCAAAAAAAATTAAAAGTCAAGACAAATACTTTGACAATCTCAATCATACTTTTTGCAGCAAAACAATTTTGAGAAAGAGTTAGAAACTTTCTTACAGTGTGGGAAATTAAATTTTTATTTCTTAGGAGGTAGACTCCTTCACCACAGTGGCAATCACTAGATGAAGAAGCCTATTAACTTCAGGAGTTCCAAATATGAGAATGCTTTTATTGGTGGCAGCCACCTCTATCAGCAAATCAGAGACACGCCCTGTAACATAAAGGAAAGTATACATTATTGTAACCATGACAGTAATAATAATACAAATTTGAAAACTGATTTTTCTTTCAACTCACTTGATAGGGGCGGAGGCTACTGCACACATAAGAAGGAGCTCTCGAATTTTCTCCTACGTAAAGATTAAATTTTGTAGCTGGATATGACTAATCAGAGTGTTTCAGATGATTTCTGAAAAAAGAACCATCAATTATCTTATTTATCACTAATCTGTTTGAGAAAAGGGTGATTGCAGCGAGCATCAAGCTAATGAAGAACTCAAAGCTTGGGACAACAGCAAACTTTATGCTAACGGGAAGCTTTCTGCAGCTGATTACATGGATTACTGCTCATTTGCTCATAATTTTGGATATCATAAGCAAAAGACGCTACTTTGGGACGATGTTCAAGACATTTCTAATCGTGTCTTCTCAAACAACAGATATTCACCCTCATCAGAGCTATACATCAAGATTAGAAAGCAAAAGGAGCATACCTGGAACAAAATCTCCTCTCAGCTCAGTTCGTAAGAATTAACTCGAGATTCTCCTGAGTTCAATGTAGAAAACAGTAAGGAGAAGGAGTTTGCATGCAAGCCCCCTTGATTTCTCTGCTTGGTTGCTAAATTGACATGGATCGCACCAATTTCCTCATTTTTTTTAGAATTTGGGTTTCTTCATATTTGCTTTGTCTCTGAGATAAATGAATGCACTATGGTTTAGCAATTGTTTTATTCGGGTATGGTATTGTTATCTACCTGTTTTGATACTGGGCCTTGGGCCTATTTTATCTGTTTCAAAAAAATTATTGCTTGTTTTATTATAACTAAATTATTAAACTCTTGCATATACATACATACATAAATATGTGTATGTATGCGTGTGTGAATTAGCCTTACGTTTGTTGTTGAGTTCTTTTTCCAGGTTTATAAAACATCATGGTTTAGATGGATATGGTCATTTTGCGAATTTGGCCACTTATGTTTTTTGTTGAACTTTGTTAGTTTTTATTAATTTATTTTCATTATGGGACTTAGTTTTTAGTGGTAGTTTTTATCTTTATTTTACATTATTGGGGAACGGTATCGCTACCCCTCAAGCATGTAGCGGTTTCATTTTTTTTGTAGAATAATATGCAAGAGTTCTCTCCTCCCAATCGAGGATCACTCATTTTTTCCAAAAAATTATTAAATACAATAATTCACCTTAATTCTAAATGCTTATAACTCTTGCAACTGACATTCATTTCATGCGCAATTCATGGCATTGCTATCGTTGCAAGATGAGGAATGCTTTGGTGTGTTGTTTGACGTGTTTTGAGATACTTTAAAAAGGTGTCTACGTTAGATAGGTTTGTTATACATTATTTGGTTGGTGATTATGAGGATAGGCATTATGATACAATTCCCAAAGGAAATGAGTTCTTATATGCATTTCGTTAAGTCTAATGATGGCAATTACAATGATTTGTATTATAGTGCATTTCTCAAAGAAAATGAGTTATTCAGTGTGATCGGTGATGCCTAAAGATGGTGATTACGAGGAGAGGCGTTACAGTACATTTTCAAAGGAAATGAATTCTTTGTGTAATCAATAGCATCAAATGACAACGTTATGGTGCATTTTTCAAAGGAACTGAACTCTCGGTGCATGATTTGATATTGATGGGTAAAACACATATTTTAATGGGAAAAAGTTCTTCGATGTGACGGTGACATCTAATGATGACGATTTTGATATTGTAGGCATTACAGTACATCAGTGGAAATTAGTTCTTTGGTATGAATGATTATATCTAGCGATCAAGGGTTGAGACACGTAGTTTTCAATTATGAGTCGCATATGGTTTCAACGATGATAAGTTAAGGTTTCTATCTCAACATGTAGTGATGCCTCTAGTTTCTGATTCCCAAGATGTGAGTATGATCTTTGACAGGGGTATGCTTGATGTTGTATTTGGCATCAAATAATATTATAGTAATACCTAAGTAAAATAGGTTAATATCATACTCGTTGTATTATATTGTGTTTAGCTGACTTGTTGGATGAAGTTAACACAGGTTAATGTATGGTTTCTGAGCATAAGTGTTGTTTTACTAGTTTATTAGTATTATATACTTATACGAAGTGCTTCACTCACTAAAGGTATTTTTGATTCCCTTTGTAATGACTCACTTTTCCGTACAGTTTAAGCCAACAATAAACCACACATGTCCAACCCAAATTGAAATGGAAAGGCAGATAGATAGGGAAAAACAAAGAAGACAAGAAAAAACAAACAACAAAGAATCTCATAGCAGAACGAAAAATCTTTAATATATAAAAAATCTTTACACAAAAACAAAACTTAAATTTTTATATATATGCAAACATTAATCAGAGTATACTAACCTATTCAGCTTGTGGCAGTTCTAACAACCTATCCTTACAATTACTGATAAATAAAACCATGAATGAAACAGAAAAATAACCACGTACGTGAATATATCTCTGGGCCTCCAACTTGCCTCCTGAAGCTCCAAAAATATCCAAGTAAACCTAGAATACGCTCGGTCTAACTCGAGCATTATAGAAAAATAACTCGTGGGTCAGTTTGGTAAAACTAGCATGAGAAACTCAAAGCACAAGGAATTTCATTTATTATAACTTATAGAATCCTTTAAAAATCAAAGGTATCTCAAAGGCTACGCCACACATGAACACGGATGGGTTTTTACCTTATGATAACCAAAACCTTTTACATCAGAAAATTTAGTGATATTATAATAATGTCTAGATAATGATAATTAAGTAGCTATGATGCTCATGAGTGTACATCACAACAATACTAGGTATATAATCGAAAATAGGCCCATTGGCTAATTTTGTAGGATTTCCATGGAGGTGCCCTAAGTATCTCAAGGAAGAGCCCTTCTGAATAAGGATCGGAGATGTCCATTCGAAGCAGCATACATCCCTAGTGATGTACCATAGGAAAAACATAGCCGGTCTCGCTAAGACCGAGTGCATCGCCCCACGCATGCATAACAACTATAGGTAACGTCTAGGTGGAGCCAACTACACACTATAGGTTTTCCCACCCTATTAGTCAAGCCTTCAATCTCTTGTTTTAGTCATTCCCGCTGACGAGGCTACATCCGGCATTACAGCTTACGCACCACCACCAAATAGATCATGGAATCTGACATGGATTCTAATACCCCAATGGGTCTCGAAACCACCTATGGATCCTAACATTTCAATATATCACGAATCTCCTCCATAGAACTGTATATGGTTTTTGGAGTGGTTACGATTTTGAGTCATCTCTTACGTGTACACTCTTTCGCTTCCCGAGTGCTCCACAAAACCAATCGTCGATTTCTGGAATGCTCAATAGCGGTTCTTTAGGAAATAATCAGACAATACAAAAGATCGGGGATCACCCCATAACCATTTAAGTGGACAAATCTCCTTATCATTTGTCTTAGAACAATGAAATGAGTTTATACGTAAGTGTAACACCCCGATGGTAACTGTACCATACAATCCCCATGTTTCCCCTAGATATTTTCAAAGTTAAAATCCCTCTTTATTAAGTTTGAAATAATTCTGTACCACCAAAATTAAGAAGGATTTAGGCTAAGATTTGATAGTTGATTATTTAACTATCAAAGAAAACAAACATTCAAAACAAAATCACGTTTCCCACATAAATCACCAAGCCTCTTTAAATAAATCTTTTATTAATTTTAATTCACATTTCAGATACTCAAAAATCACTTCCATATACTTATCTTAATGGGATAAGTATGTCATAAACCACTATATTTTCGATACTTATAAAAAATAAATATTATATTTATCTCAATGGCATAAGTATATTCACAAACCATTTTGCTTTCAAAACTTAAAAAATTGAAAAAAAATCTTAAAAGTAGATATGGAAAGTACCGTTCAATATCGACTATGGATCGCAGCTTACACAATGGTTATGTCAGTATCCCAACGAATCCACGGTAAATTGTAGATAATCCTTACCCCTCGAATTACACCACGAAAATCAACCATCTCTTTTCAAATTCCTTTATCTTATGAATATTTCCAAATCTATTCATATAGCTTCTTTGTAAATCTCCAATCTCCTTATAAACATTCTTCATAAACATCCTTATTAAATTCTGAATCACATTTATATAACTTTTCTTTTTCAGATCTTTAAACCTCATTTATAAATTCTTTTATAAATATCCAGACCCATTTATAAAACTCTTCCCATATTTAAATAAACTTATTTAAAAGACCCTTTAAGTCAAAAGAGTTCCTTTGATAAACCATATAGTATTTAAAATAATTTTAAATAACTTAAAATACTAAGTTATTATTTAAGCACCCTTCTTTTTCACTTTAATTAAATATCATTTAAAATAATACTATAAAATCTCAATGTATTAAATTAATTTTAAGACTATTATTGTATTAATAAGTTAACTTCAAAATATTATTTGTGTAATAATAAATAATATACTTTAAAATGTTATTAATACAATAATTAATCAACTTTAAATATTAATACGATAATTTATTAACTTATAAATATAATTATATAGCTTAAATCAAGACAATTAAATAACTTAAATAAAAAATTAAAGTATATTTTAATCATTTTAAATAATTAATTAAATTAAAACATTTTTAAAACAATAACTAAATTTTTTTTAATAAAACATTCTTATATAACTTTAAGAATCATATTAATAAAATAATTAACTTTAAATCATTATTTAAAACATGTACACATTATCTTTGAAACATTATTATTGATAAGTTATTATCTTTTCAAATCTTATTACTAAATAAAATTGTCTTTAAACCTTATAATAGAAATAGTTGTTCTTAAAATAACTTTTAAATCGATAATTAGCTTTTCTAATTTTAAAGAGGCTTAACGATCACCATGGTACTTAAATGAGCTGCCATATTATTCAATTTAACTTTTCAAATTAATAATATATATTCATATAATCCATGACTCTGTAAATAAATCCAACACTTAACCATCATTAATTAATATACCACTTACTCAAAGCGGAATATCAATTAACAATATATAATCAAACCGTCCAAAATTATAAAATAGCAGAACGGGGATTTATTCTACTAATTAATAGCCAAATTAATTTAACTAGCGAAACGGTGTTTTACTTCGCTAAACAGGTGTCTGATTACCTTATTCAATCCAATTTAACTCAACAGTATTTTATTTGGCCAAATAAACATCAATTTTTGAAGTACATAAATTTAAACGGAATTATTAAATTTAATAATGTAATTTAAAGCATGTCTGTTTCCATATATCATGAATTTATACTTGTTCAAAATTATCAACAGATTTCACTACAATGTTGTACTCGTCCATGCGAGTATAACGCAAAAATACGCATGTCAATCGAGTTAAACATGAGCAAGATATGAATTTTCGAAGTTAACATAATTATATATATGTATAATTATAACAAAACAAAGTATTTTAAACTCTCACCTTCATTCCATGTGGGTCGAAGCCCAAACCAAAAAGAGCAGCACCAAAAAATCCTTCCCTAAATCAAACAAAGCTTCTCTTCCATCTCCCCTAGAACAAACTATCTAATAATGCCTGGAACAAAAAAAGTGCACGACTGTGCACATATGCACGTGCATGGACTCCCCTGGCCGCTAGTGACTATCACGATAACACCAGCAAATCCTCCATTGCCACCTCGACGCGTCACCACCCTTGCCTTGGTCTCTGGTCCAATGCATTGAAATGCAACCCATCTTTCCTCCAATCGACATATGCTCCAGTTTATACCCCATAATAAAACGAGCTTGCTCTTCCTCCCTGCTCCTCGCCTACACCTGGCACCTATGCCAACAAAACCCCCACCTAAGCTCCACCTTCTGACCACATTGCAGTGGACTATAATCACCCCCTGCCGCCATAGCGACGAGATAACCGATCCTCGCTGATAAAAGCCCAAAATCCCTACTTCGAGCAACATACGACACCCCGACACATAAATAAAATATCGACCACGATCATGACCTTCACCTTGCCCCAAAGCTCCACATCTTCGATCATCTCCTTGACCTCTGGTTCACCAAAAACAATTTTTGAAACCAAAATGATCAACTCCTCCTTCATGAAAAATCGAGCCACTAAATATCATGATACTACCACTAAAAATAATAGATCGATGACTCGAACACATTCATGCCCTCCGTTCACCCATTCAAGTTTGCCTAAAAATGACCAATGCTCGACTATTTATTGATTTTAGCTGATAACCGCCACTATCCTCAATGAAGTGACCTCAAACTATTTTTAAAAATTAATAGACTTGAAAAAACAAGTCTGCAGTTGGAAATTTTCTCAAAAGGTTGACGTATTTTGATTTGTTGATTTTTGCAGTTGAGGGAAATTTTAAATTTCCATTGCTTTTGAAATTCTCAGAGCAAATGAATAAAAAGTAAGATGTTGTGGATGAATATGGTATAAATACATATGCAGAGCCCTCACCGATCAATCCAAGTTCACAAATGAAGTTCGAATCAAGGGGAATAATGGTGGCTATGGCTACTGAGGTAAAGGGAAAGTAGGGGAGAACAATGGCCGCAGTAGGGAAAAATAAAAACAAGACATAATTGGCTGTGTACAATGGTGTACTGCTGCGTACTTTGATTATATGTGTTGAATTTTCAAATAAAGTCTGGTACCCTACCATAACGTATCCCGTCCGTTCCTAAACCGCAATTTACAGTAATAAATTACGATTGCATATAACAATGTTAACCAATCAAAAAATAAAATTAAAACAGACAAGTTAATAATTATGTGAAGTCTCAAAATGCCTGCATTTGCCGTAAAATACATCAAACGAGAATTTGTTTACTTTCCAAATTAAAAATTATGGAAAATTTATGAAAATTAAAATAAAAACACGTCATTGGAAATCAAGTCTCGATTCGAAATAGATAATTTATTATAATTTAAATTCAAATTATAATATTTAAATAAATTAAATATTCAAATTTGAAGTCCCAAAATATGAGTTGTTAACTCTTCCCCCTTAAAAGAATTTCATCCCTGAAATTTCATCACAAGAACATTGTACTATCTATACGCCCGTAGGATGTTCATAGATCATTCATATACTAATTCTATTTTGATCACTACTCGGAAACATGACTCCGCTTCCAAACCAGTATCGCTCATCCGATTTACTAGTGCGGACCTTGATCAAGCTCCTTGATTAGGAACCTCTGCTCTCTTTACATAGCTGTAGCTATGATAGAAAACCTCAGTTCCATATCAAGAACCCTCATCAAGTGCTCACCATCAAAAATCGAGTAATAGATCCTTATTTGGAACGCTGTGAAACAACTCAAGGCCTTGTCTCAAATATTAGATCAAACTATATGTAGAGAGAAATCTACATCTGTTCTACATACTTATTTAATTGGTTATTCCAATACCAATTCTATTCCTATTAAAAATATTTGTGAAATTTTCATATAATTCCTTTGGATTTGTATAACTTATAAAACACTCTTCCACATTACAAGGGCACACACAACTATTAAATTCAAAAATTATTATTTTTTAGTTCACATAATAATTTTTAAACACCTGGGTTTTCATTCAAAACACTTTTTGAAACGATGCTATATATTTTGGAGACTTAAGAGTCAAATACTTGTATATTTATTTCAAAAACTTTTCAAATGATATTAGATATATTTTAATCCATAACAAATATATATAGATAGCCCGAATAACCCCAAAATTATACCAAGGAACTGGGTACTACCAAATATATATATTTCCTTACTAGAAGCATAATACTCAAGAGGAACGTTTACCAATTGAACGTATCTCTTACCCATTTTTAGTTATTTTCGAGCCACTCGAACTAGTTAACTTAAAAACAAAATTTCCAATTTTCAAAATCCCACTCTTGAACTATACGAAATATTGTTAACACCAAAATTGATAATTAACAACCTTGAATTGAGTTATGTGGAGAGATTAATGAAGAAAGTAAATTAAAACAGAGAAATAACGTAATTGAGTGCAAAAAGAACAACGAAAATGAGAACACCAGATTTATAGTCGTTTGGCGTAACTACCTACGTCCACTTTAAATAGAATTTTTATTACTTTTCCAATCACTCAAATATAGATACAATCCGTAAACAAACCACTTGAGTAAAATTTTGAATCAAAAAAAGGAGAGTACAAAATATGGTAGAGTTCCCTGGAGTTCTCCCAAAAGAAGGGTCCCTTTAAATGTGTCACTACCCCTCTATTTATAGATAAAGACAGGTTGCTTTCTTTACATAGGACCATGACCAAGACACTTCCGCCCACATCAAAACCCATGTTCTCCGACCCATGGATATCAACCCTTGATAGCAGAACCACATGCCACCGAGCCACTCTTGCAAAACTAGGGGTCCTATGTGGATGACTCGAAGGAAGCTTCCGTATGACACGAAGAAAATGGCGTTGGATCTCGAAGCAAGGAAACACCAAGTAACTCGTCGACTCACTTTAGGATGCATTGTTCTAAGTAGACTGACCCATACGTGCCAAATCATTATGACCAAACCACAAGCGCCAAACAAAGCTCGACCGACCTATCTTGGCCGAACCATGCAGGACCTTTCTTCCTTGACTGAGCGGCATCTGCTGATCCACCTAGACCGAGCCATGTATGACCTTCGTCTTTGACAAAGCCATGTATTATGACCCATCTTATCCTTTATACATGACCGGACAACATGGTCTTTAGGACCCCTGACAGGTCATCATGGATGACCATGATGTCAATCATCAGCTCAGCGAGGGTAGCCTTGGTTTCTTTAGGCTCGTTTTCTTCATCTTGTGGACCTATATCTTTATAGAACCAACTGTGGTGCTCGAGCAAAGGCTTGGACGCTAATTGCTAAGCTTCAATAGTTTTGATGCATAGAGACTTCTCCGCATCTTTTCCTTCCTCTCTTCGCTCTCAACTCAGCTATACGATAGGCACATCCTGTCGCCTAATCTCCTTGAATAATTCACATGTCATTCTCTATTAGGAATATTATTATTAAGCACCAAGGGGCGAGAGCTACCCTGAATTCAACAAGTGTCGGTCAGCCCAGAAAAGTATTGTACGGAGAGTTCACATCCATCACAATAAACAAAAACACTCGCATTATCCTTCGTCGGTCGTCTCCTAACTCAACCAATAGCTTGAAAAAGCACACCACTTCAATTGTAATACCATTAAAACCATGAATACGAGCTATATGCGGTTTCAGATCTTTGGCTTCCACTAATATTTGGTCGTATGCCTTCTTGAAAATGAGATTCATAGAACTTCCATAATCAATCAGAATCTTTCTTACCAAGGCGGAAACAATCATGGCCAAAATCACCATCAAGTCGATCGTAGAGGCCTCCACCTTATCTGTATCTTTACTCTAAAATACAATACCATTTGTAATAGTTCGTAGCTACTTTTCTATAGCACTGTCCTACGTGTTCGAGCAACATTCAATATCAACATGTCCGATAACATTAATGTAATGCTCTATCTTATTCAAACTTTTATTGTCTAGATGTGGTCCTCTTACAATGGTATTAATAATTAATCTCCCTATTCTCCAGCAAGGTTCCTCAGGGCTGGGTAGAGCTCGTCCTCGATTGGGGCCAGATGTCCCCTGCCTACCATCTTACCGGGCTTTAACAAACTGCTGCAACTTTCTTTCTTGAATTATTTTATCAATAGCTTCATGGAGGTGACAACATTCGTCCATGGTATGTCCATAACTCTCATGAAATCTATAGCACTTTTTGGACTATCTTTGCTTCTCCGTCGGTACCTTCGTAGGTGGTTTTCTATACTATATAGTGTTATAGGTCGGTAGATAAACATTCTCCATATTCAATGGAATGTGTGTATCAAATAATAGGATCCTCGGTTTCCCTCTCTCTAAATTATGTCTGTAGTCATAGGTTCTATCACCACCGTCCTTTTGCTTATTCCGTTTGTTATGTACATTGATCTGAACTTTTCCAAAAATATTGTCGGACTGCTTTACTACTACATTACACTCCTTCAGTGCTTGGGCCTGCAATATCTCTCATCTTAGTTTGCTTTGCTTCATTCTTTCTCAAAAACTGAGCCGCTTTTACAAAGAAACGGTCAAATGTTGATGGAGGCTTTCCTACTAACCAACCATCAAGCTCGAAATCGGGGTCGACTACCCTAGTTAATGCTATGAGTATTACATAATCATTCGGATTACTAACTTTTGTAACAATTGTATTAAATCTTTCTAGAAAATCTTTCAGTGACTCTCCCGATGCCTAGACTAAGTTGGAGAGTGACATTACATCTTGGGAGCGAGTCGTGTGCATGCGGAACTACTCCTGAACTTCTTCGCTAAATCATCAAATGAAGAGATTAACGATGGTGGTAGCTTGGTGAAGCACATGGTCGCAACATCTTCTAGAAAAATAGAGAAACACATGCACTTGACTACATCGGTGGCTCTGGCAGATTACATGTGCCATTTGTACTTCTAGAGATGCTGCGTAGGGTTAGTTTTTTCTGCATAGGCAAGCATCGTAGGAATATGGAACCTCCGTGGGTATTTTGCATGTATAATGTTATCGCTGAATGGAGTATGACTTTTACAGAGTTCCCAATCATCATTGGTCAAGCCCTTACTTTCTTTCACTAGCTGTCTTACCATAGTTGTTAAGTCCGGTGTTTGGAAAGTTGGTGCTAGCTGAAAGTTGTGCTCCACTTCACATAAACAACCCTATTCATGCCTCCATGTAGTGCCACGTTGCCTTGGCTCCACTTGCTCTTGGTCTATTTCCTGAGTTAAAGTTCTGTCGTACAGTCTTAATTACGGTCCAACCACGTTTTCCTTAGCTCCGGCACTTTGATTGATCACGGCGCCACCAGAGTAAGCACCTCCACCTACACACCAATCCCTCCTAGATTAGGGGGTTCATTGTCGATCCCCTATAGGGGGTCGGCACCGATCATTTAATGATTCAGAAATTTACCGTTCTTTTGAAAACAAGTTCGATTAGTTTTGATCATAGTTAAGCTGAGGATTTAAATTTTGAATTTTAATTAATCTTGCATACGATTGGTTTGAATGGATAAAATTTAATGGAAATATAAAACGAAAATTTTAGACGGTTTGAAATTTAACGTAGAAATATATCATTAATATAAACGGTGAAAATTTTAGTTTCAGAACTTTAAATATTTTACATGAAAATATTTATGAAAATTTTATAATAAAAACGTCGACGTCGTTTTGTCGAATTCCAATTTTACAAGCTCCGTTAAAATTGAGTTATACATTAATTTACGGTAGCGACAACCAATATTGCATAATTAATGAATTTTTACACGAGCATTAAATGACTAGATTTCTATGTGCTAATAAGTTCTTATCAATACACTGAGCACAATGGTGATTTATTTTGCATGTTTGGATGCTCCTTTTGTTTTGTGTGATGTTTTAGTCCGTGTTAACAACGTATACTATATTTTTACCGGGCCTGTAATTAAGTGCTGAAAAATTAAGACTGTGTCTATTAACATGTCACAATCGAAATAAAATATAAGTATACAGTAGGCTGAAATAGTACACTTTGATTTAGATTTATGAATCAAGTTAACCGAAAGAACTGATATGCTATAAATAGTACACGTATAAAACTGGTTGTTATGCGAACTAGTGCATGTTTAGAGATGCTGAATTGGTAAACAACGAAATATCTCCACTTTGCTACATATCTGGCAACATTCCTATGTTCGTGCTAGCCACGTTTCTTTCCTCTCTCTTATATTATTTCCTTCAGAATTGTAAATTATATATGCGAAAAAAAGAAGCATAGAAAGAAAAAATAAAAGAAGCTCCTTCTCCTTCTTCCAGCCTCCTCCCTCCACCGTCGACTCCAACCTTCGCCGCCAACGAGACCTCTGCTCCTCCCCGCCGCCGAATCGAACCCCGCCACCATAGCCGCTCCTTCCTCCACCGTTCGAAAAAAAAAATTGCTACTGCCGCCGACCCATTCCACCGTCGAGCCGCCTCTGACAGCCATGCCAAAGCCTCCACCTTTTTCTCCTACCGCCACCACATTACCAACTCCAGCCAAACCTCCTTCCTTCCCTTTCCAGTCAGTCGAAAATAAAAAAAGAAATAAATATTGTGCTGCTGTTGACCCTCCCCTGCCACCATCTCCGCCGTCTGCACCTCCAACCGTCGCTTCCAGCAATTCAGACGTGTCACCTAAACCTACTCCGCTTGCATTTCCCGAGCTTGACTTTTCCTCCTCCTCCTTCCAGTTCATGGTTTAAAAAAGTATATTTAAGTAAAAAGAAGGAAGCGTAGTGTTTTCCATATTATCATTAACACATGTACAAGCTTTGATGGTGCGTATTTGATTCCGGCCATGCCGTGCACGTAAGCCGTAGTGTGGATTATCTTGTGGTTATCGTCATTGAGGTGAGTGATTGTTCACTCACATCTAATTAATATCGATATGCAAGTCAATAAAAGTAAATTAGTCACATATATATTCTTTTTTAATTAAGATCAATATATATATATACATATACATATACATACATACATACATACATACATACATACATACATACATACATACATACATACATACATACATATATATATATATATATATATATTTGTTGGATGGATGAATTATTGAATTGAATGTGAATATGCTGACACGATATATACACGTCATATGTATGTACACATACGTGAAAAATTAATATCGACATGTCACGTTTTATCATGTTATTGATCTCCAGTATGTTAAGCTTTGTTGTAAATTTTCCCGTCAATATTTGGACATGGTTGTATGTATTGCACTTGTGATATTGGAAAGGATTGAAATGATATATACTCTTATTTAAATTGTAAATATTGCACTTGGACTAGGTAGAAAATTTAAATTTGAACATCATTTGGTCAAATAAAAATATTTTACAAACTAAGATCATTTTGGAAATTAATATATAAATGATTTGAGTTTTTTATATGTTTTATAATTTTCATTTCATTAATTAAATCAAATTTATTGAGAAATAAATGACTTTACGAATATACGATAATTTGTGAATAAATGTATTGAAATGGCTCATTTGAAGAAACTTGGTTTTGGATTTAAATCCATAAAATTAATTCAGTGTATAGTTTGGATATTTTGAATATGAAGATGTTAAAGTTAAGAATCAAGTTAAAATTTTAATTTAGATTTAAACCTAAATTAAGTAACTTGTTTTCGTAATAATGGGATTTTTGTAAAGTTAAATCTATTTGGAAATAAAACCTTTAAACTAATCAAGTGATGATTTGAATTGTTTGAATAAAAATTTGGAATTTATTGTATGAAAAATTGGTGGTTAAATCTTAAATGGAATTCATAAATGAACTTGAAATTAAGTTTGACTTAAGTGATTTAGTTTATTGGATTTAACTAAACTTTGTGATCGAATATTTTCAAAGGGAAAATAAGTTTGAAATCGAAATGTTTTAAAATAGAATTTTGGAAAAATGGTATAATTAGGTTTTGAGAACTTGGAAATTCAAAATCCCTCTGCATTAAATATAAATTGTTTTAAACCATAATGACCAAGCGGCGTGTAAAACAAACATTGGGTTGTTACAGAGATCAGCGCCGGATATTGACATAATACACTCTATCAATCCTAGAACCATTCTAATAACCTTGTACGCAGTGGATGATATCCAGAATGTAATGGTTGAATTGACGAATGTTTACTGGAATGAAGTAAGAGAACGATGATGGATAGCCTTGACACTCGTGTCATAATTAAAATGACTAAAATAGGAGCCTATGTATGGCCAATGAGGTTAGCTACCTCTAGCGATGTTGATCTCTCATATTCCTATCATGATTTTTGAACCAATGGGTACACCTTCTGTTTTGATTGATTGTGGCGGTCAGCCGCTTATGGTTATGACCAGCCATAAAGGGTAAATTGGTAGAATCATACCTTGGGTATTGCCTTATGTGTCTTGTCATATTTATCCGTATATGAGCCCAATTACGACTTTGGTTTAGTACCTATAGGAGACTCATTGGCTACCGACGTTACTGGTTGTGTTACAGGACCTACAGAGACTACATGCTATAAAAATGTGTTAAGGTGGATCAATGAAAATTCTTAATGCTATTTTGATATTTATATTATTGATGGACATTATCTATTATAACATACAATATTATATATAAATAGTATGACGGATCTTTAGGCGGTGGAAAAACCCATAACATCTCCTAAGTTACTATGCATGATTTATTGTTTTACATGAGGATGTTAATTCTGACTCGAGTATTGTGTTTTTCATTATGATCGGGTCAGCCTGAGTATTTTCAATTTAAGAGAGCTTGTTATGGAGACGAAGGCATTATTTGAGACTCTGTTCTATTTTTGCTATTTCATCAGTTTAGTTTGTTTAGCTGTGTTAGTTTAGACTTATTTCATTCCTAGTTATTTCATTTCCAGTTGTTTAGTATGAGAATAAATGTAAACTTATTTAGAGATTCAGGACTTATTTATGTACTTATTTAATTTCGCTATGAGATTCTGAGTTGTATTTATTTCTATATTTGTGATTCTATGATTGATTATATTATTACCCTAAATAACTATCTATCATTTAAGAAAATATTATTGTTTAAATGGTGGGTCGTTACAGTTGGTACCAGAGCTTATGGTTAAGCGAACTTCTAATGTTGGGTAAACTCATTATAGATAGGATAATCAATTATCCTAGAATGAGTAGAATCTTTCTGGAGAGAGCGTATTTTAAAATTATAAAAATAGTTTAAAATCTTAATAGAGTTCAAATTTGTTAAAAAATTTAAGGTACTCATCCTTTGTAAAATTCTTTCTATTAGGTTCCTTCATTTGATTCATCTTCTAACTTATTGTCTTTCCCATCCTTTCTTTACAGAATGAGTAATCAAAATACCAGAGGTAGAGGCGGAGATAGGGGAAATGTCCTCAATGAAATCGTTGCACAAGTTGTAGTCCCAGTGTCCACACTTAGTAAGGAGTACACCCAGCTTGGAGGAAAGAAATTCACAGGGGCTGAGAGAATTGTCGAGTCCCAAAGCAATGCCTTAAGAATGTTGAAAGGATTTTTGTTGGATTGGTATCACTTACGTTCAGAAGCATCAGTTGGCAGCTTGGCAGCTTCAGGAAGCCTCTCTTGATTGGTGGGATTCTTTTACGACCCATTTCCCTAAGGAAAATATTTCTTTCGCCCAGTTCAGGTGAGATCTATCTAAATGAGAATTTTATATTCTTAAGATTATCTCGTGGAAGTTAACTTAACCTTGTATTGTCCAATTTACAGGGAAGCTTTTATTACCCTGTGGATACCTAAAGCTGGGACGATTGATTTGTATAATCAGTTTATGGAGCTTAAGCAAGACGAGATGACTTTTGCAAAGTATGAAAGGAAGTTCAGTGAGTTATCGAAGTTTGTCCCTCATCTGATCGAGATCCCTCTTAAGAAGAATGAGAAGTTTATTGCTCGCATGCGTAGAGAGTATAAGGAGCAGCTCATTGTTCATATCCAAAAGGCTATTTTCTGGTGTCATTGATTTGGAAATTCGTTTTGAGAGTTTGAAGTTGAAGAGGACTTCAAAGGTTTCAAATACTCCAGCATAGTTTAGCTCTAATAGCCTTGGCAAGAGGAAGTCAAATTTTAATAAGCAGAAAAAGAAGTGGCAAAGCCAGCAATGAGTTGGATTTTCTCAAAAGAAGCCTAAGGACTTGTCGCATATCACTTGCTTCAAATGTGATAAAAAGGGACATTATGCCAGAGATTGTTCATCGGCTTCATTAGCAGCCGTCCCTCCAGTTCAGATGACTATGCGTGATCTATACCATATTTACTTGCACCCAGGCCATTTCAAGAAGGATTGCCCTTACTCAGAAGAAAGGCAAACCATCTGGCATCTTTGTTGTCATCTCTTCCACCCCTTTAGCTAAGGAGACTGATCCCGTACTTCAAGGTACACTTTTCTTTTATAATATATATGTCTGTGTTCTATTCGATATTAGAGCATCTCATAGTTTTATATCATTTGATTTATGTCAGAAATTTAAGCACGATTCGAAACCGGAACCTGCTTATAAATATTTTTGTGCATCTAATCCCATTGGTGGTCCCACAAACTTTGAAATGATCTATAGGGATGTTTGTCTTTTTAAAGACGAATATCATTTCACCTATGTTTTGGGATTTAGTGTGTTTGATTTGTTGTTAGGCATGGATTGGCTATCTAAGTTCGATGCAGTTATTTCTAGTTGTGATCGAATGATTTCCTTGGTTGATGATAGAGGTTCTCAGCTTATTATTAAATGCAAGATGCCTTTTGATCTTGTTAAGAGCTTTGTTTTCTCCCATGATTTGCATTCTAGCGATCTCAGTACTATTCTAGTTGTTCAGCAGTTCCTTGATGTTTTTGGTGAGGTTACTTATTTACCCCTTCATCGATAAATTGAATTTAAAATCGATCGCATCTCTCGAGGAAGACTTGTTGTTCTTCCCACTCGAAGGATGTCACCTAAGGAAAGAGCGGAGTTGAAAACCCAAGTCGATGATCTATTGGCTAGAGGTTTGATTAGGGGAATTTTTTCTGAATGGGGTGTAGTTGTAATCATTTTCACAAAGTCCGATGATTCTTTAGGAATGTGTGTGGACTATAGAGAGTTGAATAAGCTCACACACAAGAACCAAAATCCGATGCCTCGTATCATTGATATGTTTGATCAGCTTTATGGAGAACAGTTATTTTCTTAGCTTAACGTCACTTAAGGCTTCCATCAGTTGAAGATTTTCAAGGATAAAATTCATAAGACCGCTTTCCGTACTAAAGGTAGTTTCTATGAATGGCTTGTTACGCCTTTCAGGTTAATGAACGCACAGACTTACTTTGTAGATCTCATGAAACGAGTATTCCGAGATGTTCTTAACCAATTCATGCTTGTATTTATTGATGATATTTTGATTTTCTCCAAATCCGAAGAAGAGCATGAGCAGCATTTAAAGTTTGTGCTCGAAACTTTGAGAAGCCATTATTTAAAGGCTAAATTTACCAAATGTCATTTTTGGCATGAGGAAGTTCGATTTCTTGGCCATGTAGTTTCAAAAAATGTCGTTTCGGTGGATCCCACTAAGATCGTCGTGATAAATGTAAGCTTATGTCTATTACTTTCTATTTGATTATCGAAATTCTCAATTTTGATTTGTGCCTTATCTCTAATTCCAGGATTTGGAAATTCCTAAGACACACACGGATGTTAGGAGTTTCTTAGGTCTTGCTGGTTATTATCGGAGGTTCATTGAGTATTTCTCTCGCATTGCTTCTCCTCTTACAGCTTTAACTCGAAAGAACACCAAGTTCAATTCGGACGAAAAGCACTAGTAAGCATTTGATGAATTCAAATATAAGTTGAAGTGTGCTCCTGTTCTTATAGTTTCGAAAGGTAGTGAAGGCCTTACAGTTTATACTAATGCTTATTGAAGTGGGCTTGGGGCTATTTTGATGCAGCATGGCCAGGTTATTACATATGCTAGTAGACAATTGTGACCTCATGAAGTTAAGTATGCAACGCATGATTTGTAGTTATTGGCAATAGTTTTTACTTTGAAATTGTGGCGGCATCATCTCTTGTGTATTAAATTCGAACTTTATACCAACCACATGTCCTTGAAGTATATTTTCTCTCAGAAGGATTTGAATCTGAGGCAAGTGAGATGGCTTGAGTTCTTAATTTCATATGATCCTGACATCAACTATACCCTAGGAAAAGAAAATGTGGTAGCTGATTCCTTGAGTAGGAACAAGCCTATGCTTTGTCAACTTGTTGTTTCTTCTTCTCTTATGGATTGCATCGCCATTAAGCAAAATGAAGACCCAAGCTTAAGGTCCATGCGAGATTAAGTTTTGAAGAGAGAGGAAAATTCTCATAGATGATGTGATGCAGAAGTAGATAAGAATGGTATTCTGAGAATCAGTGGTAGGATTTGTGTTCCAATATGGATGGACTAAGAGAAAAGGTGCTTAGAGAGAATCACAAATCCAAATTTTCTATTCATCCCAGAGTGACGAAGATGTTTCGAATATGAAAAGACTTTATTGGTGGAAAGGAATGAAGAGGAATATTTTAATGTATGTGAGTAGATGTAGTACCTGTCAGCAGATTAACGTCGATCATCAGAAATTGGTAGGTTTATTATAACCTGTGCGGTTAAAGTGCTTGGCAGATTCAATGCGACGATGGTGCAAAAAGTCACAGCGAGGAAACAACGAGGATATAGCGGATGACTCTAAAATAGTGTATAAAACTCGTACTTAATGTTTCTAAAAATATAAAGATTGCAATTAAATGAAAAATCAACATTCAATTGAATTATAATTATTACATAAATAATTTAAATAGGAATATGTGAGAATATACTATAAATATACATAAAACTATTATATAACATAACTGAGTTTAGTAGAATATTAGAGTAGTTTCATTTCTGAAAATATATTAAAAATTCAAATAAATAAATAAATTTCATAATTTTTAAAATTTCATTTTTCAATTCATTTCTTTAAGAAGATATAATGGAAATAGCCGAATATAGCGAAAATAGTGGGGCATAAAGAGGAAAGGCTATATTTAGGGCTATATGGAAAAATCGTAGCGGTAGAAATCCGCTATGAGATATAGCAGGGTTATAGCGGGGTAATAGCTGGCCATTAACTGCACATATAACAACCCCTTGAGATTCCAAAATGGAAGTGGGATCAGATTTCTATGGATTTTGTGGATGGTTTGCCGAAGATGAGAAGGGATAATGAGAGTATTTAGGTGATTGTTGATCATTTGACAAAGTAGGCTCATTTTATTCTTGTGAAGTTAACTCCAACTGCCTCGGGTTTAGCTATGATCTATTTGAAGGAAATTATCCGACTCCACGAAATTCCTTCTGGTATTATTTGTGATCATGACCCTATCTTCACAATTAACTTTTGGAGAGCGCTCCATGATTCGTTGGGTACACATTTGAATTTGTGTATGGCCTATCACCCATGAACAGATGGCCAAACCAAATGGATCAATCAGCTTTTGGAAGACCCTCTTCATGCCTGTATTCTGGACTTTGGTGGTTCTTGGAAGCACCATCTTCATCTTGTCGAATTCACTTATAATAATAGCTATTTGGTATAACTTCATTTAAACAATTTGAATTAAATATATGTAAGATAATCTTTCTGTAATTCAAGTCTTGAAATTCAGGCTAGTATTGACATAGCACCGTTCGAAGCTCTTTACGACGTCTATGCAAATCCACGTCTTGTTGGTGAAAACTGGAGACAGGCTTGTCCTTGGGTCTGAGACTATTTTGGAAGCTTCCAAGAAGGTTGAAGGAATTAAGCGAAGGATGAAAACTGCGCAAGATAGGCAGAAGAAGTATGCCGATAGAAGACAAAAGGAATTGGAATCTGCAGTTGGAGATCTTGTGTTTCTTAAAATTTTGCCATTGAGAAACGTAATTTGGTTTGGAAGGAAGGGGAAGTTGGCCCCAAGATTTATTGGTCCTTTCTTTAAATCTGAAAGGATTGGTACTCTAGCTTATAAAGTTGAGTTACTTGAAAAAAACTATCTAGTGTTCATGATGCATTCCATGTCTCCAACCTTCGTAGGTATATTCATGGCCTATCACTATAGTTCAATCCACGCAACTTGAGGAATTGGAGGTTCACCCTAATCTTACTGTTGAGAGGAAGCCATTATGTATTCTGGATAGAAGTATGAGGAAGTTAAGGAGTAAATTGGTTAGTCTCGTCAAAGTTTAGTGGAGTAATGATGATTGATATTGCACTTAGGAGACCAAGGATGGTATCCGTGCTTCCAATCTTGAATTATTTGATTCGAGTATGCTTTCTAATCTTAGTCTATCTCTTGATTCTTTCTCCATTATTGTGTTTCGTACTTTTCAAGGATGAAAAGTTTTGAGTGGGATAATTGTAACAATTCAGAAATTTACCGTTCTTCTAAAAAGAAATTCAATTAGTTTTGATCATGATTTGAGCAGAGGATTTAAAATTTGAAATTAAATTAATCCTGTGTATGATTGATTTGAATGGATAAAATTTAAATGGAAATATAAAACGGAAATTTTAGTCGGTTTGAAACTTAATGTAAAAATCCTTCGTTAATATAAATGGTCAAAATTTTGGTTTCATAAATTTAATTATTTTACATGAAAATGTTTTAGAAAACTTTATAATAAAAACGTCGATGTTAGTTTCGTCGAATTCTGATTTCGCTAGCTCTATTAAAATCGATTTGTATGTTCAATTTACGGTAGCGACAAAGATATTGCATAAATAATAAATTTTCTCCTAAGCGTTAAATGATTGGATTTCTATGTACTAACATGTTCTTATTGATACACTAAGCACAATGTTATTTTGCTTTGTGTGTTTGGACGCTCAATTTGTTCTATGTGATGTTTTAGTCCGTGTTAACGGCGTATACTATATTTTTACTTTGCATATAATTTGGTGCTGTAAAATCAAAATCGTGTCTATTAACATGTCACAGTCGAAATAAATATAAGTATACGGTATAGGTTGAAATAGTACACTTTTGTTTGGATTTATAAATCAAGATAAATGGAAGAATTGATATGCTATAAATAGTACACATATAAAAATGGTCATTATGCGAACTATTACACGTTTAGAAATGCTAAATTGGAAAACAACAAAATTTCTCCACCTCCCTACATATCTAACCACGTTCCTTTGTTCATGTATCAACGTTTCTTTTCTCTCTCTTAAATTATTTCCTATAGCTATGTAAATTATATATGCGAAAAGAGAAAGCACAGAACGAAAAAAAATAAAAGAAGCTCCTTCTTCTTCTTATAACCTCCGAGAGTCCTTCCTCCACCGTCGACTCCAACCTTCATCGCCATCGAGACCTCCGCTACTCCCATCCGCCGCATCGAACTCTGCCACCACAGCCGCTTCTTCCTCCACCTTCAAAAAAACAAATATTGCTACTGTCGCCGACCCCTTCCACCGCCGCACCGCCCCTGACAACCATGCCAAGACCTCCGTCTTTCCTTCCTACCGCTACCACATCACCAGCTCCGGCCGAACCTCCTTCCTTCCCCTTCCAGTCAGCCAAAAATAAAAAAAGAATTAAATACCATGTTGTTGTTAATCCTTCCCTGCCACCATCTCCACCGCCTGCACCTCCAACCGCCGCCTCCAGCAATTCAAAGGTGTCGCCTGAACCTATTCCGCTTGCATTTCCCGAGCTCGACTTTTCCTCCTCCTCCGTCCAATTCGTGGTATAAAAAAAGTATATTTAAATAAAGAAGAAGTGTAGTGTTGTCCATATTATCACTATGCATGTACAAGCTCTGGTGGTGCTTACTTGATTCCGGTCGTGCCGCGCACGTAAGCCGTAATGTGGATTATCTCATGGTTATGGTCATTAAGATGAGTGATTGTTCATTCACATCTATCATTATGCAAGTTAATAAAAGAAAATTTGTCACATATACATTCGCTATTAATTTAGATCAATATATATATATATATATATATATATATATATATATATATATATATATATTTATATTCACACTTGTTGGATGGATGAATTATCGAATTGAATGTGCATAAGCTGACATGAGATATACACGTCATATGTGTGTACACATATGTAGAAAATTAATATCGACATGTCACATTTCATCATATTATTGATCTCCAATATGTTATGCTTTGTTGTAAATTTTTCCATCGATATTTGGACATGACTGCATGCATTGCACTTGTGATATTGGAAAGGACTGAAATGACATATACCCATACTTAAATTTAAATATTCCACTTAGCCTAGGTAGAAATTTTAAATTTAAACATCATTTGGTCAAATAAAAATATTTTATAAACTAAGATCGTTTTGGAAATTAATATATAAACTATTTGAGTTTTTTATATGTTTTACAATTTTCATTTCATTAATTAAGTCAAATTTATTGCGAAATAAGTGATTTACGAATATACGATAATCTGTGAATAAATGTTTTGAAATGGCTCATTTAAAGAAACTTGGTTTTGGATTTAAATCCATAAAATTGATTAAATTTATAATTTTGATATTTTGAATATGAAGATGTTAAAGTTAAGAATCAAGTTAAAATTTTGATTTAGATTCAAACCTAAATTTAGTAGCTTGTTTTCGTAACAATGGGATTTTTGTAAAGTTAAACCTATTAGAAAATAAAACCTTTAGATTAGTCAAAGGATGATTTGAATTGTTCGCATTCAAATTTGGAATTTATTGTAGAAAAAATTGGTAGTTAAATCTTAAATTGAATTCATAAATGAACTTGAAATTAAGTTTGACTTAAGTGATTTAGTTCGTTGGATTTAAAGAAACTTTATGATCGAATATTTTCAAAGGGAAAGTTGGTTTGAATCAAAATGTTTGAAATGGAATTTTGGAAAAATTGTATAATTAGGTTTTGAGAACATGGAAATTTAAAATCCCTATCCATTATAAATTTTTTTAAACAATAATGACCAAGTGGTGTATAAAACAAACATTGGGTTGTTAAAGAGACCGAGGTTGGATATTGACATACTCTTTGTCAATCCTAGAACTATTTTGATAACCGTGTAAGCGGTGGATGATATCCAGAATGTAATGGTTGAATTAGCGAACGTTACTAGAATGATGTAAGAGAACGATGATGGATAGCCTTGACACACGTGTCATGATTAAAATGACTAAAACATGAGCCTATGTCTAGTCATGATGTTAGCTATCTCAAGCGATGTTGATCCCTCGTATTATATCATGATTTTTGAACTCGATGGGTGTACCCTTCTATTTGGATTGATGGTCCCGGTCGGCCATGTATGTGTTACGACCACCCAAAAAGGATAAACTAGTAAAATCCTACTTTTGGCATTGCCTCATGTGCCTTGTCATATTTATTCTTATACGAGCCCAATTACGACTTTGGTTTAGTATTGTACCTATAGCGGACTCATTGGCTACCGACGTTACTAGTAGTGTTACAGGACCTGTATAGACTCCATGCTATATAAATGTGTTAATGTGGATTAATGTAAAGCCTTAACGCTATTTTGATATTTATTTTTCTGATAGACATTATCTATTATAGCATACACCATTATATATATAGTTTAACGGATCCTTTGGAGATGAAAAAAAGCCATAACATCTCCTAAGTTACTATGCATTGATTTATTGATTTACATGAGGATGTTAGTTTTGACTTGAGTATTATGTTTTCCATTATGCTCGGGTCAGCCTGAGTACTTTTAGTTTGGAAGAGCTTGTTATGGAAACGAAGGGATTGTTGGAGAATCCATTCTATTTCTGCTATTTCATCAGTTTAGTTTGTTTATCTATGTAAGTTTAGATTTACTTATTTAGAGATTCAGGACTTATTTATGTACTTATTTAATTTCGCTGCGAGAATCTGAGTCGTATTTATTTCTGTGTCTGTGATTCTGTGATTGATTCTATTTTACCCTAAATAACTTTCTATCATTTAAGAAAATGTCATTGTCTGAATGGTTGGTCATTACAGATCAGCCTTTGCCGGTTTCTTAATCTTGTCCTGATGTTCCAGGTGCATATGGATCCGTTTTGCGGTGTCTGCTTTGGTGAAAGTCATTAGACAAGGAGGAATTTTTCGATCCTGAATATGGAGTATACTTCCTCATAGTCTGTCCACGTTGATCTTTCAACTGCTTGATCGAGTTGATGTTATCTTGGACTTGCTGATTGATCTACTGATGGCTATCATCAGTTCCTTCATTAGGACTTCAAAAAGTCAGCTCTAGTGATATTTTCAGCTGGATTCTGGGCATCAGCAACAGCCAGTTTGACATTTTGACCAGCTTGTTGAATGATAGCATAATCGTTGCCTTCAATGGCATAGGAAGTAGTAGAATTTCCTCTGACTATGGCGAATAGCTTCCTTAAAGATCTTCTTTAAATCTGAGAAGAAACGAAAACGTGTTGGTGGAAATTTGGATCTATCTCATGGATATGGAAGTCCACCTGTGCATGGTGAGATCCAATTAGGCTAAGAAATCATTCTCAGTGAAAGCACCAAAATGTTTGCACCAAAATTGATCACAAACACCCAATCGATTATTAGTACAGAAATAAATAAAGAAAATTAAAATTAAAACAGTGGAAACAAGCAGAAAAAAGTAAAACAAAAATAATGCAAACAGATTTGTATTGGTTCTATGTTAAATGCCTACATATACTTTGATGAAATAGCTTATTAATCACTTGGGTTTCTCAGTACAAGAGGGAGTGAATCAGAATCTATAATTACAATGGGTATAAAGAAAACACCATTGTAAAGATCCTTCAAATAAGCTATGAACCTTATATTTATAGGCTAGACGACCGAATATCTTCTTGAAATTTCGACAGTAGAATCTCCAAATGTGGACGAGGTCATCTAGAAAATTCGAGGCCCAATTCCCAATATAAATTATCCCCAACCGATCTTCCACGCCATGTAACAGCATGCGATCCCTCTGGTAGGTCCTCCTCCATGGTAACTTCAAATTTTCAAAGTCGCTTGCAAAATTGCTTTCAGGTTTTAAGAGATAACGATCAATTCCCACTGAGTTAAAATGCTGATCCAAGTTATTCATAACTAAAGTGATCCAATCTAATCATCTGCCTAGGGGAAGCACTATTCTGTACTTAGAATGTTCTATAGATCCTATCTCTTGGCTTCACTTAATCGTTACTCCATATTGTCATATATGCTTGATCTCTGGACTCTGCGATCACATCTAATGAACTGCTTTCCTTGTCTATCATCGAATCTAACTTGTTCGGTCAGCCCGGATACAACCGGATCAAAAGGCCGGATAACAATTATCAACTTGTTTCTAAGGCCAAATAATGGATTTATGGATGAATGGAGTTGTTGATTTTAATGGCTCAGGGAGATCAATAAAGAATTGCATGGGATCGACAAAATAACACTTGAAATAGGATACTAGCATCAAGTAGATAGATAGAAGGAGTGGGGCAAGTTTTGGTGAAATTTCTTGGATCAATACGGATTCATAGTGTTGGATCGGTATTGATCTAAAATTTTGGTTGGATTGGGCTACTTTATTCCTTATGGTGGTTTGGACTTTGTCTCATGACTTTGTTTGTGCTTGGTTTCTAGACTCTGGGGCTACCTCCCAGGGATTTTTTCCATGATATTTGCAAATTTGACTCATTAAGATTATCCTATGTACACATGATTCTTTTATTTTCATACTAAATCTAAACTATTTGATTACTTTTTATAAACATTTTCTTCAACTTCTTGATACAATCTTAAGATTGTAGATTGATCTTAAGTGTCCATATGCCTTATCATTGCTCCTACTAACTCTAAGGCTATGACACACGAATAGTTTCTTCTCAATAACCACTTAGATATTATGTATTAACAGTCATAATCCATATTTTGTAGTCATAATAAAAAGTAACTGCAAGCAGTATCTGAATTGATAGAAGCATGGTGATTGGAGAAACATTTTGTTGTGATTAACACCTTGAATTTGATAAAGACCTTTCGCCACCTACCTGGGTTTATAGGTATCGACCTTCAGACCCATACCCGTGGGTTTTACCCCTTTGGTTGCCTTTTCTAAAGTCCAAATAATGTTTTTATACATGGAACCTATTTTGAATTTCATTACATTAGGACACAAGCCAAAATATTTACTATCTAATGCTCGTAAGTAAGTGAAGGGATCATCGTCATAAATGACACAATCCTCTTTCTTACTATCTATAAACAAACCATAGCATCTCTATGGCGTATGAGATTCACTACTAGACCTTTTATTATTTGTATTTCTTTTATTGGTGTTGAATAGTTATCTAAATATTCACTTCCTATAAGAGTGTCCTAGGTCTCATCCAAGTCTATCTTAATACCACTAATTTCGCATGATAGAAATTCCATTTCCAAAAATTTGGCATTTCTTGGAATAAACACTTTGTGTTCTTCACTATGATCGAATATGCATCCATGAGAATTTTTAAGTCATCCTATTAACATGCATAAAATTGACCTTGCCTCAAGTTTACTGGGGTTTACGTTCTTAATGTAAGTCAACAACCCCACACCTTAAGATAATTAAGATGGATTTCTTACAAATCTATAACTTCTCTAATGGCTTAGGAACATATTTAGATGGCATAGAATTCATCATATATATTGTTATTTCAAGCGCATAACCCCAAATGGAAAGAGGCAACTCAGTATCACTCATCATCGACTGAACCATGTCAAATTTCTCCTTTCCAAAATAACATTGTGTTAATGAGTATCGGGACTAATAATTTGAGAGAGAATCCCATTCTCTTATATGTACCCTTATAGCATATATCCAATGTACCACCTTGATCGACTTGAAGTATTTTAATTTTCTTACATGTATAGTTTTTGGCTTTGTTCTTATAGTCTATGAATTTATCATAGACCTCTAGTTTATGTTTCATAAAATATACATATCCATAACTATATAAACCATCAGCAAATGTAACGATATGTATGTGTAATGACCCGTAAATTTTCGACTATTTAATTTGTTTAATTTATAAGTTTTGGTAACTTAATGTGGAAAGAAAAAACTTTGTAATTTAATGATGAAATGAATGCTAAAATGAAATGTAGCAAGGGTAATTGAAACTAATTAGTAACAATTGAAATGGAATTCCAATTGTAAAATAATGAATTCATAAATTGTAAAATAAAGAATATAGTAACGGTTGTAAGTTACTGTTTAATGGGTCTATTAATTTAGTTGTAAATTCTACATTTGTTATAAAATTGAATATAAGTAAATAAATGTATGAATAAATGAATTTCTATAATTAATGGTAATTGAACGAATTCAACACTATGTAAGCAACTCTAATAATTAGTGGAAAGAATAAACTTGAGTGTAATATAAAGAGAGTGATAACATTTATGCAAGTTACCTTTTTATTTAGGCTGCTAAATTCAAAGTAGGAAATCTATTACATTTAAATGTAAGTAAATGTTCATTAATGCAAGATAAGACTGTAATAGTAAAGTTTGAATGTAATGACATAAATGGAAATGTATATTTCATTCATAGGTAAAATAAAGGAATGTAACCAAGTTGAATAAAAAAATTGAGGTTTTAATTATAATAAATGTATACGTTTTACAAAGTCAATATAATTGAAAATAACTGTATTAATACAGAGGAAAGATAGAAATTTGAACATATTAATGTAATGAAAGGAAAAACAAAGGTTAATTTTGTTTATTGAATAATAAATTGATTTAGATGAAAAGGATTGAACTTGAATCAAGTTAATTTGTTGGAATAAATTATAATTAACTGAATTGATTGAAATTGTGATTTAACATTATAATTGGTGGAAACTTCAATACTAAATTGATATAGAAATTTATTATAAAGGATTATAGAACACTAAAGTAATCCAAGATGATAAAAATTACAAATTATAGAATTTGAATGTAAAGGTGATTTATTAGTTTAATATTAATGTATTTAATTAACTAAAAAACAACCAATTTTTCCACTGACTTGGATTTCGACGAAACCAGTTTTATCGGATCCGTAATAGTGAATTATTGTAGGATTTCAAGTTTTATAACGATCGGGCATGTCGTTTGATCGTACATCTTGAAACGCCTAGAAATCAATCAAATTGAAATCAATTAAATTGAAATCAATTGAAATCAATTTGAAATAACTTGATTTTAGCATAACTTCTTCATGCGATGGAATTAGGATTTGAAATCTGTTCCATTGAATTTAAAATAATTGAAAAGATATATTTTGATATATGGGTTGACTCATTTTCGTTCCGGAGGCAGAACGGACTTTTCGGGCCGTTTATCCTTCCAACCCAAATAAAATCCAATCCGTTATTTCTATTTTCTAACCTATACACACACACACACACACCTTGTTATAAACCCTAACTGTTCCTTATGTTATTTGTCTGTATGAACAACCCTTCTCAACTTCTTATTTCAATAGCAGACAATACCTAATTCCCAATTCAATTTCAAATCAAAATTCAACTTCAAAAATTCTAGCTTCTCAATATATATCGAAATATATATGGATTTGAAGCTCTCGATGAGCGCAAGTCAAATATATGATTCATTTTTTAATCTGGGTTTCGGTGTGGCCAAAAATCGTTGATCTGATTTTGGTCGTTCATCGCTCGACGATGAACTTCACCCGATCGTCAAATCGATGATACCACAGCATGGAGAGGGCCTTGTAGTGTTCATCGGCGCGTCTGGTTTGCCATTTCAACGGCTAGATATTCACAAAAAATTCGGTAGGGTTTTCGATTTACTAGCAGCGGCTGCTCATGTTCTCAGCTGTGGGTGGCGTACGGCGTTCATCGCGAGGCATGGTGGTGTTTGCGAGGTGATGGCGAGGTGACGACCGACTGAAGGCGTGCGCCGTATCGAAGTTGATGTCACAGTTAGGGCTTCTGGTAGTTGAAGCTTCGTACGCCTGCATTAGGTTTTCCTAGAGGAAGAAGAACGATGACATGGCACTCTGATTTGGTAACGTGTATATTTGGTTATTTGTTTTAATTTAAATCGTTTAATCCTTCTAATCGCTATAACTTTTACCCTAGGATCGTATTGGAATTCTGGACATTTTGATGCTTTTTTGGAAGGAATTTGAGACTGTTTAAATTTTGGGTTTGAATTAGATTTAAATTCAATTAAATTCAAAAGGTCGTGTTTTAACCCACTCACAACTTCTAAAATTTCTTATGTTTGTTAAATTTAATTCATGACGTGATTAGGAATTTATTTATTATTGTTTGGTCTATTTTTAATCATCATCTCAGTTAAATTGAATTTATTTGAATTAAATTGTTATTTAATTTATTATTACATATAAACTGCCAGTTAAATACCTGTTAGTTATTTTCAGTTTCTATATTGATATTTATGGACTGTTTTGGATGGTGATTGTGATGGATGTTGATTGTTGATATTGGTTGAATGCATGTTTAGTTTATTTCATTATAAACTGCAAGTTCGTTATAGAATATTATTAATTCGGGATTGCAGTTTGAAATGATATACAACCGTAAATTATTAATTTGCGGATTGAAATGATAAATATCTGTATCACTTGACCATATGATAGAAAATTATATACAGACACCGTGGTCTGTATATAAAAATATTTTGAAATGATTTCTAAGGTTTTGTTAAGAAATATATGGTTTTATATAAATATTAATCTTAGAGATTATATAAATGTTAATTTATTCTTGATTTTAAGCTATGTAAAAATTTGTTTTAATATAGAATAAGTTGATAATAAAGTTGATTTTACTAAAGATAATATGGTTAAGTATTTATTTAAAGTATACTTTAATATAGAATTTATATTGATTCAAATAAATTAAGGTTGGAAGATAAATTTGAAATTTATTTTAAATTGAATTTATTTAAGAATTAACTTAAATAAGTTTGATTTGAAATTTATTAAATTTGAAATTTTAAAAGGTATGATTTTTATAACTTGATTTTGTTTAAGGTGAATTAAATAAATATTTTAAATATAAATAAATTAAGTGAATATTTAGTTATTTGTAATTTGGGTTTTATTTAAATGATAATGGTTTTATTAAGTAAAATATTTCAAAACTAAATAATAGAAAATTAAATTTGATATATATGTATATGAAATTCCAAACTCGGTTTTGAAATTGTTGAATACTTAAAGTTTGAAACGTATTGAATTTGTAATAGTATATTCTGTGGATTAAATCTGTTTTGAAAGCGATATAATTTGGAATATTTTATTTGAAAACTGAATTGAATTGAAATTTATGATTTGGGATTTGGTCAAACATAAAATTTATAAATTCGAGCTGTTCTGGAATTGAGTTGTGAAATTAAAGAAGCTATTTTATTATATAAAGTATTTTAATATTTAAACCATTTAAGTGGTGGAAGTTATGTTTCAAAGTTATGAGTTTCAAAGTATTATGATTTGAAAGTGCTATATTTCAAGTGTTTTGATTTCAAAGTGTTATAGCTTTAAAAGTGCTAGGATTTGGAAAAGGATATATTTGAAATGAAAATGATACCGTATTGATTTGCTTTTGAAAGGGAAATGATATTTTGGTTTTAAAGTATAAACTATTTTGAAAATGACTTCGGTGTTATAATAACATTTGGTTGTTAAAGAGACCGGGATCGGAAGTTGTCATACTCTCTGCCAACGTCGAAAACCACTTTAACAACCGTATACGCGGTGGAGATTCTAGAATGAAGTAGGATGGTGGTGACGTTCCTTTGAAGTATATACGTGGACCCGACTCCCGTGATTTGGCATAAGGTGGCTCCTCTTATCGAACACACTCCTTCGGTACCATTCTATTACTTTGTGAGTGATTGGGGCCCTTTGATTTTGGGGGTGGGCTTGAGGTGGGCGGTAGTAGCTGCTACACGTTACCATCGGTCCGCAAGCGTATTTGGTATATCTACCTTGTCATTGCCTAGTTGTGTTGTGTCACCTACCCTAACGCGCCTTGTACGAGTTTGATTTGTGTCGTACCTATGGAGTATCCTTTAGTAGCCTCTCGATCAGGAGGTATTACGGTACTGTATAGACTATTGGCACTATTTATGTGTTAAGGGGAATATTGGATCACTACTTAACGCTATTTTAAAGTAAGTTTATTTTACTTTTAGACATTATTATAATAGCGTATATTACTACATAGTAAATAGTTTAGCGAATCCTTAGGAGGTGTGAATCCCGAACATCTCTTAAATTACTGCACTCACGTTAGACACTGGATAGGAGATGTCAAATCCTATAAGCATCTCTGACGCCATTCCACTCATGTATTTACCGTTGATTTAACTTGCATAAGATCTTTTAGTTCTGACTCAAGTGTTTTTTCTTTTCAATTCGCTCTGGTCAGTCTGAGCATTTCAGGATTTGAAGACCTTATTTCTGGAGGACGAAGACAAAGATTGTATTATTATTATTATTTACTATATTATTCCGCTGCCTCACATTGTTCCGCTGCATTGTTATTTATTATTCTTTGGTATATGTAACTCTGATTCTGTGTTGTATAAGTATAATCAAATGTTTTGTAAAACTGCTTCATGAACTATTATTTGATTATTATATTTTGTCATTCCGCTGCGAGATTCTGTTTTGTTTTCTTTCTTTCTTCCTTTTTCTTATTCACCCCATTAACAATTCGCATTTTTTTATGGTTTGAGTCCGATGTGTGTGGTTTATGGTCGATTTAAAATGTACAAAAAGGCAGAATATTACTTTTGGTATCAAAGCTTTGGTTTAGCGGTAAACCTTAGCTTTATGGAGTCTGACTCTTTATTAATAGGGTAGTAATACCCTATGATGAGTCACTGAGCGTGTGTGTGTATATATGTGAGAGAGTGTATTTGTTAGTGTTATAAAAAGGTTTTATATTGTGTTAATTTGTTCCTTTTTTATTTATAAATTCCGGTTGGTGCATAGGACGCTATGACACCAATAGAGATTTCTAAACACTTAATAGGACAGACCGACACAATATTTGTTTTGAATATAGGTGAGTGAAATAATTTTGCCTATTATATTTTCTATATATAGAATATTTTTTTATAAATGATATATATTTGGTTGTAATATATTGGTTGTTAGGTAGTGAAATTTATAAATATTGGTTAGAAATAAGATCTAAAATTAAAAAAATGAAAATTGGAATTTAGAACTCAAGTTTCGGGGTATTTGAAAATTTATTTCAAATGATTTTGGAATATAATAATAATATTATTTAGAAGTATTTTCTGATATAAATATGTCAATATGATAAGAATTGCTTTAAAGAAATTTTGAAAAGAAATAAGTTCTGTACTCCCCTCTCTATCGTTGGAAAATAATTTCGGTGATGAGTGCACGCATCATCGACATTCATTTCAAGTTTCAAAGTGGGAAGGCCACCGTAGTAGTTTTACTACATATTTATCTTGATAAACAAATATAAATTTCAAATTATTTTAAATATAATTAGATATATAAATTGTATGTGTATACATCTATCTATTATTTTAAAATGATTTGAAATTTAACCCGGCATTTAGTTCTTAAATTTTCGTTAATTAATAGTTTCAATTATTATAGTGAATGGAATGTAACTAATTATTAATTGGAACCTCTAATTAAAATAAAAGATAAAATGCTAGGTTATAAATGAAAATACAAGAAAGTTGAAATTAGTAACCTATAAAACAAAAGATATGATTATTGAACATTAATTAATTAAAAGAAATGAGAAAAACTTGTATAACTTTCAACTTCATTCTTCAAGCATATATATAATTTACCAAATATTAAAAGTTGTAATGTTTACTAAGAAAATGTAATGGAAATTGTACGATTAAATTTATGTAATGAAAGTGTTCAATAAATTGCTTTTATTTATAGGAATTTCAGTTTATTCTTTAAGTATGCTTTAATTAATACGAGTAAATAACTTTAAGTATGCTTTAATTAATGAAGTTTATTCTTCGAAAAATGATCCTTCTTGGAATTTCAATAAATTGTTTTTATTAATACGAGTAAATAACTTTAAGTATGCTTTAATTAATGAAGTTTATTCTCTGGAAAATGATCCTCCTTGGAATTTCAGTTTTAACAGAATTTTAATAGGTTCTACCCTTAGACAACTTTCTTTGCTGTATGCCAGATTAAATCTATATAACATTGATAATGACAATGATTTTATTAGTTGGGAATGGGATAAGAGTAAGAAATATACTCCAAATTCTTTTTATAGATTTATTAATTTTTCGGGTAGTTTAAATAACTCTTTTAAATACATGTGGAAATCTAATGTTCCTCCTAAATGAAAATTTTACATGTGGTTAATTCTTCATGGTAAACTTAATACAATAGAATTTTTTAAGAGAAAAAACATTCAAAATGATAATAAATGTTATTTTTGCAATTTGCAACTTGAGGACATAAATCATTTATATTATGATTGTTTGGACTCTAATTACATCCTTATTTATACTCTTAAAATTTGAACTTTAATATACTGAATAAAATTTCGGATTGTGAATTCTACTGGAAAATATATAGATTCAAATTCAATAAGAATATTAGATTTTTACTAGACACTCTATTTATTATTATTGGTTTATTTGGTTTGAGAGAAATCAAAGGATTTTTAATAATAATAATAGTCATTTTAACAAATTGATTTTTTCAATTTCTACATTTTTTTTAATTGGATTTCTAATCCCAAATATAAATTAGCTAAAAATATCATTTTTAAACGGTATCTTAACAAGGTTAGTTATGATATTAACTTATTTAAACATAACAATAACTTTTATAGCACTAATAGTAGTATTATTGTTTCTCCAAATTTATATGATGATCTCACTTTTAATCATAGCTTACTTAGGATTAAAGATAAATAAGTCAGATACGTCTCAATTTTTGTTCATGTCTCTGTTTGGTATTTCTCCGTAGTTTATTCATTCCTTTAGTTTATGTCCTGATAGTCTAATTTTTGGTTTTTATTTCATTCCTCGTTATACATATATATACGTATATTTATTACATAAATATATATATATATATATATATATCATTCTAATTTTTTTCCTTAGTCATTTTTCAGATGCAGGATTGAGAGATAGGATATCAGGTTCATTTTGCAGGTTTCTCTTGTCTCCAGATTGCTGGATATCAGATTGTAGTGAGGTCATCAGAGCAGAGTTTCTTCATCCAGGACTTCTTGCAGTTTTCTCCTCAGATATAGGATTCTGTTATCTTCATTATGGAGTACTTCTTTAGGATGTTCTATTCTCCAGTTTGGCACTCCTCCTTCTTGTTCAAAGCCTTCAGAGTGGTCTCTCTATTCAGCAGATCCTCTTAAGAGCAGATGCTTATTCTCTTCTTCTGATTCTGACTTTTGGGGCTTTCTTGTTAGTTTGAGTCGCCTCTCAGTGTTTTGTTTTTCTCTTTAGCCTTTTTGGTACTTCTAACACCTTAATATTGAGCGGTGACCATGCCGGAGCTTGATATTGAAGTGCGATGGGTGGTGGCCTTGCCGGAACTCATCTTAGAAGTACCTGAGATTAGATATATGTATTTTTGCGCTTGTTACCTACCAGGCATGTTGGCAGCTCCTCACGTTCGTGTTATATATATTCACATGTGTGCTCTCCTCTATGCGTAGAGGATCACGCATTTTTCTCAAAAAATTAATAGGAATTGATGTTATAATTGTTATAAACTTAATTTATGATTGAAATGCTACTAATTTAATGTAATAGAAATGTAATTATTATAAATAAATGATAATAAGTAAATGGTTGAAGCTATTTATAAATAAAATAAGCAGAAAAGATGAATACTGTAAATAAATGAAATTAAGTAATGAATAAATGAATGTAATGCAAATAAAAGAAATTTGCACTATATATGGATAAATGAAAATGAATTTGTAAGTAGTGGATAGAATAAATGAAAATAAGACCGAATGAATAAATGTGAAATTAGTTACAAAGAAGTTTGCATAGTACTCTAAGAATATGCTTACTTATGTTTAAATTAAATTGTATGTGAGTAACATATGTAAGAAATGAAGATAACGTATGAAAATAGAAGAATGGAAATGAAAACTGTAACAGCATAAAATGTAAATTAAAAAGAAATCACCGAATTGAAAAAAAGGATAACCAACAAATGTTGTGAAAGAAAATTTATAAGAACAAACTTAAATAATGTTAGAATTTGTTGTTTATTTTGGTTTATGGTTGTTTGGGCAAGGATACTTTAAAACCGTTTGGATGTATGAATAATCTATTCAATTTATCTAAGACAATTGGGTAAATGGTATACTTAATAGTTTACTTGTCATTCTATAAAATTTAAAAGTGTCTAAGCCTGAACTAACTACTTTTTTTGGTTGAGGTGAATGAATAAACTGATTTGTGTTAATTGTATATAATGATTGTATGTTGGCTGCAAGTGATTGTTGTGTATATAGATTGTTTATTAGTAGTTGAAACAATTTTAAATATTTCATTTTATATAATTATTAACTCTTTTTGGATTATATAAGTGAAATTCAGGTTATGGAAGCAATCGCTACTGCTTTGGTTTCATAAAATAAGCATTAATTGCCCGACAAATAGGTACGTTTTGGGATTTTGGTTTTATAGCGCTATTATATTATTTTTCCCGTGTTGGGATATATTATTTTGGAAGATATATGTTATATATTGTTATATTTGATATTATAATTTCTCTCGAGTCTCCTCGTACAAAGGAGACTCTACCGAAATTTTTCGAAAATTTTGGACTTAGAAAAATTTTGAAAAATGTTTTCCAAACTTTATTAGTTTGAGTATAAAAAGATTTCATAGTTATAAATTGGTATATTTTATTAAAATTAATTAATTTTGTAAATTTATTTGTTTATAAAGTTACTATTTTTGAATAAGATGTATTGTTTACTTAATTCTTCTTTTCTCTACTTTTTCCTTTTCGAGGACAAAAAGATTTGAGTGGGGGAGAGTGTAATGACCCATAAATTTTTGATTATTTAATTTTTTAATTTATAAGTTTTGGTAACTTAATGTGAAAAGAAAAAACACAATGTAATTTGATAACGAAATGAATGCTAAAACGAAATATAGCAGTGGTAATTAAAACAAATCATTAACATTTGAAACGGAATTCCAATGATAAATAATGAATTCAAAAATGAAAAATGAAGGTTATAGTAACAGTTGTAAGTTACTGTTTAATTGGTATATTAATTTAGTTGTAACTGTTACATTTGGGTATAAAATTGAATATAAGTAAACAAATGTATGAATAAATGAATTTGTATAATTAATGGTAATTGAATGAATTCAACACTATGTAAGCAATTCTGATAATTAGTGGAAATAATAAACTTGGGTATGATATAAAGAGAGTGATAACATTTATGCAAGTTACCTTTTTATTTAGGCTGCTCAATTCAAAGTAGGAAATAATTACATTTAAATGTAAGTAAATGTTCATTAATGCAAGATAAGATAGTAATAGTGAAGTGTGAATGTAATAACATAAATGGAAATGTATATTTTATTCATAGGTAAAATAAAGGAATGTAACCAAGTTGAATAAAATAATTGAGGTTTTAATTATAATTAGTGTATACGTTTGACAAGGTTAATATAATATAAAACAACTGTTAATACAGAGGAAAGATAGAAATTTGAACATATTATTGTAATGAAAGGAAAAAGAAAGGTTAACTTTTTTTATCGAATAATAAATTGATTTAGATAGAAAGGATTGAAATCGAATCAAGTTAAGGTATTGGAATAAATTATAATTAACTAAATTGATTGAAATTGTGATTTAACATTATAGTTGGTGGAAAATTCAGTATTAAATTGATATAGAAATTTATTATAAAAGATCATAGAACACTAAAGTAATCCAAGATGATAAAAATTACAAATTATAGAATTTGAATGGAAAGGTGATTTTATTAATTTAATATTAATACATTTAATTAATTGAAAATAGCCATTTTGGCCACTGACTCGGATTTTGACAAAACTAGTTTTATCGGATCCGTAACAGTGAACTATTGTAGGATTTCAAGTTTCATAACGATCGGGCCTGCCTTTTGATCGTACGGGCTTGAAATGCCTAGAAATCGGTTAAATTGAAATCAATTTGAAATAACTTGATTTTAGCGTAACTTATTCATACGATGGAATTTGGACTTGAAATGTGTTCCACTGAAATTAAAATATTTGAAAACATCTATTTTGATATTTGAGTTGACCCATTTTCGTTCCGGAGGCAAAACGGACTTTTCGGGTCGTTTATCATTCCAACCCAAATAAAATCCAATCCGTTATTTCTATTTTCTAACCTATCTATATATACCTCATTATAAACCCTAATTGTTCCTTATTGTCATTTGTTTGTACTTACAATCCCTTCTCAACTTCTCATTTCAATGGCAGACAAAACCTAATTCCAAATTCAATTTCAAATCAAAATTCCACTTCAAAAATTCAAAATCCCCTTATATATCGAATTATATGTGGATTTGAAGCTCTTGACGAGCGCAAGTCAAATATATGATTCATTTTTCAATCTGGGTTTCGGTTTGGCCAGAAATCATTGATCTGCTTTCAGCCATTCATGCTCGACGATGAACTTCACCTGATCATCAAATCGACGATACCACGGCGTGGAGAGGGCCTTGTAGCGTTCGTCAGTGCATCTAGGTTTCTGTTTCAATGGCTAGATGTTTGTGAAAAATGCGCTAGGGTTTTCGATTTACTAGCAGCGGTTGCTCATGAGCTCAGCCGTGGGTGGCGTACGGCGTTCATCGCGAGGCATGAGGGGTGTTTGCGAGGTGATGGCGAGGTGACAACCGACCGGAGGCGTGCGGCGTATGGGAGTTGGAGTCATGGTTAGGGGTTCTGGCGGCTGAAGCTTCATATGCGTGCACTAGGTTTTCCTAGAGGAAGAAGAACGATGACGTGGTGCTCTGATTTGGTAACATGTATGTTTGGTTATTTATTTAAATTTAAATCGTTTAATCCTTCTAATCGCTATAACTTTTACATACGAGGTCTGTTTCACACGCGGTTTTCTCCGCTAGGATCGTATTGGAATTTCGAACATTTCAACGCTAGTTTGGGTGGAATTTAAGACTATTCAAATTTTGGGTTTAAATTGGATTTAAATCAATTTAAATTCAAAATGCGAGTGTTATAACCCACTCACAACTTCTAAAATTTCTAATGTTTGTTAAGTTTAATTCATGATGTGATTAGGAATTTATTTATGATTGTTTGGTATATTTTTTATCATCATCTTAGTTAAATTGAATTTATTTGAATTAAATTGTTATTTAATTTATTATTGCACATAAACAGCCAGTTAAATACCGGTTAGTTATTATCAGTTTCTATATTGATATTTATGGACTGTTTTGGATGATGGTTGTGATGGATGTTGATTCTTGATATTGGTTGAATGGATGTTTAGTTTATATCGTTGTAAACTGAAAGTTCGTTATGGATTATTATTAATTCGAGATCATGGTTCGAAATGATATACAACCGTAAAATATTAATTTGCGGATTGAAATGATAAATATCCGTATCACTTGACCATAGGATAGAAAATTATATATAGACATCGTGGTCTATATATAAAAATATTTTGAAATGATTTCTAAGGTTCTGTAAAGAAATACATGGTTTTATATAAATATTGATCTTAGAGATTATATAAATGTTAATTTATTCTTGATTTTAAGCTCTATATAAATTTGTTTTAATATAGAATAAGTTGATAATAAAGTTGATTTTATTAAAGATAATATGATTAAGTATTAATTTAAATTATACTTTAATATAGAGTTTATAATGATTCAAATAAATTAAGGTTGGAAGATAAATTTGAAATTGAATTTATTTAAGAATTTAGACTCAAATTAGTTTGATTCGAAATTTATTAAATTTGAAATTTTAAAAGGTATGATTTTTATAAGTTGATTTTGGTTTATAGTGAATTAAATGAATATTTTAAGTATAAATAAATTTAAAGGAATATTTAGTTATTTGTAATTTGGGTTTTATTTAAATGATAATGGATTTATTAAGTAAAATATTTTAAAACTAAATAATAGAAAATTGAATTTGATATATATATATATATATATATATATATATAATTACCAAACTCAGTTTTGAAATTGTTAAATACTTAAAGTTTGAAATATATTGAATTTGAAATGGTTTATTCTATGGATCAAATCTGTTTTGAATTTGATATAATTTGGAATAGTTTATTTGGAAACTGAATTGAATTGAAATTTATGATTTAGGATTTGGTTAAATATAAAATTTAGAAATTCGAGCTGTGCTGGAATTGATTTGTGAAATTGAAAACGCTATTTTATTATATAAAGTATTTTAATATTTAAACCATTTAAATGGTGGAAATTATGTTTCAAAGTTATGAGTTTCAAAGTATTGGATTTGAAAGTGCTATATTTCAAGTGTTTTGATTTTGAAGTGTTATAACTTTGAAAGTGCTAGGATTTGGAAAAGGATATATTGAAATGAAAATGATATCGCATTGATTTGTTTTTGAAAGGGCAATGATATTTTGATTTTAAAGTATAAACTGTTTTGAAAATGACCGCGGTGTTATAATAACATTTGGTTGTTAAAGAGACCGGGATCGGAAGTCTTCATACTCTCTGCCAACTCCAAAAACCACTTTAACAACCGAGTACTCGATGGAGATTCCAGAATGAAGTAGGATGGTGGCAACGTTCCTTTGAGGTATCATGTGGACCCGACTCCCGTGATTTGGCTAAGGTGGCTAAAACAGGAGCGATTGACCGGCTAAGGAGGAACCTCCTCATATTGGACACACTCCTTCGATATCATTTTATTATTTTGTGATTAATTGGGGCCCTTTGATTTTGGGGGTGTGGCAAGAGGTGGACGATAGTAGCTGCTACGCGTTACCCCCAGTCCGAAAGCGTAATTGGTACATCTACATTGGCATTGCTTAGTTGTGTCGTGTCGCCTACCCTAGCGCGCCTTGTACGAGTTTGATTTGTGTCATACCCATGGAGTATGCTCTGGTAGCCTCCCAATCAGGAGGTATCATGGTACTGCATAGAATATTGGCACTATTTATGTGTTAAAGGGAATATTGGGTCACTCCTTAACGCTATTTTAAAGTAAGTTTATTTTACTTTTAAACATTATTATAATAGCGTATATTACTACATAGTAAATAGTTTAACGGATCTTTAGGAGGTGTGAATCCCGAACATCTCTTAAGTTACTACACTCACGTTATACACTGGATAGGACATGTCAAATCCCGTAATTATCTCTGACGTCGTTCCATTCATATATTTACCGTTGATTTAACTTACGTAAGATCTTTTAGTTCTAACTTGAGTGTTTTGTCTCTTCAATTCGCTCGGGTCAGTTTGAGCATTTCAGGGTTTGAAGACTTATTTCTGGAGGACGAAGGCGAAGATTGTATTATTATTATTATTTACTAATATTGTTCTGCTGCCTCACATTGTTCCACTGCATTGTTATTTATTATTCTTTGGTATGTGTAACTCTGATTCTGTGTTGTATAAGTATAATCAAGTGTTTTATAAAACAGCTCATAAACTGTTGTTTGATTATTATATTTTATCAATCCGCTATGAGATTCTGTTTTGTTTTCTTTCTTTCTTCCTTTTCTTATTCACCCCAATAACAATTCGCCCTTTTGTATGGTTTGAGTCTGACGTGTGTGGTTTATCGTCGATTTAAAACGTACAAAAGGCGGGATGTTACAGTATGGATCCATCAAACATTTTGCTATGAACATATGACCATATACATCTGTATGTATTAGTCCTAAGAGTTTATTAACACTTTGGCTAGTTCCACTGAATGAGCACTTTTAATTTTCTTTTATTTTTTGCTTTAAAAATAGCTTACAAGTGCTAAATGATTCTGAATCAAAATATGGGAGAAATCCCTTCATTTCTTTTTTTAACCGTTTCTTACTAATATGGCTTAGTCAGTAGTGCTATAAGTAACCATCACTAATTTTAGATGCATTAATATTTTCAATAAATACATAATCACGGTTACATACGTAAATTCTATCTTCAAGAGTACAAAAACATAATTTTATTTTTATAATAAACATTCATAACATTTCCATTGCAAATAAAACTATATCCTTTTTATGTCATACGTGAAATGTTAATTATCTCACTAATAGTTTAGTACAAAATATAAATTATATTAAACTAAATTATCTCCAATAGCAAGCTTCATATGGTAATCTCCAACTATTGCGGCAACAATAGTAGATCCATTCAAAACTTAAAGTTCCATAGTCTCTCTTACTAAGGTTCTTTTGCTCTTAAGTCCCTATGACAAATTAAAATATGAGCCCCAAATCTAGTTTCTAAAAACTAAGAACAAGCACTTAAAGATAAACATTGTTCTATAAGGAATTTTGGATGACTCCTTTTCCAATATTCTTTCTAGAGAAACGGTGACATTGACCCTTCCCTTCTTTACCCTTTGCTTTACCTTTTCCACTCTTTGAACAATGTTTCCTTTTCTTTGAACTATTCAAAGAAGAGGTACATTTATCCTTGATTACTTCATCAATGTACTCTTATTTACCCTTAACATATTAAGAAGATCCACGGCATTGCACTTCAATGACTTTGTATCAAAGTTCGATAGGAATGGATCACACTGTAAAGTTAGCGACCTAGGTATCAAGTAAATCTACAACTCTCAAAAGAAAGGAATTGCTATTAGGTGTTAGATAAATCTGACACCTAACTCAACCATTCCCTTTATGTACCCAATCATATTGAGTATGTGATACTGGTCTAGAGTACCATTGCCCATCTTTGCGTGGAAAAATTCCGATGAGAACTCGAACCAAAGCAAGACTGTTCATAATGCACATTAGTAATTGCTCAAATATAGAACAAACTTCCATATTCTCATGCTACCTTCGGTGCTCATTGCTCATAGAGGGTTACAAATAGCATTGAAAAAATTCATAGTGTAAGCCCATGATTCATAGGTTGATAAATGTTCGAGTTGGGCTTATCATCAGTTTGGCTATGGTTCATTAATGTCCATATGCTATATTCTTTGCACAGAGAGCACAATTTTGATATCTACTAACAAATCTTTATAGTTTTTGCCATTTAGTAAGTTTTTCCAAAGAATTGCTTTATAGTTTCCATTTTACCTACACAAATTACTGAGAGTAAATTAGATAATGCTACATATGTTCCTGCACTTATTAGATTGGTTTATTTGTTATCTTATAAGCCTCTCATTAGGTTTTGCATCTCTTAAACACCCTAAAAGAGTTGTGGGAATTTCTCAAATTCCTCTAATAGGTGCTTGGATCCATTTATCATTCTACTACAACCTCGAGGGAGCTCAACAAATTGTAGTCTCCTCAAATAGTAAACAACATATTATTAATTACATCTTATATATAATTCCTAACCGTATATTTATTTTTCCCTAATCCTGTTTACGACCTTAAGGGTGCTCAACAAATTGTAAAGGACATTAGATACTCATGACCAACCATTTCACGGTTGCATAGGGTTGATTTTTTGATCCTTCATTATGCTCAACAAATTACAAAATGTCCTTACCAATCTAAGGAGAATAAAACATCGTTATAAATATTTTGTGGCTTAAGGGTGCTCAATAGCCATAAATATTCATATTACTTTATTTATAATGTAAATGATAGAGAGAAACATTTTTTTAGTTCATAATTTAAAATAATAGTTTGAGTATTATCGACATAAGGGACATATGTATACTATCTCACGATATCATATGTCTCTACATCTTATGTATACTCTCTTAAGTCTATATGGGTTTTATTTGACTTTCTTTATATAATTATGTGATGTATGCATATAATTTTGAATTTACGGTGACATTTACAATTTATTAATGTTCATATATAAACATTCATATGCACTTCTTTATTAATTGAACCTTTTTAACTAATATGAATATAACTTCTCTATTATATAAAATTTAAACAATTTTAAATTTATATTTTACAACTTTTCTAAAAAATTATTTAAATTCAAATCAATCTTAAATCTAATTTTTACACATATTTGAATTGACCAAAAGCACCAAACATTTTCCACTAATGGCGTAAGGTGCAAACTGACCATTTATGAGCTGGGTAAGGGCATAAGGTGGAAACACATATATAAGATTAGGCTAATAGTTAAATTTTGTAAAATGTATAATATTTATTTCAAAAAATTCCATGATCAAATATATTTTTTAAAATGATATATTTTATATAATTTTAGAATTTAATATTTATAATGATATATATATGTATATATATTAATATATATATATATTAACATATATATATATATATATGTTTTGGAAAAAAGAAAATAATGTTTTTAATAGGATATTTAAATGAATATGATTATATATATGTGTGCAACATATGTATTTATGTAAATTTGAAATTTTAATTAATTTCAAAATATTACTAAGTCAATGACGTATTAATTATAAATTTGTAAACAATAATGTGTGTTAGGGCCAAAATAAAAAAAATTAATTTTTTCCAAATATATTAGTGTTGATATTACTATATATTGTTATATTTAAATATATTATGTTTTAAAAATATCTTAAATGCATAGATATATATTAATAATGAAGTTAATAAATTATCTTATATAGTTTTATATATAGGCCAAACAAAACAACTTTTTTAAATATAAACACACACATATATATTTGAGTGTGTGTGTGTGTGTGTATATATCAATTTCATGTTTAAAATGTATGTATATGTATAATATATTAATTAATAGATATATGTTTATATATGTATGTATGTGTATATATATTATTTTATTTAATAATGGTTAAAAGTTATATATGTAAAAAATAAATAAAATATTTACCTCTTTGATTTAGTGGTTGTCAAGACACTTCGTATTTGCAAGACTTTTCATTTTTAAAGTGTGATTAGTTTCTCCTTCTTGCTTGATTTGCAAAGCTATGTTTTAGGCTGCAACTTCGCTTAAGTGGAGGTTAGGGCTTCTATGATAGAAATTATGAAAAGATTAAAGGGGATGGTTGTATTTATATCTACAAAACGGCTATAGAATATATGGTATATGATAGGCTAGATTCTTCGAGCAATGGGGTAGAAGCGGTAAATTTCAAGAAAAATTCATTTTCAATTCATTATGCGCAAGATCTTTTATAGCTTTAGTATGAATAACATTGGTTAAAATTAAATCATACCTAATGTTGATTAGATATGTTGAGACTGAATTTAAATTAAAATATATGAAATATCATCATCTCGATAAATCTTGTTTAAAATTAATTAAGTGACATTTATTAAAATATAACATATGATAAGAAAGATTTTATTATTAACTATAATAATATTTATCCAATTCCCATTTTTAATAAAATAATATTTTACATATAATAATTATCATTCGTTTAGTATTAAATATCAAATATTCAAATAAACAAATAATGTCCTACAATTTATTTACATTATTACAAATTAACAACTTTAACATACAAGTATCTAATTAATAGTTTCATAAAATAACGTATAATTTTGCAGTATCACATATAAGTGCATATGTATATTCCAATAATGTCAATATGCTCATAATTTCAATATGAACTTAGTAGCGCAATTCACATAACAAATATTGTTTGTATGTGAAAATTATAAAGGTTACAAGTTCTAGGATTTAATATGTAAACAGAGTTAATCAAGTTAAATTCACACATACCTAATGCAAATGCATAATTTCTAGGGTGTTTTACGGCAGCTTTGTGGCCCCAAGTCTACCAATATAACTTCACATCGAAATTTAGCCATCTCTGTCCATATGAGGTTGTGTTACCTTCATCGTCATGTCGAGCTTATCGATGTGATTTTGCATGGAGGAATTTGCATTCGATGATGATCATCCCAATACTGACCATGTCTTCTCTGGTGGTGCTTTATTGCTAGTAAAATTAAAGTTGGTGCCACTTTGATAGCAAATTTTTGATTGACCAAACATCGTATCGACAAGATACCAAATGTGTCTTGTTTATCTCGTGAAGATGATGAATTTTTGCCTTGCTTATACGTTCACAAAATTTTGCAAATATGTTATACTTGTTAGTATACGATTACTTGCTACATCTTGTTGATCGATTACACATTAAACCCTTATCTTCTCCCCTACGTTACTCCTTCTCCAATCTAATTAACGGTGTGCAAAGCTTTTATTTATAGTTAACTCAATAATGGAGTAATCCTTTATCTCTATATACAGACTCTATTGGCCTATTTATAGCATTAGATCCTAAAAATAACTTCTTAATATATTTCCACATGCCATAATCTATTTATTAGTTAGGTTCATCAACCCAATTAAATAATAAACCTTTATGTAATTTTTTCGTATGGCCCGTCCTCTAATTATTAATCAATATTAATTATTTCGACAACCGTACAATATTCATTATTTAATAAAAATTATTTTATCCTATATAAATAATTAAATAAATATATAGTGGTTTATATTTCATCAATAAATCTTTTGGCACACTAATAATATTAGTTAAAAAAATATAATAACTATATTGTTTCTCCACAATAATTTATAAATTTTAAAACTTACTTTATCTAAGTTTATTTCAGATTTGAAAGTTATGGCTATGAGATTCCTAAGTATGGACCCATCCTTCATTAATATTTAAAAATGAAATAAAGCCTATATGAACTTTGTTAAAGCATGGAAGCGAACACAAGTTCAATTGCTTACAGATCATCTAAACTTCTTTTAGTCATTAAGCTACACCCATTAGCAATGATATATTATCATAGTTTCTCTTTGTCATCACTATATCACTTAGATACACACAATTTGGTTAGTTGTCAAAATACTAATAATTTCAGTATATAATTGCAAAGTTCAACTTAAAGTCCATGGTTCAGTGTGATAGATATTATCGATTAACCGATTTATTTTTGCTAAAGATTTGGACTCTAATTTGAGTGTTAATTATAGTGATGTTAACTATTAATTCAATGGAGATGAATCCTCTTTTAATAGTGTTTCACTTTAAGTGGGTCATGTTGGAACTGACCCAATCTGCATGGGGTAAATTAGGTAGATATAAAATAATTCCCTGTTGGACCACAGTAGACCTATGGAATCTAATGGATTGTGTTAGATCTAATCCAGTTAATTTAAATAAAATCTAAATTTATTTGATTTTCTGATTAATTAATCAATGATTTAATTAATATTAATTTGTATAATATTTATGAGTACATAATTACGTACTTATATGTGTATAACGTGCATATGCAACATAATAATATGTGCAAAGCTAATGTAAAACGTATACAGACGTTAGGATTTACATCTATAACATATACATTGACCATTATATATGCACTAGCTTTGTATATTGGTAAATAAATTTCAAAATTTATTTTTTTAAATGAGATAAATGGTATACTTTAAATATCTAAATATATTTTGAAAAAGAGAAAATTTTAAATTCAAATTTAATATTTCAAATATCCAATTTCCACTTAGTGAAATAATATCGATTTCAAATTAGATAAAATAAAAATCCTTCTATTAGTTAAAATATATGTGTATATTTTATAAAATAGTTTTATTACCAAAATAAATTTCTCATTTAATTATTTAGAATTTCATAATAAAATAAATTATACACTTATTATAATAAAAACATATTAAATATAGATATCATATATTGAATTCTTTTCGACCATTGTAGAATTCTTTTTATTTAAATCCAAAATGATTTTTTATTTTATAGTATAATATATATATATATATATATATATATATATGAAAACATTGTTTTAAAACACTAATGTGTGTGTGTGTTCGACGTAAAATAATTTTTTAAACCTAAAAACTTTTTAAATATATATAATTAATTATAGAATAATTTAAAGCATTTATATAAATGTATTAAAATTAGTAAACAATAATTTTAAATAACTAAAAATTAATAATAATGTTTTAAAAATATGGATATATAATATTATTAATCATGGTTGAAAATGAAAATAAATTATTACTAATTTTAAATTTAAATAATAATGCTGAGTAAAAGAAATGGATCAGTGTTATTTAAAGCAGATGAAATAGGTGACAACTATTGCATTTATAAAATTGTCATATGTACTATCTACTATAAATTTGTATAATATAAAACGTAAATTGAATTTATACCTTAGGGATGCTACCTTTGAACATACATTTATTGATGAGATCTCCTAAATTCACCCGAACTTATCTTTAGACGTTGCAATGGCCTGGAATACCATGATTTTTATTTGTTTTGATGTACTCTTGAATTTGGAGATATTCGTCAATGGGATCAAAAGGATGATGCTCAACGGCCAAAGGGGAATTAGGAGGACTCAAGAGAAAATTGAATAAGGGGTAGACTTGTTTAAATAGGGAAAGGCCAGTGACAAGTTTCCCTCCTTTTACTACTTCATTGTTTACACCTTACAAATTAGATCCAGAATTCAAAACCAACCTCCCCCCTCTTCTCTATTAGGTCAGCTATTATATGCGTCCTGATGGGCTAAAGAGACCTTAAAACCTATTTCGTGAATAATGTCATTTAAATCATATTTAAATGCGTATCAATATCGCATATCGATACATATTTATAAAAATTGTATACACTCACTCAGTTAGTTACTGATGACACCCAAAAAATTATTAATAACAACCAATGCTTCAAATAATTAACATTTCATAAATATTAACTAATTTAATCTACTTATAGTAATCAATAAATCAGTTAAATCATGTTGTATTTCGAAGAAATCACGACTATGATTGTGTGACTCGTAGGTGTAAATTCAGCTAGGGATTAATATCAAACAATTCAAATATCAATGTTAACATGGCATTTAGCTAATGGTATGACAGTTTGGTCGAATTTATCACTTACATGTCATTATCAGTAAAATCCCATGTCATAAGTGGTACCTTTTAGTAAAAACTAATCACATCAGTTTTTTGTCGACACTGTATCACTTTAGGATTTATGGAATATTGTTTTTGTCAAAATCCTAATATCATCCATATTTAATGTGATTATTCCATGAACAAAGTCCAAAGTTCAATAATAACATATATTAGTAATAGAACTATTCTGGTCGGAGATTTTGACTTCGAGTTGACTACAATTGACTGTGATACTAACCGTTTACGACCGAGGAGATGAATTTTCTACTGAACAGTGTTTCGCTTCTAATGCTTCAGTTCTATAACATCTGCTATCTGGAGGCCCGAAGTTAAGCACTACAAATGTTGTAGTCATCCATACTATTAACTTCTGGTGACCAAATAGAATAATGTTAAAGGTATTCATAATATCAGAATCACATGAATATGAAACAAAATCACAAATTTTAAAAATAGCTTTTCTCGTTGCATTTCACAAAACATGTTCATATCCATTTACGTAATCCCATAACATTTCCTAGGCTTGATAAAATATAATTATTATAAATACGCCAAGAGCGACATATGAAGATGTCCCCTTGGATGATCAGAGAATACTAGACTAACTGTCTTATTACGTCACAGCGGAAATTTTAAAACAAAATATCTTTAGATATTTAGAATTGCCTCCTACACCTCTTCGGAAGCTTTATTCGTCCAGCCACTAAAACCTAAAAACCTTCAACCCTCATTCTACTCAACTCAATTTTGAGCACCCAAGAGTTTAAGGGGGAAAATATAAACTTCAATTTAGGCAAAAAACCTTGTGTGAATAATACTATACATCCCAGTTGTATATGATATTGGGTGAGATCACGACACTTAGCGAAAAAGGTTTCCCCTCACTGATATCTCTTTTAAAACATATTTTTCGCAAATCATAATCCTACAACCAAACTGATTATATCAAAATAGCAATATCCTTTTGCTAAAAATAAGTAATTTACTGGACTAGCTGTCCGAAATAAATGTATCTTTGTTTGACTGATTACTAAACTTTGGCTGCCTTGGGCCTACAGACAAAATAATAAATATGATCTAACAACAGTTAGATAAGTCTTCTAGATGGTCTGTCCCTAACTTACTTCTCCAAGGGTCACCTGATCCTTGTGGTTTTGCAAGCTCACCAATAATTTGTCTTCTTTTTTGTACATATATATTCCTTTTTATGTGTAACACCTTTCAAGTCTACCTTGATTGAGACCTACACACTGGAATTTTGGACTAAATTTTCTTGGGGCTAATAGCTAATGAGTAGGGCGTAATCCTACACCAGTCCCATCTAGTCTTCTAATTTGAGTCATTTTCTTAGGGTTAACTACCCTTTAAATTTTCCGTGAGAACCTTCTCAAAATGATTCAAACCTTTAAATCATACATATACAAGGAAATATACTCTTTGCTTTACTCTAAGCTATTTGCCATATTACATAAACTTTACCCAAAATAATGTTGGTGAAATCATTAAGGATTTCCTATCCCTCCAAAATAAGTTAAAAACTTTTTTAACTTTAAAAACACTTAGGCTACATTTCCAAAAGCAACTCATTCGAAACCATTGTTCAAAACGATTAAACAACCCTTTCGAAACCATCGAAAGTACCCCTTTAAAAACATTAGAAGCACCCCTTTCGATTTAAATTACTTTACCTTATAATCATTGGCCGAAAGGCGAAAACATACCTTTCAAAACCACATACCATTATCCTGTTGAAAACATTGAAAACCCTTTTTCTATCGACAACATTGAAACCTTAGACATCCTTTTCAATACTTAAAACTTTCCTTTTGAAAGCAATTGGAAACCTTCCATTTAAAATGCTTCACGTACCTTTCTAAACCATTAGAGGAAACCCCCCTTCGAAACCATAATTTATACCTATCGAAAGCATTAAAATATACTACTTAAAACAACTCCTTCGAAAGCATTAGGTTCAAGTAAAAGTTTATGGAACATAGTTTCAAAATTGTCAAAATAATTTAAGTCAAAACCTATGGGTTTATCTTTCAAACAACAAAAAGGGTCATAAACAACCAAGTCGAAAGCAACTCTTTCGTGAGCAATTCCGAAGTAAAAGAAGTGGATGTTGTCGAAACCTATCCCTTCGAAAGCAGTGAAGAAGTGGCTAAGTTTTAGAAACAAAATAACCCTTTCAAAACCAATCTGGGTTGAAATGTAAAAAGGCGGCAGTTAGGGGTTTTGGCCCCTTCGAAAGCATTTAAGCAAAAGGCGCAACCTCTTTCAAACCATTCCTTTAAAACAGTTTGACCCAATCGGAAGCCAACCAAGTTGAAAGCATTCCTTACGAAACAAAGCAAACGCATTTTCATTTGAAAACAAAGCAAACTTCGATCCCCTCGAAACCTTTGATTTGACCCAATACCTTCCACCTATATCCAATTCAATACATACCAGATATCTAATACCATGTGCAATTGTTTTAATGGAGTCGGAGGCGAAGGTAAGGAGTCGGAAGCCTGGTTCTGAAAGCATTAAAATAGGAAAAAAATATGTAAAAACAGATTTGGCTTTTTAAATTAATTCTTTTACCTAGCTTGCGTTGTTTGTCAAATTGTGATTGGTCGCAAATTTTCTTTTTTAAAAGTACTGCCAACTTTTAGAAGTAACAATTTGAATTATTTATAGATTACCCCTTCTCCTTTTATAAATATATAAAACATTTAAGTCCCATATCTTTAATAATTTTATATATCCATTAAAACACTTAAGAAAATTCTACAAAAATTCCTATAAATCATTTTCAGTATCTTTTCCAACATGTATAAATTTCGGACCCTAAGCCAATACAGTTTGGCCATATTAATTTTAAACCCAAAATAACATTTTCTTCACTAGAATTCATATGAAATGCACATTAATTTAAAAAATTATGAAAATTTAAACCCATTTCCAAATTAATATCTCTGTCCTTAAATTAGAATCACATGTCTATTGGATGTAAACTGATAAATTTTCTAAATCAAATCTTGTCATAAATATCCATATGATAACCAAAATATCAACAAGTGTATATATATATATATATCCATTTTAGTCAATGAAACATGGCAAAACATTTGCAAATACTTTCGGAATTAATCTAAAACCGAAGTCAATCAAAAGAAAGATGTAGTCTTTATTCACGTTTGTTTTGTTGTTAAGGAGATGAGATTTGATCTTTGATTTAAATTAATTAGCTTCTTCCTCTTGATTTCGCTTGATTTCCCCTTTTCCTCTTTAATGGTGGTCGTCCTCTAGTTGATTTTAGTTTTACTTTGTGAATATGAATGAACGTGTAGAATATGGTGGTTAAGGGTTTAGGGTATAAGGGTATTACTTCTTCCTATTTTTCCCATTCCTACTCAACCTAACTTAATTCATTTTAGTTCCATTTAGTTTATTAATTTACATAAGCACGACTACCCCTTTATAAATCACAAATTTCACTCTCTTAACAAATTACATTATTTTATTTAATATACCTAATTAAATGTTCTAAATAACTTTACTAAAAATATGGGGTGTTACAAACTCCCCTCCTTAAAGAATTTAGTCCTCGAAATTACGGTAAGGTACTCATCCAATTAATCAAAAAGGTAAAATATACTATGAAACAAGTCAGGATAAGTATCTGAAATCCTACTTTCAGTTTCCAAGTACAGTCTCTTGTCACCTTTCCACTGGACTCTGACTAATCTGACCATCTTCCTTCTTAACTCCTTCTCATCTTTCGCAACTACATGGACAAGCTTCCTAACTATAGTCAAATTCGGGTCCTCTACTAAGTCATCTAACACTATCAGTGTAATAGTAGTCTATGGTTCACGAATATACTTTTATAGATGAGAAACCTAAGAAACAACGTGGACTCCTGCCAAAATATTTGGTAACTCTACTCTACATGCAAGTTTTCCGATCCTCTCTACAATAGGAAATGGTCCTACAAATCTCGGTGCCAAATTCCCTGATTTTCCAAATCAAATCACACTCTTCCTCGATGATACCTTAATGAAAACATGACCTCCAACAGATAACTCTAAGTCTTTCCATCTCTTATCGACATAACTTTCTGCTCAGATTGAGCTTCCTTCATTCTAGATCGAATCAACTCAATCTTCCCTGCAGCTTCTCTAACCAAATCAAGACCAAAAACCAACCTACATAAGCAGCTTCCTCATTGCTCCCATAGCCATTTGTGGGACTCCTGCACCTACATTCTCTCCCTGTGCCTGATATGGGTTTCTCCTAGTACTTGGTTCGGCATTTCCATTTGTTGTGGTGCTTCCCCCACAAATGTTAACCCTTATAGCATCTATATCTGCATTCGAACCTCGTGAGATACAACAGATTAGCCTAATAAAAATAGGAGACTAGAGAAATAGCATATACTTATATATACCAAATACATATGAATGGCAATGGGTGGGTTGGGGTGGGTTTTTAGTTCCCCATACCCGTCCCGGATTTTTTAGACCTCGCCCCAGACTAGCCCCGTAGACCCGGTGTGGGTCTGGAATTTTGCCCCGTACCTGGGACCCGTACGGGTCAGGGTAGACCCGACCCGCCCCAAGAACCGATGAGTCTCATGTATTGATTCAAAATTGTGTACCAACTTACATATATTTATTTGTTTATACTCGTTATCACCAAACAATACATGAAATACAAATAACAACGTGTCTAAGGAAAGTTAGTAAAAATGATGTGTGCAATAACAATTCAGAAAATATATACATATGTTATTGTATAATTATCAATGACGCAACTTAATACTCTAATTTTTTATACAGATTATTTATTGGAACGTTTTAATATCCATGCTAGAATCACTTATATATAAGAAGATTAATAAATCATTATAGTAATAAAGCAGTTTCATGAGATGTTAGTAGTGCGGGTCGGGTTGGGGTTGGTCAACAGAGCCCCGACCCGACCCCAGACCCGGAGCACTCAAGAACGGGTCACCGGTCTACCCGCCTCAATGACCCAATGGGGCGGGTCTGGATGGGCCAAAACAGGGGCGGGTCGACCGGGTTTGGACCCTAGACCTGCCCCATTGCCATCCTTAAATACAAGTACGTTACTACAGCGTTATCCCACATCCCATCTTTTCTCTAATTCCTAAGGATTATGTTTTTCAAAATTCATTTTTTCTAGTTAAAGTTTTTCATAAACTATGCTCTGATACCTAGTTGTAACATCCCCTATCTGGAGGCCTAAAGCTAAGCGCCACAGATGCTGCAGTCATCCATAATATTAACCTCTAATGACAAAATACAGTCATGTTAATGGTATTCATAATATCAGAATCACATGAATATGAAACAAAATCATATATTTCAAAAACAGTTTTTCTCAATATATTTCAAAAAACACGTTTCTTATCCATTTACATAATCCCATAATGTTTTCCAGGTATTGATCAAATATAATTATTATAAATACGCTAAGAGCGATATATGAAGATGTCCCCTTGGATGATCAGAGAATACTAGACTAATGTCTTAATACATCATGGTGGAACTTTTAAACAAAATATCTTTATATGTCAAGAATTACCTCCTACAGGTCTTCGAAAGCTTTATTCGTCCGCCCACTAAAACCAGAAAACCTTCAACCCTTAGTCTGCTCAAATCAATATTGAGCACAAGAGTTTAAGGGAAAAAACATAAAATTAGAGTTCGAGAAAAAGCCTAGTATGAATAATACTATGCATATCGGTTATATATGATATTGAGCAAGACCACGCTGCTTAGCGGGACGGGTTTCCTATCACTAATATCTCTTTCAAACCATATCTTTTTGCAATTCATAATCCCATAATCAAACTGATTATATCAAAGTAGCAATATCCTTTATGCTAAAAATAGGTAATTTACCGAACCAGCTGTGCGAAACAAACGTAGTTTTGTTTGGTTGACTACTAACCTTTGGCTGACTTGGGCCTAACAGACAAAATAATAAATATGATCTAACAACTGCTAGATAAGTCTTTTGAACAGTCTGTCCCTAACTTACTTCTCCACTGGTCTTCTGATCTTAATGGTTTTGCGGGATCACCAATAACATGTCTTCTTTTATGTACATATATATTCCTTTCCGTATGTAACCATCATTTAAGTCTTACTGTGACTAAGCCCTACACATTAGAACTTTAGACTACATTAGCTAGGGGCTAATAGCTAATGATTAGGCACAACCCTACACCAGTCCTACCTGGTCTTCTAATCTTAGTCATTTTTTAGGGTTAACTACCCTTTAAATTTTCCTTGAAAACCTTTTCAAAATGAATTAAACCTTTAAATCATATATATACAAGGAAAATGTACTCTTTTCTTTACTATAAGCTATTTTCCATGTTATATATACTTTACCCAAAATAATATTGATGAAATCATTAAGGATTTCCCATCCTAAGTTAAAACCTTTTCTAACTTAAAAACACCTTGGCTATATTGCCAAAAGCAACTCATTCGAAACCTTTGTTTAAAACCTTTAAATAACTCTTTTGAAATTAATGAAAGTACCCCTTTCGTAGCCATTGAAAGTACTCCTTTCAAAACCATTGGAAGTATCCCTTTCGATTTAAGTAAACTACTTTACTTTATAACCTTAGGCCGAATGTCTAAACCATATCTTTTGAAACCACATAACATCGTCCTTTCGAAAACATTGAAAACCCTTTTTCTTTTGAAAGCATTAAAACCTTAGACGTCCTTTTCAAAACATAAAACTTTACTTTCGAAAGCAATTAGAAACCTTCCATTTAAAATACTTCATGTACCTTTCGAAACCATTGGGGAAACTCCCCTTCAAAACTATAGTTTATACCTTCCAAAAATACTGGTGGACCTCCACTTTGAAACCATAATTTATACCTTTTGAAAGCATTAAAGTATACTACTTTAAACAACTCTTTCGAAAGCATTGGGTTCAAGTAAAAGCTTGTGGAACATAGTTTCAAAACCATCAAAACCATTTAAGTCAAAACCTATGGGTTAATCTTTCAAATATCAAAAAGGGTCATAAATAACCAAGTCGAAAGCAACTCTTTCGTAAACATTGCCTAAGTGAAAGAAGTGGATTGTGTCAAAACCTATCCCTTCGAAAGCATTGGAGAAGTTGTTATGTTTTAAAAAAAAAATAACCCTTTCGAAACCAACCTGGGTCAAAAAGTAAAAAGACGGTAGTTAAAGGTTTTGGCCTCTTTGAAAGCATTCACTTAAGTAAAAGGCACAACCTCTTTTGAAACCATTCATTTAAAACAGTTTGACCCAGTCAAAAGCCAACCAAGTCGAAAGCATTCCTATCGAAAGCAAAGCAGGTGCATTTTCATTTGAAAACAAAGCATGCTTCGAACCTCTTAGAACCTTTTGGTTTTGACCAGTACCTTTTGCCTATATCTAAATCACTACGTACTAGATATCTGATACCATGTGCATTGGTTTTGATGAAGTCGGAGATAGAGGTAAGGAGTCAGAAGCCTAGTGCCGAAAGCATTGAAATAGGAAAAAGCATGTATAATTAATTTGACTTTTTAAATTAATTCTTTTTACCTAACCTACCTTCTTTATCAAATTATGATTGGTTGCGAAATTTCTTTTCTAAAAGTACTACCAATTTTCAAATATAACAATTTGAATTATTTACAGATTACCCCTTCTCCTTTTTATAAATATATAAAACATTTAAGTCATATACCTTAAATAATTTTATATATCCATAAAACACTTAGGAAAATTATACAAAATTCTTGTAAATCATTTTCAATATGTTTTCCAACATATATAAATTTTAGATCCTAAGCCAATATAATTTGGCCATAATTAATTTTAAACCCAAAAGAGCATTTTATTCACTATAAAACTCATATAAAATCCACATTAACTCAGAAAATTATGAAAATTGAAACCCATTTCCAAAATAATATTTCTATCGTTGGATTAAAATTGCAATTCTATTGGATGTCAACTAATAGATTTTCTAAATCAATTCTTATCATAAAAATCCATATGAAATAGATAAATTCATCAACAAGTATATATATCCATTTTAATCAATCAAAACATGGAAAAAAAAATTGCAAATACTTTCGGAATTAATCTAAAGCCGAAATCAGTCAAAAATATGAGATGTAGTCACTATTCACCTTTGTTTTAATGTTAAGAAGATGAGATTTGATCTTTGATTTAAACTAATTAGCTTCTTCCTCTTGATTTAGCTTGATTTTCTCTCTTCCTCATTAATGGTGGCCAGCCTCTAGTTGGTTTTAGTTTGAATTTGTGAATATGAATGAACACGAGGAATATGGTGGTCAAGGGTTTAAGATATAAGGGTATTGCTTCTTCCTATTTTTCCCTGGCCTACTCACCCTAACTTAATTCTTTTTAGTTCCATTTAGTTCATTAGTTTACATAGGCATGGTTACCCCTTTATAGATCATAGATCTCACTCACTTAACAAATAACATTATTTCATTTAGTTTACCTAATTAAATATTCTAAATAATATTCTAAAAACATGGGTGTTACAAGTTTAGGTCGAACTTTAGTCACTCCACGGTCACTATGACATGATTTGACTATAATCAAAGTGGAGTATTTACCTTAAAGTTTAACAATGTTCTCAAGTCGAGAGAATTGTGTGATATCATTACTCCGAGATTGCCTAGTTAACCTAGTTGTTATTATTCAACTGGAAACTTTCGGTTGATTCATTCCATGGTTATCTAATAATTATCAGTATGTAATCCCTTATTGCCTCCAATAGTCATGAGTTAACTTCCTAACATTTAGAGAGCGTTACGTAAACCGATCTCAATGATTGTACTAATATCCTTTCTTGAAACATCTTGACGGGAAATATTCGAAATAATGTGTTATTTAATATTTTGATTATTTTATCATGTGTAAAGCTCCTTGTAATAATTATCACATAATATATCATTCAAGGATTTTCTATTATATATACTTTAATTAATTATTTAATTAATATATCATAATACAACAAGTATATAATAGAATAAAAACCTTTATAATGAACAAGATTGGTTATAGAGTTATAAATGTATAACAAATTATATAATTTCCACTATGTGTTATCCCTAGATCTTGTATTCACCCACTTGTACTTTGGGTAAATTATGGAATCTCGATTACACTCCTTTGATTAATTTTCTCAAATAATAGAGTTAGTTCCTAAATGAAAGAATAGGCTATATTTTCTTAACATTTACTATGTCAATCAACTCTCTTTGATGCTGATAAACTGCTTTTATGATTTGGAACCTTTTGTGGTATGTTTTTCAACTTTTAGTAAGCTCTAGATTCTTTCATGATCTGTGTCAGGCATTATTATCACAAAACAATGTTATGGAATTATCAACATTTGGAATCATCCCTAGCTCAATTTTAAATTTATGCATGATATATAAAGCTTTTTTTGTGGCGCTATCTAAGACTATGTACTTAGCCTCTTGGTTGAATCAGCCAAAACCTTTTGTTTGGAACATTCCAACTTAAAGCTCCTTAACTAAGGTTGAACATGAAACTAGAATTGACATACGATACTCAAAATTACATATAAAGTTAAAGTCAAAGTAATCCTTTACAAGGAGTTCGTTGTTTCTATAAACATTTCTTTAGTAGTCTGCAAACGCTTGAGAATACTCTAAACTACCATTTAGTGATCTTAATTTGGATCTTTTACTCGCTTAATGTACCGGTTACATAAGCAAGCGATATCGTAGACATTATAGCATACATGATAGTTTTTATTACCAATGCATAAGGAATTTATCTTATATGCTCTATGTTAAACATTTCAATATGATGTCTATTGATGTCATTCGTGTTTAACCCAACATCCTATTATATCAACTAAAAAAGATGTCATTTGCAAATCCAATATTAAGAATTAAAAAAAACCAAATAAGGCTGATTTGAACACAAGTAGATCATTAACAAGTGGTAGTTTATTGCTTACTTATAGTTATAAAAATATCAAAATACCTTTTAATATTCTTTCTTACAAGCATTGGTTCCTCCATATTTTGACTGATTTAAACTATTTGATTTCTCTATCAAAATATTTGCTTAATTTATTGCTTGTCGAATGATACTATTGTGTCAATTCTTGGATCTTATCAAGTACTCACAAACTCAGTTATTGCTCCCACTAACCCTGTGATACTTTGCTTGTTATATGTAAATAGTTTATTCTAAATCATTACTTAGAATTTTTGTTTCAACATATATGTACCAAAATTCAAAATCATATCAATGATGATTCTACAAGATAATTCTACATTAACTTTAGCAAGTTAAATAACAAATTTTTTTAAGTTGATTTCAACAATTGAAATTTACGATATTATTCTTATCAATGCTACTTGCTATATTCTAGCTGTACTAGTCTTACTAATGAAGATACATTTATAGCCGATGGATCATATCTCTTGGGGTACAATTATTTAACTGTGCAGTTAAAGCACTTTAGTTGCGGAGATACAAAATATTATAGTGGAGATAAAGCGAGGATATATGAGAAAATATCAAAGGTGCAAAAAGCTTTATTGGAAATAAAATTAATTCTTCAAATTTAATTTATTCCCATTCTCACACCATTTGTGTGGGAAAATGAAAATAATTTCTGATCTTATATAACAAAACAGGGAATATCCTGATTTATGGTGTCCTGACTTTGTTAAGAAAAATTTCTTGCTTATGTTGAGCATTTAGGCCTCAAACTTAGGTCTTTACGGTAACATTACTAATTTGGTTTAAAACAGAACTAGTCAAATTGACTTTTTGTATTTATGTCGCCAAAGCGGGGGCTAAAAACCATTGATTTAGCGGGTGCACAATAAACTAATGGGGCTTTAAGTAGATCTTCTATTTAATAATGCTAAATTGAAAAGGCACAGCGGTCAAAAAGTACTACATGCATTAGTGAGGCTTTAGCGGGGCATTAGCTTCATAGTTATGAAAATCATATTTTGATAATCTACTTGAAATCTATTTCAAATTTCACATCATGCCATATGGCAGAGTCAATACTCTTAATGTCATATTAGAAACTGAGGAAGTCTCTCAACATTAATATGAAAATCATAGTTTCTCTCTAATGTGCAAGTGTTCTTATTAGACATTCTAATGTATTGTGTTCGTTTGGGTGCTTCTAATTTCATTCCATCCTTAGTAATCAGTTTTATCTTTGGATCGTATCAAAATCTATTTTACTACTAGTAATTTTTACAAGAATTCATTTGTCGTGAAGTTGGCATCTCTTTAAACAACAAATGTTTCTCGGTACAATGCAATGGGCATTTGAAAACATTTAATGAACTCCTTTATATATAAGGTGACTTAATTTTGAGTTTGCGATGCTTATGTTCATAACATAAATTGGTCAATCAAGTCTTAAATCCCTTTGGGGTGGTTCACATAGATCCCATATGAACAAGTAATATGTGCAACCTCTCGACTCACACAACCTGCAAACCCCTGACCTGGGCTATGTATGGGTTTCTTATCAACTCTTATCTTGTATGGTCTCATAAACTATACTTTAGATAAAATTAAATCGAACCATATGTACTTACTCTTACGTAGACATCCTTACAAAAAGAAGTTAATTTAGCTTCACTCGTAATCAATCGTACTTTGTCCAACAATGTTCCGTTACTCGTCATCGATACATCATTATGTATCATAGGAAGAAGTGACTTTTTAAAGTGAATTTAGCATACTTTCGGAACCTTTTCCAATGCACTCACATATTCGATCAAATTGAATTGTTTTATTTCCTTTGCATGTTATGTTTTCTACTTTCGTTTTTATATTATCATAGATACATTGCTTGTGTATAAATTACACATGTACAATCCTATGATAATTCATCAGTGAATTTAACAAAGTAAGTAGATCAGTTATGATATCATCAGATTTTGAATTGCATACATTTATACGTGTTAATCCAAAGAATTCACCAACTCTTTTGTCACTCCCATTAATGGGTGCTTTACCCTTAGTCATTTGAGATATAATTTACTACTACCATATGATTCATAATTATATGATTACAATCATATTTCTCAAGGTTGTGGCTTAGTCCATAATCCCGAAATAATTGTAAAAGTTTCAAATACTTCTGTATTTTCTACAGCTAACACATCAATGATGTTATATAACAAATATCATTATTATAACAGATTTATTTCACAATGAACATTCATAATATTCATAGCAAATTAAAAATATTTCCATTTTCAGTCAATACTGAAAACCGTAATTTTCATAAATAATACTTTGATATATTTACAAAAATAATTTTTTGTGTCTTGATGCATCCATTGAAAAGTGTTATACCGCATGCTTCCGCTATTTCCACGACTTCTGTAATAGCATATAAAGTATGAAGCTCCTTTCAACCACTTAATATGGGTTATATATTTCATATACAATAAGAAGTTTATAGTCGAGAGTTTTAGACCAATTATTTTAAAATAAAAGAAATAACTCTCATAGAAAACATTTTTTATAAGAAAAATATATTTGGAATAAAAATCACATTTCTCATTACATATTGAGTATCTACTAGTATTTTATACAATTCTCATATCCAGTGTCTCTACGCGAAGTAGTTGTGACCATTCGCTCTCTTTATCCTAATTGTGCATCCACTCTCATACATATGCTTTTCTTTCAACATTTAAAGGAAATCCTTACTAAAATACTACATTAAACTCTTTATAAAAAGTGCATTTAGTCATCCTTAGTATTTAAGGATATTAAATAAACAGCGCTTTACATAAACTGATTAAACTGACATTTTAGTGGTTAAATTTCTAGGTCTATCTTTTAGCTTTTGAGCTAATGCAACATTTAACACAATAAGATCCTTACTGCAATCAATAATGTTGAACACACGATTTATAGTTCACATGCTCATTTTAAATGAACTAATTTCATCGAGGTTTCATACATTACAAATCATGACTATTCACCATATAACATTTATATATGATTGAATATGTATCAAATATCCATATTATTATATTGCTTAGGAGTTTATGTGATGACCCGGAATTTTGGAAAATATCAATTTATTAACCTGTATTAATAATTAAATTGATCTGATAATTGTCTTTTATAATTTTAATTTTAATTGGCAAGTTTATTCTTCTTAAAAGCAAGAAAATATTTAATTGGTAAATTTTATCTTTTAGAAGCTAATAAAATGTTTTCTATTTAAAATGTGTGTGTGTGTGTGTGTGTGTATATATATATATATATATATATATATATATTGATATATATTGTAAATAGAAAAGCTTTGATTTGAATTTAACAAATAAAATCATGTTTTCAAATTCTAATATATTTTGGTAATTTGGAAATTATGATTAAATTTAATATAAAACCTTTCAAATATTATTTAAATAAATAACTATATAGTTTTAAAATACTTAAGGTAAATGTTAATTGTTTAAAATATTTATTTTAGCTTAAGCTTAAGTTTAAATAAAATTAACATAAAGGTTTATTTTATTTTCTTTTTAAATATTGCTTGATAAATATGATTTGAATATATATATATATATATATGTTTAAAGTACAATTTACAAACATATAAAACATATGATACATTAATTCATTTAAGAAAATAAGTAATTTATAAATAATGAGATAATCTCTTTTATAAATTATTTAAAATTAGTAATTTTTTTATTTTCAAACAATATTAGTAAATGTGTTAGATATAAATATATTTTAAAGTAAATAGAATTGTTATTTTCAAATTAAATGTGTTGTTATATATGTATATATAAATTGACTTTAATTTGGATTGTCAAATTTAATTTAAATTTGAACTTGGATTTAATTTTGAAATTCAAAAGATAGATATTTTAAAAAAAATTGGATTTTAAAATATACTAATAAGATTTTATTTGTATATGATTTGTTTTATAACATTTTCTTTAAAGATATTCATATATATATATTTAGATAAATATTTATAAAAGAGAAAATTAAGTATAAAGCTTATTATTAATATTTGAAATAAATAAAAATTACATGATTACAAGTGTAAATCTATAAGGGTTGGTTTTAACAAATGCTAATTAATAAACAATATTATATGACAAATGTTAAGTGTTTTAACAAGTGTCATCTTTAATTTTTGATTTTCTTTTACTTTTTTTTAATAAATAGTTTTAGCCTTTATAAACATGCTTTCCTCCTCTTCATTTTTATTTCTATTATGTTTTCAAAGCTAAGATAAACTCAAACCATATACTCAAAAACAAATCTAGTAATCAACATTCTTCAAACCAGAAATCAAATCCAATAACCTGTTAATCATCTTCAAATCAAAACCAAAATCTGAACATCATTCTTCAACATGAGATCTAAACAACAAAGCCTGTACTTTTTCTTCAAACTTGAGATAGATGAAGCAAGCTCAAAATCAAAGCAATCTCATCTCTTCAACAAGATCTAGTAACAAGCATTCCATTTTTAATAAGGATCGACAATTCAAGTTTTTAGATCAAGAGGCATTTCAAGTTCTATTTCAAATTCCAGATTTAAACTTAAAGCCTGTGTTCTGTTCTCTATAACAGGTGAGTAACATTTTAAAAAAAGGCTTAAGTATGAATCTAATTGCATGCTAACTTCTGGAAATAAGTATGTTTGTGTGTATATATAAGTGCATTTTTCTGTGTATATATATGAATGTATAGATGTGTGTGCATGTCTGTTACCTATGACATCTCTATTCCCAGTTTCAAGTTCAAGTTTTTGATTTAAATTCTGTATCTCTTGATCTAATTTCTATATCTCTTGATCTAATTTCTGTTAGGACTTAGGCCATAAACAAAAGTTGTTTATTTCATCATAGATTATAGTTTAAAATTGTATTTAAGTTAAAATAAATTGGAAATGTCTTTGGAAACCAAAAGAACAGTGCAAATATAAGTTAAGTTAAAAATTCAAGCATCCTATTCAATGATTCAGGTATATGATTTGAATACTTAACCTAAATCATGATTTTTGGAAGCGAAATCATAATTTTTAGATTAGGTTTGAGTGAGCATTTTGGGGTTGATCATAATTTGTATTTTTTGTGGGTTCTGATGACCTAAGTGATCTGGGGGGTCATGGTTTTCACTGGAGGTAGTGGAGTGATGTGTGAGCTCGGCATAATGGCATAAGGGTTTGTAAGTCACTATAGCGGTGGCTGGTGATCGATATAGGTTGTAACCCTAATTTTGGCAAGGTCGGAACTTTTGCTTGCCCCGGCGCCTCTGGTGGATCGAGTTCCACTAGACTCTGGGAAATGGAAGCAGGATGTTGGCGGAGGTGTGGCCGAAAGTCTAAACGCTCCTGTGGTCAGAGAGGTGAATTAGAGGGGTTTCCAGGTTTTGGATTTTGGTCCAAGTTTGTGCTTGGGTACTCGATTTCGATTTTGAGTTGTTATCGAAATTCTGGTGGTCGGGATCTAGTATGGGGAGGATCGTCCGCACGTGAGGGGCATAGTGGATGGTCGGAGGTGGATGCTTTGCCAGTGCATGTGCACGGTAGGGGGTTTTGTGTCAAAGGTTGGTTTGTGGGTTCATCTTGAAGAAGGACTCGAGTTAGAGGAGTGAAGACTCGAGTGCTCGGGTTGATACATGAGTGTAGTGTTCCAGATTTTTAAAATTTAAAAACTTTAAAACATAAGCAAAATTTTGAAAGTAGGAAGAGAAGGGATTTTCTCGGGTAAGTACTCGAGTAGCATGCGGGTTGAACCCGAAGCAGCACTTCAAAACGAATTTTAAAAGTTTTTTTAAAAAAAGGGCAAGATTTTTGAATTTAAATAATTTGGTTTAAAACTCTTATAAATTTCTTAATATAAGATATGTGTTTCTTTAACATTTGTTTGTAAGATTCGTAAATTGATTTAAATTTTGTTAAGTTAAATTTGTAATCATTTTAAATCTTAAATTTGAAATAAAATTTTAAAAGTAAATTCAAAAGTAAAATGTTTCAAATGCATATGTTGGTGATAATTAAGTCATTAATAAAGGAAATGTTTTATCTTAAAGTCAATTAAAATTTAATGACTTAAGACTTATTACATTAATAAGGAAATTCAAGTATAATTATTTAATCTAATTAATTAATGATTATGGATTAATAAGTAAATAATTAAGGGTTATCAGTTAATTAATTTAAGGGTTAATTGATTTGTAATTAAAGATCATTAGTCAGATAAGTAAAGATTATTTATTAATGATTAGAAATTAATTAATTAAGTAATTAAAGATTAATTAAGTTACAATTAAGCATTAATTAATTAAGTAATAGAGATGGATAACTGGTAATTAAGAATTAATTAATTTGTAATTAATAATGGTTAATTAAAGAATAATTACTATGGAAGTAATTAAAGAATTGTTAATAGTTAATGTAAAGATTATTAACTAGGGATTATGAAATGATTAATTAATATGATTAATTTAAGATAATTAGTTATATTAATTAATTAAAGATACTCATTTGTGGAATTGGTTAAGTATAATTACTTAATGTAATTTATAAAGTGTAATTACTTAGTGAAGTAATTAATGGGTAATTACTGGATGTAAATAATTGAAGAATGGAACCAGTTTTAGGTTAATTACTTTGTGTAATTAATAAGAAATATAATTACTTAGTGAAAGTAATTAAGAATTAATTACTTAGTGTAATTAATTAAAGAATTAATTAATAAAATTTACTTAGAAGTTAATTAAGTAATGTAATTAATTAAGGGTAATTGATTACTGAATGTGATTAATCAAGGCTGATTAATGAATGTGATTAATTAAAGATTAATTATTAAATGTAATTAATTAGAAGAATAATTAATTAAAGAATTAATTAGGGATCATTAATTAATGTAATTAATGAAGTAATTAAGGGTTGATTAATTAAAGGGTAATTAATCAATGAAGTGATTATAAAATAATTAATTAATGAAATTAATTAAGGATTAATGTAATTAATTATAGTTAATTAATTAATGAGAGTAATTAAAGGTTAATTACTGTAAATAGTTAAGAATAATTAATTCGTGTAATTAATTAAAGGCCATTTACTTAATGTAATTGAAGGATAATTAATCAACGATGATTAATTAATTGGTTTGTAATTAATTAATGGTTAAGTGAGCGGGATTTATAGTGATGGAAGTAATTAATTTAATCTATTTTAAATTAATTGGAGATGGTGTGATTAATTAATCTTTGCTTATGGATGGCTGAATCATATTGAATGCCTTGGATTGTTTGATATCTCTGATATGAGATATGTGCTGATCTGCGATATGAGATGCTTTGGTTGAATTGTGATGATATAGATTATATATTTGTGATAATGTGAATTATCTATCTGTGTGAATACTAATAATTAATTGAATTGTTTTAACTTTAAAACAACTTGACCTTAAAAGACGGCGTTTTGGATTTCGGTGAGACCGGGATTAGGTTTCCAAATTTTAATACCCGAAAACCACATCGATCCAAATTAAACGATGGGTCGTGGATGTCAAGTGATGATCACGATGAAGATTCAAAGTGCAAGGGATATTGTTGTTAACTCTGAGGGTGATTCCAAAATGAGTGTAACGAGATAGTGCCTTCGGTTTCGTTCGAACCCGGAACGAACTTGTATGGATTGAATGCTTTCAGAACATCATCAGGTGGACGATGCGCATTCTAAGATAGATGTGTTCTATAAAGGTAATCATATCCTCAAGCCTCATCAATCGGGAATGGCTAAAATAGGGGAGGTGCAACAAGGCTAAGTGAGTAGCGCTTAAGTAGGACAAGATCTTCCTCTGTCTAGAGGTCCCTTTTTTTGGCTGTGTAGGCAGTTGGCTGCAAACAACTACGGGGTTGCCTTGTTCGGGACTATCTAATAAGGGATGGTTCCGGCCTTGTGTTACATGGGATTTAGTGTGGATCCTGGATACAGTGATCTAGGCCACGTACTGTGACGGGCGGTACCCCAACAGCCTTGCCATTGTATGGAATCCAATCTCCAATAAGTGTCGTACATTTTGATTGTGCCCAACTAATTGGAACGTAAGACGTAAGCATTCCAGCTATTTCTGTATTTTACTTGAAAAGCCTAGACCATATTACAATATCACTGGATTTCCTATCAAATGTTTTGGTTATCATAAGGTAAAAACTTTTCCGTGTTTATGTGTGGGAAATCTTACGAGAAACCTTTTGTTTTCAAAGGCTTTTCAAAGTTAAGAACCTTTAACCCGTTTACTCACACCAGACCCATGTCTAACTCGGAGTTTATTTTCTGTTTCATTAAATTCTTGGGTACTCAAATTTTTACGAGTAACCAAGGGATTCAGGTTAGCTTTGACGAATTCTGGACGAGGTATGGAGCAGGAGGCTTCAACGTTGGTAGATATATAGTTTTCCGCTGTGTTGCTATCTCTGTGTTATATTGTGAAATGTATGATAGACATGTGTTTATAACTGTGTAGTATGTGATGTATAAGCTGTGTAACTCTGATAGATGTTGTATATTATGTAATACTTATGTGAATATAATTTATTCGTTCTGCTGTGGAGATTCTGATGTTGTTTCATTCTTTCTTCTCTATCTTTTCTCTTTTCTATCCCTTTCTTTCTTAATGATGATGCGTCTTTCTATGGAGAGAAAGGCGGGTCGTTACAGTTTAAAAGACATAGAATACTATATATAGTCTTGGACATATAAATTGTAACGAACCAGATTTTCAACCCTAAAAAATCGGCACTATTACATCCACTCTATCGCATGTCGAGCAATCGAATGTCAAAAAACACGATTGTTAGGGAATAAGAAAGAAAAAAGATGATAAGAAGAAAACTAACAACATAGAATCTCACAACGGAATGAATAATCTATAATATACCACAAATCCTTACACAAGCAAAATGGTAATATGTGTATATACAAACATCAATCAGAGTATACTAACCTATTTCAACCTGGATATTTATAACAGCTTGTTCTCATAATTGCTGAAAACGTACAATGAATACAGCGAAAAATAACCATCTACCTGAATATGTATCTGGGCCTCCAACTCATATCTTGAATCTCCAAGCATCCAACTACTCTATAAATATCCTCGGTTTGACCGGAGCATTGTAATAAAATAACACCGGAGTCAGCCTGGGAAACCAGTGTGAGAAAACACACCCAATTGGATTTTTAAGTTATATAAAAATCTTTTGAAAATCAAGAGTATCTTGTAAGACCACGCTGCCCATAAACACAGACAGGATTTTACCTTTCGATGATCAAAACATTTTCTATACAATATCCATTAATATTATAATAATGTCTTGGGGTAAAAGTAAAATATGAATAATGTCTAGGCTCTACAATCGAAAATGTAAGGCACGTATTTGAGATTGGATTTCATACTATGATAAGGTAAGGAACTACCTTCTGAAGGTACATCTCTAGATAAATGCATCGGGGTCTGATAAGAATATCTTTTACTCCTGCCACACAAGACTGGCCTTCCACTTGACTGGTAGTATCGAATATGGTCACCACTTAGGCCCCGAAGCATACAAGAACAGATAATAACCGATATAGATTTTGGAATGACCATATCCTGCCTAAGAGCTACCCACTTGGCCTTGCTGCATTCTCGATTTTTGTCATTTCCTGGTTGATGAGGTCTGAGTCTACGCTTACCTTTTTATATAGCACTTCCCACTTAGAATACTAATACTGCCATCCAAGCAATAGTGTAACATCAGCATTCTTCTATACAAGTTTGTTCTTGGACTAAACGAAACACTTGAGAGTTGAGAGCTCCATCTCTAATTCCATCATCATTATGATGTCTTCACTTCAAAACGCATTCGTTGGATCGAAGTTGTTTTTGGGTAACATACCCAATCCCGGTCTCTTCGAAACAACGTTCGATAATTTTCGGTAAACTCAATCCCGGTTCTTTAGAAAGTAAATAGTCAAAGATAAGATTGAAGATCACCTCCTAACCATTAGTGGACCGATTTCCATATTATTGTCCCAAGAGAACGAAATAAGATTTATGCGCACAGTATAGCATCATCAGAGATGATTGTTCCATACAACTCATGTGTTTCCCCTAGATATTTCTACAGTTACGTTTGGGTCCAATTTCGATAGTCAGTTATTTAACTATCGAATAATAAACATTTAATCAGTGATAATTTCATAGGGAAAATCAACATCGGTAAAGCATATAGGAAATTACTAGCCTCCTTTTATAAATCTTTTATAAATAAAACCGCTTTGTATATTACTTGCATAAAAAAACCTTTACAAAGGTATATCCACCAATTCCTATGTTTCCTATACTTAGAAAATATCCATATACTTATCTTAACAGTATATGTATATATATACATGCAAAATTGAGAAAGCTTCTCTTTTCATTCGATTCTCAAATCATTTATAAATTTCCTTACAATTCTCTAAAACAATTTATAAACCATTTTATAAACTTTCGAAAACCATTTATAATCCCTTTATAAAAATTCAATCCCTTATAAGCTTCTTATACATTTCAAAAATCACTTATAAACCCCTTAAGAATCCATAAACCATTTATAAAAACTTCTTTTTTATAAATCTATAAACCTGTTTCTAAAATTCATTTATAAATATCCAACCATTTATAAACTCTTTAACCTTGTAAATAATCTTTCCATAAGTCTTCGATCCATTTTATAAATTTCTTTATAAAATGCAAGTCTTTCAATTCTATTCATGGTCCTGGAAACATTTATAAACAATAAAAATTATGTACTTCAAAACATTATTGTATAATAATTATTATTAACAGTGAACATTGTAAAAAATGGAAATTATTAACTTATCTTAAAATAGGAATTAGTCATTCCAAATATTGTTTAAGAAACAATAATGATAGTTTATTTCAAAACCTTATTAATAAATCCTTACTATTAATTGCAAACCACGGTTATTCCTAAATAATCAATCCTTCAATTTATTAACCTTTTTATAAATTCTTAAAACATATTAACTATAAACAAATAACTTTTAAATAATATTAAAATAATTAAATAACTTTAAAATAATTTAATATGATTATATAACTTTAAAAAAACTAACATAATTAAATAACTTTAAAGAATATTATTATAATTAAATAACCTTAAATTAATATTATTATATTTAATTAACTTAAAAACAATGTCAATATATTAGATTAGATGGTCCTTAAAAATATTTCTGAAACCCAATTTTGGATTCTAAAATCGTTTCTTGTCTTGAAAATAAATTATGATTTAAACGGAATTTATTGTATTTTTAAAATATTAATTTGAGGCAAATAGCCACCCAACACTTAACCAATACCAATATTGATTTTTTCTCACTACTAGGTTTTAGTTTTCAACATACAACGATGTTATAACCATAATGCCCATAATCAAGTTTTATTTTTCAATAATCCATATAAAAATATATTATTGAAAAATTCAACAATTGCAAGGAATCCTGATGGATCCCTCAGACCTGTTATCCCCCGCATCACAAATGGTATATAATCATAAAATATAAATCAACTGCTTCGATGCAGGATTCGTATAGAAAGGGTCATTTGCTCTTACATAGGAACGTATTAGGCTCTCATCTGCTCCAATAGGCAGGAATATTCAATCGAACAAATATAAATATATTAATTTCCAAATAATCATTCAACAATTTTTATCAACTATGTATTAATCCAAAAGGTGCGTTTTATTCATGGAAATTTTCTATCATCGCTGAGGCGTTCTAATTTGGAACTTTTGGAACTAAAACCAAAACGACATCCGATTTTAGCCCAAATTTCAGTAGTCTCCAATTTCATCCAAGCCACTTCCATCGTGAAGCTTTCGTCGATATGAGCACAATGCAAAAAGTTTTGTCTCGAGTGGACCTCGTATGAAGGAGTTATCAATTTTATAAGTTTTCGATCTTTTTAAAATAAATAACCAAATTTTTAACTTCAAACAAATTACAAGTCTGCCCTACCCTTTCTTCCCTAATCCCTCTGCTCTCCCCTGTGCATAAAGATATGCATGCAACCATGCAGGAATGTCCTTCTCTCTCTCTCTCATATCTCCATGAAATGAAACGAGACCACCTGCATTCATCTTCAATTCGCAAGAGCTTCCCATCCCACCCATCATCATCGAACTCAGTCGAGGAATGATCATCGTGACTTGTTGCCATTGTTCGACAAATCATGGTGCAAGCATGATAATCTTTGTCACCAAGTCCAACGACACTTTGGTGCTTGGGGATAATGGACGTTATGAACTTGAATACGCCATCCATTTCGACGACATACGCTTCAATCAACGAGAAATTCCAACCTTAGCTCGCTGCTCACAAATGACCATGCCAAAACAGTGATCGAACATCACCTAACTCGCATCACAAGGAAGCTCTCATCAAATCATGGTTTTTCAGGCTTATTTCATATTTTTATTTATTGAGAAAATGTTGAGATATTAATTTTTGAATGTCTTGATTTTTTTTCTTACTGGCCCCATTTATATAGTGGAGGGAAGATGGGAAATATCATAGAAGGGGTGTGCGCTTGTATACGGCTTGGGCTGATGGAGATAGAACATGGAAGAGGGGTAGGCTTGAGCTTGAATGGTCAAATCAATATATATATATATATATATATATATATATATATATATATATATATTATTTAAATTCAAAATATCTAGCTATATAATTTTGGACCACAATCGAGATGTGCTACCTGGTGTTCTATATGTTACATCACTATTCTGAACGCAATGGAACTAGTCTCAAGACCTAATTCGATTGTATGGAGAAGATAGTTTTTTAAACCCAATGATTATATTTAAATTTCAATGTTAATTTTCATGAGTTTCAATCCTGCATGATCAAATGATATATTTAATTTCTATGTAATTTGACGGCATATTATAAATCATTATTATGGACCCAATGACACTGGTTTCGTCTAAATCCAGACAGTTCCCCGGAAGGCTATTTTTATATGTTAATTAAAATGAGTCATTTTCAAAATAAAATAAATCGCTTTATAATCCAATTAAAAGTTTTATTATCTTCATTCTTATTAAATAGAATTTTAATAAGATTTGAAATTATTTTTTATCCAAATAAAAATCCAAGATTCAATTATTTAAACGATTTCATTTATTAAATTCAATCAAAAATCGAGTTATTTAACCGATAAAATTAAATTTTCGATATTTGAAGTAATTAAATATTCCAATATCAAATGATTGGAATTATAGGTCACTACATTCTTCCTCCCTTAAAAGAATTTCATCCTCGAAATTTCCAAGGTACGAAAATGCCAAAACCCATTACTTTTAAAACAAATTAGTTGAAATATTTCTCCAAATTGTTTTAAGCCCTTAACCTTTTCCAAAATCAATTTATTGAAACCTTGTTATTAATTTTAATAAGTTTCTAAATTCATTTATAAATTCCAACTAATATTATCCATTCAATCATTTCAGGCTATAACTCAAAATCAAATTTTAATTATTAAAAGTTTCTTCGAAATTCCAAACTCTTTAAATTTTTGAAAAAATTCACTAGTGTCTTCTTTGCACGGCTCGATCAGAACAACCACACATCGCCACTACGACCTAAACCAGCGAAAGAAAGCAAAAGCCAATGGCTGAATCATAAAACCATTAAATCAATCAACCATATAAACATGTACCCTTTTGTCGGGCAACCAAATTTTACTTATGAAATCAAGGGCATCAAATTAGCTCTTGCTTTTATATATCGCATCCTAATTACCAATGATATCCCAAGATATAGTTCATAATCACATTAATTTGCAATTTCAATTTTCAACATTTACTTTACTAAAGCCCGTAAGTTGTACATATATCATCTGTACGCACAACTAAATCTGATCGCTCGCTCGATCACATAATCTCACTTCTGAACTAGAATCGTTCACATGACCACTCTAGTGTGGACTCAGATTTGGTTCCTTGATTAGAAACCATTATTCTCCTTGCATAGCCATATACTATGATGGAGAGTTTCAAAATCAATCAAAAATCCATATCCAGCGTTTGCCATTGAGAATCGAGTGAAAAATCCTTGTTTGGATCGATTTAAATCATCTCGAAATCATGTGCTCGAGTTTGGATCAAATTGTTATGCGAATAAGATAATATACGTAGAACTTACGTAATTATTTCAATTGATTCTTTATCTATACCAAAATTTCTTTTATTCACATTCATTTCATTTTCACTCATTTATTCTCATTCAAATACTCACAATCATTTATTACTTATTATTATTCTTTCAATACTAATATCACTAAGAACCCTTCCACCAAATTATGTTTAGCAACATTTCACTCTATATTGATTCATTTATGAATTATTTCATAAAATTTTACTCAAGTTTATAAACATTTATGCAACTCCCATCATGTTTACTACTATTCATGTCTTAAATTCATATTCATTTTAAGTCAATTTCTATTCCATTTAACTCAATTCGTCTTCCAATTACAGTATTCAATTTTATCAACCCCACCCTAAAACCATATCCAATTCACTAATTAATTTAATTAGTTCATTCATTAACTCATTTCAAACACAATCAATTTTATTCATAAAACCTTTCATTTTACTTAACTCAGGCCAATTTTTCTTTCCTAGAATCCATTTTATTTAACTTAACTTAAGATTCATTTAAATTTTTGCTTCTCTTAACATCTATATCCAACAATTTAAACATTGTTTTAACTACTGATTCATATATTTTGCAAGTTATAAAACTTATTTTCTCATATTTTCATAAAATACTTATGAAAATTTTCCAGAGTTTAAACATCTTGTTCTTATTCATAATATTATTTGTCATATCAAATCGTCTTTTTGAATTTTAAATTCAAAACTAGTTTTACAAAAACAAAATTCTAATGTTAGCAATTCCTCCCGTGAGACTTGAAAATGAACATCAATGATGCTGCAGTCATCACCGAAATTATTTTCCAACGACCGAAGTGAGTTTAGTACTTTCTTTCTCTTTAAAATCCTTTTTTAGATATTTCCATTCAAAAATGTTTCCAAATAATAATATTATAATTTTCCAAACTTCGAAAAACCATTTCCAAAACTAAGAAATTTAAATTCCCAAATTCCTGGATTTTAAACTCTTTTTACTTACAATCCTATTTATAATATCCTTTAGGAATTTCATTTCCTTTTAATTTATAAATCACATATATAAGCCTTATCTATATAATTCCATTTAGTTATATAAAATCAATTCTTATTTGTTAATCCTTTTTTGCATTATAATAATGACAACTTTTATTAAAGCATAATAATAGAAACAGATGATAATAATCAAATATTATCATTCTCTAACAACCAAGCAGCCCATATATACTTTAATAATTTTCTAAAAATTATCCCTCTATATATAAAAAATAATAAAGGTATCATTTACTCAATTTCAAAACAATACCATGTCGAATTGCCCTTTCAAGAGTTTAGAGATCCTTATCAATAACGTTATTTACTCGTATTGACCAAGATCCATAAACCAGTCAATAAATCAACCAACACAATATAAAACACTTTTATATCACTTAACAAATACGTGCTCATATATATATACTCAAACACATTCTAGGATGCTATTGACCCCACAAAAACAAAGGTTCTCGCTTAACATTCAGCTTTGATACAAAATGTAACGAACCGGATTTTTGACCCTAAAAATTCAGCACTAATATGTCCTATGTATCAGGTGCTACATAATCAAATGCTGGAAAACCGGATTATTGGGGAAAAAGAAAGATGATAAGAAGAAAACTAAACAGCAAAGAATTTCACAGCGAAACGAATGATCTAAATATACCGTAGATCTTTACACAAAAGAAAAATGGTAATATGTGTACGTACAAACGTTAGTTAGAATATACTAACCTATTTCAGTCTGAACAGTTATAACAGCCTATCCTAATAATTACTGATAACACAACATTGAGTACAACGAAAAATAACCATGTACGTGGTTATGTCTCTGGGCCTCCAACTCATCTCTTGAAGCTTCAAGAATCTAACTAATCTGTAATATGCTCGATCTGACCCAAGCATTATAGTAAAATAACACCGGGTCAGTTTAGGAAACCAGCATGAGAAAACACACCCATTTGGAATTTTAAGTTATACAAAAAAATTTCAAAATCAAGAGTATCTCGTAAGGCTGCCTCGCGCATGAACACGGACGGGTTTTTACTTTACGATAACCAAAACATTTTCAATAAAAAATCCATTTATACTATAATTATGTTTAAGGGTCAAAGTAAAATATGAATATAGCTGAAATGCTTGCATCTCACATTCCAACGTACTGGGCTCTACAATCAAACATGTAAGGCACGTATTTGAGATTCGATTCCATACCATGACAAGGTAAAGAACTGCCTCTGAAGGTACGTCTCTAGACAAATCTATTGGGATCTGACAAGAACATCTTGTACCCTTGCCACACAGGACTGACCTTCCACTTGACTAGTAGTACCGAATATGGTCACCCACTTGGGCCTCGAAGCATATATGTATAGACAATAACCGATCTAGATTTTGGAGTGACCATACACAACTTGGGTTCTACCCACTTGGCCTAGCTGCATGCCTGATTTTTGTCATTTCATGGTTGATGAGGTGCGAGGCTATGTTTACGTTTTTATATAGCACTTTTCATTTAGAATGCTAATACTTCCTTCCAGGAAACAATGCAATATCAACATTCATCCATACAAGTTCATTCTGGACTGAATGAAACACTTGAGAGCTCCATCTCCAATTCCATCATCTTCATTATGTCTTCACTTCAAAATACATTCGTTGGATCAAAGTGGTTTTTGGGTAACATAGCCAATCTTGGTCTCTTTGAAACAATGGTCGATATTTTTCGATAAATTCAATCCCGGTTCTTTAGAAAATAATAGTCAAAGATAAGGTCAAAGATCACCTCCTAACCGTTAGTGGACGAATTTCCTTGTAATTGTCCTAGGAAAATGAAATGAGAATTATACGCACAGTACAACATCATCGGAGATGACTATGTAATATTACTCACGTGTGTCCCCTGGATATTTCCAAAGTTACGTTTGGGTCAAATTTTCGAATATCGGTTATTTAACTACCGAATAACAAACATTCAGTCACGGATTATTCCACAGGGAAAACCAACATTGGTTAAACATATAGGCAATCACTAGCCTCCGTTTATAAATCTTTTATAAATAAAACCACTTTATAAATTACTTGCATAGAAATAACTTTACAAAGGTATATCCACCAATTCCTATGTTTCCAATACTTAGATAATATTCATATACTTATCTCAGTGGTATAGGCATATGTATACAAAACCGAGAAAGCTACTCTTTTCATTCGTTTCTCAAATTATTTATAAATTTCCTTACAATTCTCCCAAACCATTTATAAATAATTTTATAAACCTCAGATAACCATTTATAATCCCTTTATAAAATTTCAACCCCTTATAAGCTTCTTATACATTCAAAAATCACTGATAAACCCTTTATGAATCCATACACCATTTATAAAATGCTTATATATTTCCAAAATCCCTTATAAAAAGTTTTTACAGGAGATTAAGTGATTTTTAAAGGGTTTATAAATCATTTGATGAGAGATTAAGTGATTTTATGGGAAACTAAGATTTTTAAAGGGTTTATAAGTGATTTTTGGATTCTTAAAGTGTTTATAAGTGATTTTTGAAATGTATAAGAAGCTTAGTTCCAAACTAATTATAAGTGATTTTTGAAATGTAAAAGAATCCATAAACCCTTTAAGAATCCAATTTCGGATTATAAAATCGTTTCTTGTCTCAAAAATAAATTCGAATTTAAAAGGTAATTTATAGTACTTCTAAAATACTAATTTGTGGCCAATAGCCACCCAACACTTGACCAATATCAGTATCGATTTTCTATCACTAATGGGTTTTAGTTTTCAATATATAACAATGTTATAACCATAATGTCCACAATCAGGTTTTATTTTTAATAATTTATATAAAAATATATTACCGAAACAATTCAACAATGGCGAGGAATCATGTTGGATCCCTCCAATATGTTTTCCCCTTACATCACAAACGTTATATAATCATAAAATATAAATCAACCGCTTCGAGACAGGTTTCGTATATAAAGGGTCATCCGCTCTTACAAGGGAGCGTAATAGGGTCTTATACGCTCCAACAGGCGGGAATATTCAATCAACTAATATAGATATAGTAATTCATCCAAACAATCATTCAATAATTTTTATCAACTACATATTATACCAATTATCCAAAAAGGTGAGTTTAACTCACCGAAATTTTCCATCGTCATCGAGGCATTCTGATTTGGAACTAAAACCGAACGACGTCCGATTTAGCTCAAATTTCAATAGTCTCCAATTTCATCCATACCATCATGAAGCTTTCATCGATACGAGTGCAACACAATAAGTTTCGTCTCGATCGAACCACGTAAGAAGAAGTGATCAATTTTACAAGTTATCGATATTTTTAAAATTAAATAAACAAATATTAAACTTCCAACAAATTACAAGTCGACCCTACGCTTTCTTCCCCAATCTCCCTACTCTTCCCTATGCAAGAAGATATGCAAGCAATCGTGCATGACTGTCCCTCTTTCTCATCTCTCCACGAAACTACATGAGAACACCTCTATCCATCTTCAATTCACGAGAGCTTCCCACCCCACCCATTATCAGCGAGACCAGTCGAGTAATGATTATCCCGAACTGCTACCATCGTTCGAAAAATCACTATGCATGCACGATAGTTTTTGTTGTCAAAACCAATGAAACTTCGGCGCAAGGGGCTAATCAATAGTACAAAATTGAATACGCTAACCAATTTGACCATTGAAGCCTCAATCAATGGGAAATTCCAACCCTAGCTCGCTGCTCACAAATGACCATGCCAAAACAGTGATCGAACATCACCTAACTCACATCAAAACGAAGTTCTCATCGGATCATGATTTTTGAGGCTTATTTCAGATTTTTTTTATTGAGTAAATGTTGAGATATTAATTTTTGAATGTCTTGATTTTTTTGCTTACAGACCGGTTTACATAGTGGAGGGAAGATGGGAAATAGTGTAGAGGGGTTGTGGGCTTGTATACGGCCTGGGTTGATGGAAATAGAACAAGGTAAAGGGGGTGGGCTTGAGCTTAAACGGTTAAATCAATATATATATATATATATATGTATGTATGTATGTATGTATGTATGTATGTATGTATGTATGTATGTATGTATATGTATAAAATCTGAATTCAAAATATCTAGCTATATAATTTCGGACCCTAATTAACGTGCCCCATAGCATTCTATATGTTATACCGTTATTCCGAATGCAATGAAACTAGTCTCGAAACCTAATTCGATCCTATAAATAAGATATCTTTTTGAACCCAATAATTATATTTAATTTTCAATGCGTTTCTATCTCGCAAGACTAAACGATGCATCCGATTTCCAAGAAACTTGATGGTGTATTATAATTCAATATTATGGACCCAATGCCACTGGTTTCGTCAAAATCCAAGACAGTGTCCCGAAAGGCTATTTTATATGTTTTTTAAAGCGAGTTATTTTCAAAATTGAGTAAATCGCTTTTATGTCCAAATTAAAAGTTTTATTATCTTAATTCTTAATAGAATTTTAAAAGGCTTGAAATTTTTTTATCCAAATAAAAATCTAAGATTCAATTATTTAAATGATTTCAACTGCTAAATTCAATAATAAAATTATCCAACAAAACACTATATTCGAAATTCGAGTTATTTAACCTATGAAAATAACTTTTCAATGTTTAAAATCAATTAAATGTTCAAATTTCAAATGATATAAAATTTTGGGTCCTCACATAAATACTTAATCACTGATGCAAAATGCTTCTAGTAGTTGTATAATTTGGCTCTTACATGGGTCTTAAAGTGACAATATGCCTAAATATTTATTAGTAAGTATATTTTATATTTCCAGTCAATTTTAATTAATTCCATTTATATAATTTGACAAGTAAACATTTTATCAATTATATTCGATGCACAAATTTTTTGAAATAGATTACTTTAAATTGTATATCATATGCCCTTACAATTTAGAAAGGTTAAATACATTCGTTTCATTTTCTAATAAGATTCCCATTAGATTTTTATATTCCTCAAAACCTTAAGAGAAATATAGAAATATTTCTATTCCTTAGTGAGTGTTAGGACTCGTTTGCCTTAGATTCGGTTCTTGATTTTGCTCAACAAATCATAAGCCTATAAGCAATGGATAATCACATAAGCGGTTGTATCATATGTAACTCCTAACCCATGGTTTTTTTCCTAACCTCATCTCGGCCTTAACTTTCCTTAAAAAATTAAAAAATATTATTCACTTATATCTACTATTTTTCAATGATCTATGCATAATAACTTGAGTTTTCTCAACAAAATTCATGCATCTATCTTACCTCATCCAGTCAATATATTGATAGTACTGCACATAATATCCCTAGCTTGAGTTTGCTCAACAATTAAAGAATATAAAAGTGACCTATTAACATATAACTTATGTATTAAGAACTCATAATCTTTAATATACACACACACTAAGTGATATTGATTTAAGAAATAATGTGTTTCTCATGAAACACCCGTATGATTAGAGTATCGGGCACATTAGAAACCATGTTATTCATATCACATGTATGTACTTATTTAAAAAAAATCTATTTGGATTTCTTACAGTTCAAGTTATATAATATCTACACGTATATTATTAAATAAGGGGGATTTTCACTTCAAGGGCTTATTTGTGATGGAATAAGTTTTAAGGACACTATTTCTGAAAAATTAGTTTTAAGGACATTTTACAGGAAAAAGATAAAAGAATTTGTCATTTTCAGTTATACAGAAATAATGATAAAAGGATTTATCATTTTTCAGTATAACTTAAAAAGATAAATGAATTTATCATTATGCTGAAAATTGTCCTTAAAACTAATTATTCAGAAATGTTGTCCTTAAAACTTGTTACCCTGCAAATAGAAGCCCTTCAACCTAATTTCCACTTAAATAAGTTTAATTTATTTATAAGTATTATAATTTAATTAAGTTATATAATTTATATGTATCTTATTAATTAAATCATATTTCATTAAGTCAATTCTTATTAATTAAATTATATTTAATTTAACTATTAATTTAAGATTTAACAAATTTTTTATTATTCATCTTTGATTATTTAAGATAAATAATTAACTATGATAACTATAGTTAATTTATATATACATTTCAATATATGTGTGTGTGTGTGTGTATATATTTAAATTAATTAATTTTCAAATGGTCTTATTTCTAATGATTTTATTTAATAAATTCATTTATTTAATTATATATTTAAACTAATTCAAAATTTAAATATAATTTATCTTAAATAAATTTAGAATAAAACCTAACTATCTATATGTATATATTACGGGTGCGCATGTTTAATTAATTGACCTTTCAATTAATTATTTTGTTTTATTTTTTTAACAAAATTAATTAAATAAATATATATATTAAAATTGATTATTTTATTTTTTCAAAAAAAATGGAAATTGTAAATTTATTTTATAACCTTTATAAAATTTCATTTTACATTTCAAATTTATATTTAAATTTAAAATATATTTTCAAATTTGAAAATTTAATTTAAATTACCCCAAGGCCCAAACAACTCTTGATCTTACATCTGAGTAAACCTTTGGGACATACTCCATCCATTAGGTTAGACCAATAGCCAAGAAGGGAAGAATACTAGATTATTCAACCTTAAGCCTAGACGCTACTACTCTGGACTACAAAAGGATAAGTAGGTTTTATTAGTTAACCCAAAATGTTGACTAATTAGACTGTACAGACCATTTAGGTTCTAATACTATTGCAAGAACCGACCTGGCCTGTAGCAGGTAAATTGGGTATATTTCAAAAAAATCCATATTTTGATCATGGTGGACTTATGAAGTCTAATGGGTTGTACTAGATCCAATCAAGTAAACTAAAATAAAATCCAAATTTGTTTAATTTTCTAATTTAATTCATTAATGGTTCAACTATAATTGATTTGTGTAATATTATGAGTTGTATAATTATATATAATTATACACTTATATGTGTATGCATGCATGTGCAACATAATAATGGATGAAAAAAATGTAAATGTATATAGTGTTAGGATTTACATCTATGGCGTATATATTGGCCATTTGTGTATAGATTGGTATTTTCAAAGTATAATCTAAAAAATGTATCTATATTTATAAATAACTATGAAATTTATTTTTGTTAAATAAAATAAACCTTATCTTTTATTTATCAAAATATATTTTGAACAAGTCAAAATTTTAAGTTCGAATTAAATATCTGAAATATCCAATTTTGACTTAGTAAAATATTTTATGTTTCAAATTTAGATCTAAAATATACAAAAAAATCCTTTAATTATTTGAAATACATGTGTATATTTTTTACATATTTTAAAACTAAAATAATTTTTAATTATATAGAACTTCATAATAAAATAAATTATACATTTATTACAATGAACTAAATGTTAAATTTACATATTATACATTTAATTCTTTTCAACTATTTTTTATGCCGAAAAAGACTTTAAAAGAGAGTAAAAATGAAGAAACAAAATAAAAGACGAAATAAAATCACATACGACAATTATAGTGATTCGGCTAATAAGTGACCTGTGTCCACTTGAACTTTTTCCATCATTCTACAAAAAAATTACAATGACGATCTTATGGATTTGTAGCCTTAGATTACTGATGATCCATAAGATTACAAAGAAAGTACAGAATTTGTTAAATGAGCCAAAGTCCATTAAACAATGCCCCTCCTTCTTTATTTATAGCCGTAGATCGATGGAATTCTTTCCACCATGTTCGTAACCACATTCCCCACATCCACGAGGAGTTGTTCTTAAAAGATCGTAGCCAGTTGATTAATGTTCAGGGATCGATACCGATCCATGCCCTATGGATGTATAGATCCATAAGATAAGCTATAAGGCCTTCTTTAATCCTTGGAAATTGCTTAGTTGACTTATATTCATGGTTCCAACACCAGATTGCATCAGTATGGGATTGATATTGAGTGAATTCCTTGGTTTGAAGGTTAGTTAAAGAAATTTGATTTATTCATCGATCGTTTTAGCTAGGAATAGTGGATGAACCACCCTTATCATGCACATTGGCTAATAATCACTAAGGCCTTCCATGGTATGGTGTTTGAGGTGGGATTGAACAAAATTTAAGGATCGGTACAGGTCCATGGACATGGGTTGATACCTATCCATGGCTTTATTTGGTTTTACGGGTTTGGAACTTGCACTTGATTTGATTAGCATGTTGGTTATTTTTGGAGGCTTTGACATGTTGAGGCTTTGACATGTTGAGTGCAGCAATTACCGCTTTGAATTCCTGCTTGGTGATTTCTTTGTTTGACTAATTTGATTCATCTGAATATAGCTTGGTCACAAAACTAGATAACATTTTCCTCCTAAAGCAAGCCTTGTGGGTAGAAGGTGTGCTTTGCTCTAGAACAAATATCAAACAGGATTATTCACTAGTAGTTGAATTCTCTTGCTATCAATTAATTAAATCGTGGTGAATTGTTCGGTTCCATCGGATTCACCTGCAAATCAAAGATCGCTCCAAATCATTACAATCAGGGACTCAAGTCCTTGCTTAACTCTTAAGTCATAAATATCATCATTCCATGTTTTCCTAGAGTTAATATATCATATGTTGTATCATAAATTAGAATCATCCCATATTTATCCGAGAGTTAACAATCACATATCAAAATCAATGCCACCCATGTGCGTTGGGATTTAAGTTATGACGTACAAATCGTATGTTCGGTAATCAAAGGTTAATAATCATGGAAGCTCATTGCTACCGATTGGAACGTTATTTGTAAATTATCTAGCATCGCCTAGAATTCTATTATAAGAACGCTCAACTGAATCGAATTAGTGGCTCAACCCGATAATCGCTATTAAGTTGTTTCAAGTCAAGTGGCGTACATATCCAAAATCTAATTTGGATTTATTTGGATCGCATTATCAATATCCAGGTTAGTTTCCAATCTCTTTGGATTGTCATTTTAACTCTCGATATTTCCAAATCTTTAGTTCAATCCTTGGTCTTTCTAGATCAATTATTCATGTTGAACCAATTTGCACGCTCTTTGGCCAAGGAACCCAATGACTGAGCGAGTCTAAATGTTCACTGTTCGTAAGGGGACTCATTATCCCATGCAAGCCCAATCCACTTGCTCTCTGGAAAAGGGACTTGCACCTTATGCTTCATTGCCCTGTCTCTCCAATCGGAAAAACCACATTCATTCAATTCATAAATCAATATATGCGCTAACCAATTTCAATGGGTGTTTCGAATTCAATATCAATTATCACGTTTGAATGATTTTTAAAATCAATCATTCATTCGTAGAATTCAAATTCAAACATCCAACAAACATCACAACATCCATCCTACCAAGCACTATAGTCTAACATCCAACTTAAAGCATACCTAGAGGCCAATTAAGGTCCTATACATGAGTAAGTGGCTTGGCCGTAACTCTGTATCGTGTATTAAAAACAAAGGCAAAGTCCGAAAATCGAACCTAAGTCCATGTTGTTTCAATTATAAGATAACTATCCTCAACCTAGATCCAAGGCCGCTTCCATTTATTGTAGATTATGCCCGCTTTTGCTGCATCATTGTAGCTTTGTTCCTCATGTACTTTTGCGACTGGTAGTTCCTAACCAGCTCCTCAATCAGATCATGAACGCGTTCATTTGTTTAATGCCCATCCGATTTGTGGAATATGTAATACTTTCCCTATGTCTTTTCTCGATCCATGGGTTCTCTCTTCATCAGTTTCAATAGTGAAACTGCCTTTGGAGATCCAAGGAAATCTTCTCTTGGGTTTCATTCTATTCTATGTAAGAAGAGAATTTCCGTTCCCTTTTCTGCCGCTTTGGTCCTCCAAAGTCATCATCCACCTTTCACTTTCCTTTAACTTTTCCAATTCCGGCTCTGGACAATCCTCCGTCGTCTACAGCATTAAACTTGCCTTTTAAGCTTGAGCATCCTCCTAACATAAGTATTTCTCAGTCTTATGGTGAAACTCCATGATAACCAAAAAAGGATCCCTTTTCAAAGCAATCTTATAGTCTGATTTACTAGAAATTCCTAAAACTACTGCCATCAAAACCATAGATGGATCAGGCTTATGAACTATAGCAGTTGTTGTCTTAAACCTAGTCAAATAACTTCTTAGGTTTTCTATGGCCCATTTCATCGTGCTTGATAACGTCATCACATTCTTTGATGATGAAATATGAACCTTGGACTCTCTCATACGTCTATCTATAAATTCATCCCATGTATTGATGGACCTGTTTTCAGCTGCCTAAACTACATTATCGCCGAATCTATCAAATATAAGGGAAAATACCTTTCTATCACCTCTTCAGACACACCCAGTACCTCCATATGTTGGATGCATCTCATTAGATGAACCTTTGGATCGGTCTTTCTATTGTACATTTCTTAGGTCGATATCTTTAAATTGGGTGGATTCCGAACGTACTAAATGTTATGAATGAATAAATTTCTATTTACGTCCTCTGGGTTTAAGTTTGGTGGTTCATCACTCTTCGCTCGTCTAACTATTTCATCAATTCTGTCAGTATCATCTAATGGAAGTCTCTGTTCTGCATTTTCATTCCGCCTCTTGTTCCAATGGGGGAAATCCGGCACGTGCTCCTTTGGTTTCATATTTTCATTTTGATTCACGTTCTAGTATCCAACATCATTTCTCAGCCATGTCCCATCTTTGTCTAAGTCTAAATTCATCGCGCTTGCAAATCCTATGGAATCAATACCGAATTGTGTTCGAGGATCGGTATCGAGTTATGGTGCCACCTCGGGGGTTGCTTTACTTTGCTCTATTCTCCTCTTGGGTGCATTTTTCCTAGACTTTTCTTTCTGCTTCTGGTTTGCAGTAAATCCAGTTGTTCCCAGTTATCCCATCCTTCTAAAGAATCCTTTCATCATCTCTTTCTAGTGGGCCATAATTTATTTTTGCATTTCTATCATCATTATTTCCATCTCATCTCTGGTTATGTAGATGGAAGGGGGTTAGATTATAAGGGCACCTCTTGGCTGCCCATAGGTGCTTGTTGGCTCTCTCCAATATCAGTTCTCTTGGTTGATGGTTCCGCCATCTTCTCAGTTTCACATCTCAAGTCGACAAATCCTAAGTTCAGCTCTCAATGAAAGCAACATAATGTTTACGCTAAAAGTTGGCATAAACATCCAAAAAGTTCTAGAAGAGAACAAAAAAGGAAGAAACTAAAAAATATGAAATAAAGTAACATATAACAATTATAGTGGTATGAATGATCACAGGCCTCCGTCCACTTAAACTTTGTTATGATTCTACAAAGTTTTTACAACGACGGTCTTATTGATCGATAGTTATGGATTAGTGATGACCCATAAGATCATAGAGGAAGTACAAAAATTTGTTAAATGAGTTAAAAATCCCTTTAACAATGATCCTCCTACTCTATTTATAGTTGTAGGTCGATGGAATTATCCCCGCCATGTTCGTACCCACATTCCTCATGTCCAGGAGGTGTTGCTCTTAAAAGATTGTAGCCAGCTCATCGATGCTCAGGGATCTGTACCGATCCATGCCTTATGGATCGGTACAAACCCATATGATAGGCCATAAGGCCTTTTTGAACCTTATATATTGCTTAGTTGAACTTATATTCTTGATTTCAGCATTAGTTGCATCGATATGAGGTTGAACATGAGTGAATTCCTTGGTTTAGAGGTTGGGTAAAAACACTTGATTTATCCATCGATCATTTTAGTTAGGAATAGTGGATGAACCATCTTATATGATGCACATTGGCTAATAATCATTAAGGCCTTCCATGGCATGGAGTTTGAGATGGGATTGAAAAAAAGCTAGGGATCGATACCGATCTATAGACATGAATTGGTATCGATCCATGATTTCACTTAGTTTTAAGGATTTGGATCTTGCACTTCGATTTGCTTAGCTTGTTGACTATTTGGGATGCTTTGACATGTTGATGGCCTCGTCTCTTGATTTTTTTTGATATCTTAGTGTGGCAATTATCGCTCTGGATTCTTGCTTGTTAATTTTTCTGTTTGAGCGATCAGATTTTTCTGAATATGGCTTGTTCACCGTGCTGGATAACAACCGTGTTAGAATTTTTTATTTAATAGTTAAAACTTTTTTTATGTTATTATACACACACACATATGAGTACTTTTGCATGTGCGATGCACTAGCATATGAAAAATAGGTATTAATAAGCAGTGTTTGTGAATGTATCTTAAAACAGAATTTTGAAGTATACATAATGTTGTATGCTTTTACGTACATGTAGGCACAAATCAACTATTTATTAAATTGAAAGTGAGACTAATTAATTTTAGGAAATAGTAAAATAGAGAAAAACGTAATCCGACACTATATCGATATCTAGAGAAATGCAACAAACATAAAATTTAATGCTTACAATAGATTGGAATCTGGAAACCGTGAAATATCTCCCTTTAATGAAACTACAAATCAGAGTGCAAAAATATGCAATTGTAAATGATATATATATATATATATATATATATATATATATATAACAAAAAGTATCGCTGACTCAAGTTTTAAAAGTGTACCAACTGTTAATAAGATTATTGAAATTTTAGTGTGAATGTTTTATTACAATGGTTAAACATACTAAATTTATTAAGGTATTAATTGCATGTGTAGTCATAAGTTATGGATTAATGGTTCGTTGAGAAAATTACTAAAGAAATGAAATATTTCAGTCTTGATTTGTTTAACATGGGTTTCTTTTCCTAAAAATTGAACAAACGGTAAAGAAAGTTGTAGTTTTTTTAGCATTATACTCGTAAATTGTGGACTGTCTTTGGAGATGTACTAACTTATAGCATTGGCCACTCATTTATAAAAAACAAATAAAAACAATTGGTAACAAAAATAGCAAAAGAAAGGGTAATAATTTAAGGAGGATTAATAATATTTTAAGGAATAAAAATTGGTAAAAAAAGAATTTTGATGACGGTTCATTGTGCTGTCAAAATGAATCTATAGCTACAAATTTTGGTGGTATGGATATGTGTTGTTGATGTAATGATATATCGTAAGTGGAATTTTATTTATGAGCGCAAATAAAACGATGAATTTCCATTTGTAATGACTATTAATGTAACATTCCCTATTTAGAGGTCCAAAACTAACAACTATGGATGTTGCAGTCATCTATAGTTATTAATCCTCGGTGACCAAAAAGGGCGATATTTGATACATTGATAAACAGAAATACAAGAATATGTAAAAAATTAAACACCAAAACAAATTCCACATTCCATTTCAAAATATTCCAAATTGATTACATAATTCCAATTCAGAGACCACATTTAGATACCATATAATTATTACAAACTACGCCAAGAGCGACATATGAAGATGTCCTTTGGTAGATCAGAGTATATAGATAGGCAAGAAAACAATTTGCCTTTACAAACAAAACACAAAGTGGAAATAAAAGAACTATAATAACAAGTTTTCCTCCTGCACGTCCTCAGAAACTTTATTTGTCTAAAAGAACGCATATAAACCTTAACACTCAACCTACTCAAAATTAACTGAGTACCCAAGAGTTAAGGGGAAAACAAAAACTTCGAGTCAGACATAAAGCCTGATATAAATAATAGTTTACGTTCTCAAACCATTTAGATATCTAGTGAGACCATGCCACTTAGCGGAACGGGTTTTCCCCTCACTAGTATCCAAAAACATTTATAAAACCATATTGTGATCCTACATCCACAATGGCTAAAACATAGAATTTTAAAACAGTATGATAATGTGCAAAACAAATAAATCAATTCTAGATTACCCATATCCATTCATTCTGACTATCTATCTCAATATTAGTTTCTAGGGTTACTATTAACCCGTTAAATGTTAAGGATTATATGCTCAATTACTTAGTTTTCATAGGATCACTAAGAACCTATTAGTAACTCCAATATCTTATTTCTATCCTAGTTTTCATGGGCTAGCTAGGAACCTATTGGCTGACAGCCAATAGCTTAATCCGGATATAGCTTTCATGGGCTAATTTTAAACCTGTTGGCTCTTGCCAGTATCAAATCATAGTTTTTATGGGCTTACTATGAACCTATTGGCCCCTGCTAATATCATACAGTTTTCATAGGCTTACTGTAAATCTATTGCCCCTGATAATATCTTTAATTAAAATTTTAACATCTGTTAAGTTATATTCACTACTGGATCAACCTAACTGGTTATTCTTCCCTTTTCCCAAAATACAGTTGTGGGTAAATAACAATGTGAATAATATTTCCAAAATCTTTATTTATGTCATAGTTATTACTTTAAATTGAGATTGGGTTTATGTTTTGAAACTATAAAAACATCTCCTTCGAAACCTCTGGATAGCCTCCTTTGAAAGAAAAGACCACTTTTCAAAACATTGTATACATACCTTTCGAAGCCCTTAATAAACACTCTCTTTCGAAACCTATTATACCTTTTGATGGTATCAAATCATCTTTTTAAAATATGGAGCTTCGAAACAAATGAAATTGCCCCTTTCAAAACTATTGGGTTTACTCTTTGAAAATATCATTTGCGTCAAAATGGTTATATACGAAAGTATCTCTCGCTAAACTAGCAAAAATTTGTCTAGGGAAAAATTGATGGTGTCAGAACCATCTTAGTGCAAAGCAAAACCTTTAAAACAAATCTTCGAAGGACAGAGTCGAAACCCCTTTCGACTCCATCACCTTCGAAACCATCAACCCCTTCATAAGTAATTAGGAGAAATGCTTAGTTTAAGGTAAAAAATAAGGGTACCCTTTCAAAAGCATTACTGGTCAATATAGTCAAAAGGTAGAGTTGTGGCTAGGTTTCAACTCGGCTGGAACCTACCCGTTCGAAAGCAATTATTCAAAGGAAGAAGGCACTTCTTCGAAAGAAAATAATTTAACACAACATGATAACCTTCTTTGAAAGCTAATTATAAAACCCCTTTCGTAAGCATATGTTTCGACTATGTCGAAAGCTTTACGTAAAACTAGGCAAGATGTTAGCTTATGAAAACAAAGTAGGGTTTCGACTCCATCGAAAGCTAACCTTTCGACACCAAGGCTTTCGCCCTCCTTCCTATCCATTGCAATCATCTAAGTGATATCGTGTCTATAGTTATCGACTAAGGCGGTTTTGACTTCGTTGGTTTCGACTGGGATGAGGTGGAATCAAAGGAGTCGAAAAGGTCCTTACTAATAGAGGCGGAACGCCTTTTTCTAATTTAAAGGCTGAATTACAGCAACTTTTAGTAATTAATTTCTAACAACTTGCCTATTTGTAAACTATTTATTAGTTGTCATAATTTTTTTTCAAATACTTTACCTTTATAACTGCCGCATTTATATCAGATTAAATAATTAAAAATGCAATGTTCAGCCCTTCCATATACTAAAACCAATTATTTCAAAATAGTCCTTTTTTTAAAATAATTTATTTTCCCTGGTAAATCAATTAGGAAAAATCAACAAAAATTACAAAAATTCAATTTCATCATGTAATCGAACATATTAAAATTTTAAACCCAATTTCTTCCTAAAATCCTTGAAAAAAAAATTAAACCTAATTACATCATATTTTTCATTGAAAATTCGTAATAAAATTTCCAATGCTTGGAAAACTCTAAAAATTAAAACGCATCTCCAAAATCATGTGTTACATCACATAAAAATTTCCACAGCAATGTGAAGTCATAAATTCTGGGGTTCATGTCAAAACCATGCAAATTCATGTGCTTGTAAATTAAAACAAATCATCATAATATAACTCAATCATATCATCATCCATTTTATCACAAAAGCAAATACGAATCATAAATACGAAACGATATAATCATAGAATAAAAGTAGAGATGGTATAAGATTATTATTCACCTTAGATTTGATAAGGACATTAAGATTTGTTGTAGCTTAATCCTTCCTAGCTTTGATATTTTCTTTTGATTGAAATTTCCTCTTTCCCTTCCTTATTAATGGCCGGCTATATTAGGGTTCTTGCGGTTGTTATTATTTGGAAATAAAATGAACATGAAAAGATAAAAGCAAATGTATAGCCGTGAATATAAAGTGTGGCTATATTTACCAATAAGGCCTTATGTAAGTTATTATCTTATAAATCAATTTTAAGCCCATTTATTTTATTAATAAGCACGACCTTATATGTATAATTTATTCAAATCTCAATCTCCTTATCTTCATTATTCTATTTAATTTTTCTAATGAAATTTCTTGTATAATGTTGTCATCATTCTCGAAATTCACTAAGGAGTAAATACTAAACATAGCAATCATCTGTAACAACACCTAACATCCATACAAGTCTAACTGACTAGCAACTATCTATATAAATCTAATATATACATACCCTTAAAGCAAATCAGGATAAGTAGGTCTAATCTTGTCCTCTGTCTCCCATGTACAGTCCTTCTCGTTATTGCTTCACTGAACTTTCACCAACCTGACTGTCTTGTTCCTTAATCTTTTCTCATCTCTAGCTACAACCCGAACTGATTGCCTAACAAAATACAAATTAGGCTCTACCACTAAGTCATCCAACTTAGTTGAAAGATTAATAGTCTCTGGATCATGCATATATTTGCGAAGATAAGACGCGTGAAATATACAATGGACACCTATCAAACTGCTCAACAACTCTATTCTGTATGTGAGCTTTGAATCCTCTCTATAATCTGGAACGGACCTACATATCTTGGGGCTAACTTCCCCGAATTTCCAAATCATACCACACCCTTTCTAGGTGATACCTTAATGAAAACCTATCTCCAACTGAGAATCGTAGGTCCTTATGCCTCTTCTCTACATTACTCTTCAGTCTGTACCAAGCTTCCTTCATCCTTCCCTGGATTAACTCAAACTTCTCTGATGCCTCTCTAACCAAATCTGGATCTAAGACCAATCTATCTCCAATCTCCAACCAACATGCAGGTGATTTGCATGGTCTTCCATTCAAAGCTTCAAATGGCTCCATTCATATACTAGTCTGGTAACTATTATTATAGGAAAACTCAACCAAATGTGGGTGATCTTCCCAAGATACACTAAAGCCCAATACACAAGCTCTCAATAAATCTTTGAGTATTTTCTTGACTCTCTCTGTCTTCCCACCCAGCTGAGGGTGATACGCAGTACTCATATTAAGTTTGGTACCCATCACTTCCTATAGACTTTTTCGGAATTCATTAGTGAACAATGCATCTCTGTCACTAACTATACTACTAGAAACTCTATGTAGTCTAACCATGTTCTTCAGAAACAACGTAGCTAAAACAGGTGTCGTTCTGGTTGACTTAACTGGAATGAAATGGGCACTCTTGGTCAATCTGTCCATTATAACACATAAACTTTCATTATCTCTATTTGACCTTAGTAACCCATCTATAAATCCATAGATATCGAACCTCATTTCCAAACTGGTATCTCTAAAGGCTGTAGTAACCCACTTGGTTTTTGATATTCAGCTTCCACTTGTCGATAGTTTGCACACTGTCTAATCCACAAGCTGACATCTCTCTTTATGCCTTCACAATAGAAGATTCTCTTCATGTCCTGATACATCTTGGTTCCTCCAAGATGAATCGTAAACTTGGAACGATGACTTCTCTAAGAACTTCCTCTTTAAGTCCTCTACATATGGAACAGACAACCATCCCTTCTTTCTAAGCCACCCTCTCTGGTCAAGACTAAAACCCTTTATATCATCGATCTCAACTTCAACCTCAGTCCTTTCGATTCTTTCAACCAATACTGGATCCTCCTTCTGCTTAGAAGCAATTTTCTCAATCAATACTGGTCGAACTTCTAAACAAGACAACCTGGCGGTACTCTAGCTAGAACCAGTAGTCGATCTTAACTACACATAATAACTAATTAAAGATTCTAAATCTTTCCACTCTACCAACATAGCTAACACAACATTCTAATGTTTCCTACTAGGAGCATTAGCAACCTTATTACCTTTTCCTCGTATATATTCTATACTAAAATCAAATGCATCCAGAAACTCCAACCACCTCTGTCGTCTCTCATTTAGCTCCTTCTGAGAGAATAAATACCGTAAAGACTTATGATTGGTATACAACTCAAATCTCTGCCCTAAGAGAGAACAGCTTCAAATCTTCAATGCGAAGATCATAGCTGCCAACTCCAAATCATGAGTAGGATATCTAACTTCATGAGGTCTAAGCTACCTAGACGCATAGGTAATGACATTACCACTCTAATCAACACCGCTCCTAATCCAGTTCCACACGCATCCGTATATACCACTGACCCTTGTTTTCCATCTGGAACTATTGACGTGGACGCATTGGTCAACAAATGCTTTTGACTTAAGGAATGTCTCCTCATATTTTTCGGACCAAACAAATCTTACTTCCTTCCTGGTTAGATTAGTTAAGGGTGTTGCTATCTACGAGAAATCCTTAATAAACATCCGATGGTAGCCAGTAAGTTCAAGAAAACTCCTGATCTCAGTCACCGTCTCTGGTCTCTTCCAAGTATTCACGGCTTTGATCTTAACTGGACCGATTGACAATCCTTCCTCCAAAACCATGTAACCAAGAAATTTTATCTCTTTCTTCTAGAAATGACACTTGGTAAACTTCTCCTTTAGCTGATTCTGCCTCAGAGTCTCAAGCACCACTCTAGGATGAACTTCATGCTCTCTTCCATCCTTAGAGTAGACTAGAATGTCATCAGTAAATACTAATACAAAACTATACAAGTACTCTGGAAAAACTAAGGTCATAAAATCCACAAAGAAAGCTGGTGCATTTGTCAATCCAAATGGCATGAGCCATACCTTATTCGAAATGTTGTCAAAAGAATACTATCCTCTGCCACCCTTAGCTGATGGAAACCAGTTGCCAAGTCCAACTAGGAAAACACTCTGGCTCCACTCTATTGACCAAACAAATCATCTATTCTTGGCAACGGATACTTATTCTTAATCGTCCTTTCATTTAACTTACGATAGTCAATACACATTCTTAACAACCTATCTGGTTTCTTCACGAACAGCGCGGCCTCTCCCCAAGGCGATCAGCTTGGTTTGATTGAATTCCATCATTCCAGATCGACTAGCTACACCTTCAATTCCTTCATCTCAATAGGTGTCATCCTGCTAGGCGGTCTACTCACAGGTTCGGCTCCGGGCACAAGATATATTCTAAACTCAACAACTTTTTTCGGGGGTAGTCTAGTGACTGGCTCAAAGTCATCTACAGACTCTCTTGCTACCCAAGCCTGACTTAACTCATTTCCTACCTCCATAGCATTAAGCATAGCACTAGCACTTCGGTCAGTATTCTCTACTGAGAATTTCACTCGGTTATGACTATCAGGGTGTCCTAGTGTTATTTCCTTATCCTAGAAAAATATTCTAGCCTCATATCTACTCAACCAATCCATACACAAAATGATCCTGAAGTTTATGAAATCAATAACATGCAAACTACATGCAAATTTATGACCTGACAAATCAAGTTCTAATGGGTCACATCTTAGCCCTAGAGTTGCACACCCTCCTGTTGGATTCACAACCCTTAAGAATGAAACAAGATAGGTGGGTTCTAGACATAATCTATCAACCAAACACAGAGATATAAATGAATGTGATGCTTGTATCAAAATGTACTCTAACTGAAATACTCTAAATCAAAAGCGTACCTTCCATCTCAGTCTTTCCTTTATCAACTACAATAGGCCTAGCTAGTCCTATAGTGAAAACTTTTCCCTTATCCTCCCTTACTGGCACTGGACACTGATTCTTGTAATGCCCAACTTGATCAAAGTTGAAGCATTTCATATTCTTCTTAATTGCAGCTTTTTTCCCATTCCCTGACCGGCATTCATTAGCAAAGTGACCCATGTTATCACACTTATAGCAAACTACCTCAACCTTTGACTTCTTAACTGTGTCTCCTCTCTATGCTCCCTTCTTTTAAAGAACTTCCTCTAAGAAACCTGGGTTTCCACTAACTTTTCCTTAGCTAAATTAGCCAATAACTCCTCATGGCGAATAGCAATCTCTACAACTATATTACAATGATCACGGACATGTTTCATGGTCATTATAGTAAGCTCGGGTCTCAATCCTCGAATGAAATTCTCATTCCTTTCGATGTCAGTATCTATAATAGCATATGCATATCCAGACAGCTCTTCAAACTTAGTAGCATACTTGATTGTTGACATCTCTCCTTGCACTAAATCTATGAAATTTCTCATCAGCTCAGACTTTGCAAACTTAAATACAATCTTCTACTCAAATTTCATTTTAAAATCATTCTAAGTTGACAGTTCTTCCGGCGCTCTGACGGTGACACTATTCCACTAATGTAGTGTTGACTAGTAACTGCCTAGAGGCCAACCTTCTCTTTTGTCCATCATTCAAACCCAAATCAGTAAATATTGCCTCATGATGCAACATCTAATTCTAAACCTCTATGGCACTTTTTATTCTCAAGAACGGCTTCCCACCCAAACTAATGTAATCTCCACTCTTCAAAGCAATATTCCCAACTGGAACCACGGGATTAGCTACGCCTACATTCCCAGCAGCTCCTGCTTGCATCAAACCAGTAAAGAAATGATACACCATCTCCATATCTACTGGTAGATTTCCAGCACCCACATTGGCTTCACCATTTTGGTTACTACCATTAGCCAGTCGACCCGGGCTTCTCCTGGTAGTGGGTCGAGCATTTCCATTAGTTGTGGTACTTCCTTCACCGAGATTTCCTCTTTTGTTTCCTAATTCCATATCTTCCTTCTAGTAAATCTGAATACGAGCCTTAGTAAGATACATAATTACGGTCTAAGAGAGCGGTGGATACATACTTACACATATATATATAACTATATACAGAAAATACATGTACGTTACTATAGCGTGAACCCAAACCCCAATCTTATTATTTGATTTATGGATTATGTTTGAAAAATATATTTTAGGTTTAAGTTTTCTTTAAAGTTTCATAAATTTATGCTCTGATACCAACTTGTAACATTCTCCTATTTGGAGGCCCAAAACTAACGGCTACGGATGGTGCAGTCATCCATAGTTATTAATCCTCTGTAACTAAACACGGAGATATTAGATGCATTGATACACAGAAACATAAGAACATGGAAAAAAATTAAACAGAAAAACTAATTCCACATTCCATTTTAGAATATTCCAAATTGATTACATAATTTTAAATTGCAGACCATATTAAGATAATATATAATTATTACAAACTACGCCAAGAGCAACACATGAAGATGCCCCTATAGTAGATTAAAGTATATAGATATGCAAAAAAACAATTTGCCTTTACAAACAAAATACACAACGGAAATAAATGAACTCTAATAACAAGTTTGCCTCCTAAACGTCCGCAGAAGCCTTATTTGTCCAAAAGAACACCTGGAAACCTTAACTCTCAACCTAGTCAAAATTAATTGAGTACCCAAGAGTTTAAGGGAAAATAAAAAGTTCAAGTCGGACATAAAGCCTGGTATAATAATAATTTACCATCTCAAACCATTTAGATATCTAATGAGACAACATCGCTTAGCGGAACGGGTTTTCCCCTCACTAGCATCAAAAAACATTTATAAAACCATATATTGTACTCCTACATCCACAATGGTTGAAACATAGTATTTCAAAACAATATGATGGTATGCAAAACAAATAAATCAATTCTAGATTACCCATCCCCATTCATTCTGAATTTCCATCTCAATTGTAGTTTCTATGGTTACTATTAATCTGTTAAATATTAAGGACTATATATCCAATTACTTAGTTTTCATGGGATCGCCAAGAACCTATTGGTAACTCTAATATCTTATTTCTATCTTAGTTTTCATAGGCTAACTAGGAACCTATTAGCTGGATGCCAATATCTTAATCCACATATAGTTTTCATTGGCAAACAACAAACTTACATTCCCATGCTAGTATCAAATTATAACGACCTGGAATTTTCGATCCTGAATATTCCAGATAGTTAGGGAAAAGAAGAAAGAGATAGAAGAAAAGAAGAACAGAAACACCAACATCTCACATTCGCAGCGGATAAAATATAATAACAAATAATAATGGCTATACAAAGGAAAACTGTATTTGTCAAATTACATCTTAATATATATCAGAGTTACAACATATATACAAACACTTAGATAGATACAATCAACATGTCTCAGATATACAACAATATCTCACAGCAGAAACACTCCATTTCCTGCCATCCAGCTCGCCTCCTAAGCTCCAGAACGTCCTTACCTGAAAATCTGTAATACTTGGTTTGACCCGAACATTACATCAAAGTAACACCCGGGTCGGGCTGGAAACCAGCATGAGTAAACCCATCTAACATGGAACACAAAAGCATACAACTTATATAAACCCGGGGTAACTTGTATCAATTTACATCTTTACAAGTCGTTATAGACATCACTTACATCACACATCAATTTCTAAGTACCAAAACTTAGATTAAATGGTCCAATTCACTCACCATTTCAGCCTATTGATTCCACATATCAATCTATAAATAATTGAAGTGGTTTTGGGTATTTACTAATACCCAACTTCGGTCTCTTCGAATTCAATACCATCTTAACCCAAGTTATCCAAGTGAAATACAATTCAATTTAAACACAAGATGTCACTTTTTACACAACAATGCATCATCGATAGATAACCACATTATCATTGTCCATCCAAACATATCATATCACAAAGCATTTCATATTAGAGATATCAATCAATTCAAGCCATTTAATCATCATTCAATCATTCATAAGCAAGATGGATCATTTCCAAAATTAATTTAATTTATCTCTAACTAACTTAATTACTAATCTTTTAATCACTTAGATTACCTTTACTTAATCATTAATTAATTACAAATCTATTAATAAACGATCTTTTAATTATTCATCTTAATTAATCATCCTTGATTAATTATCCTTTAATTACAATAAGTAATTAGCTCTTAATTAATTACAAAAATTAATTAACCTTTACCTATCCATATTAATTAGATTAATTACTCAAATTAATTATCTTATAATTGATTAATTTTCCTTTAATCAATCACACTCAATAATAGACTAACTCTTAATTCATTTCTTTAGTTAATCAATCCTTTAATTAATTACACTAAGTAATTAATCCTTAATTACTTCCCTTAAGTAATTCTCAATAAATAAATCATATTTGCTAATTACCTATTAATTATCCTCCTTAATTAATCATATTAACTAATCACATACATAGTTATCACTAATTAATTTCACTAAGTAATTAATCTTAAATAAATTAACTATCTTTTAAATTGATTATCTTGAGTAATTAATCACATTAATAAATCAACTCTTTGAATTGATTAAATAAATTAATTAATCTTTATGAATTATCTTAAATTCATTATTTATTTAACTGATTACATTAATCAATTTAATAATCTCTTAATAAATTAAATAATTAATTACTTTACTAAATTTCAACATTTAATTTATTTTTGAAATATGTAAGATTTAACCCATTGTGAGTTATCTAATTACAACAATTTGAAAACATTTTCAACATTGGAAGCTCGTTTTAAATCTTGCTAATACTAAATTTTAAAACTTAATTTACATTTCGTTTGAAATTTACATAATTTACATAAGCTTAAAACTTGCAAACAACAACATTCAAAAACCCGGGTCGAACCCCAAAAATCCCCGTGAGTCAAACTAGCAGATAACCGAGTAACACTCGAACAACTGCCTTCTTCGAGTCATCCCTAAAGCGTCCCTATATATACTCATGCAAAGCATCATCTTCCTAAACAACAAAAACAAACCCAGCTCAACACAACCATCAACGTGCATGTATATACACGCCGTATCCTCGCCCTTCGACCAACCCACTGTTCTCCTCCAAGTCGACGACGATCACATGAACACAAGAAACCCATAAGAATCCCGCTACCCCATGAAAATCAAAAATAGGACCACTTGCACCCAAATCAGGCAGAAACACGATCGCCAATACCTCACATCCTCCCATCACCGCCCACCAGAGTTCACCATCTTGTGCCAAAACCACCGCCTGAGTTCCACGCTCCTCTCTCTATAACTCCGATCCCACTCGATGCGAAAACGATGCCAAAAATTCCCAGCAACCAACCCCATTCAAAACTCCACCTTAAACCCTAGATTTGCCTCGCCGCACCACCAAGGCAATCCAGAAAATCAACGATTATTTTTCCCAACATCCTCGTTCAACGAACCATCTCTCACATGAACCACGAGTCATAGATTGTCTTCGAACGACGACAATCTACCGTTAACACAAACCTAATTATTTCAATAACTCACTAATTACAAGTCTAGAAATCTTAGTTTTTTTAAAAAAAAATCATAGAATTTGAAGTCATATTCAATTACATACTCATAATCCAATAATTTGATAATCAAATTCTGACATTGATTTGTCCTTCACTGAAGTATTTTATTTATAAAATATTTACAAAATAATTTTACTTGAATAAAATTTTAAAAAGATATTTACTCACCCATAAACACTTTTATTTCAGGAATCAATGCCTAAAGATCACTTAAATGGAAGATTTAAAAATTTTGAATCAGGTTTTCAACTTGAAATGTTTCAACAGAGGCATGCTTAGCCCTTTTCAGACCTGATCACCTATATAAATATAAAAAATTCATTTTAACATCATTCATAACAAATTCATATCATACTTCAAGTGCTAATCACATGCACCTTCAGTTAAATCAGATTTTAAAAGTTTACTCACTATTTTTGTTAAACAGAGGAAAAAGGGTCTTAGTTTTGGATTTTATCTAATGGATTAAAGCCTATAGTTCAAACAGAGACCATATACATACTCATTTCCAGACATACACACAGTTTGTAAATGCATTCACCTTAAACATGCAAACATTTATGACACAGATTTCTTCAAAACTTAATCAACATGCACCAGCTTTTAAGACTGAAAATGGCTTCAGTTTACTCATAGTGTTAATATCATCAGAGAAAGCTTGGAAGCTTGATTTCTGGAATTTGATATGCTGTTTGGTTTTTACTTGATTCATGTTGACTTTGAATCTTGCTTAACTTCAGGCTTGAAATTGGTAAAAGTTGCATCTGAATTTGTTTCTGATTTCTCTTTTTCTTCTTCTTTCGTTTTGAGTTTCTTTTAGGAATTGCAAGGTGAAATAAAAACGATTAGGGGGTAATGATATGCATATATAACTATTTTCAATTTTCTATTACTATTTCTTTAAGAAAATGCCACTTGTTATATTTTATACTAAAATTATTACACTTGTCACTAAGTACATTTCTTTTTCTTACATTTGTTATTTTAGAAGCTTTATATATTCACAAATGTTAAAAACTTATTTTATATATCTCTTATAATTTATATGTAAAACTCTATATCATTTTCATTTTTTTATTTAAATCAATATTTATATATATATGTGTGTGTGTGTGTGTGTGTGTGTATAACATATATATACGCTAACCTTTAAGATATAGAGTTTGTTTTAGAATCAAATTTATTTTTAAGATGTTTGGATTTCAAATCCAAACTTTTATTTGCCATTTACTAATATGCATTAACATAGAAACATATTTATTTGTAAAAGATAAATTCTGCCAAATTAAATAAAAATAAAGAAGATCATTAAACAAATATTATCAAATTACAATAATTATATTAGAAGATTATTAAATGAATATTTATCCAAATATTTATAATTTAGTATTTATTATAGTTCAAATTAATCTATATACATATCCAGGTATAAATATTTATTATCAGATTTATTTGTTAAATATATAAATCGGTATTTCAATTAACTAACCCAATTACTTTATCAATTACAGATGTCTAGAAATCCGGGTTATCACATTCCTCCCCCTTTGAATCTTTTTGTCCCTAAAAAGGAACGAAGCCAGACTTAATTCAATACTTATTATCAGATAAATTTCTCTTTGAACATTTTAAAAAATTTAAAATCTATTTAGTATTGCCAAAATAGTTCTGTAAAAATATTTTTTATAACTCGATGTTTCAACAAGTCCATCTTCATTCTCACATAAATTCGGTCATACGTTGATCAGGCGTAAGACTGGAAATCTATAAGTACTTGGTAAACCCATTTTCAACACCAAGTGAAAATACTTGGAAAACATTTTCAAAAACTTTTATAAAGATATAGAAATATTTTTTTTAAATTGAGGAAATATCTTTGGTGAGAATGCTCTGGAAATCATCACTCTCATCCATGGTCGCAATTACATCCTAGGTTAAGTTGCCATCGCAGCAAAAGTCCATATAGCTATAGGCACTCCGTCCACTCGATTATGCCATGGAACCCACAATAGATCGCAGTTACATTCCAAGGTTACGTCGCCATCGCAGCAAAAGTCTATGTAACTGTAGGCATCAGCGCCCTTAATTTCCGCTGCCAAAAATGAAACTTCTCCACTCCCACATAGGTCGCAGTTTACCGATGTAAAATCAAATGCAGACTGTTGGCTCTCAGCAGCATACACGACTTTCGTTATGTTGCCACAGGTCACAGTCTACCGCTATAAAATCAAACGTAGACTGTTGGCTCTCAGCGGCACATATGACTTCCATTGTGGTCTGCATTAGATCGCAGTGACATCGGGTTACACTGTCGTCGCAGCATAACCCAAATGCCTCTGTAGGCATCAGCGCCCTCGACTTTTGCAACAGACAACACATAATCCTCAGGAACTAATTTTGTCCATACTCCTCACAGGATCAACTTTAGAACCCTCCCTTAAGGTTCAAGGCAGTACCACCCTGTGGCACTCCTAAGAAGTTCATTTCAAGGGAGCGCTTTTTTTAGAGCCATTTTCAAAACACTTTATACTATACACATATAGTATTTTCCAAATCATACACCTAGTATGAATCCCATATAAATCTCCTTTCTCAAAATCGATTATCCTAAAATCAATAATTCTCAAACTAGGCTTTTCAAATTCCAATATCGACTTTACCCAAAAATCAAAAGCCTTTCCAAAATCCATAGGTTCCAAAAATCTTTCCTCCAAAATCATTCTCATAAGATCCTTTATGTGTGTGTGTGTGTGTATAACCTTGAAAAAAAACCTTTGGATCATTTCAAACTTGTATAAAACCCCTTTTATACTTTAAATATCTTCAAAACCCTTTTTTCGGGCAAAAGATTCAACAAAGGGAGTTTATCATATATATAACAAAGATACATAACTTTGTTTATGTCAAATCAAATATTCAAATTTGATTACTCTGTAAAGTCACTTACAATTTACTTACTTCCATAAAGTAAATTTTTACCATAGAAATATCCAATTTCTACTTTATTTCATCATATATTTTATAAAATGTATTTTCACTTCAAAAAAACATTTTACAATTCTTATCCACAAACTTTCAATATTAATTTCATTCCATTCCATACGATGTACACATATCATCCGTACGTAATATCAATCTGATTGCTCACTCAATCACACAATTTCACTTCCGAACTTGTATCGTCCACCTGACTTCCTAATGCGGACTGAGATTTGGTTTTTTGATCAAAAACCATCATTCTCCTTACATAGCCATAACTATGATAGAGAATATCCAGAACCAATCAACAATCCATATCCAGGTTCACCGTCGAAAATCGAGTGAAAAATCCCAACTCGGATCGATATATTCTGTCTTGAAATTCTGTGTTCGAATCTGGGTCAAATCATTATGCAAATAGAATATTATATGTACATCCTACGTATTTTATCTTTATTGTTTATTAGCCAAATCAATTCCCTTTCTATTCACCTTCACTTTGATTTCCATTCACTTACTCACAATTGCTTAAATCCTCATTTGGATTATCACCTCGATTCTTATCTCAAATGGATATTTAATCATAAACAGTTTGAACTCTATCCAGCTTAAATTTAGAAAATAGCTTTAAAAGTTAGAAATAGATACGTAGTTGAAAAATAATTATTAGTTTGTAAAATAGTTATAAAATAGTTAAGTATAGTGAACCGGTTATAGAATAATTAGATAATTGCAGAATAGTTTTAAAATAGTAAGCAGTTATAAAGTAGTTGAAAAATAGTAATTAGTTTATAAAACAGTTGTAAAATAGTTAAATAATTACAAAAATATTTATAAAATAAGTATAAGATAGTTTGGAGTTTAAAAAGAAGGATTGTATATGAAAATAGCTTGAAAATAGATTTGTATTAAAATAATTTATTTTGAAAATAGTCCAGAGCCAAACTGTTCAATTCCCAATAGCCATCCCCATCAATTCAATTTAAATTTCCACTTCCATTTAAATTGACACAATTCCAATTTAATTACTTCAATTTCCATTGAACTTGATTTAATTCCAATTCAAGTTGAATTAACCTCAATTTCATTTCAAATTCAAATCAAATTCCATTTGATTTTAAACCTATTCAACTTTAATTACAATTACAAATTATTCAAGTCAATTTAGACTAATTTTAAATAGAACCCACTTCAATTTCAAATCATTTCAATTCCTATTTGAATTAATCCCAATTCCCATTTGAATTTGAACTCATCCAACTTCAATTTCATTTCAAATCAATCCAATTCAAATTTTCCCATTTGAATTTTAAACTTGTCCATTTTCAATCACAATTCCAATTAATTCAAATCAAATTCAATTTAAACTAATTCAATTTCAATCTCAATTTTAAACCATCTCGAATTATATAAATTCGAGTTAAATTCTCAAATGTTGGTTTAACTTTTTAAACCAAATTAACCTTTATTTAAAGTCTTTAAATGATTTAATTTCTGAGTCCAAATTCTAGAATTTCATTTTAAATCAATTTAATCTTTCAAAAATCAATTTATTACCCGAATTCAACCTTAAAAACAATTTCCAACAATTTCAGTTGAAATTCTATTTTAAACAGCCAAATCTCAAGTCCAAAGTGATTCCATTTCTCTAATTTCAAACTAAAGTTTAATTTCCTTTACACACTAAGTTATCCTTAAATTTTAAACCACCTTTGGTTTTAATTCAAAACAAATTTCTTTAAATTTTTCCAAACATCTATTTTTTGAAATAGGACCCTTCATTCAAATACATTAAATAACATTATTTATTATTTCTTTATCACCTTGAAAAAAAATTCAAAATCTGGACCTAGTTTTAAAATTTCAAATTTAGATCACCTTCAATTCCAATTAATAAGTCATACTTACCTAAATGTTTTACTTCCCTAAAACATTTCATTTTGCTTACTTATTAATACACGTATCATTATTAAACACAATAACTATTTATGATAATACCCAAGATTATCATATCCGCATACCAATTCCTTTTTATCTTATTCTTACTTTAACAAATTCAGGATTTTAGTTCCAACTTGAATCTATTTCAAACTTGTCTTTATTTAATTTAAATTTGGTTGTATTTCTATCACCACTTAATTCTTATTATTACTTTGAATTCAATTAATACAACAACCATTTTCCTTAATATAATAGAAAATCTATTGCTTAATAAATTTATATAAGATTCATTTACTTTTGAAACCATTTTAAAACCTTTATATAAGAAAATAACAAGTACGCTCTCTTATATATTTACACTCAACTCATTCTAGGGTTCTATTGACCCTATCCTTAATGTGTAAACCCTCCAGACCAAGGTTCTCGCTTAACCTTAAGCTCTGATACCAAATGCAATGACTCGGAATTTTCAATCCCGAAAATTCCAGATAGTCAGGGAAAAGAAGAAAGAGATAGAAGAAAAGAAGAACATAAACACCAACATCTCACATTCGCAGCGGATAAATTTAATAACAAATAATAACAGTTAAACAAATAGGAAAACTGTATTTTTCAAATTACACCTTAATATATATCAGAGCTACAACATATATGCAAACACTTAGACAGATACAATCAACATGTCTTAGATATACAACAATATCTCACAGCCGAAACACTCCATACACTCCTGTCATCCAGCTCACCTCTTGAGCTCCAGAACATCCTTACCTGAAAATCTGTAATACTCGGTCTAACTCGAGCATTACATCAAAGTAACACCCGGGTCAGGCTGGAAACTAGCGTGAGTAAAACCATCTAACATGGAACACAAAAGCATACAACTTATATAAACCCGGGGTAACTTGTATCAATTTACAACTTCATAAGTCATTATAGACATCACTTACATCACACATCAATTTCTAAGTACCAAAACTTAGATTAAATGGCCCGATTCACTTAAATCCTTCCATTTCAACCTATTGATTCCACATTTCAATCTATAAAGAATTGAAGTGGTTTCGGGTATTTACTAATACCCAACTTCGGTCTCTTCGAATTCAATACCATCTTAACCCAAGTTATCCAAGTGAAATACAATTCAATTTAAACACAAGATGTCACTTTTTACACAACAATGCATCATCGATAGATAACCACATTATCATTGTCCATCCAAACATATCATATCACAAAGCATTTCATATCAGAGATATCAATCAATTCAAGGCATTTAATCATCATTCAATCATTCATAAGCAAGATGGATCATTTCCAAAATTAATTTAATTTATCTCTAATTAAATTAATTACTAATCTTTTAATCACTTAGATTACCTTTACTTAATCACTAATTAATTACAAATCAATTAATTAATGATCTTTTAATTATCCATCTTAATCAATCATCCTTGATTAATTATCCTTTAATTACAATAAGTAATTAGCTCTTAATGAATTACAAAAATTAATTAACCTTTACCCATCCATATTAATTAGATTAATTACTCAAATTAGTTGTCTTATAATTGATTAATTATCCTTTAGTTAATCACACTCAATAATTGACTAACCCTTAATTCATTTCTATAATTAATCAATCCTTTAATTAATTACACTAAGTAATTAATCCTTAATTACTTCCCTTAAGTAATTCTCATTAAATAAGTCATATTTGGTAATTACCTATTAATTATCCTCCTTAATTAATCATATTAAGTAACTACATCCATAGTTATCACTAATTAATTTCATTAGGTAATTAATCTTAAATAAATTAACCATCTTTTAAATTGATTATCTTAAGTAATTAATCACATTAATAAATCAATTCTTTAAATTGATTACACAAATTAATTAATTTTTATGAATTATCTTAAATTGATTATTTATTTAACTGATTACATTAATCAATTTAACCATCTCTTAATAAATGAAATAATTAATTACTTTACTAAATTTCATCATTTAATTTATTTTTGAAAACATATAAGATTTAACCCATTATGAATTATCTAATTACAACAATTTGAAAACATTTTCAACTTTGGAAACTCGTTTTAAATCTTGCTAATACTAAGTTCTAAAACTTGATTTACATTTCCTTTGAAATTTACATAATTTAGATAAGCTTTAAAACTTGCAAACAACAACATTCAAAAACCGGGTCTAACCCTAAAAATCCCCCCGAGTCAAACTAGTAGATAACCAAGTAACACTCAAACAACTGCCTTCTTCGAGTCATCCCTAAAGCGTCCCGATATATACTCGTGCAAAACATCATCTTCCTAAACAATAAAAACAAACCCAGCTCAACATAGGCATCGACGTGCGCGTATATACATGCATGCCGTATCCTCACCCTCCGACCAACCCACTAGTCATCCTCCAAGTCGACGACGATCACATGAACACAAGCGACCCACCAGAATCTCGCTACCCCATGAAAATCAAAAATCGAACCACTTGCACCCAAATCAGGAAGAAACATGATCGCCAATACCTCACATCTTCCCATCACCGCCAATCGGAGTTTACCATCTTGTGCCAGAACCACCGCCTGAGTTCCACGCTCCTCTCTCCACAACTCTGATCACACTCGATGCGACAACGATGCCAAAAATGCCCAGTAACCAACTCCGTTCAAAATTCCACCTTAAACCCTAGATTTGCCTCGCCGCAGCACCACGGCATTCCAGAAAATCAATTATTTTTCCTAACATCCTCGTTCCACGAACCACCTCTGACATGAACCACGAGTCACAGATCGTCTTCGAACTATGGAAAACTACCGTTAACCCAAAATTAATTATCTCACAATAACTCACCAATTACAAGTCTAAAAATCTTATTATTATTTTTTTAAAAATCCTAAAATTCGAAGTTGAATTCAATTATATACTCATAATCCGATAATTTGATAATCAAATTCTGACATTGATTTGTCCTTCACTGGAGTATTTTATTTTTGAAATATTTACAAAATAATTTTACTTGAATAAAATTTTAAAACGATGTTTACTCACCCATAAACACTTTTGTTTCAGGAATCAATGCCTGAAGATCGCTTAAGTAGAAGATTTAAAATTTTTGAATCAGGTTTGAAATGTTTCAACAGAGGCATGCTTAGCCCTTTTCAGACCCAATCTCCTATAAAAATGTAGAAAAATCATTTTAACATCATTCATAACAAATTCATATCATACTTCAAGTGTTAATCACATGCACCTTCAGTTAAACCGGATTTTTAAGAGTTTACTCACTATTTTTGTTAAACAGAGGAAAAAGGGTCTTAGTTTAAAAAAAATTCTGGGACTTGATTGTTTTTCTTCTACAAACCTAATCAATCCTAATTTTAGTTTTATGAAGAACAAATTTGGATTTTATCTAATGGATTAAAGCCTATAGTTCAAACAGAGAACATATACATAATCATTTATAGACATACACACAGTTTCTATATGCATTCAACTTAATACAAACATGCAAACATTTATGTCACAAATTTCTTCAAAAATTAATCAACATGCACCAGGTTTTAAGACTGAAAAAGGCTTCAGTTTACTCACAGTGCTAATATCATCAGAGAAAGCTTGGAAGTTTGATTTCTGGAATTTGATCTGCTGTTTGATTTTTACTTGATTCATGTTGATCTTGAATTTTTCTTAACTTCAGGCTTGAAATTGGTAAAAGTTGCATCTGATTTGTTTCTGATTTCTCTTTTTTTTCTTATTATTTTTCTTCTTTATTTTTGAGTTTCTTTTAGTAATTGCAAGGTGAAATGAATATGGGGTAATGATATGCATATATAACTATTTTCAATTTTCTATTATTATTTCTTTAAGAAAATGCCAATTGTCGTATTTTATACTAAAATTATTACACTTTTCACTAAATATATTTCTTTTGCTTACATTTGTTATTTTTGAAGCTTTATATATTCACAAATGTTAAAAACTTATTTTACATATCTCTTGTAAATTATATGTAAAATTCTATATCATTTTCATTTTTTTCTATTTAAATCAATATTTATATATATATATGTGTGTGTGTGTGTGTATAATTATATATACATACTAACCTTTAAGATACAGAGTTTATTTTAGAATCAAATTTATTTTTAAGATGTTTGGATTTTAAATCCAAACTTTTATTTTCCATTTACTAATATACATCAAAATATAAACATATTTATTTGTAAAAGATAAATTCTGCCAAATTAAATAATAATAAAGAAGATCGTTAAAAAAATATTATCAAATTTCAATAATTATATCAGGAGATTATTAAATGAATATTTATCCAAATATTTATAATTTAGTATTTATTATAGTTCAAATTCATCTATATACATATGCAGATATAAATATTTATTATCAAATTTATTTGTTAAAACTATAAATCAGTATTTCAATTAATTAACCCAATTACTTTATCAATTACAGATGTCTAGAGACCCGGTTGTCACACAAATCATAGTTTTTATGAGCTGAATATGAACCTATTGGCCCTTGCCAATATCTATAGTTTTTATGGGCTCTGTAAACTTGTTGGCCCCTGCCACTATCTTTAATTAAGATTTTAACATTTATTAAGTTATATTCACTACATGATCAACCTAACTTGTTATTTTGCCCTTTTCCTAAAATACTGTTACGGGTTAATGATAATGAATAATATTTCAAAAATCTTTATTTATTCCATGGTTATTACTTTAAATTGAGATTGGGTTTATGTTTTGAAACCATTTCGAAACCTCTAGATAGCCTCCTTCGTAAGCAAAGACCTCTTTTCAAAACATTATGCACATACCTTTTAAAGCCCTTGACAAACACTCTCTTTTGAAACCAATTATACCCTTTGATGGTATCAAATCATCTTTTTAAAATATAGAGCTTCGAAACAAATGAAACTGACTATACCAAAATTGGGCACAACACTCTTCGGATGTGTTTGAAGAGATAAAAATAAAGAAGATAAATGTAAAATGAGGAAGATCTAACAAACATACCAATCGATAAATAGGAAAATGCATGGAAACACATAGATTTAGAGTGGTTCGGTAAATGGCCTATGTTCACTATGAAATGGCCGACTTTTATTGATTTTTTACTTATTGGTCACAATGAGTTACAACAGTATAATCCAAGTACAATCGTAATTTCAATAGAGTCTGGACATAGAAGAGCCAAAAAGTCATGTTTTGTAGGTTTTGGGTCGCTATTTATAGGCGTAGGCAGCAAATATCTCACCCAGATCTCGAAAGACTTCTTCACTCACGCGAACGGGCCCATGGGAACGAGTTCAGTTGATTTCGGCTCGATTTAGGAGCAATATGAATCGATTTTGTGTTGATCCAAAAATAGTTCTTTGAGGCTGAAATTTGTCAGGTGCGTTTTTAGGGTTGTGTGCAAACTCTTATGAAAATTTTGTGGCATTTGTATTTGTAGATTTTGAGTTATGATCGATGCAAATTTGAGTTTGTTGAAGACTGCCGAGTTCGCAATGCTTCTGTTCATGTCGCTTTTGTTAGCATTGCTTCCAGGCACGTGCTAAACAATGACGTGGCACTATCTTTTAGGATCGATCCACCTTTCAGCCGAGTGACCAAGTCTTTCTCGTGGATGCGCCTCGTTCATATTGACCCAGCTTAGCCTCGTTCGCATCATTCTGGGCCGTTCTTCTCGTGTCGATGCTTGGTGCACTACATTATACCGATGATTTGTTGCCATTTCTTATCGATGGCTTTTACTTCAATCTGTATCGACACATACTCATTCCTTTCATATCGAATTGCCTATTCATATCAATTACCGACCGATTGATACGAACTGTCTGGACGAGATGATCGATAAAAATAGCTTTAAAGCTAGAACTATGGAAGTCTGATCGATGTGGGCTACTGATGGATACGAAGAGATGTGGTGGCTGATGGATATGAAGAGGATTGACTTCGATGGATAAGAAGCTGGATGGATACAAAATGAAGTCCGAGGGTTAATGGATACGAACCTGATGGTTGCAAGGTGATGGATATGAATGTGAGGGATGCGAATTAAGCATGTCTCATGTGTAACTTGATCGGTCTATGATTTAAGCATGCGAACTTCGATTGACCTAAAACTTGGAGCGTTGGCTTTCAGAGCTTGTTTAGTCGTGTCTTGTCAATTGTAGCTCGATCCGGACTCAAGCAAAATTTTCTAGTATCCATATTAGACCTGTGTATGACCGATCTTTGGGACAGACTATCTTCGATTTTCAGTCAATTCCTTAATGTCACAGTCTTGCCAAAAGGCGAGATAACATTTTTGAAAGTGACTACTGTGTGGCTAGTTATCACATAGGATCGTGTAATAAGGATTGTATTATAATCTAAATGTGGAAGTAGATAATAATAGTTAAGTAAAGAAGAATAAGCTACCAAGAGTTTTTATACTGGTTCGAACTTTCCATTCTACGTCCGGTCCCAGACTTCCCTCTAGAATTTCACTCAATAAACCCTCACTTAACCCAGAGGAATAGTTAAACAACACCCGAGCAGTCGAACATGATTTTTCCGCCTCAACAGCCAAAGAGGACTTTTCCGCCTGATACAAACTAATAGGACTTCAATGGTTTCAATAAAATTGTTTGACACTTTGTGTTCTTGATAACACTGATTTGTCTCTGATAGTATACCCTTCCTATAATCTTTTCCTCAAGTATATATTGTGTGTGTAAAGAATAGAAAGGAAAATATTGCTTTGAATCGAAGAATAAGTTAATTAATTCAGAGATTCAAGCAATATAGATTGTGATTGCTTGTAGATTGCACAGATAAATAGATAGAGAATATAGCAAGAAATAAAAATAAAAATAATTGGTGATTTGAGAAGTGATGCTAACATGTTTTATATAGTAAACAAATAGCTACAACTATTCACGAAGAGTTTCAATCAAAAGATGCAGCCATATCCCTCCAAATTGAATCGTAACTCTTCACAGATAGAAGTGTCTCTTTAGAACAAATGACTGTTAGAGCCGGTCAGTCGACTGGGGAAAAATGATCAGTTGACTGAAACTTAAAAAACAGTGAAAAGCAATACATATCTGTGTGCTGACCATGGTCAATCGACTGGCATTTTTCGGTTAGTCGAGTGACCTGGTTGTCAGTGCACAATTTGCCTATGTTCTTAAAAATTTGAATCTTGAAAACCACTTTGTTTTTGTGTAAACTACTTGAGGATAGATTTTAACAATTTAATACTAAAAACTTTAATAAAAAACACATTATACTTAAATACGAAGTCTTGTCTCCTTTATAGTTTAATAGCATAACTCTTTGTCTTTTTGCCGCTTAATCATATAGTCTCATCAATGATTGTTTAAGCTTTGTCATGAATCAAAACTTATGATTCAACATTCTTCCCCTTTTTGATTGATGACAACCTATTTTAGATGATACTATATATATTTTAGGAAATATATAACGGAAGTTATATATATCTCCCCCTGGATATCTGGCGACAAAACTAATCCTGCAAAAAATGGTTAGTCATACATAATTTCTCCCCCTTTGTCATCGACAAAAAGGAAATAAACAATAATTTCATCATTACAAACTAACAACATAATAATAAAAAATAATAGTGTTTTGAATTTTACTGAGCTACTTATACCAGCTCATTAAAATTAACAGTAGTAGAATGTTTGTGAAATAAAAAAAACCTACTACCACCAAGAAATATCAATATCACTCATCAGAGTCAGACTCTGTTTCTTCTTCCACTTGCATTGGTCCTTTGCCTCTTAAAGAACTTTCCATAAATTTTCTGCCACCTCTGTTTCCACTTGTGTTAGAACTTGTGTGTTCTTCGGATATAGACCAAGTAAAGCGAGGAGCTGGACGTTTCCCAGGATCACTATGTGAAGTGTTCACAGTTGTGGAAGAGGAACAAGAGATTGCATGCCATAAAATCACCAAAAAGCTTTTAATCTTGTCAAACTCCTTGTCGAGATTTTAGATGCAAGTATCCAAAATGACTTGATTTCGCACAAGTAGATTAATGGACTGTCAGGACTTTGGGATGGGGTTGGTATACGAATGTCATCTCTTTGTTGCTGTGGAGTAGTTACTTGTTGACAAGGTCATGATTGCCAGTCGTGGAAAGACATGATAGTGAAAGGTCTAGGAGGCAATTTCATTACACTAATTGTGAGGCTATTTAGAGTTTTAATAATGGAGATATCGAATTCTGGAATAGAAACTTGTAGGTTCATAAGTAGCCGCATAATATACTTGTTGAAATAGATGATGTTCGTTCGACCTTGGTTAAAAGACAAGAACTCGTCAAGAATAAGCTTAGGCCAATTGATTTGGACATCTTCCCAAATTGCATACAACACCCTATAATTTTCCGGATATACTAGCTCATAAGAACCAGTACGAGGAAGAATTGTACGCATGAAGGCTCGATGCATAATTTGAGCTATAGGGCATAAGGCGATAGATTTTAGTTCAGTCGTGTCATCTTCCAAAAACCTATGACTTAGTTCATCTCTTTCTCCTATATAAACATTTAAATCTTCTAATGGAATACCATTTGTTGGTGTATGGAGAATGTGTCCAATTCTATCTAATGACAAGAATATCTGTTGACCACAAACTAAACTCCATACGCAATTGTCATGATTTCATGGATTTTGATGACCCAAATTTAAATTCGCATAAAAGAGTTTTACCATAGTATGATTAATTTTGAGATTGTTTTGATTGTGGTCAAGAAGAGATTCTTGTCGACTTCTTCTTGCAAGCTCTTGAATTCTATATGAAGCAAAGTCTGGAAACACAATAAAAGATCCTTCGAGAAAACGAGCTTCCTTCATTTTGTTCCATCTTTGAATAGCGGTGGCATCATAAAGCCATTGAGCTATATCAATAGGTTCAGAGGAAGAGGTAGAGGCTTTTCTAGATCGTTTAGGTTGTCTTGGAGCCATTTGAAAGTGAAATTTTGTAAAGATATTTGAAAATTTTAATGACTAGGATTTTGAAAATCTGAAGAGGGAAAGTAACAATGAAGAGTGGAAAAGGAGATGGTAGGTTAAATGGGTAAAAAGGTAGGTGAAATAGTGATAAGTGTACTCAGGCAACATATTCAGTCGATTGGTCGAATCAGGTCAGTCGACTGAAGTTATTACCCAATACTTTCCGTTTCCAGATTCAGTGACTGACCCAATTCGTTTAGTCGATTGAATGCTGTTTTTCAGCATTATCGGTCTTTTTGTACGTTTTAACAAATAAGTTAAAATAAATTCAATATTTTAATTAATGAAGCATACAAAATAAATTGAAATAATAAAAAATAAGGCTTAGATGGAAGAAGAAGAAGTGGACGAATGCAGAGCCTTGCAATCTTCTGGTTTTTACTTTAGTCTTTTCTCTGTGTGGTTTTAAAGCAGACTTTCCACATTTCCATGAATTTGGAGACATAGGAGGAGCTTGTGGTGACTGACGATAAGAAGACATTGTAGGTTGATGAACATTGGATGAAGACATGCTGCGAAATTTCCAGCCAATTTGCTCCAAAAAGCTAAGTCGTTTTGAGTTTAGCTTTTGTTCATAGTACATTTGCCATCGAATTGCTATTGATTCCCTTTGATAATGATGTAAATGATCAATCTTTGTTTTGTTAATGGATAATCGAAAAAATAAAAAACGACGTGCCGTCTTTTTTTTGGAGTATGGCCAGTATGATAGTTGGAAGGTCTGGCTGGTTCATGATATGGGGTAGATGTAGGTAAATTAGACGATCTAGAGGAAGGTGTTGAGAAATCGACAGAGGAATATTCAGAGCCATGTGGAGAGTTGTTTTGAGAGGACATTGTTGTAAGTAGGGAATAATATATGATTATGCAAAAAAGGAGATGGAGAGATAAACAGAAATTCTTCAAGTACATATAATATTAAGAAGATAAAAAATAGAAAAAGATAGATGGAATAAATGACAACCAGAAAATATTAAGAGGAGGAAAATAATGAGAATTTTCATGGTTGAGAATTATCCATGAGAAGAGTGAAATAAATAAGAAAAAATGAATTATAAGAACAGTTGCGAAACAACAAATAGTGAAATGGTAGAGATATAGGATTTCCAAGCAAGAGGTGTTGAGTTTAAGTACCAGCAAAGAGGAAAAATTTATAAAAATTTTCTTAAATTTATTATAGAAATTTTATAATTCTTTTAAAGAAATTATACCTAGTTCTGTTCTCATCTTTATAAAACAATTTTCATTGAGTGGTTTAGTGAAAATATCAGCTAACTGATTTTCAGAATTTACAAATTCTAAATTTACTATATCCTTATCAATATTATCACGAAGAAAATGATGACGAATGTCAATATGTTTAGTTCATGAGTGATTGACAGGATTTTTAGATAAATTTTTTGCACTTGTGTTATCACAATATATTATAGATTTATTTAATTTTATATCAAAATCTTGCAGTGTTTATTGCATGTAGATTACTTGAGCACGTGCTAAAACTGCAGATATATATTCTGCTTCACATGTCGATAGTGAAACGCAGTTTTGTTTCTTGCTAAACTAAGATACTAAGGATCATCCAATGAAATGGCAAGCTCCACTTGTACTTTTTCCATCTTTTCGACTTCCTCCAAATCAGCATCATTATAGGATACTAATTCAAAAGGACGTCCTTTTGGATAAAATAGTCCTAAATCGTTGGTCTTGCTACGATAACGAATTATACGTTTTACTGCTTGCATATGTATTTTTAAGGATTTGCTTGAAATCGAGCACATAAACAAACACTCATCATAACATCAAGTCGACTAGCAGTTAAGTAAAGTAATGATCCAATAATGCTATGATATGATTTCTGGTCGACACTCTTACCATTTTCATCTCTATCGAGATGTATAGTTGTACTCATAGGAGTTGGCCTGGTAGAAGTGTTTTCCATACCAAAACGTTTAATTGGATTATTACAATACTTTTCATATTAATAAAAATGTCATTTTGCAATTGCTTGATTTGTTGTCCAAGAAATGATATTTCTCCCATATGTGACATTTCAAATTCATTTGTCATTATAGTTGAAAATTCCTCACATAATTTTTCATTAGTTGAACAAAATATAATATCATCAACATACATCTTTATAATTAAAATATATTGTTTAGTTTTCTTAATAAATAAAGTTCGATCAACTTTTTCAATTTCAAAACCAATGTTCATTAGATAGCTTTTAAGTCGGTCGTACCAAGCACGAGGTGCCTGTTTTAAACCGTATAATACTTTCGTAAGTTTATAAACATGATCTGGAAATTTTCATGAGTAAAAAGAGGAGGTTGTTCAACATAGACATTTTCTTTTATATATCCATTTAGAAAAGCACTTTTAACATCCATTTGATATAATTTAAAGTTATGAAAACATGCAAAAGCCAATAGAATACGTATAGCTTATAATCTCGCGACGAGAGCAAATGTTTCTTCATAGTTTATTCCCTCTTCTTGATTATATCCTTGTGTTAATAATCTAGCTTTATTTCTAGTTATGTTACCTAGTTCATCAGCTTTGTTTTTGAAAATCCATTTTGTACCAATGACGGATTGATCATTTGGTCTAGGAACTAATTCCCAAACTTTGTTTCTTTCAAATTGATTTTGCTCTTCTTACATAGCTATAATCCAATAGTCATCAGTGGAGGCTTCCTTAACATTTTTAGGTCCTATATTAGAGAGAAAAGCTATATGGCCCATTTGATACAATTGATGTCTTGAATTTACTTCTCCAATTATATTTTGAACAGGGTGATCTCTAAGAATTCTTGGAGGAGATCTTACAAAATTTTCATTATGAATAATGTTTTCATCTTCTCTAGTATTATCAATGTTATTATATTGAAAAATAATAACATCATCTTCTGAATTATTTGTTAGAATTTCATTTAAATTGTTTTCTAAGTTTGTAATTTTAGAAGAAATTTTGACATTTTCATCGAATGAAACATGAAGAGTTTCTTCGATTACTTTAGTTCTTATATTAAAAACTCGATAAGCTTGCTTCTTTTCGAATATCCTATGAATATTCCTTCATCGGATTTTGGATCAAACTTGCCAAGATGATCTTTAGTGTTAAGCATAAAACATTTTGAACCAAATACTTTGAAATATGATATATTAGGTTTTTTTTCCATTTAAAGTTCATATGGGGTGTGTTTTGTTAGTGGTCGAATAGAAATATGATTAAAAACATAACAGGCAGTTGCAATAGCTTCTGCCCAGAAATGCTTAGGTAGAGAGCTTCCATTTAATAAAGTTCTTGCACATTCTTGTAATGTTCTGTTTTTCCTTTCTACAACTCCATTTTGTTGTGGTGCTCTTGGAAAAGAAAAGTTATGATTAATTCCTTTCTTGTTACAAAAATGTTCAAAAGCTTCATTTTCAAATTCACCACCATGATCAGTTATAATATTTTTAACTTTTAAATTCTTTATATTTTGATTTCTTTTTACAAAAATTTTATAATTCTCAAAAGTATCACTTTTATGTTTCATGAAAATAGTCCATGTATATCTTGAAAAATCATCTACAATGACAAATACATATCTATTGTGATTAATAGATTGAACTTGAGTAGGTCCAAAGAGATCCATATGTAGTAGTTCAAGTGGTTGTGTTGTAGATATGATTTTCTTAGATTTAAAAGAAGACTTTGTTAATTTTCCTAACTGACAAGCATCACAAATATTATCAATTTTGAATTTCATATCAAGTGGTCCTTTAACAAGTTTAATTTTAGCTATTTTATTAATAGCATTAATATTTATATGGCAAATTCTTTTTGCCATAGCCAAGAATCATTCTCTGTAGCTACTAAACACATGTTTGTGTTATAATTTATATTCTTATTTAAAATATAAATATTTCTGTTATCCCGCTTTTTGGAAAAGCTGTGATACCAAAAGATCGATCGAAAACAAAGGACAGTTCATCTCAAAAATTGGTTATACTTCACTATGGATATCGCTGAATTTTTTCCGAGCCCGGATCAGGCTACAATTGATAGGACATGACAAGCAAGATCATAAGAACCAGCATTCCAAGTTTTAAGTCAATTCGAGTTCGTATGCTCAAGTTATGATGGATGTAAGTTGAAGGGAAAAGCTCCGGTTTCGTATCGATCATCATGCTCCAGTTCGTATCGATCAATTTCGTATCGATCATGGGTCCAACGGTTTCGTATACATCAAAGAGCACTGGTTCGTATCGATGAACTTGGCTGTGTTCGAATCCATCGAGTTCGTATCGATGGACTTCGTACCCATCATAAAGTCGTGCTTCGTATCGGTCAGCACTTCCTTATTCGAATCCATTGGCATCTCCCCACTTCGTATCCATCGGCAGATAAGGCATTTCGCATCCATCAACTGAGGCAACGGTCACTACTTCGTATCCATCATGGAAACTTCTCTTTGAACCCATCATGGGCAGGGAATTTCGTATCCATCAGGTTATCCTACTTCGTATCCATCAAAAGATTCTAGTTCGCATCGATTAGTTTCGTGTCCATCGAGTAAAGACTTGATTCGTAACCAATGAATATTAGTAGTTAGAATCCATCAGTGAGGCCTTATTCAAATCCATCGAGTCAATAGATCAGGGTGACGTGTCATCCCTCGATATGAACAAGGCAAAATATATGGAGTCGATGCAGTCAACTCGGAGTGAAGACCGGATCGAGGCGAAGTTTGCGCTCCACGTCATCACGAAGACGCGTTCCACCATCGATTCGAAACAATCGGTTCGAACAGATGGATTTGAACCAAACAGCCACTCGAGAATACTCATTTCGTATCGACTATATCTCCCAATCCAATGATCCAAATGCCATGAAATATTCACAGGAGACTGCCTACATGCCAAGGAGTGTTCGCACCAAATTTCAGCTCGATTGGACATCATCTTGATCGATACGAAATGATTTCGTATTGATCACAAATCGACTCAAAACTTTCTGAGATTGGTCGCGTGGGCCCACTCACATGCCAAAAAAAGTCTCTGGAGATTTGAGCGAAGTCTCAGCCTCCTACGCCTATAAATAGAGCCTCGGAGCCTACAGAAAAAGGATCTTTTGACTCTCAAGCGCTCAGACTCTGCCGGATCGAGATCTCCATCGTCCTACATCATATTCTACTACTGTTGATTTCGAATTCCAAGTTGTATTTTGCTGTTGTTGGCTGTAATCACTTGTAATCATTGAAAGAGAATCAATAAAATTGCAAAAATTTCACAGTGTACGTAGGCAACACGCCGAACCACTATAAATCGCTGTCTTCGCATTTATATTCTTGTTAATTGGAGTTCTTGTTAGATAATCCTCATTTTCAATTTACATTCTTCATTTATTATCTCTTCAAAAACATTTGAAGAGTGTTGTGCCCAATTTTGGTACAAACAATTTGGTGCTTTCACTGAGAAAACCCAGGTTTTCTCCTGCTCGTTGGATCTGTCATCGATACCGGATCGCATAAATCTAAGAGAGAGATCTAGATTTCAATTTCAAATTCCTTCCGTTCTATTCGGATTTGCAAAAATCTAGGGAAAGGATTCTACTTCTCAAGATGGTTAGCACAAGAACCGCTTCTACCACCGCTTGATCAAGAAGGCTGGGATAGATAGAATCCCGCACAAATACCTCTATTTAATCAAGATGCTACTGGGCATTCTGATCCATCAGGTCCGGTTACTAGACAAGAGTTCCAGACATTGCTCCAAGAACTAACTCAAAGCCGGCAACAGCTAACTGAGCAGTTGCGCGTTAATGCCGAATTAGCTAATCAACTAGACCGTCAAGGGCGTAGAAGATCCAAAAGGGATCATGCGTCTCGCTCCTCCACTGAAAGTTCTGCTTCATTCGATTACAATCACAGATCTATCCCGTCCCAGGCTAGACGGAATATGCAGAGGCAATTGATCACTAGCCAGCATTGACCGTTAGGCAGTTAGGAGTTGGCCCTTCTGCCAGTTTTCATACTGGACCCTCCTCCCGAGGAGGCACTGTTCCACAATACACCACAGATAACCGTGCCACCGCTACCACGGCTGATATAGGGATTGATATCCGTAACTAACAAGGGTGTACGCCTGAACCGTACATTCCAGAAAACGTTGAGCCAAGGTGGCGAGACACGGACCGTCGACAGCGCCCGGTCCAACCTCGCGATGTGGAACCCGACCACACTTTGGCCCAACGTGCGCAAAATGCTCCGATGCCAGACCTTTCAGCCATGATACGCCAAATGATTCGCGAGAGTCAGGGCTTGACAAATGATGATTGGGGAATCTTCCAAAGTCATACTCCGTTCATGGATGAAACATTATATGCTGAACCCCCTCGACGATTCAGAATGCCGACTCTGCCCATGTACGAAGGGAATTCCGACTTGAAATATGAATGGCCGATGAGTGCTGCAAGAGCTGACGATGCAGTAAAATGCCGTAGTTTTCCCATTTCTTTGAGGAGCATCGCAACGATGTGGTTTACACGATTGCCTCCTCGATTAATCTCTTCGTTCGACCAGTTGGCTACTAAGTTTTTCGAGCAGTTTCGTATGCACGTCGCTAGGCCTAAAGACGTTAATACTCTATCCAGTGTCACTCATGCTCCTGGAGAGACACTCAGGCGATATTTGAAAAGGTTCAATGCCGCTTGCGCAGAGATCAGCAACCCCAATGATAATTCGATCTTAATGGCATTAACTAAGGGGATTGACCCCGATTCCGAGTTTGGAAATGGGTTAGCTGGGAAGCCTCCCGCATTGTTGGACCGTTTCTATTCCAAAGCCGCTCAATTCTTGAGGCGTGAGGATGCAAAACAGTCTAGGAAACAGGACGATGTAAGACCTAGCACTTAGGGGATTCAGAGTAATGTTGCAGTTAAACAGTCTGGTGAAAGTTCAAGAAAAGTCCAGTTAAATATTCAAAATAAACAAACTCAACAACCGAGGAACAGTGATAATCAGAACAGAAAACGGGATCAGAACCGTGGCCCGCGACGTAGGGCTCCAATGTTTGACAATTATACACCACCGAACACATCGCTAGAGAACGTGTATTTACAGACTTGCAACGCTATGCAGTACAAGAAACCTGCTCCCAAGCCATCGTCGGAGAGGCAGATCCAAACAGGAAAGTTCTGTAGATTCCGTGAAAGTTATGGACATGACACCAACGAGTGTAGACATTTGCAAGACCTCATTAAGAAGTTGATCAAAGAAAGAAAGCTAGATCAGTTCGTTCGGGCGCTACAGTCTGGTGGTGCGGGCCCATCCAATCAAAACCGTGTGCAAACTCAAGAAAGACAGGAGGAACCTGCCCGTACAGGCGGGAGGTTAGTTATTAATACAGTCAGTGGTGGTCCCCATCCAGTAGACCGAAGCTGGAGGGAAATGGAGTCATATGCCAATCTATCAAGGATGTGGACTTTGTGTGTTGCAGTAATTTCAATGAAGGGGCTCCGGCCAAACTACAAAAGACGATGACAGACGACATCGTATTCAGGAGCCGAGATGCTGATAGGGTCGAAGCCCCAACTATTGACCTACTTGTCATATCTGCCCAGGTTGGTCCTGCTTGGATGAAGAGGATCCTGATGGACAGTGGGAGTTCAGTAAATATTTTGTTTAAGAGAGCATACGACCAGATGAAAATGAAAGCCAAAGATTTAAAGCCTTGTCAGTCTAGAATTCATGGCTTCGATGGGAGTGCTAATATACCCACTGGGGTAGTAGAGTTGCCAATGGAGTTAGGAGTTCGAGAGTGCCAAAGAGTTCGTATTTTACAGTTTGTTGTATTGGATAATCAATCCCCATACAATGCTTTTTTGGGCCGACCGGCCCTTGCTGAGTTCAGGGCAGCGATTACCCCATGGTGTTTGACCTTGAAGTTCCCCATTGATCGTATTCAGGCTGCTGGAAGAGCCTGTTATGTGGCTGAGCTGCGCGAGGCGCGGCGACGAGAGAAAGGAAAGGGTGTACAGGAATCTCTCTGCGTCTGTTTTACGAACAATTGATAATTGGTGCCTGGGCCTCGGCCCGGCCACCACAACCAATTCCACAGGGATCTTGACCCGAGAGACAATGAAACAAGGAAGAATTTATTGAAAGTCAGGCTTCCCCGCTGAGCTGACGATTGATGTTCCAATCGATGGTGACGATGATGATGATTCGAGAATGTTGAAGGTTGGGTCTCAGTTGAGCCAAGAGATGCAACAGGAATTGGTTGATTTTCTCCGGGAAAATCTCGATATATTCGCCTGGACGCACTCTGATATGTGTGGTATCTCGTAGGACATCGCGAGCCACACCTTGAATATTGACCTGCGGTATATCCCGGTCAAGCAGAAAAGGCAAGGTATGGATCCAGAGAGATCTGCCACCCTTAAAGAAGAAGTTGATAAGCTGAAAGCCAATGGGTTTATCCGGGATTCTTTATATCCGGAGTGGGTATCCAACCCTGTACTTGTCCGAAAACCAAATAGGAAATGGAGAACGTGCATTGATTATTCTGACTTAAACAAAGTTTGTCCGAAAGACAGCTTTCCACTTCCTCGAATTGATCAACTCGTAGATTCAACTGCCGGACATGAATTATTATCATTTATGGATGCTTACTCGGGCTACAATCAAATACCCATGCATGTGCCTGACCAAGAGCATACAAGCTTCGTAACCGATCTGGGACTATACTGCTACAAAGTCATGCCCTTTGGATTGAAGAACGCCAGAGCAACTTACCAATGCTTGGTTAACCGGATGTTCGCTGACCAGATCGGAAAGACCATGGAGGTTTATGTGGACGACATGTTGGTGAAATCACGGTACTCCACTGAGCACATTAGAGACTTGGAGTCAATGTTCAATATCCTTCGGAGATATGGGATGAAGCTCAATCCGCTTAAGTGTCATTTTAGAGTCGCATCCGGAAAATTCCTTGGGTTCATCGTCAATGCTAAAGGAATAGAAGCCAACACCGAAAAGATCTGGGCTATCAGAAATTTACAAACTCCAAGAACTATCAAGCAAGTCTAGAGTCTCAACGGAAAGGTATCGGCGTTAAGCAAGTTTATATTAAAGTCCACCGATAAGTGCATCCCCTTCTTCGATTCGATCCGAATAGGGAAGTGGTACTTCGAATGGACTGCGGAGTGCGAGGGCGCATTCCAATCATTGGTTCAACATCTTTCCACACCGTCGATTATTTCAAAGCCTGTCAACCACGAACAGTTGTATCTTTACCTGGCAGTATCAGAAAATGCAATCAATGCTTCCCTTGTTCGAGAGGAAGACCGAGTTCAGAAACCGATCTATTATGTTAGCAAATGACTCACCGGAGCTAAGAGAAACTTTCCGAAGCTGGAGAAATTAGCCTACTGCTTAGTCATTACCTTGAGGAAGCTCCTTCCATACTTCCAGGCTCATCCCATCACTGTGTACACCGATCAGCCGTTACGACAGGTCCTCACACGGCCTGAGACGTCTGGTAGGTTACTCAAATGGAACATCGAACTGAGTCAATTTGATATCACTTACACTCCGAGGAGAGCTATTCACGGTCAAGTCCTAGCAGATTTTATAGCCGAGTTTACTGTTTCTGAAGACTTGCCTGAGGCCAGCAAATCTCCTGAGTACATCTGGAAGTTACACACTGATGGTGCATCCAACATCGGTGCTCGGGCGCTGGGGTAGTACTTGAAACCCCCGAGGGCCGATGCATATGCTATGCTTTAAAGTTCGAGTTCCGTGCGACCAATAATGAAGCCGAATATGAAGCTTTACTTGCTTGGTTAAAGCTAGCTCATGATCTGAAAATTACCGCTGTGGAAATCTATTGTGACTCCCAATTAGTCGTATGCCAGGTCCGGGGTAAATAACAGGCGAAAGATCGAAGGCTAGCTGCTTATCTAGCCCGGATCCGAGAAGTTCTTGGTCAGTTTGATTACTATTCCATTTTATACATACCCCAAGAGCATAATCAGAAAGCTGATTCGTTGGCAAAGTTAGCAAGTACGGGCGAAGCTTGGTAGTTAGGGCTCGTCCCCATTGAAACTCTATCCTTTCCGAGCATTGATCAAATGGAGATTGACTTCACCTTTGAGACTACTTCCAGTAGGGAGTCATGGATGACCCCTTATCGAGATTATATTGAGCATGGGACATTGACTGAGCGCAGGAGTGAGAAGAGACAGATTCTTCAAAAAGCCTCATGGTTCGTCATTCAAAACGGAGTTATGTATCGAAGAACATATTCTGTTCCTCTCCTCCAGTGTATCGCGCACGACGAAATCAAACGAGTGTTACATGATGTACACGAAGAAGAATGTGGCGATCACACTGGGGGTAAGCACTCGCCAAGAAAGTACTCCGGTACGGGTATTACTGGCCTATGGTTAACCGTGACGCAGCAGACTACGCCAGAAAATGTGATAAATGCCAAAAACATGCTCGGATTCCTAGATCCCCACCTACGGAGATAACCCAAATGGTCTGTCCTAGGCCGTTTGCAGTATGGGGCATTGAAATAATTGGTACATTGCCTTTGGACAAAGGTGGCACGAAGTACGCCATCGTCGCAGTTGATTACTTCACCAAATGGGCTGAAGCTGAACCTCTTGCAACAATCACGACGAAGAAAGTAATCAACTTCGTGGTACGCAACATTATCTGTCGGTTTGGTCTCCTGCATACTATTATCACCGATAACGGAGCCCAGTTCGACAGCGTTGAATTCAAGAATTTCTGTCAACGATTCCATATCCATAAGAAATTCTCTGCAGTTGCACACCGTCAAGCGAATGGCCAAGTCGAAGCTGTTAATAAGGTTATCAAATCTACTCTGAAGAAACGACTGGAAAAGGCCGAGGGCAAATGGGTTGATGAACTTCCTATGGCTTTATGGGCTTATCGAACGACCCACAAGACTGCAACCGGACACACTCCATTTTCTCTATCTTATGGCTCAGAAGCCGTTATTCCAGTCGAGATGGAAGTGTCATCTCATCGTGTGACGTACTATGATCCGAAAACGAATGCCATACTACTTGCTGAATCTTTGGATTTACTCGATGAAAAGCGTGAAGAGGCTGATCTAAGGGCAGCCACGTACCGGAGTCGAGTCACCCGAATATACAATGCCAAGGTCCGGCCACGAACCTTTGAACTCGGCGATCTCGTACTCAAGAGGATCTATCCTGTTCCCACATGAAACCTAATTGGGAAGGATCATATGTGATTTCACAAAAGCTCAGAGATGGCACATTCAAGTTATCGATTATTGACGGTCTTACTCTGCTGAGAACCTAAAATAGTGAGTGTCTCCGTCACTACTATACATGACAGGCTTTATTTGTTTTAGCCCATTTATCCCTTTGCATTTTACTTTCGCATTTCGAAATTTGAACTTGTAATAAGGCAACTGACTTTGCCATATTTTCTTATTTCAGCAATAAAATGCTATCTCTTCGAGCCAGAGCTGTGATTTATTGAATATGACATACAACATCACGATGCACGGAGAGCTAAGTTCCATCATACGTTGGGATTTATTCAAATAGGGAGTGACTGAGATACGACCGGTCACTCACTAAGTGAAACCCGAGCTCGGGGGCATGTCACCACACCAACGTCTAAAAGGATTGATACACGACAAACCTTCCATTAACTCCAGATTCCCAGAGTGTGAACTGGAGTATAAACATTAACTTCAAATTCCCAGAGTGCGAATTGGAGGATAAACCTCAACTCTAGGTTCCCGGAGCGTGAACCGGAGTATAAATTCTAACTCCAAACTCCCAGAGTGTGAGTTGGAGTATAAAGCTTATAAATACGGCTTCGAAGAGGGTGGATCCGTCCGCCTAACGACTTTGACCGTATCTTAAAACAAGTTTGAGCAGGATGGACCTATCCATCTAACGACCTCACTTGTCAACTAGGGGTGGATGTGACTCGACCGTCCACGATCCCGATAAATCCGTCGTTCCCAGAGTGTGAACGAATTCCTAAAAGGCCTAAACAGATGTGACTGACCATCTGTCGGCTAGCTCCAAACTCCCAGAGCGTGAATTGGAGTATAAATATCAATTCCAGGTTCCCGAAGCGCGAACCAAAATACAAATTCTAACTCCAAGTTCTCAGAGCGTGAACTGGAGCATAAACATCAACTCTAGGTTCCCGGAGTGCGAACCGGAGTATAAACGCTAGCTCCAAATTCCCAGAGTGCGAACTGGAGTATAAACGTCGACTTTAGCCTCCGGAGAGTGAACCAAAATGTAAACGCTTACTCCAAATTCCCAGAGTGCGAATTGAAGTGCATGTATCAACTCGAAGTTCCCGGAGTGCGAAGTATGCCATACACATCGATAATTATCAGATTCCCGAGGCGCGAACCAATTTATCGCTTGCAAATTATTCTTAGTCCCCGGAGCATGGACGTGTGCTCAAGATCTGTAATGGGTGCGGTCATGAGCTGATCATCACAACACTTAAACAAGTAAAGAAAGAAAAATAGTTGAAATGAAGAAAGCTAAATTTTATTTCAGCTAACTAGAAACAAGAGCTTATATGCAAGTTCTTCCAAAAAAGATTCCTAGTAGCAGGGGCCGAACCTGCATCTATACACGGCCTACTAATGAGAAGCAAAAACAAGTTCCTATCTATCAAAAATTTGCTTAAGTGGCCAATCTATTTCTTCTTCCTTGGTCTTCTCTTCAACGGAGAACCCTCAAACTCACTAGAGATCTTCCGTTTTGAGCTTTTCCCCTCCGATGGTTGCTCTCCAGCTGGGGGCATAATGTCAAAGTCCTCCTCTGAGCTTGATTCCAGGTGTATACTGCCTACCGGAGGAGTTGGAGGGACTGGATCTTCAATGGAAGATGGGACGGACACCCGGGTATCAACAACAGTACCACCCGGTGATATTATCCTTAGAGGCGCTAGGTTGTGCACCACTGTATCACAACCTACATTACCACCTTGCCTCACAGCCTCTAATTCAGCATTAATCTCGACCAGAATTTCTTCGTCACGAATTGCTTGGGCCTGGCTAGGGGCATCTGTAGTCTGCACTGAAAAGCTGGAGGCTGGCTGGGGTCCACTAATGATGATCGACAAGTCTGTGAAGGAGCCACCATGTTGGCCGAGTAGCTCGCTCACCATTTGCTCATCAAGAGCTAGTGTGCTCCCCTGCGTCATCTCAGTTGACACTGTTATTGTCACGACAGTCGTCTCGGTAGTGATGGCCTTCTGCCCTTGACTTGATTCTTGAGTCGCAGAAATCGGCGCAATTCCAGTCACTGAGCAAAGATAAGAAGAAGTTGTTAGTAATCGCTTCAAAACAAACTCTCTATTTGGAACACACTTGAGATATGTTCGTAGTACCTTCCTCAACTTGGCCTGCTGATGACTGAGCGGCTTCAGAATCATGCTTTTCGGATAGGAGATAGCTGCGGTTGTTCCGAGTTATGGGCTGGGACAGACTGTGAATCATCCATAGATGTAGGCTCTGATAGGGGGAGAGTTATCACAAGAACTGTAGCCTGGTGTTCAACACCTGAACCTTCCCCGACCTCCAGATGTCGGGCACCGACCATCTCCTTCTCATAAGAAATTATGGCGTCATGAAAGACTTTCTTTTCATCTTCGGTCAGCAACCGGTTTTCAAGCTCAAATTGGTCAATTGACTCATCCGGATGTGCTGCTTTCTCCTCCTCAATCAACCGGCCCCAAGCGCTGTGAAGATGTACCGAATAATTCTCAAGCCAAGCCAAATTCCTGTGCTTTAACACATTAGCATTATAAGTGATGAGGAGGTCTTCGATGTCGGCCTCCAGCTTGGACTCGGCAATCTCAATTTTTCTATCGACTTTGGCTTTGACCGCCTGCCCTTTAGCCATTGTCGCGTCTCGTTCAGTTTGAAGCAATATGGCCTGTTCACACGCTTCCTGGGCCGCATTGTTCGCGTCATCCCTATCCTTAGCAATTTCGGCAAATTTAGCTTTTAGCTCGTTAAGCTCCTTCAACGCCGCATCCCGCTCGGCGGTGACAATGGTGTTTCGGTGGCCCATGTCTTCCACCGTGACATAATGCTCTTTCGTCATTCTGTCCATAGCCGCTTGAGCTTCATCAGCCTTCTTAAGAGCCTCCATCTTTGATTTTCGAGATGATTCAGCTTCCATGTTCAGTACTTGTATAATACGGCCTTTTGAGTTAACTCGGCTTGTAGCTTCTCGATGGTGGCCGCTTGTTTAAAGGCTAATGACGACGCTTTCTCAGCCGCTTTAGACCACGCCTTATACTGGGCATAGAAGTCATGCACATAATCGTGCGCCACCTGCTCAGCCTCCGTCCGGATTCTTTTCAAATGAGGAGGGAAAATGTAGTTATCAAAACAAATGTTCGGGAAGTCCTTCTTTAACTGCGCAAGCCTGATCGCTCCTTCCCCCGAAATTTCCGTAGGAGGCTATTCCGCAACTACAGGGGTTATTGCCTCAGATATGGGATGATGGGGCTCGGACCTGGAAGACTAAGAAGCTGACTTGTGCCGCGAAGATTCGGAAGGACGAGAAATATAGACGGGAGGTTATACAGGAGCTCTGGGAGGAGGAGTGCGAAATCAGGATCGGCGTCTGTAATCCCTATCTCTATCATATCTTTCTTGGCTAGAATATCCAGAGTATCCACGGTCGTAATCTCTATCCCCTTCCCTTCTTTGCGACTCGTAATATGTGGAAGATCTACGAGCCTGTCGAAGACTTCCCAACATCGAACCTCGTCCAGTCATAGTATCTGCGAAACAAAATGAAAATAGAGTTAGTGGCTTTTCGAAACAGATGACCTACAATTAAGGGTTGTGTAGTGCCATGAAATGTGTATGAATGTGCAACACCCCGACCAACCGGAAGTGTCGACCACGCTAGTAGTAAAAGGCTCGCTCAATTCTAAGGTATGGTGGAATTTCTTCAACCTGGCATCATGCTGGAAAGACACATCGTCCGGGATTGGAAGATCGGCAAGCTCTTCATAGAGACTTTATGTTCTTGGGGGAGACATCTCTGAAATTCTAATTCCGGAGGCGAGCCGAGATGTGACAACCTATTTCCGTCTTCCCTTTTTAGGCGACTTAAAAGGGCTGCCTTGCCTTTTCTCCGTTCTTCAGTGCCTTGGGATACATTAGCAGGTTCGCCCAGGGGTTCCTCATCAGTGTGAGTTCTCTCGGAATCAGCCTCCTCGATTACGACAACTTTAGGCTTTTTTCGTTTGACTCGCTCTCTTGAGGCAGTTCTTAATGCGCCGTCGAGCACTATACTTTGTCTCTGCTCGATCAATCCAAGGATTCTGAGATTTCTATCCATCAAGAGCAATTCAATATTCCTATCTTCGCTCGGGACTTCCTGTAGCACCCGGACTATCTCCTTGAAGTATCCACCTTCGGGTCGCTAAATTATTGCTGTAAAAGAAAAAAGAATATAAGTTTCACTCCAACTGCAATCGCTTTAATAATTACTTGAGAACTGAGCTATACTCACGTCTGAATAACCATCGTCGGGCGAACCCTGGGGGCATCTAACATAAAACCACTCCGTCTTGAAGTAGCTTAGCCTGGTCCAGGACTCGGTGACCACTTGACAGTTCCTTACTACCTCCTTAGTGTGGTCTGTCATTTGGTTCCGGCAATAATACGTCGTCCATTGACAGGCCATACCTTAAGAATATTCTCCTTAGCATATCTTTAGAGACGTTGGATCGAACGGATTCCGATGAATTGGCAATGAAAGATGCATCGGGTAATTCGTCCGGGGCTGGACCAATGATTTCGGGCTCAATGTCGGGAATTTCAAGTCTCGGAGGAATTGTACTTTGGATTTCTTGCGGCTGCGAACTTGATGGTTCCATAACTGGCTAACTTATGAGAAATTATCGTTAGGCGATAAAGAACCCGTGTATTCCCCACGTGTAAGAGTGTGTGTTGTGCAGTGCTGTGCAGTGCTGTGCATTACTGGAAAAGATTTTGTAGAATTAAAGAGAACTTGCAAGAAACAAAGATAATCAGAGTCCAGTAGGAGTGACCGTCATCGCTGACCGTCACAACTGTATCATCCAGATGTTGGTAATTGATTCGAGTTAAAGTTCATTATCATGGTGTTAAGTTATAGTTCCATCGACGAGCTTCGAAAGGGTAGTCAAGTGTGCAGTTTAATAGTTAAATCCAAATATGTAAGGATGAAGCTCGTCAGAATCATGCTATCAATTGCTCAAAATTTCGTATCCATCAAAGGAAGGGTTCGAATCAATCACAGGAAGCTCGTTCGAATCCATCAGGATATCAGTCCGAATCGATACAAGGGGGCACGTTTCGAATCGATGGTCAAGGGCCAATTTCGTATCGATCAAGGTGAGATGACTTCGAATCGATCCTTGGTTTCCTGGTGTGCACCGATCAGGGAGGCCTCAACTTAACATCGATCACGTTCGAATCGATACTTTTCGTATCGATCAGAGAGATGTAGTTCATATCGATCCAAAGTTAAGGACTTCGAATCGACCGTCAACCTATTTTTTCGTATCGATCATTTCGTATCGATACGATCCATCACCATAGCTATCGGTATGAAGATCATCGTCTCCATTAGAGCATCCCAGGGATCGACGCGAAATCCGAAGAAAAATATTGCTGCCTTCATCAATTCGAACGCGAGTCCCCAGATCGATTCGATTCAGTCCTCCCCACTCTTTCTTCTCCAAACCAGATCTGACTTTATCAATTACCCGAATGGATAATCAATAAAGGAAGAATAGAACTAGGATAGTTTCATTGCTTGGATTCATGTTTGATTACCTAATTTGAAAGTAGGATTCGAAGAATTTAAGGGATGAATCTTGTCCAATCGAAGGCGTGATGCAGTTCTATCTTTTCCGATGTTTCGAATTGATACGAAGATTAGAGACGGCAGTGAAAAGTAAAAAAGTGAAAAATGGCTAAGTCCTAGCTATTTATATGGAACTTAGGAAAGGACCGGGTCGATTTGCCTCCCAGTCCACTTGACCGGTCGCAACTGGTCAAAATCCGAGTCGAGTCAAGCGCCCTATTCGACTCCATTTGATCGAGAATTTCTATCGGTACGAAATGAACGGTGAATCTATCGATGCGAAGCGCATGGCAAGAACGGCTGAAGACGATGGAGCCCATCGACTCGAAGCCCCTGTTCGCATCAACAGGTTCGCAACTCCATCCACCGCAAATCTATACGAACAGCAATTTCGAATCCATCAAAGCTCATCAATACGAACAACAATTTCGTATCCATCAAAACTCATTGATACGATTGGATATTTCGTATCCATCGTAACTCATCGATACGAACGGTCACTTCATATCCATCAATTCGACCCGCATCGATATGAAAGACTACTTTTCAACCTGTCACATCGATTCAGGAAAGGATCGATACAAGAGGATAGTCCAAAACAACCATCAAGCATTGTTTCAACTCAAATTTCAAATCGGTTCGGGAGAGAATCAATACGAAATCCGATAACAAACTAAACTGACAACGACTCGTGAACACGCAACGTTAACGAGAGTCAAATTAACACATATGCACGTATGTCGGACTAATATTCAATTTTCAACATTCATAGGGATCGAATACTCATCTCATTACTGTCACGACCCGACTTTCTACTCCCAGAAAATAGCATCATGAATTAAGAAAGAAAGAGATAGAAGGAGAAAGAAAGAAGAGAAAGAAGAAACAATACAAGAATCTCAACAGCGGAACGAATAAATTATATTAATAACATAAGTATTTACATAATATACAATACCAATCAGAGATACACCGCATACACATCATATACTAGACAGTTATAAACACCTGTCTAGTATTTACAACTCAATACAACAACACAGAGAACACACAGCGGAATACTAATATCTAACGCAGAAGCCTCCTGCTCCATTTGCTCCTCCACAATTCGTCAAAGCAAACCTGAATCCCTTGACTACTCATAAAAATTTGAGTACCCAAGATTTTATGTAAAACAAAAATAAACTCCGGGTCAAACATGGGTCTGGTGTGAGTAACAGGTTAAAGTTGCTTAACTTTTAAAAACCTTTTGAAAAGAAAGGTATCACGTAAGACTTCCCACACATAAACATGAAAAAGTTTTTACCTTACGCTAACCAAAACATTTGATAGGAAATCCGATGATATTATAATAGTGTCTAGGGTTTTCAAATAAATAAGAAATAGCCGAAATTGTTACATTTATTAAATTCTAGCTACTAGCCACAAAAGTGGGTAACACAATCAAAACCGTTGGCACTTATTGGATTTTGGATTCCATACAATGGCAGGGCTACTGGGGTACCGCCCGTCACAGTACGTGGCCTAGATCAAATATATATTCCATATATCACCATCACAATAGATAACCTATGTTATCACAATACAGTCAAACATCCATACCACACAATATCATTTATCTCATTACTGAGATCTCAAAGCATCCAAGTCAAACAATGACATCCATTCATACACAAGCAAAGATTTACTTATCACAATATAATTAATTTAAAATAAATTAAATTAACTATCTCTATCTCTAATTAATTTAAAATGAATTAAATTAATTACCCCAACTTTAATTAATTTAAAATAAATTAAATTAATTACTTCATCTTTAATTAATTTAAAATGAATTAAATTAATTACTTCACCAAATTATAACTTGCTTACCCATCTATTTTATTGATTACAATCAATTAATCATTCAAAATAAATCATCCTAATTAATCACTCTTGATTAATTACTCTTAATTACATTCTTGTAATTATCCTTAATTAATTTCACAAATTAATGACCCTCAACTAAACAGTAATTAACCTGTAATTACTTTAATTAATTAATTAATCATAATTAATTACTTAAATCCTTAATTAATTATATTAATTAATTACCTTTAATTACCTATTATTGATTAATTAATCATAATTAATCAACTTTAATCAATAATTAATTATCCTTAATTATTCCTTAATTTAATTACTCTAAGTAATTAACTAACTTAATTACTATATTAAACCAAATTAATTATCCTTAAATTAATTTCTTAATCAATTATTTGATTAATTACCAAATAATTAATCCAAATTATCTCATACTTAAACATCTCCTTAATTACAATCTGTAATTATTAAACAATTACTTAACTGAGTAATTCCCAAATTATTAATTACATAAAGTAATTATTTATAAACCCAAATGTTTAAAATTAATTAAACCTAATTAATTAAATTAAACAATCCCATTAACTAAATTAATTACATTTAGTAATTAATTTCTTAATTACTTTATTAAGTAATTATACTCAAACCATTTACAATTGATTATTAATAAATTAATTAATCTAATTAATTATAAAATTTAACTACATTAATTAATTGTTAAATAATCATGGTTAATGACCTTCATTAACCCTTCTCTAATTATTTTATAAAGTAATTAACTTAAATTAATTACAATTTAATTAACTTTAATTATCTATAATTTAAATTCTAATTATTTAAATAAATTAACCTTGATTAAAAACTTAATTACTTAATTAATAATTTACCAATCATTAATTAATAATCTAATTAACGATCTAAATTTCAAAATTGATTAACCCCTAAATCAATATGCATTAAACCTTAATAATTAATTAAATAAATAAATTAATTATTACTTAGTTACTTTTTTAAAAAAATTAATTTCAAAGCATTCATTCTTAACTAAAATTTTAAAAAAAAACATTTCTAAATTATGTTTAAACAAATTTTATTTTAAACATAGTACTTTTGAAACTGTTTCCAAATTTCGTTTTAAATACAGATTTTAAAATGAAAATAATTTAAACTTATCAAAGTTAAACAATTTATGACTTTTAATCTTTCAATAACTTCAATTTATATTTAGTTTAAATCTTCAACTTCAAGTTTTCTTTCAATTTCAAAAACTGAAATACATATCCACTTTGATTCTAGATTTAAAGTTAAGATTCAAATTAGCTTTGAATCCAAATTTAAATTTAAATTTTAAACTCTGTTTAAACCTTAAACTTCAGATTTTTAAACATTTTATAAAATACTTTAACAAACTCAAAGTTGTTAAAACCTTCTATCTTTATAAAACTTATATATTTTTAAATCTATAATTCAAACTCATTTGAATTAAGATTATAAACTTGTTTTAAAACTTTGTTTAAAACTTGCTCTACACTTTTTTAATTCAGTTTTAAATTTTAAAAACTTAACACTTTCAGGTTTATAAAACAGTTTTGATAACACAAGTTCAGGTTTATAATCCTGTAAAAATTCTTTCCTTTAAACTTATTTATTTAAACCGGGGTGTTAAATTATCTTGAATTCAAATAAATTCAAACTTGAATTCAAATATGTTTTAAATTTTCTTAATCATTAAAAGATTCAGGGTTTAAAAAAAAAGTTAAAACCCAGAAGTTACAGGTTTATAAAACCTGTAAACAAAAACACCTAAACCCCTACAAATTACTTCGAGTCTGCAAAACCGGGGTGTTAAATTATCTTGAATTCAAGTAAATTCAAACTTGAATTCAAATATGTTTTAAATTTTCTTAATCATTAAAAGATTCAGGGTTTAAAAAAAAAATTAAAACCCAGAAGTTACAGGTTTATAAAACCTGTAAACAAAAACACCTAAACCCCTACAAATTACTTCGAGTCTGCAATACAACTTTCCCGAGGAAATCACTACCTCACTTCGAGTGAAAACAGGGTTTACTCGAGTCACCTTGCCACTAACCAATCACCACCTGTACCCTACTTCACCGTGCATATGCACGGCGCCTCCGGCCATTGATGATCACCAACGACCATCGCATCTCATCAGATTCCAACCTAGCTTCCCACTACGACCTTCGATTCATGCTTCAAACCACTAATTCGATTTTGAGGGTCTTAAACCCAAAACCTGGAAACAAACACAGTTTCCCCTTCAAAACCTGTCAACAACAAATTCTCCTCCCTTCGACCACCTGACAACCAACCTCTCCGGCCACGAACACTCCTACACACCCTCTACTCATTTCCCAAAAACCAAAGCACTCGGTCATCTCTACAACCCAAAAATTGCCAATTCTTCAACCCATTAAAAACTAGGGTTCCACAGAAAATTTCCCTACCGCAACCATTCCAATGGATTTCATCATTAATTAGTATTTTTCCTGGCTTCAGCTACCTCTCTTCCATCACCAAGAAGAACACCAAGCCTCCATTATACATAGATCATCAGAATTTACTAAAATTCTGATTTAAGCTCAAAACCCAAAAGCAACTTCATCTACTATCTAAAATTCCAATCTTTGATTTAAAAATCTAGTTGCAGATAGTATTTTTGATTTATGATACTAAATATATAAATAAACATGTTTGGGTTTTAATGAAATCAACATGCATTGATGTTGCTCTGTGTTTCAGAGACAACCCCTGATATTTAAATTTTCTTAAAGTTTATATATTAACTTAAGAAAATCAAACAATCTTTACTTAATAAATTTCATTTTATCAGAAACATAATTAAAAGATAAAGATTTAAGAAAGTTTTTGCCTGGGAAAAATCATAACAGAACAGGCCATACTAAAGAACAGCATGCACACATACTATACCTACATCAAATTTTTACTTCAAATAACATTAAATGCTTATCCATCTAAACATAAAATTATGCAACCAAAATTTACATTTTAAAAGAGTTACTCACCTTTGATGAATGCAGACCTTGTTTTGAATTTGCAGAACACATGCAGGCTTATAAAAATGCAGGTGCTTTCTCTGATTCTCAAATCTGAGTTGAATTCCTGATAAAATGCTCATGCTTATGATCCCATACACTTATTATTTGCATGTAGATGTAGATGATGCTGTAGCCAATTTCCATATTCATGCAAATGCCTTTCTTTCCCAAGTTAAAAAAAAAGTGTGCAGGAAAAAAAGAACAGTGCAGGCCTTTTTCTAAAAAAAAAAATATGCAGACGTTCTTTTTGCTTTCAGGTGGCATGCATATTGATGTTTGAGTTTAAGGAAGATGGGTTTGATTGTTGAAGAGAAGTGGAGTATGTAGGTTTTTTTGATTTGAGATTTGCAGATGAAGGATTTTGAGAATGCAGATTTGAAACTTGATAAATTTATGGATTTTGATTTTAAGAAGTTTGAAGGCTTTCTTTTGATTAAAGAAAATGAAGATGCAATATGAATGAAAATGCAATCTTAACTAATGTATTTCAGATTTAATGTAATAAAAGAAAAATAAAAACAAAATTAACACTTGTCAAATATTTACAACAATTGTCAAAGAATGCATATGTATTTAACACTTGTTTTCTCTTTTAAAAGTAATTAGTATTTAAATATACAAGTGTATGTTTTATTAGCTTAGTTTTAAATTGTTAGTTTATATTAATATGTGTATGAATTTATAAATGAAATAAGAACAAATCAAGTTTTATAAAACTTACACAAATAAAAATTAAAACAATTAAACAAATTTTTAATTTACACCTTGAACTTAAATTCAAACTTAATTCAAGAATCAATTATTTTCAAATCAAGTGGTAAATATAAATTCAATTTGAAATAAAAATCATTTTAAAAGAAATTATATTCTTACCAATAAAATATCCATTTTATTTGATCATTCTAAATTTAAAACTCAATTTAATTTAATTTAAAATATTAAATTTTAAGATCATATTTTTATTGAAATAGTTTTAAAAACTCAATACTAATTAAAAATCAAAATTTCCAATTTATAATGTATATATTAGAATTTTAAAACATGATTCATTTATTAAGTTTAAACCAAAGATCATTTATTTAACTTTGAAAAACTTAAATATTAAATAAAACAAATTTTCCAATTTATTAAAACTAGAAAATATGCTTTACTTATTAAAATTAAAACAAAGCTAATCCTATTTAAAATATAAACCAAATATTTGTATTGTAAATAGAAATCAATTTATATCATTTTAAAAGATAAAATAACCAATTTAAATATTTAGTGAAGAAGATTATCAAATTTATCTAAATAATTATTAATAAATTATCAATATCAATTTAAAATTTTAACTAAAGATTATTAAATTGATATTGTTATAAATTTCGAGATATTACAATCCTTCCCCCTTAAAAGAACTTCGTCCCCGAAATTAAAAACAAAGGTAATTTAATAATCTTATTAAATTTTAATTTAAATTTTAAACACAAGCATATATCAAACATATGCTAACAACCAAACAACCAATTCAAACAAATCTAATTATTCAGACAAAATTCTGGATAAAATTTTATCGAGTTTCCCCCAGGTTTATATATACATATACCGGGATACTTGCTTTAGATAAGCCAAACAATCAATACTATGAAGCTACTAAGCTTCTATTCAACTATATCTATAACACTAGACAAGATATCAAACTACAGACGAGTTTGACTCAACAACCAAAACTCCCAAACTGTTGGTTCCACAACCAGAGATAAATCATACACGTACTCCCTCAGAGATACATGAAACTCATCGAATCCCAGTTATCCAAACTGGCAATTCAATCCTGTAGATCAATCACTTAACCACCAAGATTACAGAAAAGATCCAAAACTCTTCAGAGCTAACTTCTCAGACTTACCCAATCTTATAGCTCACTTTTGTTCGGAGAAAACTTATCAAAGATCAAATCTCCGACTTCAGAGTCCAAATCCCTCCGATTCTTATCCTCAAAAACTCTTCGGACAATCTTGAGCTGTCTACAACTTACTGATCAGCTCAACCTTGCTGATACTTCTAGAAACAAACTGGACCAATCAACTCAACAAAATGATCTCCTCAAGATCAACCAAAACCAACAACTCAAACTCAACTTCTCAATATCAGAAGACAACAACTTCTCCTATCCGGAAAAGAAAAGCAGATACACTTCCCAACTGCTTCCGCTGCTCAACTCTGATCCGACATAGAAGAGAATGCAGAAGAAGAACACGAGCACAAACAGGACAACACACCCCAGAGATATGGTTCAACAAATTCATAAGAATCATTCAGAAGTTCCTCCAAAACTCCGAGATGCTACTCCAACTCAATCTCCTTGAAATCATCCTTCTATAAAGCAGAACCACCGGTTCCATTCCTGGAATTTCAGTCGATAAGAAAAACTCAATCTCCAGATGCGAACCAAACTCTGACTTCCTGAAGACATCCAGAAAACTCAGATAACCCAAGAGAACACTCAAACAATCGCAAGTCACTTTTGCGATCCACTAGACCAAATCCAAGTAAAATTGTTCTCCCTTAACCAAATAGAATAGCTTAAACTTAACTAGCCAACCCATCGAAGAAACGGGTCCACTTAACTGCTTCTGAACTCCACTCCAGAAAACTGCTAAGCCAGAAGATCTCTTGCCAACACCGAGAACACTCCAAACTGCACTGCTGACACCGATGCCAAAGAATTTCAAGACAAAGCTCTTCGAGAAACTCGGACTTCAAAGCAAACAGAAACTCAAGTTGACTTGATTCGTAACCAATGAACATCAGTAGTTTGAATCTATTAGTGAGGCCTTATTCGAATCCACCGAGTCAATATATCAGGGTGACGTGTCATCCCTCGATACGAACAAGGCGAAATATATGGAGTCGATGCGGTCAACTCGGAGTGAAGACCGGATCGAGGCGAAGTTTGCACTCCACGTCATCACGAAGACGCGTGCCACCATCGATTCGAAACAATCGATTCAAAGAGATGGATTCGAACCAAACAACCACTCGAGAATACTCATTTCGTATCGACTATATCTTCCAATCCACTGATCCAAATGCCATGAAATTTTCACAGGAGACTGCCTAAATGCCAAGGAGTTTTCACACCAAATTTCAGCTCGATTGGACATCATCATGATCGATACGAAATGATTTCGTATCGATCACAGATCGACTCGAAACTTTTTGAGATTGGTCGCGTGGGCCCACTCACGTACCAGAAAAAGTCTCCCGACATTTTAGCGAAGTCTCAGCCTTCAGCCTCCAACGCCTTTAAATAGAGCCCCAAAGCCTACAGAAAAAGGATCTTTTGACTCTCAAGCGCTCAGACTCTACCGGATCGAGATCTCCATCGTCCTACATCATATTCTACTACTGTTGATTTCGAATTCCAAGTTGTATTTTGCTGTTGTTGGCTGTAATCACTTGAAATCATTGAAAGAGAATCAATAAAATTGCAAAAATTTCACAGTGGACATAGGCAACACGCCGAACCACTATAAATCGCTTGTCTTCGCATTTATATTCTTGTTAATTGGAGTTTTTGTTAGATAATCCTCATTTTCAATTTACATTCTTCATTTATTATCTCTTCAAAAACTTCCGAAGAGTGTTGTGCCCAATTTTGGTACAAACAATTTCTATCTCTTATACCTTCAAAAATTAAATTTTGATTTTTATCAGAAATATTACATTTACTTTCTGAAAAGGATATACTAAAACCTTTATCATATAATTGACTTATGCTTAATAAATTATGTTTTAATTTTTTAATGAATAAAATATCAGAAATGAGAGGTAAGTTAGAGATGTCGTTATTGCTCACATCGCCTTTGTTGATGATATAACCTTTTGAATTATCTCCAAAAATGACCGATCCTCCATTTGAGTAGACAATGTTAGTTAACATGTCCTCATTACCAGTCACGTGTTTCGAGCAACCACTGCCTAAAATCCATTTTCCTTTCTTTTAAAGTGGTACCTGCAAAAAATAAAGATTAAATTGGTACCTACTTTCCTAAGAGTTAGGTCTTAGGAAACCTAACCCAAGCTGGTTCAGAATTCCCTTTACAAATATAATTCTCATTTTTATGAACAGTTTCCATAAATGTTTAAATATGCATATTCCAAATTAAATTATTACTTGTTTTAGGAATCCATATTTTAATAGTTTTAAGATCTTTAGAAACTGTTTTCTTAATATCTTTCTTAGTTTTATTTTTAAACTTATTTTTAAACTTTCAGATTTCTTCAGACATTCGATTTTTTTATATCCTAATCCCATTTTATTTGAAGCAGAATGAGAATTTTCTATTATTATAAAAAGATTTCTTTCGTCCTTTATTGAAGTTAGGAATATTTTTATTAATATCTTCTAACTTAGTTTTGAGACTAGATTTTTCTAACTCTAATACTTTAGTGTTAGATTTTAAATTATTAATTTCTACTGATAAATCATCCTTTTTATTCTTATGAATTTCTAATTCCTAAGTTATCATAGAAAGTTGAGATGTTAAACTAGAATTAGATTCTTGAGATATTTCAAGTTCTTCTTCCAGAATTTCTTTTTATGTCTTAGCATACTAATTTCTAATTCAAATCTATTTAATTTTCCTTGTAACTCTTTATTTTTCTTTTTAGTTTGTTTTACAAAGTCTACTAGTTCTGAATTAATTTCAACCAAATCTTCAAAACTTTGTTCACTTATAGCATTACTTGTAGCCATGAAGCATACATTTGCTTGCTCTGTGTCACTGTCACTATCACTCTCTGATGAAGAAGATGAATCTGAATCATCTCATGTTACTGAGAATGCTATCTTTCTTTTTGAATTTATTTTTCTGTTTCTCTGGACAGTCTTTCTTCATATGACCCTTTTTATGACATTCATAACATTCCGTGATATAGGATGTGCTATTATTGTTGTTGTTAGAGTTATTTTCGTAACTCCTCAACTTGTTATTCTTTTTGAAATTCAAAAACTTTTTTGAAATTTTTGGCATTAAGTGCCATACCCTCTTCATCTGAGTCAGAATCATCTTTTTCTGCTTGAAATGCTAGATTCTTCTTATCCTATGCTTGAACTTTCTTTGCCTGCAAATTTACTTCATATGACATTAGATTTCCTATTAACTCTTCTGGTTTCATAGTGGAAAGATCGTTTGCTTCTTTAATAGCGAAGACCTTTCTTTCCCATTCATCCTTTAAAGAGTTTAGGTTTTTTGATACTATATCAAAGCCAGAAAATTTTCTCCTAGTGCCATTAGTGAGTGATATATATCTTGAAATCTAGAGTACATGTCATTCATACTTTTGTTTGATTTCATTTTGAAATTTTGGAACTGATTTTTCAACATAGAAAATTTTCTTTGTTCAACTTTGTTAGTTCCTTCATGAGTTACTTTTAGAGTTCTCCAATTCTCATAAGCAGTTGTACACATACTGACCCTATTAAACTCATTTTTATCTAATGCACAAAATAACATGTTCATAGCTTTAGCATTTGAAGTCGCATCAGTTTTTTGTGCAGTAGTCTAAGTTGAAAAATCTTCTATTAGCATGGTATATTCTTTTTGGGTAATATTCCAGGTTTCAAAATCGATAGCTTGCATATATATTCTCCTTCTAGTTGACCAGTAATTAAAGTTAAGACCATAAAATAGTGGTGGTCGAGTAGTTGAGTGACCTTCAGTGAAACTAGAGTTAATGTTAATACTAGAATTGGTGTTACTATCCATATTACAAAAAAATATCAAATAATTCTGTTATGGTTATAGGATGACCTTGCTCTGATACAAATGAAAATGACTACTGTACGACTAGTTATCACTTTAGATCGTGTAATATGGAATGTATTATAATCTAAATGAGGAAATAGATAATAATAGTAAAGTAAATAAGAATAATCACACTAGGAGTTTCTATACTGGTTCGAACTTCCCGTTGTATGTCCAGTCCTAGGCTTCCCTCTGGAATTTCACTCAATAACCCCTCACTTAACCAGAGGAATAGGTAAACAACACTTGAGCAGCCGAACAGGATTTTTCCGCCTCAACGGTCGAAGAGGACTTTTCCGCCTGATACAAACTAACTGGACTTCAAGAGTTTCAATAAAAAAAATTGACACTTTGCGTTCTTGATAACGCTGATTTGTCTTTGATAGTACACCCTTCTTATAATCTTTTCCTCAAGTATATATTGTGTGTGTAAAGATTAGAAAGGAAAATATTGCTTTGAATCGAAGAATAAGTTAATTAATTCAGAGATTCAAGCAATATAGATTGTGATTGCTTGTAGATTGCACAGATGGATAGATAGAGAATATAGTAAGAAATCAAAATAAAAAAGTTGGTGATCTGAGAAGTGATTCTAACATGTTTATATAGTGAACAAATAGTTACAACTATTCGCGAAGAGTTCTAATCAAAAGATGCAGCCATATCCCTTCAAATTGAATTGTAACTCTTCACAGATAGAAGTGTCTCTTCAGAAAAAATGACTGTTAGAGTCGGTCAGTCGACTGGGGGAAAACGATTAGTTGACTGAAACTTCAAAAACAGTGAAAAGCAGTGCATATTTGTGTACTGACCATGGTCAGTCGACTGGCAGTTTTCGGTCAGTCGATTGACTGGTTATCAGTGCACGATTTGCCTATTTTCTTAAAAATTTGTATCTTAAAAACCACTTTGATTTTATGTAAACTGCTTGTGGATAGATTTTAACAATTTAAGACTAAAAACTTCAATAAAAAACAAACTATACTCAGATATGAAGTCTTGCCTCCTTTGTAGTTTAATAGCATTTCTCTTTGTCTTTTTATCGCCTGATCATATAGTCTCATCACTGATTGTTTAAGCTCTTTGTCATGAATCAAAACTTATGATTCAACAATTTACCCCCCATTATGTGAACATGACGTGCTTTGAAAAGCTACCATATTTATCCTGAAAAGTTCTATCTGATACGCTGCATAGTTGCTATCTTTTTTGTCAAGTGATGCAACATTTGATTGATCATTAATAGTACAAATAATGAATTGTTGATTGCCAATTATTTTTCCATGCACTGTTATAACAGAGTATTGAGTGCTATCAATTTGTTGTCCACTGTTGTAATTATCACCAGGTAACATTCAATTCTTGTGAATTTTGAAGATTGGATGTTAGTCTGTCATACATGCATGTATGTTAGCTAACTCTCGTTAATGTTGGCACATTCACAAGTCGCTGTCAAGTTTGTTTTGAATCGAGTTTCATATCGATCCTCTCCTGGATCGATGTGAAATTTGAATTGTTCCAAGTTTGATGGTTGTTCTAAGGCATCCCTTCATATCGATCCTCTCCTGGATCAATTTTAGAAATTGGAATGCATTCTTCGTATCGATGGCTATCGATACGAAATAGCTAGTTCTTTGAAACGTTTCGTATCGATGGTGGGAGTTCGATATGAGATCATGTAGTCTTCAAGGGAACAGATACAAAATTGGCATTTTGTATCGATGGACATTGATGGATCTGAACAGTTCAGCAACCCACTATGTATCCTTCTTATCAATGGGTCATCGATGGATACGAATGACCATGCTCTGGATTGATTCGAATTAATGGTCACGAATTACTGTAGTCTTGAGCAATGTGGATTGATGGATACAAAGGACCTTCTTCCTATCGGTGTAGGTAGCTGGTTATTTCGGTATAAAAATTGAGATACAAAACTTCTTTTTTCCTTTGGTTTCGTACCCATATAAATACACTTTGGACTTAGACAAATCTTCATCTGTTTTCACTTCTACAAACTGCTTTCATATCAATCAAAAGCTCAAGAAAATAAAATAATCTTTGCTTTGGAATCAAAAAAACTCTAATCCCCTTAGTTAATTACTCGAAATAGGTAAATCATCGACCAACACTAATTTAAAATGATGAGACTTGAATACTCGCGCCAATCCGCTCTCATTCGTTGTCAATTTTAGCGATGTCGAGGCTGAGATTAGGCCAGATTAGGGTTGAGGAATAGGGAAACGATATTCATTCCGTTTGGAGAAGAAGGATAGAAGCATATGAAGGGGCCGCTCCTATCAATTGAGGAGTGATTCATATCGATCGAAAAATAAATGAAGTTCGTATCGATGGAAAATAATGGAGATTCATACCGAAGAAGGGTGCGGCTTCGTATCAGTTGGAGATGGTGGGGGTTCGTATCTATCCAGAGTAATCGATACAAAAAATTAACTTTATGATCAATATGAAGTGTTGGTTCTACCGATCGATACAGAGGCACGGTCCGTGATTGATACGAACTTCCCTTAAGGTGATCAATGTGAATTCTTTTCCTCTACGATCGGTAAGAATTCTTTTCCTCTACGATCAAGACGAATGGGGGTTCTGGTGATCGGTCCAAGTCTGAACCACGATGGATACGAAACTTCATGCATGCTCGATACTTGACTCCGACGAGCTTCAACCTTACGAATCTGAACTTAACCATTTCATTACATATTTCACTGCCTTTCGAAGCTTGTCGATTGAATTATAACTTAACCAATTTGATGAACTTTAACTTGGACTGATCGTCGAAGTTAGGATAGAACGATTGTGATGGTCAGAAATGACGATCATTCTGATTGGATTTCGAAGTCTCGTTGTTCGAACACCTTGTTAATCTCTTTACAACTTTCTTAAGTACCTTAGAATATTGCACTGAATAACACACTCATGCACTTCACACTGGGGCGCACATAGGATTATTATCATCTAATAATGGTTTTTACTGAGTTGATTAGCTATGGAACCGAGAGTACACAGCAGCAGGAGGCTCAAAGTTCACCTCCTTTGGTAATAAAGATGCCAGTTGTCGCGGCCGAAATCATAAATCTAGCTACAGACGAGTTACTAGGAGCAATCTTTATTAGGAATCCTCAAGATTATGTACCATCTAATGTCTTTGAAGATATGTTGGGGAGAATCTGCTTAAGACATGGTCTATCGCAAGATGACGTTCTACTACCAGGACCAAACGACGTGCCACATACTCCCCCCCAAAAGGATTCATCGCATTTAACAAACATCCGTGCACAGCTGGAATACTCCCTCCATTTAACCAGTACATCCAAGAGGTGTTATCTTACTTAGGAATCGCTCCATCACAAGTGCATTTTAATGGATACGCATTGTTGAACAGTTTATTTGTTATTTTTATGGAGCATCTCTTGCGTCCCCCAATTCTGGAGGAAGTCAGATTCTTGTTCAATGTCAAGAGTTGGGGAGATAATCCCTCATTTATATTCCTAGAAGCGGTCAGGAATTGTCAAGTTGTGACTAGAGCCTGGACCAGGCTTAGCTACTTCAAAACTGAATGGTTCTATGTCTGGTGCCCGCCAGGGTTTGCTCGACGGTGGCTAGTTAGACGTACGTGCCATAATTTCTCTAGTGACCAATGAGGTAGTTATAATCGATGTTGAGTCTAAAATTTTCTTTCCTTTACAGCTGCAATTCCGTGTCCCATAGGTGCCTGATTTAAAGAAATAGTGTGAATTCTTCATGAGGTGCCTGGTGAGATTAAGGAGATCGACTCGGTGCTAATGGATGAAAATTTGAGAGCCGTTGGGCAAATCGACCGAAACCAAAGAATAAGACCTGAAGGAGATCTTAGGGCAGCTCCGGCAAGATGGGCTAAGTGTAGACCGCCTGGGATTGTAATAGTTGAGTGGGGTGATGAAGAGGATACGCCCACTGATGATGAACCCATAGTCGGCCCCCCTGATAGTCTACGACATTCAAAAGGAAAGAGGAGAGCCAAGGCGGTTGCTTATAAGCTTCATACGTATTCAAGATGGAAATCCATGGTCATGTACCTGTGAGCCGTCGGTGTTAGAATTTTGGAAATCCTCACAAATGGAGAATCCTTTCGAAAGACTCACCGACATTCCAATTCCATATTATGTACCGCTCCAACACAACACCAGATTGGAAGGGCTTCAAAGTGCTTTGGATTTAGGTGAGTCACTTCCTACAAGTATGACTGACACAACCAGTTGGTCAGGGGGTTTTGCACATGCATACATACACTTTCACGGCACTGCATGATTTCCAATCATAAGCTATTCATTTCTGGAGATTGCTGATTCTGCTTCTCTTTCTATGTTACAGATACGATGACAAGGCGAGAATTTATGCTCGGTAGCCTTCGCTCAGCACACCAGCCATCTAGTTTATATAATGAGTCCCGTAGAAGGGAGGCTGATAGAGACCACGATCACGGTTATTCTAGCTAGAAGTGTTGCGAAAGGGAGAGGGACAGAGAGAGAGGGAAAGAGAATATAGGCTTTGCTCCCGATCACGCTCTCCGCCGCCTCGAGTCCCAACACAACCTTTCGGTCATGTTAGACAACCCTTGGAACCTTCATGCAAAAGACCACCTTCTCAAGTACCCAGGTCTGATTCACAGCGTCGGAGGACCAAAACCGAAATTCCCACTATCTCTGAGCATGCTGTCACATAGCCCACTTGGGAGGGAGCGATCAGAATCACCCAGGTGAAAAAGATTTTCCAAACATGTATTTTGATGGATTCATCTTCCCTCCGCATTTAGTGAGAATTCTAGTCGAGGCAGAACAAACAATGCATGACAACATCCATGACATTTATAGCCAGTACCGAGAATGGATGAAGATCGCGGACAAAGCGTCGGCGATGGCCTTTGAGCGGGCGAATACAATTGAGAAATTAGAAAATGATCTTGCTCAAAAGGGAGACATGATTTAGGTGCTTCATGATGAGAGCAAGTAGGTGAGAAACTCAGAGACAGAGGCCAACATAAGGGCGGATGAGGCTACTTGGAGGATGGAAGAGATGAGGTGGATGCACTTAGCCCTGGTTGAGGAGATGGGGCATCGGACCACCACAGTCATGGCTGAAAGAGATGGGGCGCTTAAAGAGCTTAAAGCTAAATTTTCTGAAATCGTCAAGGGGAAAGACAATGCAAACAATGCTTCCTAGGAGGCATATGAGCAAGCTATGGTGTTCAGGAATGAGAGGGATGTGGCAGCGCTCAAAGTCTAGGAAATTGTAACCAGGGTTCAGAATGAGGTGAAAGCTGCGGAGACCAGGTTGGAGGTAGACATCGAAGATTTTCTTATTACATACAACGCCAATGTCTTGAAGCATCAAAACCTAACCTTGATCGAAAACTATCCTTCACACTTATACAATGCTTGGTGCAGCTTAGTGAAAGATAAAAAATCTGAGCATCAAGCCGAATCTGTAGATGAATTTGAATTGGAGAATCGGGTGCTGAGTGAAGATGAAAGAAGGGTTCTCCACGACATCACTATTACATATTAAAATGAGATGCTCGCTACTCTACATTCGAAGGCTGGAGAAGGTTTTGGTGTTAAGCTCCATGATGTGGGTTCCGAAACTCTTGTGCCAACCCTGCCCGAACCTACATATGCGGTTGATCCTTAGTCTGTTTCTGTATGTAATCTCGATCAATCGCACTTGACTTCAGCTCGCGAACATGTCTCTAAAGCCGCTCCACCATCCGCAAGTCAATCTGAGGAAGGTATTCTAAACATTTCTTGTGTTCAGTCAACGTTGATTGAAGTAATCACTAACTCTTTTTCCTTGTCTCTATCTAGTGATAGGAGCCACATCAGCCTTGCGTCCCGCAACCCAAGAGCCGCATCACGCGTAGGAGACCCTTATAACAGAAGCAACCACTACAACGGCCACTACACTAACCGACGGAGCACAGGGGAACACGTTCACTTTTGATGAGTAAATGGTGGAGGAGCTTCTTAGCCACCAACGCGACCCTTTTCCCGATCTACCATTTGTCATGGGTGGAGGCACACCTGTGATCAGCTTCTCGAGCCCAGCTGCTAGCATGCTCAGTGATGCCTAAATAATCCATGAAGAGGAGACAATAGCTAAGATCAACTTCGAAATGGAAGCAGCTGCGTGGGCCAGTGGTATTAGAGGTGGGAGGTGGGCCCTGGCCCAGCTCCTTTGCGAATGGTTTCTCCTAGAGGCGTCGACACCAGTGTGCCTCTCCCGCCTTCCAATATTGATCATGTCCCTCCGACTCTGCCTTCAGAAAGTATTCTAATCCAAGCTAGTTCGAAGGAGAAGGTTTCCATAATGCCCCTGATTGGAGATCATCCGCCAAAAGTCAAGGGCTCAAAGAGGCATCCAAGTGGTGATTCCAGCGGGTCAACACCGAAGAAGAAGAAGAAGAAGAAGAAGAAGAAGAGAGAATAGACATGTTTACTCGGCCCATTTTTGGTAAAAAGATAGGAATTTTGTTTTTTTGTAGGCCGTGTATAGATGCGGGTTCGGCCCTCGCTAATAGGATTTTTGGAATAATTTTGTACTTATCCTTCTTTTCCAAACAATAGTTGAAATAAAATTCCATTTTGTCTTCAACACAGTTCGCGTCTATTTCGCTTAAGTATTTCAGCGTTCGAACTTCCATTCAATGTACTTGTGGAGCCTTAGCCTTCAAATCGGACCCGAGTTTAGTTGCTAAGTTCTGGAGTCATGGCTTGGGGTCACGATCGAATCGTTAAGTCGAATTCCAATACTGCACTGTCTCAATCAGTGGCTGGTACTTAAGTTATGCCCCTAGTTTCGAGGGAAAATTGAAAAGATTGGTAGGCCATCATTTTTCACCTTTAATATATCAAGCGTAACCCTATTGAAGTGAGTCTGAAACAAGACAAGTTCGGATGGTCGAATCATAACTGCTCATCTATCGATGATTGCATCCACACTCTAGGGATTGCACTTGTACTTCGGCGGTCGGCCACGCCTGCTTAACATTTTGAGATATGACCACGCTCTAGGGACTTAAGTTTTTTATGGGTGCTTAGCCACACCCTTTGATGTTTAGAACTTCGTCCATACTCTAGGGACTTAGATTGATTCGTGGGTGGTCAGTCACACCCACTTTGCATTTATACTCCGGCCCGCACTTCAGGGCTCAGAGTTGTCCTACGGTTGGTCGTTTCACACCTGGCTTGTGTTTATACTCCAATCTGCACTCTACAGACTTAGAGTTAGTTGATGGGTAGTTGTTTATACCCACTTTTATTCTTATACTCTACTTCGCACTATGGGAATCTGGAGTTGGTAAATAGACGGTCGATCACATCTGTTTTGGATTTTAGAATTTAGATTGCACTTTGGGAATGAAGGATTTATCAGGATCGCAGATGGTCGATTCACATCCGCCCTGAGTTAACAAGTGAGGTCATTAGATGGACGGCTCCATCCTCCTCGAACATGGTTTGAGTACGGGCAAAGTCGTAAGGTGGACGGATCAACCCTCCTCGAAACCGTACTTGTAAGCTTTTTGGGAATCTCTATTTTACATTGTTTTGATTGTGACAAGCTATGTAAAACATTCTGTGTATACTAATCATTTCGGCATGAGATTTGTTGCAATTTCTTATTCAAAGTTTTGAAGTTGATTATGTTGTATCTAGAGTCTTTATTTCATTTAGAATTTTGTTGAAATCTATCCTGAATTGGTATGTATATATATATAAATTTATATACACACATGCACGAACATGCACATTAGGCTGAAAACAGCCGGCTGAATGCATTCATTCAACCGGTTGAATGCTGAAACAAAAATATTGTTTCACAATATTCAGTCGGCTGAATAAGGTCAGAAATAGCCAAAAACCTTGTTGTTTGCGTTTTAATTTGATTCAAATGGTTGAATTATTTTATTCAGACGGCTGAATATTCCCCAACAGCTTTCTATGAGAAGACACTTCACTTCATAGAAGAGAAACGTTTTCAAAATCAACGGTTGCATCTGTTTCTTTTCAATATAGTTTTTCGTATATAATTGCAACCATTTAATCACTATAAATAGATTTTAGAATTCAATAAACAATTTAACGAAAACTATTTTAATATTCTTGAATTCTTATCTATTTTCTAGTTTTCAAATTGCACTCAAATTGCTTAAATTCTCTGATCATTGATCACTCTATCTTCCATAATTCTCAAGATTGTACTTAGTTGACTTATCAGTGCTATTAAAGAGCACACTATAGCCAGATACTTTTGTTATTTGTAAAGAAGTCATGTTCGGTTGCTCAGGCGGTAGAAGTTCTATTCGGTTGCTTAGGCAGTACAAGTCCTATTCGGTTGCTCAGACGGTGTAAACCTATTCCTTCGAGTCAAGTGAGGGTTGCTAGTTTAAATCCAGAAGGAATCTAGGACTGGACGTAGAACGGGAGTCTGAAGCAATATAAAATTTTTTTGGTGTCTTTTACTTTACCGCTTTTACTATTTACTTACTTATTCCGCACAAGTAGTTTTTCCATATTACGCGATCCTATAACACAGTTACTTTCATTTGGTATCAGGGCACTGGTCATCATATAACTGTAACATAGTTATTCGATATTTTCATAATATGGAAAATGAGACGACCCGACTTTTTCTCCATAAAAAGTCATATCATCTTAAAGAAAGAAAGGGATAGAAAAGAGAAAAGAAAAAAGAGAAAGAAGAAACAACACTAGAATCTCAACAGCGGAACGAATAAATTATATTAATAACATAAATATTACATAGTATACAACAATTATTAGAGTTATACAGACATGTACAACACATACTAGACGGTTATAAACACGTGTCTAGTTATTACAACTCAATACACAAACAGAAAACACTCAGAGATACCAATACAGCGGAAAACTATATATCTATACGCCGAAGCCTCCTGGTCCATTGCTCCTCCATAATTCGACAAAGCTAACCTGAATCCCTTGGCTACTCGTAAAAAATTTGAGTACCCAAGAGTTTAAGAAAAATAGAAATAAACTCCGGGTCAGACATGGGTCTGGTGTGAGTAACAGGTTAAAGTTGCTTAACTTTGAAAAACCTTTGAAAGAAAATGTATCACGTAAGACTTCCCACACATAAACATGGAAAAGTTTTTATCTTACGCTAACCAAAACATTTTATAGGAAATCCGATGATATTATAATAGGTTTACGGTTATCAAGTAAATAAAAAATAGCCGAAATTGTTACATTCATTAAATTCCAGCTACTAGCCACAAAAGTGGGTAATACAATCAAGACCGAGGGCACTTATTGGATTTTGGATTTCATACAATGGCAGGGCTACTGGGGTACCGCCCGTCACAGTACGTGGCCTAGATCACCGTACCAAGGAGTACGCCCGCTCCACTGCAACACAAAGCCGGAACCATTCCTTACTGAACAGTTCCGAGCAAGACCACCCTGCAGTTGTGATCAGCAACCGCACCACTAAGCCGAAATAAAGGGACATCTAGACATGGGTAAATCTCGTCCTACTTGGGCATGACCCACTTAGCCTTGCTGCACCTCCCATGTTTTAGCCATTCCCGGTTGATGAGGCTTGAGGCTACGATTACCTTTATAGGACATATCACTTAGAATGCTCATCGTCCACCTGACGATGTTCTGAAAGCATTCAATCCATACAAGTTCGTTCCGGGTTCGAACGAAACCGAAGGCATTATCTCGTTACACTCATTTTGGAATCACCCTCAGAGTTGACGACGATAATCCTTGCACTCTGAGTCCTCATCTTCACTTACGATTCACGACCAAACGTTAATTTGGATCGATGTGGTTTTCGGATATCCAAATATGGAAACCCGATCTTGGTCTCATCGAAATCCAAAACGTGTCTTTTAAGTCCAAGTTGTTTTAGAGTTTAAAATAATTCAATTATCTATATACACACAGATAGATAATTCACAACATAACAATGGATAATTAACATTATCATCACAACCGATAATCCATATCATTATAACAGATAATCTATATCTTCATCACAATGCAACCAATGCATCCATATCATATAACATAACTCATCTCGTAGCTGAGATTACAAACCATACAAGGCAACCAATACCAATCATTCATACATAAGCAATGATCTAATGATCATACCATTTATAATTAATTTAAAATGAATTAACTTAATTACATCATCTTTAATTAATTTAAAATGAATTAAATTAATTACTTCATCATTAAAATCCTGCTTAACTTAACGAATAATTGATTACAAATCGATTAAATAAATCACCATCACATTATCCATTTTAATTAACCATTACCGATTAATAATTTCCTAATTACAATAAGTAATTAGCTTTTAGATTAATTAAGTTAATTATACTTAACACTTACAGTAATTAACTTTTAATTACTTAATCAATTAATTAACTAAAGTTAATTACATTAATCTTTTATTAATTAATTGCTTCATTTATTAATTAATCCTTAATTAATCAATTCATCGTTAATTTTATTAATTAATGATTCCTAATTACATTTTTAATCAACCTCTCTAAATAAATTAATTACATTAAGTAATCAATCTTCAATTAAACCACACATATTAATCACCCTTGATTAATAACAATCCAGTAATTAATTTCCCTTAATTACTCATTCCATAAATTAATTGCTCTTAATTAATTATCTCAATTAATCCCTTGTTCAAAGTAATTTAATTCAAATTACTTCCATAAATAAAATCTTTAATTACATCCAGTAATTACCAATTCATTACTTCCCTAAGTAATTACAATTCCATTAATTACATAAAGTAATTACTCATCAATCATCAATTGTTAAATTAATTAAACTTAATTAATTAATCTAAACAAATCACATTAACATAATTAAGGACATTAAGTAATTAATTTATTAATTACTTACATAAATAATTAAACTTAAACAGTTTCACAAATGATTATTATTAATTAATTAATCTAATTAATTATTAAAATTAATCACATTAATTAATTGTTAAATAATCTTAAGTTAATGACCTTCATTAACATTTCTTAATTACTCAACTAAGAAATTAACTAATATTAATCATTATTAATTACAAATTAATTAATATTTAATTACCAATTAATTAATTACTAATTATTAAATTAATTAACTATTAACTGCAAATTAATTAATCCTAATCACTTGATCAATTAATCTAAACCATTAATTAAAATTTAATTAACAATCCTTAATTACATATTAATTAACATTAATTAATTAATTTTAAGACTTAATTAATCAATTTAAAAAAATATAATTATTTAATTAATCATCCAATTAATTAATTAATTAATTAATTACTCATTTAACTTAATAATTTAAATGAATTCCATTTCTTAAATTTCAAATTAATTTAAGAAAACATTTCTTACTTATTTAAAGTATTTAAAAATACTTTATTTCAAAATTTACTTTAAATACTACTTTAAATTTTATTTTAAAATTTTAAGATTTTAGAATGAATACAATTTTATTTTAAACAAGGTCTAAAATCCTTTTATCTCACATGTTCAAGAAATATCCATTTTATAAAATAAAAGTTTAAAAGATTATAAAAAAATTCATTTTTAACATTCCAAGTTATTTTAAAACAAATTCAATTTAAAATTTTCAATAAATTTCAAAACTGAAATAAAATTTGAATTCTTTTATTCCAGATTTAAACTTAAATCTTTAAAAGCTTACTTACATTTTAAACTCCATTTTAAATTCAAATCATTTAACCATTTGAAGTAATTAAACAATTTAAATTCAAACTCATTTTATTTTAAAAACTGAAATTAAAATTTAATTCCTGATTTAAAAACCCAGATTTAAACTCATTTTAAATTTCTAATTTAAAATTTAAACTTCCAATTCAAATTCAAAACCACATATGTTTTGCACTTATAAGTTTTAAAACCAAATTTAAATTTTTAAAATTAAATTATTTCAATTCTAGATTCAAACTAACTTGAATTCATATTCAGATTCAGGTTTCAAAAACTCGGTTTAAGTTTCCAATTTGCATTTTATACTTCTCCTTTGATTTTAAAAACAGAAACAGGTTTCCTGTTTTTATTTAAATCCAAACCAGAATTTAAAAATTCAAATTATTTAGAAAACCAAAATTTAAACTAATTGAATTCATATTTAAATTTAGGTTTTGAACTCAGTTTAGATTTTAGTTTACATTCAAAAACTTTTACTTCTACTTTTAATTTTAAAAACTGCAAACAGGTTTCTGTTTCTATTTTGAAAAACCTGAAACAACATAGTGATCCAACCCTTCAACCTGTCAATGCCTCGTTGATACCCCTCCGGCCACCATCACCTTTGAAACTCCGGCGACGTCTTCAACGATCCACCATCTTCCAGAAACCAAAACCCCAATCCACTCATCAAGTACATTTACCGAAATGATCCAATTTCTCAAACCCGGTAAAACTAGGGCTTAAATTTTAAAAATAAAATTACACCCTCAAAGATGAATTGCAATCCAATCTAGTAATTTTCTCATCATCTTAGTTAACTTCTCCTCCTCGAGAAACAATTACAACTCGATCGAACACTTAAATCATCAGTGTTAACCCCAAAAGTAGAATACAGTAAAATATGAACTACTCTCTGGATATGGTATTAAAAAATTAAATTCTTGGTTTTAAATTCATAATTTCGTATGAAGTTTTGATTCATAATTCTGAGATATTGATTTGTAATGTTTAAATTTTCCACCTTTACAAATTTTAGCTCTGTTATATAAGTTTCCAGGAAAAACAAAAATTTATTTGACTTATATAAATTTTAAAAACTTTCTCTATGATAAAACAAAGAAGTTTTATTTAAAACATAAACCTTAACACAGATTCGATCAAGAGATATGATTTTTAAATCAAAAACTAGAGCTTGAAACTAAGAACAGAGGAATTACAGCAATATCAACCATGCACACATCATACATTTATAAACATACAGATAATTCATATATACATTCACATAAACATACTTATTTCCAGATGTAAACATGCAACCAATTTATACTTAGGTAATTTTAACAAAAATGTTACTCAGCTTTAAAATTTCTGATGAGCAGAGCACAGTTTCAGGCTTCTGAATTTTTTTTGAAAATACTGTTTGAACTTCCTTTACAATTATTTGAATGCTTTTAACTTGCTTTAAAATGTCTTTATCTTGCATGTAATTGCTACCTTCCATGTCATAAGAAAAATGCAGGTTCCCTTGCTTCCAGATTTTGAAAAATGAATGCATTTGAACAGGTTTTTGATTTGAGGCAGAAAATGTACAGAAATTTTGATTTTCAGATTTGCATGCATTTGATTTTTGCATGAGTATGGTTACAGAATTTATTTTTTTTGATTGAAGAGTGGTAATGGTTTTGCAGATTTCAGTTTTGGTTTGAATTTGAGAATGTGGAATAACAGAGAAAATGAAAGGAGAAAAAGTATGGGTTTCAGCTGAAAATTCTTAGTTTTTAGAAGTAAAAATGAAGAAAGAAAAAAGAAATGAAAGATGGCAAGTTTAAATAACCATAATTATGATTTATTTTTAAAAAAAAATTAAACGATGACACTTGTCTTTAATTTAACACTTGTCATTTTAAAATGATATTTAGAATACATTTGTTATATTAAAATCTAAGATGTTTACACATGTATCTTTAATTAATTAATATTGTTAATTAAGTGTTAATGAAAGCTTAACTTAGTTAATTAGTTTTAATACTTAGTTATGTTTATAGATAAATAATTTTTAAAGAATAAAAACCAAGTATTATTATAAATAAAAACAATATACAAATCAATTATTTGAAATTAGTATTTGTAGTCATTTAAAATAAATTTATAAAAGAGATTGTAACCTATTTGTTATTTGAATGAATACATGTTTCATATTTTAGTTGTATTTTAAATTCTCATATTCAATTTACAAATCAAAATTATTAATCACTTATTTTTAAAAAAAATAAACATTTTATAACTTATTTTAAATACACAAACTTAAGTCAAAATATATTTTAAATAAATAAAATATTTGTCTTATGTATTTAAAATCATTTATTTATTTTATTAAATAGTTTTGAAAAGCTTAATTCAAAAATAAATCAAAATTTCACAATTTCAAAATATTATAAAAGTGCTATACTAATTAAATTTTAAACCAAACTTATCTGTTTAAAATATATATATAAATATATATATTATAAATAGAAAACAATTTATTAACTTATTAAAAGAATAAATTCATAAATTAATTATTATTAAAGTAAAATTATTGAATCAATTCAAATTTATTAACAGAAATTATCAAATTAATTTAAATTTAAACACGGATTATTAAATTTATATTGTCCAAAATTCCGGGATATCACAATCCTCCCCCCTTAAAAGAATTTCATCCTCGAAATTTAAAACAAAGGTAATTTAATAATCTTATTAAAAATTTAATTTTAAAGCACAGCATACATTAATCATATGCTAACAACCAAAGCAACCAATTCACATAATTATAACAAATCTAACTATCCAGAAAAAATTTCTGAATAGAACTTCCACGAGTTTCCACGGTATAAATATCGGGATACTCGCTCTATAGAATCCAAACAATCAATACTACTAAGCTATAGAGCTCCTATCTCACCTACATCTACAACTCTAAACAGGATATCAGACTACAGACGAGTCTGACTCAACAACCAAATCCTCCTGAACCGCTGGTTCCAAAACCAAAAATATCAAAGACGTACTCCCTCAGAGATACGTGAAACATACTGAATCCCAGTTATCCAAACTGGCAATTCAACTCTTGAAAACCAAATGCTTATCTTACCAAAACACAGAAGAAACTCAAAACACTTCGGAGCTAGCTTCCCAGACAAAACAAAACTTATACTCCTTGGATCGGAGAAAAACTTATCCAAAACCAAATCTCCAACTCCAGAATCCAAATTCCTCCGCCTCTTATCCATAAAAACTCTTTGGACGATCTTGGGCTCCCAACATCCCTCCTGATCAGCTCAACTCTTGCTGATTCCACTAGAAACAAACTGGATCAAAACAATCCAATGATCTCCTCAAGATCAATCCAAAACCAAGAACACAACTCTACTCCTCAGCAACAGAAGACAGAACAAACTTCTCCTTATCCGGAAAGGACAAACAGAAACACCCCCAAACTGCTTCCGCTGCACAACTCTGATCCGAAGTAGAAGAAAATTGGTGATGAAGAACACGAGCACAAACTGGACAACACATCTCAGAAATATGGTTCCATAAAGAAAACTCAGATGTTCCTCCAAAACCTAAGCTGCTTCATCAACTTCTATCTCAAGGAACAATCCTTCTATTAACTGAACCACTGGTACCAATCCTGGAGTACTAGCCGATAAGAAAACTCGATCTCCAGATGTGAACAAACTTCTGAATTCCTAGAAGACATCCGGGAAATCACCAACAACTCAAGAGAACACTCAATAATCGCAAGTCACTTTTGCGATCAACTCAGCCTAATTCCAAAGAAAATTGCTCTCTCTTTACCAATCAGAACAGCTTATGCTGACCTAGCCAATTCACCGAAGAAAAGAATCGACTCTGCTGCTTTTGAACTCCACTTCAGAAAAACTACTCGGCCAGAAGACTTCCTGCCAGTCACAGAACACTCCGAGCTGCTTCGCTAACCACCAAACCAAAGAATTCCCAATCCAAAGCTCTTCGAGAAACTCGGACCTTAAAGCAAACAGAAACACCCTGATGGACTCAGCTACAACATCAACCAGACTCACTTCCTTACTCTTGTTCCAAAGAAACATCTTCGGAAGCATCCATAGTCACTGCGTCTCATCACGCAGCTATTACTTCCTGAGATATCAAGACACCATCACTCACTTGCTTCTGCCCAACCGACAGATCCAAACTCAACTCATCCAATTCTGCACTTCAAAGATGAACTCCGAACCTTAACAGGTCTCCTTCAGAGATCGATGAAGTCCTTACACCAAGAAAAACTCACTCGAGACGGTATTAGGTCTACAGTCTTGACAGATACACCTCCAACCAATGGTAGTTGTGTTACACACACCACTACCCTATCTACCTTTATAACTTATATTGGAAAACTTGAACGGGTAACCCAATCAGATAGGTAAAAATATATATATATATATATATATATATATATATATATATATTAAAAATACAAATACGCTCTCTAAAGTTAGACATCACTCAAGAGGTTAGGTATTCGCTCAACCTAGCGCTCTAATACCAACTGAGACGACCCGACTTTTTCTCCATAAAAAGTCGTGTCATCTTGAAGAAAGAAAGGGATAAAAAAGAGAAAAGAAAGAAGAGAAAGAAGAAACAACACTAGAATCTCAAAAGCGGAACGAATAAATTATATTAATAACATAAATATTACATAGTATACAAAAATTATCAGAGTTACACAGACATATACAACACATACTAGACAGTTATAAACACCTGCCTAGTTATTACAACTCAATACACAAACAGAAAACACTCAGAGATACCAACACAGCGGAAAACTATATATCTATACGCCGAAGCCTCCTGGTCCATTGCTCCTCCATAATTCGACAAAGCAAACCCGAATCCCTTGGCTACTCGTAAAAAATTTTGAGTACCCAAGAGTTTAAGAAAAACAGAAATAAACTACGGGTCAGACATGGGTCTGATGTGAGTAACAGGTTAAAGTTGCTTAACTTTGAAAAACCTTTGAAAGAAAAGGTATCACGTAAGACTTCCCACACATAAACATGGAAAAGTTTTTACCTTACGCTAACCAAAACATTTGATAGGAAATCCGATGATATTATAATAGCTCTAGGGTTTTCAAGTAAATAAGAAATAGCCGAAATTGTTACATTCATTAAATTCCAGCTACTAGCCACAAAAGTGGGTAAAACAATCAAAACCGAGGGCACTTATTGTTTTGGATTCCATACAATGGCAGGGCTACTGGGGTACCGCCCATCACAGTACGTGGCCTAGATCACCGTACCGAGGAGTACGCCCTCTCCCCCGCAACACAAAGCCGGAACCATTCCTTACTGAACAGTTTCGAACAAGACCACCCCGCAGTTGTGATCAGCAACCGCACCACTAAGCCGAAGTAAAGGGACATCTAGACAGGGGTAAATCTCGTCCTACTTGGGCATGACCCACTTAGCCTTGCTGCACCTCCCCTGTTTTAGCCATTCTCGGCTGATGAGACTTGAGGCTATGATTACCTTTATAGGACATATCACTTAGAATGCTCATTGTCCACCTGACGATGTTCTGAAAGCATTCAATCCATACAAGTTCGTTCCGGGTTCGAACGAAACCGAAGGCATTATCTCGTAACACTCATTTTGGAATCACCCTCAGAGTTAACGACGATAACCCTTGCACTCTGAATCTTCATCTTCACCTCAGATTCATGACCTAATGTTAATTTGGATCGATGTGGTTTTCGGATATCCAAATATGGAAACCCGATCCCGGTGTCATCGAAATCCAAAACGTGTTTTTTAAGTCCAAGTTGTTTTAGAGTTTAAAACAATTCAATTATCTATATACACACAGATAGATAATTCACAACATAACAATGGATAATTAACATTATCAACACAACCGATAATCCATATCATTATAACAGATAATCTATATCTTCATCACAATGCAACCAATGCATCCATATCATATAGCATAACTTATCTCATAGCTGAGGTTACAAACTATATAGGGCAACCAATACCAATCATTCATACATAAGCAATGATCTAATGATCATTCCATTTATAATTAATTTAAAATGAATTAAATTAATTACATCATCTTCAATTAATTTAAAAGGAATTAAATTAGTTACTTCATCATTAAAATCCTGCTTAACTTAACCAATAATTGAATACAAATCAATTAAATAAATCACCATCACATTATCCATTTTAATTAATCATTACTGATTAATAATTTCCTAATTACAATAAGTAATTAGCTTTTAGATTAATTAAGTTAATTATACGTAACACTTACAAGAATTAATTTTTAATTACTTAATCAATTAATTAACTAAAGTTAATTACATTAATCTTTTATTAATTAATTACTTCATTTATTAATTAATCCTTAATTAATCAATACATCATTAATTTTATTAATTAATGATTCCTAATTACATTTTTAATCAATCTCTCTAAATAAATTAATTACATTAAGTAATCAATCTTCAATTAAACCACACATATTAATCACCCTTGATTAATAATAATCCAGTAATTAATTTCCCTTAATTACTCATTCCATAAATTAATTCCTCTTAATTAATTATCTCAATTAATCCCTTGATTAATTTCAAAGTAATTTAATTTAAATTACTTCCATAAATAAAATCTTTAATTACATCCAATAATTATCAATTCATTACTTCCCTAAGTAATTACAATTCCATTAATTACGTAAAGTAATTATTCATCAATCATCAATAGTTAAATTAATTAAACTTAATTAATTAATCTAAAAAAATCACATTAACATAATTAATTACATTAAGCAATTAATTTATTAATTACTTCCATAAAGTAATTAAACTTAAAAAATTTCATAAATGATTATTATTAATTAATTAATCTAATTAATTATTAAAATTAATCACATTAATTAATTGTTAAATAATCTTAAGTTAATGACCTTCATTAACATTTCTTAATTACTTAATTAAGAAATTAACTTATATTAATCATTATTAATTACAAATTAATTAATATTTAACCACCAATTAATTAATTACTAATTATTAAATTAATTAAGTATTAACTGCAAATTAATTAATCCTAATCACTTGATTAATTAATATTAATAATTAATTAAAATTTAATTAACAATCCTTAATTACAGATTAATTAACATTAATTAATTAATCTTAAGACTTAATTAACCAATTTAAATTTTTTAATTATTTAATTAATCATCCAATTAATTAATTAATTAATTACCCATTTAACTTAATAATTTAAATGAATTCCAATTCTTAATTTTAACTTAATTTAAGAAAACATTTCTTACTTATTTAAAGTATTTAAAAATATTTTGTTTCAAAATTTACTTTAAATACTACTTTAAATTTCATTTTAAAAATTTAAGATTTTAAAATGAATACAATTTTATTTTAAACAAGGTTTAAAATCCTTTTATCTCACATGTTCAAGAAATATCCATTTTATAAAATAAAAATTTAAAAGAATATAAACAAATTCATTTTTAACATTCCAAGTTATTTTAAAACAAATTCAATTTAAAATTTTCCTTTTAATTTCAAAACTGAAATACAGGTTGAATTCTTTTATTCCAGATTTAAACTTAAATCTTTAAAAGCTTACTTACATTTTAAACTCCATTTTAAATTCAAATCATTTATCCATTTAAAGTAATTAAAAAATTTAAATTCAAAATTTTATTTTAAAAACTGAAATTAAAATTTAATTCCAGATTTAAAACCCCAGATTTAAACTCATTTTAAATTTCTAATTTAAAATTTGAACTTCTAATTCAAATTCAAAACCACATATGTTTTACACTTATAAGTTTTAAAACCAAATTTAAATTTTTAAACTTAAATTATTTCAATTCCAGATTCAAACTAATTTGAATTCATATTCAAATTCAGATTTCAAAAACTCTGTTTAAATTTCCAATTTCCATTTTATACTTCTCCTTTGATTTTAAAAACAGAAACAGGTTTCCTGTTTTTATTTAAATCCCAACCAGAATTTAAAAATTCAAATTATTTCAAAAACCAAAATTTAAACTAATTGAATTCATATTTAAATTTAGGTTTTAAACTCTGTTCAGATTTTAGTTTATATTTAAAAACTTTTACTCTACTTTTAATTTTAAAAACTGTAAATAGGTTTCTGTTTCTATTTTGAAAAACCTAAAACATCACAGTGATCCAACCCTTCAACCGTCAACGCCTCGTTGATACCCCTCCGGCCACCATCACCTTTGAAACTCCAGCGACGTCTTCAATGATCCACCATCTTCCAGAAACCAAAACCCCAAGCCATTCGATCAAGTACATTTGCCGAAATGATCCAATTTCTCAAACCCGGTAAATCTAGGGCTTAAATTTTCAAAACAAAATTACACCCTCAAAGATGAATTGTAATCCAATCCAGTAATTTTCTCATCATCTTAGTTAACTTCTCCTCCTCGAGAAACAATTTCAACTCGATCGAACACTTAAATCATCAGTGTTAACCCCAAAAGTAGAATGCAGTAAAATATGAACTGCTCTCTGGATATGGTATTAAAAATTTAAATTCTTGGTTTTAAATTCATAATTTTGTATAAAGTTTTGATTCATAATTCTGAGATATTGATTTGTAATGTTTAAATTTCCCACCTTTACAAATTTTAGCTCTGTTATATAAGTTTCCAGGCAAAACAAAAATTTATTTGACTTATATAAATTTTATAACCTTTCTCTATGATAAAACAAAGAAGTTTTGGTTAAAACTTAAACCTTAACACAGATTGGATCAAGAGATATGATTTTTAAATCAAAAACTAGAGCTTGAAACTAAGAACAGAGGAATTACAGGAATATCAACCATGCACACATCATGCATTTATAAACATACAGATAATTCATATATACATTCACGTAAACATATTTATTTCCAGATGTAAACATGCAACCAATTTATACTTAGGTAATTTTAACAAAAATGTTACTCAGCTTTAAAATTTCTGATGAGCAGAGCACAGTTTCAGGCTTCTGAATTTTTTTTAAAAAATTCTTAACTTCCTTTGCAATTGTTTGAATGCTTTTAACTTGCTTTAAAATGTCTTTATCTTGCATGTAATTGCTACCTTCCAATTCACAAGAAAAATGCAGGTTCCCTTGGTTCCAGATTTTGAAAAACGAATGCATTTGAACAGGTTTTTGATTTGCAGTTTTTGAGGGTGAAAATGTACATAAATTTTGATTTTCAGAATTGCATGCATTTGATTTTTGCATGAGTATGATTACAGATTTTTTTTTTTTTGATTGAAGAGTGGTAATGGTTTTGCAGATTTTCGTTTTGGTTTGAATTTGAGAATGTGAAATAACAGAGAAAATGAAAGGAGAAAAGAGTATGGGTTTCAGCTGAAAATTCTTTGTTTTTAGAATTGAAAATGAAGAAAGAAAAAAGAAATGAAAGACGGCAAGTTTAAATAACCATACTTATGATTTATTTTAAAAACGAAAATTTAAACCATGACACTTGTCTTGTATTTAACACTTGTTATTTTAAAATGATATTAGATTACATTTGTTATATTAAAATCTAAGATGTTTACACATGTATCTTTAATTAATTAATATTGTTAATTAAGTGTTAATGAAAGTTTAACTTAGTTAATTAGTTTTAATACTTAGTTACGTATATAGATAAATAATTTTTAAAGAATAAAAACCAAGTACTATTATAAATAAAAACAACATACAAATCAATTATTTGAAAATAATATTTTTAATCATTTAAAATAAATTTATAAAAGAGATTGTAACCTATTTGTTATTTAAATGAATATATGTTTCATATTTTAGTTGTATTTTAAATTCTCATATTCAATTTACAAATCATAATTATTAATCACTTATTTTTTTTAAAAACATTTTATAACTTATTTTAAATATACAAACTTAAGTCAAAATATATTTTAAACAAATAAAATATTTGTCTTATGTATTTAAAATCATTTAATTATTTTATTAAATAGTTTTGAAAATCTTAATTCAAAAATAAATCAAAATTTCCCAATTTCAAAATATTAGAAAATATGCTATACTAATTTAATTTTATACCAAACTTATCTATTTAAAATATATATATATATATATAAATATATGTATTATAAATAGAAAACAATTTATTAACTTATTGAAAGAATAAATTCACAAATTAATTATTATTAAAGTAAAATTATTGAATCAATTCAAATTTATTAAAAAAAATTATCAAACTAATTTAAATTTAAACACAGATTATTAAATTTATATTGTTCAAAATTCCGGGATATCATAATCCTCCCCCCTTAAAAGAATTTCGTCCCCGAAACTTAAAACAAAGGTAATTTAATAATCTTATTAAAGATTTAATTTTAAAACACAGCATATATTAATCATATGCTAACAACCAAAGCAACCAATTCACATAATTAGAACAAATCTAACTATCCAGAAAAAATTGCTGAATAGAACTTCCACGAGTTTCCCCGGTATAAATATCGGGATACTCACTCTATAGAATCCAAACAATCAATACTACTAAGCTATAGAGCTCTTATCTCACCTATATCTACAACTCTAAACAGGATATCAGACTACAGACGAGTCTGACTCAACAACCAAATCCTCCTGAACCGCTGGTTCCAAAACCAGAAATATCAAACACGTACTCCCTCAGAGATACGTGAAACATATTGAATCCCAGTTATCCAAACTGGCAATTCAACTCTTGAAAACCAAACGCTTATCTTACCAAAACACAGAAGAAACTCAAAACACCTCGGAGCTAGCTTCCTAGGCAAAACAAAACTTATAGCTCCTTGGATCGGAGAAAAACTTATACAAAACCAAATCTCTGACTCCAGAATCCAAATTCCTCCACCTCTTATCCATAAAAACTCTTCGGACGATCCTGGGCTGCCAACATCCCTCCTGATCAGCTCAACTCTTGCTGATTCCAATAGAAACAAACTGGATCAAAACAATCCAATGATATCCTCAAGATCAATCCAAAACCAAGAACGCAACTCTACTCCTCAGCAACAGAAGACGGAACAAACTTCTCCTTATCCGTAAAGGACAAACAGAAACACCCCCAAACAGCTTCCACTGCACAACTCTGATCCGAAGTAGAGGAAAATGCTGATGAAGAACATGAGCACAAACTGGACAACACATTTCAGAAATATGGTTCAACATATCCATAAAGAAAACTCAGATGTTCCTCCAAAACATGAGCTGCTTCATCAACTTCTATCTCAAGGAACAATCCTTCTATTAACTGAACCACTGGTACCAATCCTGGAATATTAGCCGATAAGAAAACTCGATCTCCAGATGCGAACAAACTTCTGACTTCCTAGAAGACATCCGGACAATCTCCAACAACTCAAGAGAACACTCAACAATCGCAAGTCACTTTTACGATCAACTCAGCCTAATTCCAAAGAAAATTGCTCTCTCTTTACTAATCGGAATAGCTTATGCTGACCTAGCCAATTCACTAAAGAAAAGAATCGACTCTGCTGCTTCTGAACTCCACTTCAGAAAAACTACTCGGCCAGAAGACTTCCTACCAACCACAGAACACTCTGAGCTGCTTCGCTGACCACCAAACCAAAGAATTCCCAATCCAAAGCTCTTCGAGAAACTCGGACCTCAAAGCAAACAGAAACACCCTGATGGACTCAGCTACAACATCAACCAGACTCACTTGCTTACTCTTGTTCCAAAGAAACATCTTTGGAAGCATCCATAGTCACTGCGTCTCATTACGCAGCTATTACTTCCTGAGATATCAAGACACCATCACTCACTTGCTTCCGCCCAACCGACAGATCCAAACTCAACTCATCCAATTCTGCACTTCAAAGATGAACTCCGAACCTTAACAGGTCTCCTTCAGAGATCGATGAAGTCCTTACACCAAGCAAAACTCACTCGAGACGATATTAGGTCTATAGTCTCGACAGATACACCTCCAACCAATGATAGTTGTGTTACACACACCACAACCCTATCTACCTTTATAACTTATATTGGAAAACCTGAACGGGTAACCCAATCAGATAGGTAGAAATATATATATATATATATATATATATATATATATATATATATATATTAAAAATACAAATACGCTCTCTCAAGATAGACCACTCCAGACATTAGGTATTCGCTCAACCTAGCGCTCTGATACCAACTTAGACGACCCGGCTTTTTCTCCACAAAAAGTCGTATCATCTTGAAGAAAGAAAGGGATAGACAAGAGGAAAGAAAGAAGAGAAAGAAGAAACAACACTAGAATCTCAACAACGGAATGAATAAATTATATTAATAACATAAATATTACATAGTATACAACAATTATCAGAGTTGCATAGACATATACAACACAAACTAGACCGTTGTAAACACCTGTCAAGTTATTACAACTCAATACACAAATAGAAAACACTCAGAGATACCAACACAGCGGAAAACTATATTCTATATGCCAAAGCCTCATGCTCCATTGCTCCTCCATAATTCGAAAAAGCTAACCTGAATCCCTTGGCTACTCGTAAAAAATTTGAGTACCCAAGAGCTTAAGAAAAATAGAAATAAACTCCAGGTCAGACATGGGTCTGGTGTGAGTAACAGGTTAAAGTTGCTTAACTTTGAAAAACCTTTGAAAGAAAAGGTATCACGTAAGACTTCCCACACATAAACATGGAAAAGTTTTTACCTTGCGCTAAGCAAAACATTTGATAGGAAATCTGATGATATTATAATAGGTCTAGGGTTTTCAAGTAAATAAGAAATAGCCGAAATTGTAACATTCATTAAATTCCAACTACTAGCCACAAATTGGGTAATACAATCAAAAACGAGGGCACTTATTGGATTTTGGATTCCATACAATGGTAGGGCTACTGGGGTACCGTCTGTCACAGTACGTGGCCTAGATCACCGTACCAAGGAGTACGCCCGCTCCCCTGCAACACAAAGCCGGAACCATTCCTTACTGAACAGTTTCGAACAAGACAACCCCGTAGTTGTGATCAGCAACCGCACCACTAAGCTGAAATAAAGGGACATTTAGATAGGGGTAAATCTTGTCCTACTTGGGCATGACCCACTTAGCCTTGCCGCACCTCCCCTGTTTTAGCCATTCCCGGTTGATGAGGCTTGAGGGTACGATTACCTTTATAGGACATATCACTTGGAATGCTCATCGTCCACCTGACGATGTTCTGAAAGCATTCGATCCATACAAGTTCGTTCCGGGTTCGAACGAAACCAAAGGCATTATCTCGTTACGCTCATTTTGGAATCAGCCTCAGAGTTAACGACGATAACCCTTGCACTCTGAATCTTCATCCTCACTTCAGATTCACGACCTAATGTTAATTTGGATCGATGTGGTTTTCGGATATCCAAATAAGAAAACCCGATCCCGGTCTCATCGAAATCCAAAACATGTCTTTTAAGTCCAAGTTGTTTTAGAGTTTAAAACAATTCAATTATCAATATACGCATAGATAGATAATTCACAACGTAACAATGGATAATTAAAACTATCATCACAACCGATAATCTATATCATTATAACAGATAATCTATATCTTCATCTCAATGCAACCAATGTATCCATATCATATAACATAACTCATCTCATAGCTGAGATTACAAACCATACAAGGCAACCAATACCAATCATTCATACATAAGCAATGATCTAATGATCATACCATTTATAATTAATTTAAAATGAATTAAATTAATTACATCATCTTCAATTAATTTAAAATGAATTAAATTAATTACTTTATCATTAAAATCCTACTTAACTTAACCAATAATTGATTACAAATCAATTAAATAAATCACCATCACATTATCCATTTTAATTAATCATTACTGATTAATAATTTCCTAATTACAATAAGTAATTAGCTTTTAGATTAATTAAGTTAATTATACTTAACACTTACACTAATTAACTTTTAATTGCTTAATCAATTAATTAGCGAAAGATTAATGTAATTAATCTTTTATTAATTAATTACTTCATTTATTAATTAATCCTTAATTAATCAATTCATCATTAATTTTATTAATTAATGATTCCTAATTACATTTTTAATCAATCTCTCTAAATAAATTAATTACATTAAGTAATCAATCTTCAATTAAACCACACATATTAATCACCCTTGATTAATAACAATCCAGTAATTAATTTCCCTTAACTACTCATTCCATAAATTAATTGCTCTTAATTAATTATCTCAATTAATCCCTTGATTAATTTCAAAGTAATTTAATCTAAATTACTTCCATAAATAAAATCTTTAATTACATCCAATAATTATCAATTCATTACTTCCCTATGTAATTACAATTCCATTAATTACGTAAAGTAATTATTCATCAATCATCAATTGTTAAATTAATTAAACTTAATTAATTAATCTAAACAAATCACATTAACATAATTAATTACATTAAGTAATTAATTTATTAATTACTTTCATAAAGTAATTAAACTTAAACAATTTCACAAATGATTATTATTATAATGAATCTAATTGATTATTAAAATTAATCATATTAATTAATGGTTAAATAATCTTAAATTAATGACCTTCATTAGCATTTCCTAATTACTTAATTAAGAAATTAACTTATATTAATCATTATTAATTACAAATTAATTAATATTTAATTACCAATTAATTAATTACTAATTATTAAATTAATTAAGTATTAACTGCAAATTAGTTAATCTTAATCACTTGATTAATTAATCTTAATCATTAATTAAAATTTAATTAACAATCCCTAATTACAGCTTAATTAACATTAATTAATTAATCTTAACACTAAATTAATCAATTTAAATTTTTTTAATTATTTAATTAGTCATCCAATTAATTAATTAAATAATTAATTACCCATTTAACTTAATAATTTAAATGAATTCCAATTCTTAAATTTTAACTTAATTTAAGAAAACATTTCTTACTTATTTAAAGTATTTAAAAATATTTTGTTTCAAAATTTACTTTAAATACTACTTTAAATTTTATTTTAAAATTTTAAGATTTTAAAATGAATACAATTTTTTTAAAACAAGGTTTAAAATCCTTATATCTCACATGTTCAAGAAATATCCATTTTATAAAATAAAAGTTTAAAAGAATATAAACAAATTCATTTTTAACATTCCAAGTTATTTTAAAACAAATTCAATTTAAAATTTTCCTTTTAATTTCAAAACTGAAATACAGTTTGAATTCTTTTTTTTCAGATTTAAACTTAAATCTTTAAAAGCTTACTTACATTTTAAACTCTATTTTAAATTCAAATCATTTAACCATTTAAAGTAATTAAACAATTTAAATTCAAACTCATTTTATTTTAAAAACTGAAATTAAAATTTAATTCCAGATATAAAAACCCAGATTTAAACTCATTTTAAATTTCTAATTTAAAATTTAAACTTCCAATTCAAATTCAAAACCACATATGTTTTACACTTATAAGTTTTAAAACCGAATTAAAATTTTTAAACTTAAAATTTTTTCAATTCCAGATTCAAACTAATTTGAATTCATATTCAAATTCAGATTTCAAAAACTCTGTTTAAATTTCCAATTTCCATTTTATACTTCTCCTTTGATTTTAAAAAAAGAAACAGGTTTCTTGTTTTTATTTAAATCCAAACCTGAATTTAAAAATTCAAATTATTTCAAAAACCAAAATTTAAACTAATTGAATTCATATTTAAATTTAGGTTTTAAACTCAGTTCAGATTTTAGTTTACATTTAAAAACTTTTACTTCTACTTTTAATTTTTAAAAACTGTAAACAGGTTTCTGTTTCTATTTTGAAAAACCTGAAACAACACAGTGATCCAACCCTTCAACCTGTCAACGCCTCGTTGATACCCCTCCGGCCACCATCACCTTTGAAACTCCGGCGACGTCTTCAACGATCCACCATCTTCCAGAAACCAAAACCCCAAGCCACTCGATCAAGTACATTTGCCGAAATGATCCAATTTCTCAAACCCGGTAAGACTAGGGCTTGAATTTTCAAAACAAAATTACACCCTCAAAGAAGAATTGCAATCCAATCCAGTAATTTTCTCATCATCTTAGTTAACTTCTCCTCCTCGAGAAACAATTTCAACTTGATCGAACACTTAAATCATCAGTGTTAACCCCAAAAGTAGAATACAGTAAAATATGAACTGCTCTCTGGATATGGTATTAAAAATTTAAGTTCTTGGTTTTAAATTCATAATTTTGTATGAAGTTTTGATTCATAATTCTGAGATTTTGATTTGTAATGTTTAAATTTTCCACCTTTACAAATTTTAGCTCTGTTATATAAGTTTCCAGGCAAAACAAAAATTTGTTTGACTTATATAAATTTTAAAAACTTTCTCTATGATAAAACAAAGAAGTTTTGTTTAAAACTTAAACCTTAACACAGGTTGGATCAAGAGATATGATTTTTAAATCAAAAACTAGAGCTTGTAACTAAGAGCAGAGGAATTACAGGAATATCAACCATGCACACATCATACATTTATAAACATACAGATAATTCATATATACATTCACATAAACATATATATTTCCAGATGTAAACATGCAACCAATTTACACTTAGGTAATTTTAACAAAAATGTTACTTTTAAAATTTCTGATGAGCGGAGCACAGTTTCAGGCTTCGGAATTTTTTTTTAAATTCCGTTTGAACTTCCTTTGCAATTGTATGAATGCTTTTAACTTGCTTTAAAATGTCTTTATCTTGCATGTAATTACTACCTTCCAGTTCACAAGAAAAATGCAGGTTCTCTTGCTTCCAGATTTTGAAAAATGAATGCACTTGAATAGGTTTTTGATTTGCAGTTTTTGAGGGTGAAAATGTACAGAAATTTTGATTTTCAGATTTGCGTGCATTTGATTTTTGCATGATTATGATTACAGAATATATTTTTTTGATTGAAGAGTGGTAATGGTTTTGCAGATTTCAGTTTTGGTTTGAATTTGAGAATATGAAATAACAGAGAAAATGAAAGGAGAAAAGAGTATGGGTTTCAGCTGAAAATTCTTTGTTTTTAGAATTGAAAATGAAGAAAGAAAAAAGAAATGAAAGATGGCAAGTTTAAATAACCATACTTATGATTTATTTTAGAAACAAAAATTTAAACTATGACACTTGTCTTGTATTTAACACTTGTCATTTTAAAATGATATTTAGATTACATTTGTTACATTAAAATCTAAGATGTTTACACATGTATCTTTAATTAATTAATATTGTTAATTAAGTGTTAATGAAAGTTTAACTTAGTTAATTAGTTTTAATACTTAGTTATTTATATAGATAAATAATTTTTAAAGAATAAAAACCAAGTATTATTATAAATAAAACAATATACAAATTAATTATTTGAAAATAATATTTTTAATCATTTAAAATAAATTTATAAAAGAGATTGTAACCTATTTGTTATTTAAATGAATACATATTTCATATTTTAGTTGTATTTTAAATTCTCATATTCAATTTACAAATTATAATTATTAATCATTTATTTAAAAAAAATAAAAAAAACATTTTATAACTTATTTAAATATACAAACTTAAGTCAAAATATATTTTAAACAAATAAAATATTTGTCTTATGTATTTAAAATCATTTAGTTATTTTATTAAATAGTTTTGAAAAGCTTAATTCAAAATAAATCAAAATTTCCCAATTTCAAAATATTAGAAAATATGCTATACTAATTAAATTTTAAACCAAATTTCTCTATTTAAAATATATATATAAATATATATATATTATAAATAGAAAACAATTTATTAACTTATTAAAAGAATAAATTCGCAAATTAATTATTTATTAAAGTAAAATTATTGAATCAATTCAAATTTATTAACAAAAATTATCAAATTAATTTAAATTTAAACACAGATTATTAAATTTACATTGTCCAAAATTCCGGGATATCATAGAAAATAACATCAACATTATTGTTAACTCTACCTTCCTAAAAGGTCAATCTACTACACGGCCACCACTGTTTAATGGAATTAACTATAACTGTTGGGCCACTAGAATGAGAATCTATATACAAGCAAGTAGTCATGAAACCTGGAACATTATGTAATCTGAATATATTATTTCGACTATTGAATATTTAGCATGATCTAACACACAAAAATTTGATGCTACTGCAAATGCTAAAGCTATGAATATGTTGTATTGTGCATTAGACAAAAATGAGTTTAATAGAATAAGCATGTGTAAAATGAAATTTGACATACTCTTAAAGTTACACATGAAGGTACTAAAAAGGTTAAATAGAGTAAAATTTCTATGCTCAAAAATCAGTTCCAGAATTTTAAAATGAAAGAAGATGAGACTATAAATGAAATGTACTCTAGATTTCAAGATATATATCATTCTTTGATAGCATTAGGAAAAACTTATACAGATTTTGATGTTGTTTCAAATTCTCAACTCATTAACGGATGAGTGGGAACGAAAAGTCTTAACAATTGAAGAAGCTGATGACATTTCGACTATAAATCCAGAAGAGTTGATTGGTAATCTAATGTCTTATGAAGTTAATCTCCACATAAAACGAGTACAAGCTCAAGATAAGAAACAATTGATGAAGAAGATATGGTGTTCATTGCTAAAAATTTAAAAAACTTTTTGAAATTTAGGAAGAACAACAAAGTTAGATATAATAAGAACAACTCTACCAACAACAACAACACAAACAAAGCATCAACATCTGTTCTAGAATGTTATGAATGTAACAAGAAAGGTCACATAAAGAAAGACCGTCTTGAGAAAAAAAAGACAAGTATAAGCATAAGAAAGATTCAAGAAGAAAGCTTTCTTAGTCACATGGGATGATACAGAATCATCCTCATCATCAAAAAGTGACTTGGACAGTGATTCAGAACAAGCCAATGTTTGCTTTATGGCTACAAAAGGTGAGGTAAGTGGATTAACTTTCAATGATCTTTTGGAAATCAATTCAGAATTGCTTGAAAATTTAAAAGGAAAAAATAGAAAGTACAAGGAAGCTCTTGAAAAATTGAATAGAACTGAAATCAAAGTAGAAATTTTAAGGGATGAGAAGAAAATTTTAGAAGAATTCTAATTTACTCAAGAATCTTGTTCTAATATGTCATCTCAACTTTCTCTGCTAAGTCAAGAGGTAGAAACTCAGAAAGAAAAAAAAATGATGCTTTATTAATTGAAAATCACAACCTTAAATCAAAAATCAAGATTTTAGAGTTAGATAACTCTAGCCTTAAAACAAAATTATAAGACATCACTAAATATGTTTCTAATTTTAATAAAGGTAAAGAAAATCTTTCTATAATTATAGAAAATTCTCAAACTGTTTCAAATAAAAGAGGACTAGGATATAAAGAGACTTCTAATATTATTCCAAAGAAAAAGAATTCTTTATGTACAAATAAAGTTGAACTACCTAGTTCTAAAATTCCAATTTTACTACTTCAATTAAAATTTGGGTTCCTAAAACTAATAATTCTTCTATAAGAAACAAGTATATAAAGTCTTTTATAAAAACTGTTCATAAAAACAAAGATTTTGTGTTCAAAAGGAATTCTGAACCCTCTTGGGTTTGGCTTCCTAAGACTTGATTCTTAGGACCCAAAATAAATGGTGGATACTAATGTTAATTCTACATTTTGCAGATACCATCCAAAAAGAGAGGAAAATGGATAACTAGATGGTGGTTGCTCAAAATGTGTGACAGGAAACAAAGAGATGCTAACAAACATTAACTACTCAAATGGAGGTTCTGTCACATTTGGAGATAATTCCAAAGGATATGTCATTGGTAAAGGTGATGTGAGCAATTACGGTACATCTAATTTACCTCTTATTACAGATGTCTTATTAGTTAAAAATTTGAAACACAGCTTACTTAGTATTAGCCAATTGTGTGACAAAGGATTCAATATTTCATTTTCTGAAAATAAGTGTTGTGTTTTTTATCAAAATAAAAATCTTTTTAAAGGCTTTAGAGATAAATATATTTATGTTTTAAATATGAATATAAATTATAATACAAATAGGTGTTTAATAGCCAAAGAAAATGATCCTTGGTTATGGCATAAAAGATTTTGTCATATTAATTTCAAAACTATAAATAAATTATCTAAAAATGATTTAGTAAAAGATTTACCAAAAATGAACTTTAAAGTAAACAATGTTTGTGATGCTTGTCAATTAGGAAAACTGTCAAAATCATCTTTTAAATCAAAGAAAAATATTTCTACTATACAACCATTAGAACTATTACATTTAGATCTTTATGGTCCAACTTAAATTCAATCTATAAATCATAGTAAATATGTATTTGTTATAGCAGATGATTTTTCAAGATTTACTTGGACTATTTTATTAAAAACTAAAAGCGATACTTTTGAAAATTTCAAGAATTTTCCAAAAAGAATTCAAAATCTCAAAAATTTAAAATTTTAAAATATTAGAAGTGATCATGAGGTGAATTTGAAAATGAAGCATTTGAACTTTTTTGTAATAAAAAGGGAATTTACCATAATTTTTCTTTTCCTAGGACACTACAACAAAATGGTGTTGTAGAAAGAAAAAATAAAACATTACAAGGATGTGCAAGAACTTTGTTAAATGTGAACACATTACCAAAACATTTCTAGGCAGAAGCTGTAGCAACTGCTTGCTATGTTCTAAATCGTGTCTCCATTCGACCTTTAACAAAAAAAACTCCATATGAACTGTTACATCATAGAAAACCAAAAATTTCTTATTTTGAAACTTTATATTCAAAATGTTTTATTTTAAATATAGAAGATCGACTTGGAAAATTCGATCCAAAATCCGATGAAGGAATCTTTATAGGGTACTCAGATTGAAGCAAAACTTATCGATTTTTCAATAAAAGAACAAAAACATTTGAAGAAACACTTCATGTTTCATTCGATGAAAATTTTAATTTTAATAGAAACTTTGAGGATACTCCTAGGACAATCACAGATATGGTTACTCAAAATACTTTTGAAGAAGGTAAAGACTTTTCTAATAATATTGAACAAAATGAAAACATTGACCATAATGAAAATGAATTAAGATCTCCTCCTAAGATTTTACGTGACCATCTAGTAGAAAATGTCATTGGGGAAATTAATTCGCATGTTAGAACTAGAAATCAATTTAATGAAATGGGCCATGTTGCTTTTCTTTCCAAAATCGAACCCAAAAATGCAAAAGAAGCATTTACTAATGACTGTTGGATCATAGCCATGCAAGAAGAGCTAAACCAATTTGAACGAAATGAAGTTTAGGAAATAGTTCCTAGACCAAGTGATCCAATAGTCATTGGTACTAAATGGGTCTTTAACATAAAGCAGATGAACAAGGTAATATAACTAGGAATAAAGCTAGATTAGTCCCACAAGGATATAATCAAGAAGAAGGAATTGACTACGAAGAAACATTTGCTCCAATTGCATGGCTTGAAGCAATACGTATCTTACTGGCCTTTGCATGTTTTCATAATTTCAAACTTTATCAAACGATGTTAAAAGTGCTCTCTTAAATGGTTATACAAAAGAAAATGTTTTTGTTGAATAACCTCCTTTATTCATTCATGAAGAATTTTCAGACCACGTCTATAAACTTAAAAAGGCTTTATACGGACTAAAACAAGCACCTCGTGCTTGGTATGATCGTCTTAAGAGCTATCTAATAGATTCTGGTTTTGAAATTGGAAAGGTTGATCAAGCTCTTTTTATTAAAAGAACTAAAAAGGATATTTTAATTATACAAATTTATGTCGATGATATTATTTTTGGATCTACAAAAGAAAAGTTATGTCAAGAATTTTCAAAGATAATGACCAAAGAATTTGAAATGTCACATATGGGAGAATTATCTTATTTTCTTGGATTACAGATTAAACAAATAGAAAATGGAATTTTTATTAATCAACAAAAATATTGTACAATCTAATTAAACGATTTAATATGGAAAACACATCTGCTAAACCAACTCTAATGAGCACAACAGTTCATCTCGATAGAGACGAAGATGGCAAAAGTGTTGGCCAAAAATTATATCGAAGTATAATTGGATCATTACTTTATCTAACATCAGGTAGACCTGACATAATGATGAATGTTTGTCTGTGTTCTTGATACCAAGCAAATCCTAAAGAATCACATATGCGAGCGGTAAAATGGATATTGCGTTATCTAAGCAAAACCAAAGATTTTGGACTTTTCTATCCGAAAGAATGCACTTTTGAGTTAGTTTTATATAATGATGCTGATTTTGGAGGATGTCAGATGGATCAAAAAAGTAAAAGTGGGACTCGTCACTTCATTGGACAATCTTTAGTCTCTTGGTTTAGTAAGAAAAAAATTGTGTTTCACTTTCAACTTGTAAAGCAAAATATACTTCAGCTGCTTTAGCTCGTGCTCAAGTCATTTATATGCGACAAAAACTTCAAGATTTTGATGTTAACTTATCTAAATCAACAATTTTTGGTGATAATACTAGTGCTATAAACTTATCCAAAAATCCTGTAAATCACTCAAGAACTAAACACGTTGACATACTTCATCATTTTCTTCGTGATAATATTGAAAAGGATTTAGTCAGACTGGATTTGTATCCTCTGAAAATCAATTAGCTGATATATTTACAAAACCTTTAAATGAAAATGAATTTATAAAATTAAGAAGAGAACTAGGAATTGTATCAATAAAGGATTTATAAGTTTTTATATAAAATAAAATTAAAAAAAGGGGGTCTTCCAACACTCGAACTCGGGATCTCCCATTTAGTAGTCTATTGTTCTACCACTACTTTACTTTGTTTTTAAAAAAACTTAAGTTGGTTTGTATTTTTTATTCACCTTACATTCATTTTTTTCATCCAACTTTTTCTCTGGCTATTATAATCTTGACCACAAAATTCCTTCCTATTTATATATGTCTCTACCCATATATATATCTGCTATTCTTCCTTCTTTTTGCATTAGATTTAAAATAAAATTTTAAGTTTTAAACACTTCTCTCGAAATGTTGTCACAACACAATTCAGAATCCTTTGATCTCTCTTATACTTCTTCTTCTTCGGGTTCAGTGAATTTACCAACTTCAACACCTATTTACAAACCGGTTCCAATTGTTTCTCCTTCTACACATACTGGTTATACTCACCTATTAAAAGAACGAGACGGGCTCTATTTTTTTATTCATCATCTACCAAAGATAAAATAGATGATATTCGTCACTACCAACGGGAAACACAAGAATTACATCACGAACTATACTATAAACCAAAAGTTAATGCCAAGCGGTTAAGCTTTTCGAAACAAGTCGCGTTAAAATTTTGTGGTTCTTCCTCCAAAAACACAGTTCATGAACCGTCTCCTATTCATTCTACAAATTGTCACAATCCTTAGGAACCATCACCGCAGCATCCATCGATATCTTCAAATTCTACGGAATGTGGCAATAGACGGTCACCACTTCGACCATTTCAAGAGAACACTAAAATAGAAGAAGATGAATATGACACTCCAAGATCTTCTTCCAAATCTTTTTTTTTTACATGTTGTTGTTAATATGTTATTTTGTTTCTGACTGTTCAAAAGATTATTATTATTCAAAATATATACACACACACACACACACACACACACACATATTGTTTGCTACAAAAAAAATATAGGCTGATATGAGTTTCTGCACAAATTCAATCGCCTGTTATTTATAAAACAGACGGCTGAATATTATGGGAAGAGAAAATTTATCCCCAGATTCAGACGGCTGAATCAAATAAAACAGCCGTTTGAGTTAGTTCAAAAATGAACTATTTCTTTGTGGGTTTAAAATCAGAGAAATTCAGACGGCTGATTCAATTTATTCGGCCGGTTTAATTCCATCTGAGTCATTTTTTAACTTGCCTCTATTCTTTTTTCTTCCACTTTTGTCCATTCTATTTACCTACTACATATTCACCTTTTCATTTCTTACCCATTCATTTCAGAACCCTAGCTTCCTTCTTCAACCTTTTCAAACTTTTATCTTCTCTTTTTACTCACTAATGGCACCAAGATGCAAACGCACTAGAGAATCAACCTCCAAACCATCCGGAGATCAGATTCGACAATGGCTATGGAATGATGTTGCAATTTCCCGGTACAATTCTATGAAGAGCTCCAATATCTTCGAAGGTGCTTTCATGAAATTTTCTGATTTTGTAGCCTAATGAATTAGAGAATTTGCGAAGCAATTCTACTTTGATAGTGTAATAGGTGATGCTCCAAATAATGACAAAATTAATTATCTTTTGATCAAACTCTTTCTTGCTAATTTGAATTTAGATCACCATAATCCTCAAAATTGACAAGATTGTGTTTGGTCAATAGTTTATGGCATTAAAATTTTCTTGCCTTTACAAAGGCTAGGTAATATTCTAAACTGTCCCTATCAAGGAATTGATATTGATGATATTGAAGTTGACATGGATCATCGAGATGAGGTTTCACATTGTTTCTTGTCCGATCAACTTACAAATTTGAGTTCTTTAAAGTCTAGCTTCTTAAGGCCTCAAGCACGCCTCATTCACCGTGCATTTATTTGTTCTCTACAACCAACAACGTGGAGTTATGAAAAGGTTTATAAAAGAGATTTCCAAGCTCTTTATTCAATCTACTCCGACAAACAAGTGAATTGGAGAAAAATTATTTCGGATGAATTTCAAGACATCATAATCCAAAGAAAATATAAGACCATCCATTATGGTGCTTATATTATGTGTATCCTTCTCAACGTCGGCGTTCCAATGTCCGACTCTGAATTTTCAACTATTAGTGAGTTAGGCGCAAAAACTTTAGGATTGATGGGTCTTCCTCACCGACCTCCTCCATAACAAATCATCTCCTTTCAACAATGGTCTCAAAATGTTCAACAAGGTACTTCACAACCTCATGACACTAGTATTGCTTCCTCTTGTCATACTCAACATAAAAAAGAAGAAGAGGAAGATGATTTAATTCAAGTGATTGTCCCCGACACTTCCTCTAGACAAGCTATTATCACTCTCTCCATGAATCAATCGAAACTTAATCGAGAAATTAAGTCTCTAGAAAAGAAAATGGAAAGAAAATTCAACTCGATCAAAGGTTTTCTAAATAAAATATGGGATAAAATTTCTTGTTTCGGTTCTACATCCACCAAAGCTTACAACCCATCCCCATTTCAGTGGACTTCTTCGAGTTCGAGTTCTGATAATGATGATCCTTCTCTCTCTAGCCAATTTTAATTAAGGTTGTTTTAATTAAGTTTTTTTTATAATTTTAATTATGTATTTCATGTTGTATGAATACTTTATGCTATCTCAATTAAGCGTTATATATATTTCTTTTCTTTTCTCTCAATAATATTCTTCTTGCATTATTATCTTTCTTTTTATCAATGACAAAGGGGGACAAAGATAATTGAATAATTGTGCAAATTGATAGGAGGAGCAACAATACTATGAATATTTATATTATTGATTATATATTTGTCATCATCAAAATGGGGGAGAATGTTGGAATCTCGATTTTACATCGTTTTGATTATGATAAGCTATATAAAACATTTATGTATACTAATCGTTTTTGTAGGAGATTTGTTGCATATTCATATTCAAAGTTTTGAAGCTGATTATGTTGTATCTAGAGTCTTTATTTCATTTAGAATTTTGCTAAAATCTCTCCTGAACTGATATATATGTAAATTTATATACACACATGCACAACAGGCTGAAAACAGCCGGGTGAATGCATTCATTCAGCTGGCTGAATGCTGAAACAAAAATATTATTTCCCAATATTCAACCAGTAGAATGAATATATTTAACCGGCTGAAAGAATATATTCAGCCGGCTGAATAAGGCTAGAAATAACCTAAAACCTTACTGTTTTCATTTTAATTTGATTCAGATGGTTGAATTATTTTGTTCAGACGGCTGAATATTCCCCAACAGCTTTTTATAAAAAGACACTTCTCTTCATCGAAGAGAAACATTTTCAAAATCAACGGTTGCGTCTATTTTTTTTCAATATAGTTTTCATCTATAGTTGCAACCTTTTAATCACTATAAATAGATTTCAGAATTCAACTAACAATTCACCGAAAACTATTTTAATATTCTTGAATTCTTATCTATTCTCTAGTTTTCAAATTGCACTCAAATTGCTTACATTCTCTAATCATTTATCACTCTATCTTCCATAATTCTCAAGCACGTTATATTATATATCATAAAGGAGAAGATTATAGAAAGATTGTACTTAATTGACTTATCAGTGCTATTCAAATAGCATAGTACAGTCAGATACTTTTTTATTAGTAAAAAAGTCTTGTTCGGTTGCTTAGGCGGTAGAAGTCCTGTTTGGTTGCTCAAGCGGTGTAAACCTATTCCTTCGGGTTAAATGAGGGTTGCTGGTTTAAATCCAGAAGGAGTCTGGGACTGGACGTAGAATGGGAGTTTGAACCAGTATAAAAATCTCTAGTGTCTTTAACTTTACTGATTTTACTATTTACTTGCTTATTCCGCAGAAGTAGTTTTTCCATATTACACGATCCTACACAGTTGCTTTCAAGCTTATACTCCAGTTCACACACTGGAAACCTAGAGTTAGATAGAGGATTGTCGAGTATCAATCCTTTTTTGGCTTCAATGTGATGACTTGCCCCTGAGCTTGGGTTTCACTTAGCGAGTGACCAGTCGTATCACAGTCACTCTCTATTTGAATAAATCCCACCGTAGTGTGGAGCTTAGCTCTCCATGCATTGTGATGGTCGTAAGATGCATTTTAAAAATCACTGCTCTGGCTCGAAGAGATTGCGTTTTATTGCTGAAATAAAAAAATATGGCAAAGTCGGTTGCCATATTTCAAATTAAGATTCCGAATTGCATAAAAAATAGCAAATGAAAACTAGACTGAATATAAAAATAAAGCCTGTTATGTGTAGTAGCGATGAAGACTCTCGTTGTTCCAGCTCTCAGCAGAGTAAGACCATTAATGGTAGATAATTTAAATGTGCCATCTCCAAGCTTTTGTTCGATGACATACAGACCTTCCCATGTTGGTTTCATATGTGAAGGAACCAGGTAAATTCCCTTAAGGACGAGATTGCCAAGTTCGAAGGTTCGGGGTCGGACCTTGGCATTGTATAATTGAGCGACTCGACTTGGGTATGTGGCTGCCCTCAAATCAGCTTCTTCTCGCTTCTCATCCAATTAATCCATAGATTCGGCAAGTAATATAGCATTTTACTTCGGATCATAATATGTCATACGATGAGAAGGTACTTCCATCTTGACTAGAATAACGGCTTCTAAAACTTAGGAAAGAGAGAATGGAGTATGGTCGGTTACAGATTTATGGGTTGTCCAGTAAGCCCATAGGGCCATATGAAGTTTATCGACCCATCTACCCCAGCCTTTTCCAGTCGTTTCTTCAGAATAGACTTTATAACTTCATTAATAACCTCAACCTATCCATTCGCTTGAGGGTGTGAAACGGCAGAGAACTTCTTTTGGATCTGGAATCATTTGATAGAAATTCTTAAATTCAACACTATCGAATTATGCTTCGTTGTTAGTAATGACGGTATGAGGGAGGCCAAATCGACAGATTATGTTACATACCACAAAGTTGATTACTTTTTTCGCTATGATAGTAGCAAGGGGCTCAGCTTCCGCCCACTTAATAAAGTAATCAACTGCAATGATGGCGTACTTTGCACCACCTTTGGCTAGAGGTACATAACTAATAATGTTAATGCCACATACTGTAAATGGCCATGGACGGACCATTTGAGTTATTTCAGTAGGCAGGGCTCTTGGAATCCGAGTGCGTTTTTGACATCTGTCACATTTTCTGGTGTCATCCAACGCATCTTGATTTACAATCGGCCAATAGTATCCATATCGAATTGGCAAGAGCTTATCCCATGGTGTGATCGCCGCATTCTCCTTCATGTATATCATGCAATACTCGTTTGATTTCATCGTGGGCGATACACCAGAGTAAAAGAATAGAGTACCCTCTTCAACATATAACCCCATTCTGAATAGTGAACCACGAAGCCTTTTGAAGAACTTGTCTTTTATTACTTCTACGCTCTAGCAAAGTCCCATGCTCGAGATAATTTCTTAACGGAGTCATCCACGACCCCTTATCGAGAATGACTTCAAATACCCAGTCTGTTTCCATCTAATCGATGCACAAGAAGGATAATGTCTTCATGGGAACGATTCTCATTTGTTGTGCCTCACCTGCACTGGCTAACTTTGCTAAGGAATTGGCCTTCTAATTGCTTTCTAGAGGAATAGATGGCATAATAATCGAACCGATCCAATGTTTCCTAAACCTAGGTAAGATAAGCAACCAACCTTTGGTCTATGGCCTGGTACTTCCCTCGAACTTGACACACGACCAATTGTGAATCATAGTAAATCTCCACAATAATAATTTTTAAATCTTTAGCAGGTCTCAATCCGACGAGTAGGGCTTCATATTCGGCATCGTTGTTGGTCTTACAAAAATTTAATTTCAAAGCATAGCATATAGATCGGCCTTCAGGAGTCTCAAGTACATCCCCGGTGCCTGAGCAGCGGTCATTTGATGCACCATCAGTATGTAGCTTCCAGACATATTTGAGAGATTCAGTGGTTTCGGGCAAGTCTTTCGAGATAATGAATTCAGCGAAGAAATCTACTAGGACTTGTCCTTGAATGGATCGCCTTGGTGTGTAAGTGATGTCGAACTAACTCAGCTCGATATTCCACTTGAGTAACCTACCGGATGTCTCAGGTCACGTAAGGACCAGTCATAACGGCTGGTTCGTGTAAACGGTGATAGGTTGAGTCTGAAAATATGGGCAGAGCTTCCTTGGGGCAATGAAAAGACAATAAGCCAGCTTTTCCAGCATCGGATAATTTTTCTTTACCCTGGTTAGTGGTTTGCCAATGTAATATACTGGCCTTTGTATCTGGTCTTCCAACCAAATTAGAGCAGCACCGATTGCATTTTCTGACACCGCCAAGTAGATGTATAATCCCTCATGATCAAAAGGCTTTGACTGAACTGGTGGTGTGGACAGGTGTTGAACCAGCGCTCGGGATGCACCCTTGCATTCCATAGTCCATTCAAAATTTCTTTTCACTTTCCTAATCAGATCGAAGAAGGGAATGCATTTATCGGTCGATTTTGAAATGAACCTGCTCAGTGCTGCTACTTTCCTGTTGAGGCTTTGGACCTGCTTTATAGTCTATGGAGTCTCAAGATTTTTGATTGCCCGGATCTTCTCGAGATTGGCTACAATTCCTCGGGCATTGAAGATAAATCCGAGGAATTTTCCAGATGCGACCCCAAAGTAGCACTTTAATGGGTTAAGTTTCGTTTTATATTCTTTGAGGATGTTGAACATTAATTTCGGGTCTTTCATATGATCAGTGGAGAACACAACATTACAAGCATGTCGTCCACATATACCTCCATGGTTTTTATGATTTGGTTAGCGAACATTCGATTAACTAGCCGTTGGTAACTTGCCACGGCGTTCTTGAGTCCAAATGGCATGAATTTGTAGCAGTAAAGTCCTAGATTGGTGACGTAGCTGGTATGCTCCTGATCAGGAAAGTGCATAGGTGTCTGGTTGTAGCTAGAATACGCATCCATTATGAATAAGAGTTCATGTCCAGCCATTGAGTCTACGAGCTAATAGGTTCGGCGAAGTGGAAAACTGTTTTTAGGGAAAGCTTTATTCAAATCTGAGTAATCAACGCATGTTCTCCATTTCTCGTTAGGCTTTCTGATAAGTACAGGATTGGATAGCCATTCCGGATATAACGCATCTTGGATAAACCCATTCAATTTGAGCTTATCTACCTCTTCCTTAAGGGCGGGAGATCTCTCTGGATCCATATCACGCCTTTTTTGCTTGACCAAGACATGCCACGGGTCAATATTCAATATGTGGCTCGCGATGTCTTGGGAGATTCCACACATGTCAGAATCTGTCTAGGAAAACATGTCGAGGTTTGCCCAAAGAAATTCAACCAATTCCTCCTGCATCCGTTGGCTTTGCTGGGATCCAATTATTATCACTTTAGAATCATCAATATAGTCGATCTAACATTGATTGACAGCTCGATCGAGGAAGCTTGACTGTCTTTACTTTCATCTTCACTTTCGGTATTCTTCGGGTCAAGATTCATTGGTAATTGGTTGGGGTGCCCGGGCCTAGGCCCGGGCGTTAGATGTCAACTTTCCGTAAAACAAACGCAGAGAGATTCCTCTACGCCCTTTCTTTTTTCTTTTCGCTACACCTCCCGCGGTTTGGCAACATAACATGCTCGTCCAATAACTTGGTCTCCCTGGACGACTCCAACTCCATTATTAGTAGGGAATTTTAAAGTCAGACACCAATGGGCAATGGCAGCCCTGAACTCTGCTAAGGCCGGTCGGCCCAGGAAAGCATCGTACGATGAGTCTATGTCCAATATAACAAACTGTAATATCCGGTCTCTCTAGCATTCTCTAATTTCCAGTTCCACTGGTCGCTCCAGCATCCCAGTGGGTATAGTCGCACTTCCATTGAAGCCGTGAATGCGAGATTTACAAGGCTTCAAATCCTTTGCTTTCACCTTCATTTGATCGTAAGCTCGCTTAAAAAATATATTCACTGAAATTCAACTGTCCACTAAGATCCTCTTCATCCAAGCAAGACCTATCTAAGATGAAATGACAAGTGAATCAACGGTTGGGTCTTGGACTCTGTCGGCATCCCTATCTCGAAATATGATGTCGTCTGCCATCATTTTATACTCCTTGGCCGAATTCCCTCCTTCCAAATTATTATAACATTCGAAGCTCGCATGCCTAATAGAGCAGGCATACAACTCCATTTCCTTCCAGCTTCGATCGGTTGGATGAGGACCGCTACTGACAGTATTAATCACTAGCCTCCCGTCGCTACGAGCAGGTTCCTTCGATCTTACCTGATTTGGTAATTGGTTTTGATTTTATGGGCCTGCACCTACAGACTACGGTGTCTGAACAAACTACTCCAACTTTCTCTCCTATATCAACTTCTCAATAATATCCTGTAAATGACGACACTCATTTGTGTTATGGTCGTGGCTATCATGAAATCTACAAAACGTCCCCGTTTGAATCTGTTTTTTTGACAATTTCTTCGGAGCAGGTTTCTTATATTGAGTAGTATTGCAGGTCTACAAGTACACATTTTCCAACGACGTATTTAAAAGAGTATAATTGTCAAACATGGGAGCCCTACATCGTGGCCGACGATTCTGATCTTGTATTCTGTTTTGATTTCCATTGCCTTTCTATTGATTATGTTCATTTTGTATGTTCAATTGCACTTTTCCAGAACTCTCCACGGTTTGTTTAATAGCGACATTGCTTTGGATTCATTCCATACTGGGCCCTACGTTATCCTTTTTCCTGGACTGTTTTTCATCCTCCCTTCTCAAGAACTGGGCTGCCTTGGAATAGAAATGGTCCAATAATGCAGGGGGTTTTCCGGCAAACCAGTTGCTAAATTAAGAATCGAGATTGATCCCTTTAGTTAGTGCCATCAGAATTGAGTTGTCATTGGGATTGCTTATCTCAGCGCATGTCGCGTGAAACTTCTCTAGAAAATGTCTGAGTGTCTGTCCGGGAGCTTGAGTGACACTAGACAAGGTGTTAACAACTTTCGGACTTGTGACATGCATGTGACATTGTTCAACAAACTTCATTGCCAAATGGTCAAAACATGATTTAGATCTAGGTGGTAGACGAGTAATCCACATAGTCGCTATGCCCCCATGGAGATCGGGAAACTTCGGCACTTTACCGCATCATCGACTCGTGCATCGTTCATTAACCATTCGTACTTTAAGATGTGCTGATTAGGATCAGAGCTCCCTTCATAAATGGGTAGAGTTGGCATTTTGAATCGCTGGGGAAGTTCAGCGTAGATATATCATCAGTGAAAGGGGTATGACTTCGGGAGATTCCCCAATCGTCAATGGTGAGGCCCTGACTTTCGTGGATCATCTGATGGATCATTGTCGGGATATCTAGCATCTGGACTTTCTAGGCATGTTGAGCCAAGGTGTGGTCGGATTCCACAATGCGAGGATGGGTCGATCGCGGTCGACGGTCCATATCTCACCTCCTTGGCTCTAGTTTTCAAGAACAAAAGGCTCAGGAGTATAATTGCGCTGATGGTGGGTCGGATCCGTTCGATTCTGAGCATCAACTTCCAACTCAATAGCAGAGATATTAGCGCTGTTGTCAGTAGTATGATAAGGAACAGCACCTCCTCGGGAGGATGTCCGGTCTGGTGGCTAGTTGACAGACCAACTCTCAGTTTCCCAAGATTCAAGGAGCGCTGATGTCTATTAGCCTGTGTATAGCTTCCTTCCAACCATGGGCACGTGGATCGGTGATTGTAGTCAGAAGAGGCTGAACTCTCAGTGGATGAATAGGAAGACTGATCCCTTCGAGATCTTCTTCGTCTCTTATGGTTCGGTCGATTGGTCAATTCCGCATTAGCACGGAGTTGCTGAGTAAGCTGTTGGTGGCTTTGTGTCAGCTCTTGCAATAGTAGTTAAAACTCTTCCCTGGTGATAGGGCCCTATAGATCTGAAGGTCCGGTAGCATTCTGGTCGGCAGGAGGAAGTTGCAAGAGGTTCTGTCTGTCCCGTCCTTCTCAATCTGCAGCTGTTGATTTAGTCTTAGTGTTGACCATGGTGGATATCGGAGCTCTCTTCTAGACTTGGTGCAAATCTGAATTGGATGGAAGAACTTCTGGACTTGAAATCTGGATCTTCTCCTTCAATTCTTGCAATATGATATAGTAGTAGATCCAATGAGTATGAGAAAAACTTGGTTTTCTCAGTGAAAGCATGAAAGTGTATGTACCAAAATTGGGCATAATACTTTTCGGATGTGTTTGAAGAGATAAAATGAAGAAGATAAATGTAAAATTAGGAAGATCTAACAAACACACCAATTGATAAATAGGAAAAATGCACAGAAACACACAGATTTAGAGTGGCTTGGTGTATAGCCTACCTCCACTATGAAATGGCCGACTATTATTGATTTTTGCTTACTAGTTACAATGAGTTACAACAGTATAATCCAAGTACAATCGTAATTTCGGCAAAGTTTGGACGTAGAAGAGCCAAAAAGTTCTTTCTCTGTAGGTCCAAGGTCGATATTTATAGGCATAGGCGGCACATATCTCACCCAGATCTTCGAAGACTTCTTCTCTCACGCGAGCGGGTCTATGGGTGCAAGTTCAGGTGATTTCAACATGATCTGGAAGCGATACGAATTGAGTTCATATCGATCCAAAAATAGTCCTTTGAGGCTGAAATTTGTCAGGTACACTCTTGGGGTTGTGTGCAAGCTCCTACGAAAATTTAGCAACATTTGGGCTTGTAGATTTTGAGTTATGATCGATGCAAATTTGAGTTTGCTGAAGGCTGCCGAGTTCGCATCGCTTCTGTTCGCGTCGCTACAGGCATGCGCTAACCAATGACGTGCCACTATCTTTTAGGATCGATTCACTTTTCATGCCAAGTGACCGAGTCTTTCTCATTGACGTGTATCGTTTGTTTCGGCCTAGCTTAGCCTCATTCCTATCATTCTAGGCCATTCTTCTCGTATCGATGCTCGATGCTCTATATTGTATCGATGATGTGTTGCATTTTCGTATCGATGGCTTTTACTTCAGTCTGTATCTACATGTACTTATTCCTTTCGTACCGAAATTTTATTATACATTTCGTATTGATTACCAATCGATCGATACGAACTGTTTGGATGAGAAGATAGACACGAATAGCTTTAAAGCCGGAAATATGGAAGTCTAATCGATGCAGGCTACTGATGGATACGAAGAGATGTCGTGGCTGATGGATACGCACCAATGCTTATGGGTTGATGGATACGAATAGGATTGCCTTCGTTGGATACGAAGTGTAACAACTCGCATATTTATTGATTTTATATTTAAATATTTATTTAAATATTTTATCGTTCGTCAGATTTTGGTCCGAAAAACTACTTTTTGCAAACAGTCGAATTGGGACTCGAGACCACCCCCATTGAGTTCAAAATGACGTTTGCGACCTTTTTGAGTATAAACTTCGATATGTTTGGAGATAGTAGAATTTTGACCTTTTTCACTTAGGGCTTTGGTTTGGGCTGAACCCATTAGCCACTTACTAACTCAGTCCCAACCCCCTCTCCTCTTTATTACATTATTCCTCATTTCCTAACCCTTCAAGCTTTAGCAACAATGGTGGAGAGGAAAGGGAATTAGAAACTCCAAGCCCTAGTTCCTCTTGCTAGCTCCAATTCTTGCTCCAAAATCATAGAGAAGCCATTAGTAAGCATCCTCTTCTTCTTCTCTAACTCCATCTCCATTCAATTTCAGAAATTTTCCAAACCTAACTTAGGGAATGTTCTTCTTTTGAGCTTAGATTCAAGCTTCTAGTGTTGAGATTGAAGTGTGGTTGATCTTCCCTTGTCTTCAAGCTTCTCATTCATTGATTTGGGTTCAAAGGTCAGATTTTTATCTAACATGTATGCTTATAATTATCTTCGAATGTTAGGTATGAATTCCTAACACTTATTCGTGTGCATTTGCTTTTGGTTTGGATTGATTTGGTGAATATCCCAATTTTTGGTGTTTTGAGTTCAATTCTTTAGAAATCCTAACATTGATGTTTGAACATGTTTTTGGTGATGCATCGAGGAGCATATAGGGCCGGGTAGTCGATTGGCATAAACCATTAGCGCCGATGCTCGTGCGATTGCAAATTGATCGAGATTTGCACCTCATTTGAAATAGGGCATGGGAGTGCCAGTAACAGGTTCGGCCGACCGAGCCCTTGGGCCGGCCGACCGACCTGTAGAACGGGCACTTCCTGCCTCTGTTTGGAAGTGTAGGCTACAGGGCTCGGTCTACCGAGCTCAGGGTCCGGTCGACCGACCTGCTACCCCGTGCACTTCTGTTTTTGGTTCGGTCAACCGAATCAGGGAGTCCGGTCGACCGACCTACTGCTATTTGCCAACTATGCCTATTTTGCCTAGTTGCTTGAATTTCCAACTTTAATCGATTTGTATTCTTCCCCTTTTGTTGTTATCATTTATTATCGACTTTGATGACTCCTTTTTAGGGATTTTTGGAATATCCATTTCGATGGATTCGGTATCGGTTTCTTTGGATTCTATTCACGTCTTCAAATGTGAATTTTAGTGATTGATTATTCCTACAATCTTCTTTGTGATTTGTCACTTTAAAAATATAAAGGTTTTCTATACTAGTAGTAAATATCAAAACTCTTTCTTCAAATGATTTCAACATTATTTTATTACAAAGCTCGTTTTCTCAAAACGATTTCCAATCTATTAGTAAATACAAACCTTTACCTCACTCGTATGAGAAATCTAATTAAACGACTTAGTAAAATGAGTGGTATGAAACGCTTGCGTTTACTTCGTCGGTTAATTCTTGGACTTGTTCGATTGAATCTCTTGTGACAATTTTCTAGTGGAGATCTACAATTTGTTCGTAAATATTTAAGTTAAGCTAGTGGTTATGGGACATGAAGCTAAGCTCATATAATTATTATCTTATTGTAATTGACACTTCTCTTTGATCATGACGATCATTTTATGGTTTAGACTAGCAATGTGCGATGTCTCTTTGTCTATGTGGAGGACTGTTCCTCATTTTATTGAGCTTCGTCTCACTTCTTCCATGGGTCGTACCATCTAGGTGCGTCGATGTTTGTTTACACATGGGTCGTATCTTTCTAGGTGCGTCGATGTTTATTTATGCATGGGGTGTACCTTTCTAGGTGCATCGATGTTTATTTACTTCGTGGAGCAATCGGCTCAATAAGTCGGGACATGGGGCGTATCTTTCTAGGTGTGTCTTTCTAGGTGCGTCGATGTTCGACTTTGCATGGGGTGTATCTTTCTAGGTGCATCGATGTTAGACATTACATGGGGTGTATCTTTCTAGGTGCATCGATGTTTATTTATGCATGGGATGTATCTTTCTAGGTGCATCGATGTTTATTTGTGCATGGGGCGTATCTTTCTAGGTGCGTCGATGCTAGAGCATGGGGCGTATCTTTCTAGGTGCGTCGATGTTCGACTGTGCATCGGGCGTGTCTTTCTAGGTGCGTCGATGTCCAGTTTATGGGATTGGCCATCCTTTTATTGTGATTTCTGGATTTCGTGTGTTGATTTCTAGAATTTATGTTTCACCAACTTTTACGATTGGCATGGATATATATGTCATTTATTGTGGCTTGGTGAATGAAATTAGGAGTATGACATTTCTTTTTATCTTTGAGAAGATCTTTGCGATATTGATTAATTTCTTATTGATTTTTCAATTAGTTATTTATCACAGCTTGGCATTGTGATTATTATACGTTTAGTCATATCTCTTATTCTATATCATTTCTTCTGATATTTATAGCTAGACTGATCCGTTTATTATTTTCTTCTTAAATAATACTCGGGTCAGACCGAGATGTTACAGGTGCTTCTGTTTGACTTCTCTTCTGGGGTTATCATATGGTCTTTTGGCTAACTACTTAGATTAGTAGTTTATTTTGTTGTATACACTTGAGATATGGACTCACAGTTGTATTCTTTTGTATAGCACGTGTTGCTATTCTTTTGTATTATTGTGGATCTTCTTGACCACTACTCTGATATACACTTTCGTGTGTTAGTTATATATTCATATCTTCTTCCGCCTTTGTGATATGAATTATCTGTGACTGATTTGTGTTGTGCTTATTTCTATATTTGTTTCTGAAGATTATTATAGCCACTATGTAGTAGCTTCGTGTTTGTATCGGTATGTCGGATTTCCTCTTGAAATAAAAAATGCATGTTATACTATCTGACATATCGGTGCTCGCGCAAAGCAATTACACGGATGGTCGCTCCTCAACAGCCTTATTCTCCGTGCTAGTTGACAGCATTACACCATAGTGTTCTTGGCTAGCGTGGGTATAGAGGTGGGGCATCACAGCTTGGTATCAGAGCCAAACTTCGGAACAATATGGAATATTATAACAAGGATCATCGTCCTAAGTCCATCTTAGGGGTCGTGCTTTAGGATTTAATTCGAGTCTTCGTACCGATTCATCCTATTTTCCTTATGATTCCTTGTTTTATCTATCAAGATTGCTTGATATTCATTTGGTGAATAACCTTTTTCTCCTTCTTTCTTTTCTAAAGGAAGAGAAATGGTTAGACCAGGCCGTCCCAGCGCCGGTCAATCTAGTGCTACTCCCCAGGATGGAGTACTTATGTCTGCTCAGCAACTTCTTGACCTTGTCACGAATGCTCAAGCAGCTGGTTCTAATCCGGAGCCTACTCATCCTAGATCTGGTTTTGGACGCTTGTGTAGAGACTATACCGATTTGGGTGGAAGGCCATTCAAGGGATCCGAGAGTGTTATTGAAATTCAAGCTTGGCTCAAATCATGCGATCGTATCTTTACTCGCATGAATCTTATTGACCTACATCGAGTCCAAGTGGCTTCTAGCATGCTCCAAGAAAGAGCATTAGATTGGTATGAGCTCTTGGTTTCCGAAATCATTGAAGCAGATCTTACTTGGGAGCAATTCCTGGGAAGATTCGAATTGAAATTTGTGCCGGAGGCTGAAAAAGTAACTTTGGCCCGGCGTTTTATCGACCTTGTTCAAGGTGAATCTTCTATGACAGATTATGTCGCATCTTTCGAATCTCTTTATAAATACGGGATTGAGTATATTAATACCCCGATGAAGAAAAATCAGAGATTTGTCTATGGCTTGAATAAGAATCTTAAGAAGCCATTACTCCTGAAACTTGAGGTTTCATTTGATCAGCTTATTGATATCGCTCTTCGTCTTGAAGAGACCGATAATGAAGGTGATGTTGAAGTTGTGCGTGCCCAACAGAACTTCGACAATAACTTGAAGAGGCCTATCAAATTCAAAGGCCCCATTCCCAACAAGAAAGGGAGGCAAGAAACCTCGGTAGCAAAAGTTCCTACCTCTAGTCGTGGGCAATGCTACAATTGTGGTTCTACGGACCACTATGCAAGGGAGTGTCTGAAACCTCTTTATCGTCGCTATTGCAAGAATTCGGGTCACCATATTACTGCATGTCCCGTACTTCAAAGTATAAAGGAGGGAGAGCTCAATGCAGTGTAAGCCCTTAGAAACTCTTCACTCGGTCAAGGTATTTTTCACTCAATCCTTGATGGCATTGTTTTATTTCTTGATCTTCTTATTTGAGTTCTTGTTGATACGGGTTTCATCTCATTATTTTTATATCAAAAGAACTTGTCAATTCTTTTTCTTTGAATATTTTGGGCTTGATGACTTCTTTGAGGATTGTGAATCCGGATGGTAGATCCGCAACACTCAATTTGTGTTTATTGATGTCGAAATTATTTTATGAGATTTTTCTTTCCGAGCCGGTATTTTTACTTAGGCTTCGGAATTGATTGTTTTTTAAAAGATCGGCTTAATCATTTGAAGCCCATATCCTATTTTTCGAGTGGACTATTCATCTTCGGCATTTTCTATCTGTTAAGCAGCTTTCTATTTTTCTTTGTGATTCCAATTTCAAATTTTTGGTGGAATCATTTTATTCCTTAAGCCCACTTATAAGGCAAGTGTTGTTTCTATCATTCATGTAGTTTGAGAAATTTTTCGGTATTTTTGAGTTTGTCTTAGGATTATCACCTAAGTAATCTTTCGTGTGGTGCTAAGGTCTTTTCAGTTTGACCTTGCCACCGATTTTCATTTGGCTACGAGCTGCGGGAGTTCGCATTCCACTTACCGCATTCCGCACTCGTTATGATTCTTATGAATGACTTATTATGTCATTCGGTTTATCCAGCTTATTTCATCCATTTTATAAATCGAATATTCTATGAATATTTCGATGAGACCATTCTTGTATTTATTGATTTTGGATGAAAATAGTAATTTAAAATTTTGCTAATCTTTTCCATAAGATTTATTTATAAGTAAAATTGGATTTTGTTCTTGAAACAAACGAATAATATTCTTAAAAGTTTTTAAGAAACATGTTTATTATCTAGAAGACGATTTTGTGATTTTATTGCCCGTTGAGTGCTTTAAGAATTTTGGTCGATGCGCTTGATCAACGTTATCGATAGGAATTTCCTAAACGCTTTGATGAGACAATTAAACACAGTAAAATTCACTTCAAATAAGTAAAATTTTCTAAAAAGATGATTACATAAGTTAATTGTAATTTTGAAAGTTTTAGTTTTTGGGAAAGAAGATTATTTGAAAGAATTCTTTTCCGATACTCTTATTCTTGTGTTTTTCAAAGGGAACCAAGACTTTGCTATTTGTACCGATACTAGTCGTATTGGTTTGGATGCTGTTCTCTTGCAAAGGAGAACGTGCTATCACTTGTGCTTCTAAATCATTATAGCTTATCGAGACTAGATATGCCACTCATGATCTAGTGCTCGCGGCTATTGTTTTTACTTATAAAATTTGGCATCACCATTTTTGGATGAGAAATTTGTTCTCCACCTCGATCATAAATCTTTGGAATATTTATTTTCTCATAAGGAACTTCATGTTGACTCGAGTTCCCAGCATCTTATGATCATGATATTCTTTTATTCCCGAAAGGGAAATCGTGTTGCCAACGCGCTTTGTCGTAGGCAACAAGTTGTTGATTCTTTGATGTTGTCGGAATGGAATTTTCTTTTTATCAAGTTCATCGAGCGTTTTGATGCACTTCGTTTTATTGAGTTTCGTCTCATCTCTTTTATGGACTAGCGTCCGATGTTCTTTTATGGTGTTCGGTTCATCGGATGTATTGTTATTATACTACATCGATGTTTCGTCTTATCTGGATCAATGGATGTACCATTATTATACTACATCGTTGTTCCAGTTTATCGGTTCATTGGACGTACCGTTTTTATACTACATCGGTGTTCCGAAATTATTCGGGCTTTGGTTCATTAGGCGTACCGTTTTTGTACTATGCCGATGTTCCAAATTATTTGAGTTTCTAGTTTCTCGGACGTACTGTTATTATACTACATCGTTGCACCAGCTCAATTTTCTGCTATTCTTGACGTTCTCCACGTCTTTTATCTACGGAAATGTCTTAGGGATTCCGGTGTTTATTCTTGAGCCTGGTGATATTGTGGAAATTGAAGTTTCACCAGATTTTATTTTTGAGCAACATCCTATTCGAATTATTGCTTCGGAGGTCAAACGACTTCGAAATAAAGATGTTCTTCTTGTGAGAGTTCAATGGTTCTCAAATCCTAGGGATTACTCTTGGGAATCTAGAGAATTCATTGAGCGATCCCGTTCTTGCTAACTCTTTCGTGCTCTTTATGGTGAACTTCTTATTTCAATTTTCTTTTGTGTTGATATGCTTCCATGGTTATTACTTCTTATTTTCCTCTCCATGGTTATTACTTCTTATTTTCCTCTTAAGTATTGCGAGGACGCAATTTCTTTAAGGAGGGGAGTCTGTAACAACCCGCATATTTATCGATTTTATATCTAAATATTTTATTTAAATATTTTATCGTTCGTCTGATTTTGGTCCGAAAAGCTACTTTTTGCAAACAGTCGAAATGGGACTCGAAACCACCCCCATTGAGTTCAAAATGACGTTTGCGACCTTTTTGAGTATAAACTTCGATATGTTTGGAGATAGTAAAATTTTGACCTTTTTCACATAGGGTTTGGTTTGGGCTGAACCCGTTAGCCACTTACTAACTCAGTCCCAACCCCCTCTCCTCTTCATTACATCATTCCTCATTTCCTAACCCGTCAAGCTTTAGCAACAATGGTGGAGAGGAAAGGGAATTAGAAACTCCAAGCCCTAGTTCCTCTTGCTAGCTCCAATTCTTGCTCCAAAATCATAGAGAAGCCATTAGTAAGCATCCTCTTCTTCTTCTCTAACTCTGTCTCCATTCAATTTCAGAAATTTCCCAAACCTAACTTAGGGAATGTTCTTCTTTTGAGCTTAGATTCAAGCTTCTAGCATTGAGACTGAAGTGTGGTTGATCTTCCCTTGTCTTCAAGCTTCTCATTCATTGATTTGGGTTCAAAGGTGAGATTTTTATCTCACATGTATGCTTATAATTATCTTCGAATGTTAGGTATGAATTCCTAACACTTATTCGTGTGCATTTGCTTTTGGTTTGGATTGATTTGGTGAATATCCCAATTTTTGGTGTTTTGAGTTCAATTCTTTAAAAATCCTAACATTGATGTTTGAACATGTTTTTGGTGATGCATCGAGGAGCATATAGGGCCGGGTAGTCGATTGGCATAAACCCTTAGCGTCGATGCTCGTGTGATTGCAAATTGATCGATATTTGCACCTCATTTGAAATAGCGCATGGGAGTGCCAGTAACAGGTTCGGCCGACCGAGCCCCTGGGCCGGCCGACCGACCGTAGAACGGGCACTTCCTGCCTCTGTTTGGAAGTGCAGGCTACAGGGCTCGGTCGACCGAGCTTAGGGTCCGGTCGACTGACCTACTACCCCGTGCACTTCTGTTTTTGGTTCGGTCGACCGAGCTCAGGGTCCGGTCGACCGACCTGCTGACTCAGGGAGTCCGGTCGACCGACCTACTGCTATTTGCCAACTATGCCTATTTTGCCTAGTTGCTTGAATTTCCAACTTTAATCGATTTGTGTTGTTCCCCTTTTGTTGTTATCATTTATTATCGACTTTGATGACTCCTTTTTAGGGATTTTTGGAATATCCATTTCGATGGATTCGGTATCGATTTCTTTGGATTCTATTCACGTCTTCAAATGTGAATTTTGGTGATTGATTGTTCCTACAATCTTCTTTGTGATCTGTCACTTTAAAAATATAAAGGTTTTCTATACTAGTAGTAAATATCAAAACTCTTTCTTCAAATGATTTCAACACTATTTTATTACAAAGCTCGTTTTCTCAAATCGATTTCCAATCTATTAGTATATACAAACTTTTACCTCACTCGTATGACAAATCTAATTAAACGACTTAGTAAAACGAGTTGTATGAAACGCTTGCGTTTACTTCGTCGGTTAATTCTTGGACTTGTTCGATTGAATCTCTTGTGACAATTTTCTAGTGGAGATCTACAATTTGTTCGTAAATATTTAAGTTAAGCTAGTGGTTATGGGACATGAAGCTAAGCTCATATATTTACTAGCTTATTGTAATTGACACTTCTCTTTGATCATGACGATCATTTTATGGTTTAGACTAGCAATGTGCGATGTCTCTTTGTCTATGTGGAGGACTGTTCCTCATTTTATTGAGCTTCGTCTCATTTCTTCCATGGGTCGTACCTATCTAGGTGCGTCGATGTTTGTTTACACATGGGTCGTACCTTTCTAGGTGCGTCGATGTTTATTTGTGCATGGGATGTACCTTTCTAGGTGCATCGATGTTTATTTACTTCATGGAGCAATCGGCTCAATAAGTCGGGACATGGGGCGTATCTTTCTGGGTGCGTCTATGTTCGTCTATTCATAGGGCGTGTCTTTCTAGGTGCGTCGATGTTCGACTTTGCATGGGGTGTATCTTTCTAGGTGCATCGATGTTAGACATTACATGGGGTGTATCTTTCTAGGTGCGTCGATGTTTATTTATGCATGGGATGTATCTTTCTAGGTGCATCGATGTTTATTTGTGCATGGGGCGTATCTTTCTAGGTGCGTCGATGCTAGAGCATGGGGCGTATCTTTCTAGGTGCGTCGATGTTCGACTGTGCATGGGGCGTGTCTTTCTAGGTGCGTCGATGTCCAGTTTATGGGATTGGCCATCCTTTTATTGTGATTTCTGGATTTCGTGTGTTGATTTCTGGAATTTATGTTTCACCAACTTTTACGATTGGCATGGATATATATGTCATTTATTGTGGCTTGGTGAATGAAATTAGGAGTATGACATTCCTTTTTATCTTTGAGAAGATCTTTGCGATATTGATTAATCTCTTATTGATTTTTCAATTAGTTATTTATCACAGCTTGGCATTGTGATTATTATACGTTTAGTCATATTGCTTATTCTATATCATTTCTTCTGATATTTATAACTAGACTGATCCGTTTATTATTTTCTTCTTAAATAATACTCGGGTCAGACCGAGATGTTACAGGTGCTTCTGTTTGACTTCTCTTCTGGGGTTATCATATGATCTTTTGGCTAACTACTTAGATTAGTAGTTTATTTTGTTGTATACTTGAGATATGGACTCATAGTTGTATTCTTTTGTATAGCACGTGTTGCTATTCTTTTGTATTATTGTGGATCTTCTTGACCACTACTCTGATATACACTTTCATGTGTCAGTTATATATTCATATCTTCTTCCGCCTTTGTGATATGAATTACCTGTGACTGATTTGTGTTATGCTTATTTCTATATTTGTTTCCAAAGATTATTATAGTCACTGTGTAGTAGCTTCGTGTTTGTATCGGTATGTCGGATTTCTTCTTGAAATAAAAAATGCATGTTATACTATTTGACATATCGGTGCTCGCGCAAAGCAATTACATGGATGGTCGCTCCTCAACAGCCTTATTCTCCGTGCTAGTTGACAGCATTACACCGTAATGTTCTTGGCTAGCGTGGGTATAGAGGTGGGGCGTCACACGAAGCCGGATGGTTATGAAATGAGGTTTGAGGTTTGATGGATACGAACAGGATGGTTGCAAGGTGATGGATACGAATGTGAGTGATGCAAATTAAGCATGTCTCATGTGTAACTTGATCGATCTATAACTTGAGCATACGAACTCCGATTGACCTAAAATTTGAAACATTCGCTTTCATAGCATTGCTTGTCGTGTTATGTCAATTGTAGCTTGATCCGGACTTGGACAAAATTTTCTAATATCCATAGTAGACCTATGTATAACTGATCTTCAAGACAGACTATCTTCGCTTTTCAGTCAATTCCTTAGTGCCACGGTCTTTCCAAAAGGTGGGATAATAGAAACTACCCCTTTCGAAAGCATTGGGTTTACTCTTTGAAAACAACATTTGGATCAAAATGGTTATATACGAAAATATCTCTTTCGAAACCAACAAAATTTTATTTGGGGAAAAATTGATGGTGCTAGAACATCTTAGTCCAAAGCAAAACCTTTATAAAAAACATCGAAGGACAGAGTTGAAACCCCTTTCGACTCCATCACCTTCGAAATCCTCAACCCCTTCGAATGCAGTTAGGAAAAAGGCTTCGTTTTAGGCAAAAATAGGGGTAACCTTTCGAAAGCATTATTGGTCAATATAGTCGAAAAGTAGAGTAGTGGCTAGGTTTCGAGTAGGTCAGAAACTACCCTTTTGAAACTGAATGAACATTATTTTTAAAAATAAGCGCTCATTATTCGGATTAGCCGGGAGAGGACCTTGTGTCATAAAACCCATTCCGAATAATGATACGACGAAATGGGGTTGCATTTGAAGATGGTGTTGAAGACTGGGTATTTTCGAAAGCGAAAGGATTACCTATCGAATGTCCCTGCACCGAGTTGCATCGGTATAGAGATTTTATCACCCTTCGTGATGGGGATTTCGGACGTGATTAGTAAATATCCGGATTGCAAGGGCTTCTTTGAAGTGCCTTCGGTTCCGTTCGATCCTGGAACGGACTTGTATGGATGTGTGTCTGACGTTACACTTTGAGATGTAAAGCTGGTTTCTATCAAATACATTTCTGTTGGCGGCGGAGAATTTATTCTCTTAGCTTAACACCCTTCTCTGGACGTACGAGCTCAGAGGTTATGTAGTTGATGGTTACTAGTGATACATTCCCAATTTGGTAATGTGCATACGAAGTGCTGTTGATCATTTGTTGATCGAAGCATGACTTTGTGAAAAGTGTAGCTTTGTGGACGAGTGTGACGACCTACATTTTAAAATTTAAATATTTGAATGAATTTTAATATTTATATATTGATTTAACTTGGATTTCAAATATCAGAATGAATTTGGCAATTTAATTTTTGAAGTTAATTATAGAAAGTTAGGTAAAATTATGAATCTTTAATTTTAAGCTTGTTAAAAATTATTTGAACGCTTTGAAAATTCATATTGATAGTACTGAAGATAATGGAAGCTTCAGAATTGGATTTGGAAATGTTTTGATCAGTTATGAAATTAGATCGTTGAAATCGATATTTAAAAAAATAGCCTTCCGAGGCACCATCTCGGAATTCGACGAAACCAGTTCCATTGGATTTGTAATATTGTATTATTATCGGATTTCAATTTCCGTAACATTCAAAGTTGTCGTATGATCGTACGACATAAAAACATGCTGAAATTTTATTGAAAATTCAATATTATAACTAGGTTTAAAAAGCTATCTTCTCCATACGATCGAATTTGGCCTCAAAACCTTTTCCATTGTGTCCGGAATAGGGGTTTAACATTATAAATGCCTGGCGGCATGCCTCGATTGGAGATTGAAATTTTAAGTTGCGTACGGGTGATGATTTGAATTTGAATTTAAATTTAAATATAGTATAAATGTTTCCTTTTCATATTCACTGTAGATGCAGCCATACTTGTCACCCTGAAGAGCATCTGTCGTTTACAAATCAACACTTGCCTTTAAATTTTTACACGCGTTCATTAAAAAGAAATTCGAGCAGGTAAAACAATCAAAAAGATAAACGAATGAAGAAAACGAAATTAAAAATAAACCAAATTTCCATTTCTCTTCAAAAATTCATTTTCCCCTTTCCAAATTGAAATCAAGCAGTGCTCATTCAAAAATAAATGTCGAGCACAGGGGAAGGGGATATCTCGTTGCAAATTCCAAATCAAGAGAATCAAATCGTATTGCTGAGTGCGTTGCATGCGGCGACGAATGGTCGCGATATCGCGTTGGTAGGCTGATGGCGATGGAGGAGTTGCGAAGGGTCGTGAGGAAGTCAAGACGGTGATGGCTAGGGTTTCGCAATGACTGGAGGTCGTGTTTTCGAAGTTGACATTAGGATTTAGCGAAATATCGAGGCATGCGACTCGAAGGGCTCGACGCGACAATGGTCGACAATGTAAGTAGTGGCAGCAATGCCAGAGTGCGGCGTGGGTTTGGCGACTAGGGGCAGTGAGGTATACGATTTGTTTTTATTTTTAAGGTTTGAATTTAATATTATATACATATATGTATATAAAAAAATAACGGTGGGTGGAAACAATTTTCTAGTTTAAAACTTTAGGTCAGTCTATGATTTTTATTCCCAAACCAGAAATAAAAAAATAAAAAAAATTTAGAGTAATGGAATTCATTATTAATTATAGTAAATATATATATGTGCAGAAAGGTTGGGAAGAGTAGGAGATTTTAAATGTTTCAATCTATATAATAATACTGATGTTTGAATCTATATAATAATACTGATGTTTGAATCTATATAGATAGGATTTTGAAAATAGATTTTTTTAAAGGAAATTATCAGTTTAAATATAATAATTTATTAGTTAATTAAAATTATCAAATTAAAATTTATTATTCGATTTATTTCGAATATTAATGAATTGTATAAATGTTTATACAAGGTCTATAAATCGAGAAAACAAGCTGGGATGGAAATGGATTGCAAAATAAAAACAAAGGTGAGAACTTTTCACTCAATTGGATACTTTATTTAATTTAAATAGTTTATTTAAATTATTGGTTGTTTCTTGGATGATGATTGTTATTAGTTGAATTAAAATAGACCCTATGCGCCGCATAATAGCGGAGGTTATTATATTAAACCCATATACCGCAATATTCCACCTCGAAGTGGAATTGGTATTATATATGTATTTGGAGTTGATTTCCCGCATTATATAGCGAATGAGACCCTATTGCGCCGCATAATAGCGGATGATATTTTATAAATACCATGTACCACGATATTCCACCTCGAAGTGGAATTGGTATTTAATTGTTGTGCTAACGTCTGTGGATGCAGGGAAACAGGTTGGAGGGATCCAATTGGATTCCTCAAAACATTTTGATTTGTTTTCAAAATTTTGTGTTGATTATTTATAATCTGTGTGTGACTATTTGTGATTGAAACCATTGGAGGCTAATATTTAGCCGAATATATTTTTGGTATCGTAGGATACCAGAAATATGAAATTGGATATTTGGAAATTAAAGTAGAAAAGCCTAGACCGTTACAATTAAAGTATTAAAGTTGATTTTTATAATTCGATTGAATTAATTCCATAAATATGGGAGAATATTTTAATAAAGGAATTTCGAGTAATATTGTTTAATAGTTGAAGAATTAATTTAAGATACGTGTTTTAAATATTTGAAAGAGATAAGGGAATTTATTTCAAAAGGAAATAAATTTAGAAATTAAATTTGGAATTTAATTTGGAGTTGAAATTAATTTTAGAAATCGATTTGGGAATTAAGTTGGAGTTAAAATAAATCTTAGGAATCGATTTGGATATTTGGTTTGGTGTTTTGCAAATAAATTGGGAAATCGATTTGAAATTAATTTGGTGTTAAAAAAATAAACGTTTGGGAAATTTATATGAAAATTTATTTGCTGTTTGAAACAAATTTAGAAATTAATTTGGAATTGGACTTGGTAATTGAAATAATTTGGAAATCAATTTGAAAATTGATTTGGTGTTGAAAGTGAATACTTGGGAATCGATTTGAAAATCGTAAATTAGAAGATATTTAAAAAAAAATTAAATCCAAAATGGAAATTTTATAAATGAAAGGTAAATTGAAGAATTTACAGTTTTGGAAAGTAAATTTAAAATAAGTCAGAAAAATTTATAAATTGATTTGAATGAACCATTTTGGAATGGAATGTTTATTTCCCTTGAAAGCCGAGTATGATTTCAACATAGTTTATAAATATAGATTGAAGTTGTAAAGATGGTTTTAAGGAAAGAATGTTTTGGAAAAATTATTTACTTAAGTTATTTTGAAATCTTTAAAGTTAAAATATATTTTAAACTATTATGGAAGAGATTATTTAAAGTTCTAAATTGATATTTGTTTAGAAATTGGATGTTTAAATATTTATACTCTATCTACTAATTTTAGTTTTATTTTAAAATCAGTTTTGGACTTGAATTTGTATATGAGATATTAGTATAATATTTTCCATAACTAATATTTAAGCAAATATTCTAAAATAGTTTATTTTAAATGTTCCAGGTATAATTTGAATAATTATTTTATATTATATTAAAATATTAGAACTCGACAGATTTTCAGTGGAAATGAATAAATATTGGAAATATTTTCCGCGTAAGGAAAACTTGATTTGAAATTTATTTTCAAAGGATTGAAGTGTGAAGAAGTTGATTTGAATTTGTTTTCAAAATGTTGAAAAGTGAAATTTTATCTTGCGAAGATATTAATAATTGGGAGAAAATTATTTGAAATCCAGTGATTGTTGTGAATGGTAATTGATAGTTAAATAATCGACTATCAATATTGGCCTTTAAATGGCATTTGAATTTCGATGCGACCGGGAGTCGAATTCCAAATGGATATTCGAAACCCACATCGAACGTTTGTGATTGTGATGGATCTTTCGTTTAAAAGATCGAAGTGGAATTTGTTGTGATTTGTTTGAATCTGAATGTAGCACTTATTTTTAAAAATAAGCGCTCGTTATTCGGATTAGCCGGGAGAAGACCTTGTGTCATAAAACACATTCCGAATAATGATACGATGAAATAGGATTGCATTTGAAGATGGGGTATTTTCGAAAGCGAAAGGATTACCTGTCGAATGTCTCTGCACCGGGTTGCTCCGGTACAGAGATTTTATCACCCTTTATGATGGGGATTCCGGACGTGATTAGTGAATATCCGGATTGCAAGGGCTTCTTTGGAAGTGCCTTCGGTTCCGTTCGATCCCAGAATGGACTTGTATGGATGTGTGTCTGACGTTACACTTTGAGATGTAAAGCTGGCTTCTGTCAAATACATTTCTGTTGGTGGAGGAGAATTTATTCTCTTAGCTTAACACCCTTCTCTGAGACGTACGAGCTCAGAGGTTATGTAGTTGATGGTTACTAGTGATACATTCCCAATTTGGTAATGTGGCATACGAAGTGCTGCTAATCATTTGTTGATCGAAGCATGGCTTTTGTGAAAAGCGTAGCTTTGTGGACGAGACTTCGTCGGACCGCACACCCCGGAATGGTCAAAATAGGAAGGATGCAGCAAGGTTATGGGGGTAGCGCCCCTTAGGGTATGTTCATTTCCTTCCGGATAGAGGTGGTACCATGGTATGGAGCCCAGATGCTTAACCTATGTGGTTGCTGCAAATTTATTACTTTGTGGTTGTTGGTATTGAGGATCCTCGGATAAAGGTTGTTTGCAACCGAGGGATAGCATGCTCGTGTCATAGGTTATCTATTTTTGCAGAGGTAACTCGGCCTTGTGTTGGCAGAGATCTGGTTAGGTTCTCGAAGCGTCCCTCCAGAGGCGTACCCATATGGCAGTAGGAAGTTCCTTAACCTGACCATTTGTTGGAAATCCAATCACCAATACGCGCCTTGTACGGTTTTAGTTGTATAACCTGCCATCTAATATGGTAGCTATAGTAGGCGTACTATAATGGTACGTATGCTGGCTAAGATTAATATTATACTTGCAAATGTTTTTCCACTATGCACCAATAATAATATTAAAGAAAATTTTGCATATTAAGCATGTTTGACTATCATAAGGAGAAATCTCCCCCAAGTGTGTGATTGCATTATGTGTGTGCCGGGAGGCCTTGTGGTAGTTTCATTTTCCAAAAAGCGTTGTGGATTTCTTTTAAATTCCTTTGTTTTCTTTTGGTTAAGAATAACTGTTTTAAGTTCTCACACCAGTCCCATGACTGACCTGGAGTTTATTGTTCCCTTCCTAAACTCTGGGTGCCCATAATTTTCCACACGGGCAGCCTAGAGTCGGGTTATCAATTGGATCTAGATGGATTGTTGTGGAGATCTGGAGGCAAGCTGGATTGTGAGACGTATTATCTATACAATGTAGTATCTGCTGCGTTCCGGTTTATGTGAGACAAATTTCTATGTAGGCAAGTCCCTATAACTGCCAATGTTGCGTGCTGTTGTTGTACTCTGATGTTGTATTGTAATAACATATACAGTTCTTTTGTTTTAAAGATATTCATTTATCTATTATATTTGTTCCGCTGCGAAATGTGAGATTCTGTTATTGTTTTCGTTTCTTCTTCTATCTTCTTCTTCTTAAACCCTAATGGTTTGGTTTTTTGGCATTCGATGGTTCGGCAGTTGATACAGTGGACGTTTTAATGTCGACTTTCGGAAGTCGAAAAAATCGGGTCGTTACAACGAGACCTTGTCGGACCTCACAACCCGAAAATGGTCAAAACATAAAGGATGCGGCAAGGTTATTTGGAGGTAGCGCTCCTGAGGGTATGTCATTTCCTTCTGGAAAAGGGTAGTATCATGGTATGGAGCCTAGATATTTTACCTATGTTGATGCTGCAAATTTATTATACTTTTGTGGTTGTTGCCTTGTGGTTGAGGATCCTTGGATAAAGGTCGCAAACGACTGGGGGATGACATACTCGTGTAGTAGTTACCTAGTTACAGAGGTAACCCGGTCTTGTGTTGGCAGAGAGCTGGTTAAGTTCTCGGGGCGTCCCTCTAAAGGCGTACCCATGTGGCGGTAGGAAGTTCCTTAGCCTGACCATTTATTGGAAATCCAAAGAAACAATACGAGCACTTTACGATCATAGTTGTATAACCTGCCTCCTCAGGAGGTAGCTATACAGGCATAATATAATGGTACCTATGCTGGCTAAGATTAATATTATACTTTTGAAAGGTTTTCTGCACTATGCACTAATAATAATATTATCAAAAAAAAGGATTTTGTGTATCAAGCATGTTTGACTATCATAAGGAGAAATCTCCCCAAGTGTGCGATTGCATTGTGTGTGTGCTGGGAGGCCTTATGGTAGTTTCATTTTCCAAAAGCATAGCGAATTTTTTTTTATTTTCTTTTTGAAAATAACTATTTTTAAGATCTCACACCAGTCCTATGACTGACCTGGAGTTTTTTATTCCCTTTCTAAACTCTGGGTGCCCATAATTTTCCACATGGGCAGCCTAGAGTTAGGAAATTATTATTTAGGAGCGAAGTCGAAACAGAGATGCTATGGAGATCTGGAATTTAGCTGGATGGCGAGACGTACTTCTGTATGTTATTATCATTCTGATGTGTATTCAACCATAGGGGCAGGTTATTATAACTGCCATTGTTTGTGTGTTGTTTTTGTAATACTCTGATGTTGTATTGTGTAAACTGATATAGTGATTTTGTTTAAAGATATTCATTTACCTATTATATTTGTTCCGCTATGAAATGTGAGATTCTATTATTATTTCGTTTCTTCTTTAATCTTCTTCTTCTTTAACCCTAACGGTTCGGTTTTTTGGCATTCGACTATGTGGCATTTGATACAGTGGACGTATTAATGTTGACTTTCGGGCGTCGAAAAATCGGGTCGTTACATTGCCTTTTTGAGAAATTCAATTTATCTCCGAAATCAAATCCTAATTTCCTTTTGCTTTATATCACCTGTATGCTATTTAACAACCATATCCAGTTTCTACATTCAAAGATCATTTTGCACATTCCATTACAAAAGTTTGAATACTTACTTCTTATACCATCTTTACTTCATTATTGAAGTTATATATCCATCTTCATTCAATCTTACATTTTCAGTTTCATTTGAATTCAATTTATTCCAAACCATATCTATTTCGTCATTCCTTCAATTAATTTTACTTACAAAATTTATTTTAACACTTGCTTTACAAATCAAATTCAATTCCAATTCTGTTTGCTTACTAATTTGAAATGAATTTCAACATTCAATTTCACTTTCATTTAATTGCAATTGTAAATTTATTTATTCATTCACAATTTTATTTTCCACCTTCATAGATTTTATTCCAATCATTTAGTCTATAGGACTTCTCAAATTCACCTTTATTCAAATTAACTCAAGTTAATTTCAGTTTAAATCTGAATTTTCTAAGTTTTCAAACTTATTTATTATTCCATAACTTTTTTTAATAAGATTCCAGAGTCTTTCTAATATTTAAAAATCATTTTTGAAATCAATTCAAATTTCCTTTTGAAATTCCAAAACCAAACCCAGTTGCTTTAACTCTGGCCATTCGCAAGCGAAGCTCCAGCCACTACCTTTCCTAAACTCGACCGTCGTACGCCTTCGCCCCTCATCGCGATCACCCGCAAGCCATACCTCCAGTTGCCACATGAATCGATTCGACGCCTAAACCTCTATTCGCGCTTGAGTTTCCGAGCTCGCGATGAGATCGCCATTTCCTTTCGTTGATCTGCCATTTTTCTTTTATTTTACTTCGAGCAGTTTAATTTTGAATTTGGGGGAAAAACACGGCCATCAATATTTCTTTTATCCTTTTTGAATGAGATTCTAGATTTCGAATGATTTCTGTTGTTTTCGAATGGGAACGATGTTTATTTTTAATCGCTTTATACATTTTTAAAAGGAACGCGTGTTGAAAAATACAGAACAAAAGAAACACGTGGTTACAATTTCAATACGTGTTTAATTGTCTATTGCATGTGATAAAATGTATATACAATTTTAAATTCAAACTCAAATTATCTCGATAACGTAACTTAAATTTTTGAACTCCTATCGAGGTGTGCCGCTAGACGTTTATAATGTTAAACCCCTATTCCGAACGCAATGGAAAAGGTTTCAAGTCCAAATTCGATCGTATGGAGAATATAGCTTTTTGAATCCAATTATAATATCGAATTTTGCATTTAAGTTTTAGCGCGTTTGCTTACCGTACGACCGCACGACAACTCCAAATGCTATGAAAATTGAAATCCGATAATAATAAAATATTACGGATCTAATGGAACTAGTTTCGTTGAATTCCAAGACTGTGCCTCGGAAGGCTATTTTTAAATATCGTTTTAAGCGATACAATTTCAAAACCGAACAAATCAGTTTCAAATTCAATTTTGAGGCTTCCATTATCTTCCGTATCATTAATATACATTTTCTAAGCCTTTGGGATATTTTTAATCAGCTTAAAACTGAAGATTCAAATTTTTTACCTAAGATTAATAAATTAAATTCAATATTTTAATTGCCAATTTCATAGTTATATTTGAAATTCAAGCTAAACCATCATTCAAATAGTCAAAACCAATTAAATATTTCAATTTCAATTGTCCAAAATTCTGGGTCGTCATAGTTGGTTTCGACTGGGACGAGGCGGAATCAAAGGAGTCGAAAGGTCCTTACTAATAGAGGCGGGACACCTTTTTCTAATTTAAAGGCTGAATTACAGTAACTTTTAGCAATTACTTTCTAACAACTTGCCAATTTGTAAACTACTGATTGATTATCATAAAAACTTTTCAAATACTTTACCGTTATAACTGCCGTATTTATATCAGATTAATCGATTAAAAATGCAATGTGTAGCCCTTCCGTATACTAAAACCAATTATTTCAGAAGTTCATTTGAAATAATTTATTTTCCTTAGTAAATCAATTAGGAAAAATCCCCAAAAATCAAAGAAATTCAATTTCATCATGTTTACATCCAATTTCTTCATGAAATTCTCGAAATAAATTTTAAACCCAATTACATCATATTTTTCATTAAAAGTTCATAATAAAATTTCCACGACTTGGAAAATTCTAAAAATTAAATCCTATCTTCAAAATTTCCATAGAAATCTAAAATTATAGATTATTGGTTTCATGTCAAATCTGTGCAAATTCATGTGCTTATGAATTAGAAAAAATCATCATAATATAACTCAAGCATATCATCATCCATTTTATCACAAAAAAAAATTGAATCATAAATCTAAAACCATATAATCATAGAATAAAAATAGAGATGGTATAATATTATTATTCACCTTAGAGTTGATAAGGATATTGAGATTTGTTGTAGCTTAATCCTTCCTAGCTTTGATCTTATCTTTTGAGTGAAATTTCCTCTTTCCCCTCCTTGTTAATGGGTGGCTATATTAGGGTTCTTTCATTTTTTTATTTTTGAAATAAAATGAACGTGAAAGGACAAAAGCAAATGTATAGCCGTGAATATAAAGTGTGGCTATATTTACTAATAAGGTCTTATGTAAGTTAATTATCTTATAAATCAATTTAAAGCCTATTTATTTTATTAATAAGCATGGCACTATATGTATAATTTATTCAAATCGCAATCTCTTTATCATCATTAGTCTATGAAATTTATCTAATTAAATTTCATGAATAATATTGTAAAAAATTAGGGATGTTACAATTAATGTTTATGATCAATTATTGAGTTGGTTTTGTTTATATAATTTTTCGAATGTAGATGAAAATATGATACTATTTGTATTTATATCCAACTGTTGTTAAGGTTAACATTTAGGCAAAAAATGTAATAAAAATAAATTATGCATGCCAATTTCTTAAAGAATGCGAGTCTATAAATAAAGTTTATGTTTCTTTTACATTTTATAACCTCGATCCTTAATACTTTTTATATAAGGATGTTACTATTTACACCCACCTAAACACTTATCAATGTCACTTAAACAATAATAAAATTGAATCATGAATTCTACTTTAAAAACCCACCTTTAGTTTAAATGATTTGAAAATAAAACATAATCAAATAACATGTAAATAATAAAATCTAATACCTGAACATAATTGTTTTCAATCTGCTGAACACTAATGATAAAAGAAAATGAGAAAAAAAATGTAAATAATTTTTTTTTATGAATTTCAGATTAGAATTAAGATATCTAATTCTATTTAGAATATGAATGTAATTCAATATTTCTGTAAACCTGTTAATTTTATAATGAATGAATCGTCATAATTAAATATATTGGACTATATCATATTGTTTTTTACTACAACTAGTTTTATTTTTATTCATTTTTTATTTAACCAATAGCTAAAAAAGTAATAATTAGATTTTTTTGATCAAAATAATAATGAGTATTGTTTAATATGTCCATAACCCCTAATTTAAGCTGCAAATTATTCTTTAATATGGTTTAGGATTATACAGTTAAAAAATGGAAATTCTATTTTAATTAAATTCGATAACAATTTAATTATATTAAATTTAATAGGATTTATTTATCCTAATGAAGCATGAAATTAAAAAAAGATCCACTGTGAAGAAACTGGATGGAGAAATTTTGATTTTGTTGTTCGAAGAAAGATTGAGAGGAGAAGATTAAGTTATAGTTTTGAGAAAATAAAAGGTTATGTAAAGGTTGGTTTATGTGGGTGAGTGAAGAGGATAAATGGATGAGAGGATAGCTGGGTGAGAGAAAAGTTTAGGTGGGTGTAAATAGTAACACCCTTTAGAAACAACTGTCAAATTAAATGTAGTTGTTAATAAATTCAGCAAATTAGGTAACATGTATGCCTGCGAGCAATAAATTAATAAATAATCATGACAATATTTGATATGTATAACTGCCTAAAAGTATGTCTTTGCTCTTAACATATGTTTAGAGTGATACATCTCAAAACATAATATCAGAATATGGTGTAAATACATGAAAACAGAGGCATACAACGTTCAAAGGAAAAAAGGGAGGAAATTTATAATTTAGTATATAATGTTGCTAATAAAATGTAAAGTTCACTACTTTATGATTGAAAGTTGTCAACAGCAAAGAAATTTATGATGAATTTTTGTTTAGAAAAGATCGTATCAAAATGTAAAAGATACTTATAATAAAAAGTACACGATTATTCAATAAATTTACCTAATGCAATAAGACTAGCTTAGCATCTCAAGGCATGATATATTTCTTACATGGTGGAAAATTTTCGTACGTGATATCTCGTCCAACTTTAATTTCCAAATCTTTAATTCCAATGTTTTTCTCTTTCTGCTTTCTATGCCATGGAACTTCCTTCAAGCCTCTATTATTCTACGACCTTATGCTTAATTCTTTGCATTGAATAATGAGTGCTCGCACCATCACATATAATTAGCGATCTGCAAGGCATTTTATATGCAATCTGGGGAATTAGTCCACATAGACTATAAGGCATTTTATCATCCAGAATATATTACGTATAATTAGCAATGAATGTCAAACACCTAGCCATTTCAGATAGTAATAAGTTATCAACCATGTCATTATCTCAAACATCAATTTCGCCCTATAAATAGTTTCTTTATTAATGCTAATTTGAAAGAATAGGCTATTAAATGTGTTTCAGATTGTAGTGAATCGATGTTGTTATTTCACATTGATAAATTTGGTGAAACAGCATATGTCTATATGTCAATAAATAAGATGAAATAAAGTGATTTTTTAAATGTGAAATTTAAAATAGTAATTTATTTCATACTAAATCAAAAACTGGGAAATTATGTATCATAAGATCGCATGTTTCAAGCTTTGGTCATGAGAAGCAGCAGGAAGGTTGATAAAAGAAATTTAATATAGATTATGTTTACATGCTCATCATGTTATACATTTATAGTTAATGATGAAATATGTGTGGAAAGAAATTTAATAACTCAAATTTATTCAAATACCAATATTTAGGGCTATAAATAAATAAAGTACTACCTCTGCCATAAAGTGTGTACCATGTTTTATGTTTCATTTCAAAGTGTATTTTTGATCAATATGTGAAATCTCTTTGTACAATTTATCACTCAAGATTAATGAAGTAATAATGGAAATAAAGTATGATAGTTAATTGTTGCGTAAGATAGACAGACCTGAAAACTAATAGAATACATGTGAACTTGATGTAAGATTGTTTGAATCTAACTTGTAGGGAAAGTATTGCCTTTAAGAAGGATTTCTTACTATTAGAAAAAATGCATAACAAAAATTGTTATGGTAAATATCAAGCATAGACTTTCAAAAAGCAAAAAGTATTCAAATCTTTGTGTTAATAAAAGGAAACATAGAAAAGGAATTTAATTCAATGAGCACATTATTACCTACTATATCTTAACAAAAATGATATTATTTTAACAATGGCATTAAATGTGATTGAAAAAGTAAGAGCTAATAAGAGCAATTGGAAATGGCTTGTGTTAGATATGGAAATTGGAAAACTATTCCCAAAGGATATAAATGCACTGGCCATTAAAAATTCAAATGGTGAGAGTAGGATCAGCATAACATATGACAATTTTAAGGATCAAAGGAATGACGATATAAGTTTAAAAATCTTTAACATACCATTGAAAGCCATAGCATAACATTGAGCAATCATCATTTTTGATAATCCAGTCACCTAGATATTGGATTTGGTAAGAATAAATTCTTTCCTTTTATTAGTCTACCATTATCTATGGTTTTCTTATAATGCTTCAGCCTTGAATCAAACTAAATGAATAACCTTTATTATTAACTATCATAATTTACTAATTCAAATTTTAAGAATGAAAGAGCGCGTGCACGCGTGCGCACACACACACACACACACACACACACACACACACACACACATATATATATATATATATATGAATTAATATAAACACATCGTTTTAAAAACATTAGAAAAACAAGCAAACATGCGCGCGTGCACGCATAGATATATGTGTGTGGATGTGCATGTGCATGCACATGCACGTGTGCGCACGCATGTGTTCGATATGGAAATTTAAAAATATGAAACCACTTTAGATATTAATTTAAAACAATCTAAAACATATTAAATTTGTGTAAATGAATTAAAATGAGAAAATGACAATTTTAAATAATTAAAAACAAATATCAATGTTTAAAAATTATAGGAAAATAATATAAATTAATCACGATTGAAAATAAAAAATTATTGGTAATAATCTTAAATTTAAATAATAATGTTGATTAAAACAAATGGACCAATGTTATTTATTACTGATGAAATAGGAGACAACTCATGCATATATAAAATCATTGTATATATGTCATCTACTACATGATAAATATACTATTAAATGTAAATAAGAATTTATTTTCTAGGGATGTTGCCTTTGAACACATGTTGATTGATGGGATCTCCTAAATTCACCTCGAACCAATTTCTGGACATTACAATAGCCTCGAGTACCATGATTTGTATTTACTTTGACATACTTTACTATTTTTCAATATTCGACACTAAGGTTGGAGGGATGACCCTCATAGCCAAAAGAGAAGTGGGAGAGATCAAGAGAAAAATGATAACAAGGGGTAGGCCTGTTTAAACAGAGAAAGGGTGGAGAAAATTTTTCCTCCTTTACTGCTTCTTTGTTTACCAATTCCAGGTTAGGTCCAGAATTCAAAACCAGCCTCTCACAACTTCTCCCCTTATTCGGCTATTATATGGGCCTTTACGGGCTAATAAAACATCATAACTTGTTCGGTAAATAAAGTCATTTAAATCGTAATTAAATGTGTATTAATACATACATGTATAACTTTATGTACGCACCCAATTAATTATTAATGGCACCTGGATAATTACTAACAACACCTAGTGCACCAAATAATTAATTAATTAATAGTCATATATGTTAATTGATATAATTAATTTATAAATCAATTCAATCATGTGGTATTTTGGAGAATCAATCGCTGTGATTTAATCATGTATTATTCAGTTAGCGATTAATATCGAACAACTCGAATATTAATGTCATACATCACTTTAGCTAGTGATGTACAAATTTGGACAAGTTTATTGCTTATACATCTTTATCTATAAAACCCAATTTTATAGCTTGAGTGGTACCTTTTAGTAGCGATTAACACCAATGCTCCTATTAACACTACATCACTTTGGGATTTATAAAATTTAGTTTTATTGAAAATTCCAATATCATCTATATTCAACTCGATCAGTCCATAATAAGTCCTGGTTCAATAATATAGTTTATTATTAACTATACTACTCTGGCCAGATATTTTGACTTTGAGTTGACTATAGCTGACTTCAGTTGTAAGCAGGTATAATTAAGGAGACGAATTCTTTATTGAATACTATTTTACTTTTAATGCATTAAATAAGACTCGACTATATTCACTCAATGGTCACCATGCCATGATTAAAATATAACCAAAGTGGAGTATTCACATTTTTAACTGTATACTCAAGTCGAAAGAATTGTGTGATGTCGTCACTTCGAGATTTCATGTTTCGCCTGGTCATTATTAACAAATTGGAAATTCTTGAGTGAGTCATTCGATAGTAATCCAATAACTACCAAAACATAACTCCTTGGTTCCTTAGTAGCCATGGGTAATACACTACCTAACATTTAGAGAGTGTTACGTACTATGGTCTTAATGATTGTATCATACCCTTTCTCCAAAAATCTTGACCAAGAATATTTAAAATAATACATTATTTAATATTGTGACAATATTCTCATGATTACAACTTGTAACAACCCAAAGTTTACGCTATAATAATTAATCAAAGAATTAATTAAATGATAAAATAACTTTGTGAAATTATCCGAATTGGGCTATGGAGTCGCACCATTATGTCCGTGGTAATTTTTTGGTCAATTTCCATATATAGAACGTCAGAATCTGAGCTAGAATGAAGAAGATACGAATTAAACAAGAAGTGAAAAGAGAGAATAAAATATATATGAAAACAAGAAAAAACATGGGCTAGGTCGACCCCAGGTCGACCTACCTAAGATAGGGAAGGTTAACAGGTAGGTCGACCCGCCCCTATTGATGAATGAAAAAATAAATTCTTCGTTTCATTGCGATTTTGACACGTCATTTTGGTTAATTCCTCTCATCTGGTGCGTTTGTGCTCCCATCCAATGACTCCTTTCAAGCCTATGATGTGGTTGCACCAAATCCAATCTTCAAATCTAACGGTCTGAGATCCACAAGTGCCACTATAAATAAGACCATAGGCCTAGCTATTTTTCTCATTCTAGATTTTTCTCCATTTCGGTTCACCTTCTCAGGTAGGACCCTAAAAGGAATAATTTTTCGAGGAGAAAATCGTTTTAAATTAAAATATTTAATACCCTCAAGTGGATTTGGGAAGACCAAAGGAAGAGCTAAGAATCACAGATGAGTGATTAGTAATCACTTAGATTTTTAAGTAATTTAAAATAATAGGGTTTCCAATAGTTGTAGTTTTTCTACGATTTTGGAATAACCTTTTTACCAGTTTATTTTTAGTTTTAGATTTATTTTTCAGTCTATTTTCTTTTAGCTATTCTTTTCACTTATTTGTAGTTAATTACCGTTAATTATAGCTTTTCCATTTATTTACAATTATTTATAGTATTTATAATTTACTATTATTTACGTTTTATTTACGTCTTTTCTACATTTTGTAATTATCAGTTTCTTTCTATTTTTCCTTTTTATGCGAATGGAATAGAATGGATTAAAATGAGAATATGGACTAAATAATAAAAACATTGAAATTATAGAAAATAAGATGTAAAATGTGAAGACTGGAATAAATTGGACTTGACCTTGGGTTAAGTTAATAACCAATATTATAACATAGGTTATAATTAGAAACAGAATAGAAAACGGCTTATTTTGAGACTTGGAATAAATTAATAAGAAAAGATAGCAAGGATAACAGTGGAGGCTTATTTAAACAATTTATACTAAGTTAATAAGCAAAAGTAGGACCTACACCAATAGAATTCCCTATTTTCTATGGACACGTGTCTCACAATAGCTTGAAGTGAGATAACGATATGCTTATGCTGTTTTGGATAGATAAAAGGTCAATAATTAAAAGTCTAAATCATGGGGATTTGGACAAGGGGCGCAACTAGATTTTGATCGATAGGGACCAGTACCAACAGCATTCCCTATTTTCTATAGACATAAGCGTCTCACTATAGCCTGAAGTGAGATGAGGACACACTTATGCTATCTAGGATAAATAAAAGATCAAAAGAGGAGACAATATATAGTGTCAACCCAATGGTGGTCAAGCGTGCGGCCTCGGTGTTGGGCATATACTTCGCTATTGAGTCCCAAGCGCTTAGTAGGTGCCTTTTGTAAGCATTGGTGTCTAGCTCACAGTAGACACATTAGTAGAAGGCCGATCAAAGGATAGAACTTGGACTTCAGCCTAATTAAAGTAGGATTCGGAATTTTGCCTAATCGAAGCAATTATCTAAGACAAGTGCAAACAATCGAAGTTATCCAATCGAATTAATCTAATAGTTAAATCGTATTTATTTCCAGCTTTACCTTCCCTCCTATTTCTTTATTTTCTTTTATACTAGAACTTTTGCAAAGTCTATTATCTTTACCTTCCTTAAGAATATTAGTAATTACTATAATTCACCGGACCTTTAGTCTGACCCACTCCTCTATTTTCCCATTTTCCCGTATAGGCCAATAGGGGCAAGGACGGTAGATTACGGACATTAGAGACTTCGATTGTAGAGATTTTCTCATGTATTCCATTTCTTCATTTTAAGTTTTTAGCTTATTTGATGTATCAGAACTTTTTGAGGGATAGTTTTGTGCTCTGATTTATATGAGGACGATGTTATGATTTTCATAAGACATGTATTGGCATTTTGAGATATCTTATATACTTGGTTTTATAACCCTATCTTATGAAGTTAGATTTATATTAAGTTATTTTTTTAATTTTTTACGCTGTTTTTATCTATTGTGTCTTGTGAATCTTCGTCTTCATAAGTTTTAGCTATACCTACAATGCAACACATCTTTTAATGTGTCCTTTTGGGGAATACTAAGGGGAATGGGTAGTTTCACAACTCCTTGTAATTATTATCACATAAGACATCATTTCAGGATTTCTATTATATATACTTAAATTAATATTTAATGAATACATCTTTATTAATAGCTGGCTTGAAAGCGCAAACTTTTGGTCCAATCCTAAAGTTCCAAAAATGCCCTTATATATACTTATTTTAAAATTGCCCAAGGTTACAGGATTCCTAAAAATTTGTTATAAAAGTAAAATATTTTTCATAGAGAAACTATTAGAAATAGTTTTCAATTATAAAAGAGATTTTATAGAAATCCCCTCATAGTCTGGTTCAACCTATTTTTAATACTTTCAAGCCAATGTTGCCTTTTATTTGCATAGTATAGCTGACTAGTTCCATGAAGCTACGATACCAAAGGTGCATGGGCAATAGCCCAATACAACACCGGTAGGTGGAAATCCCTTTAATCCACCTACACCAATCAATTTTTCTAAGCTATGTAAGGACTTCGCTATTATATGAGGAAAAACGTTTTTTGACATAGAGGATTTCGAGGAGATGCAAGCTAGGTTAGAGGATATGGAGCAAAGGTTTAGCCTATTAGATTTGAAGGACCAACAGAGAGTTCAGCCTACATCTTAGTAACTAAAGGGAGAGATTAAAGAAGTTCCTAGATTGGAAAGCTCTAAGAAGCCATGGTGGAAGGAGGATAATGACAAGACGAAAGGAGAAGGCCCTTAGAAGCGAATCAAGAAAAATGGGAAATGTAAACGTTGTAGAATGGTTGGTCATTACGCAAAAGACTATAAGAGAGAGAACATGAAGAAGTGTTACAGATGTGGGCAACCCGGTCATCTTAGTAAGTTTTGTCCTCAGAAGATGGGGAAGGGAGCGAGTGCACCTGCAGCACATATTCAGGTTTTGGATGCAATACCTTCCAACAGCGGACCGGTTCGAGGTAGGAAAATTTGGTTTCTATTTCTGACTTTCTCATTTGGACGCTTTTTGATCCTACAGCATCACACTCTTTCATCTCTAGTTCTCTGGTAGATTGTTTGCACTTAGACACCACTTTAGCAATAGACCCCATTGTTGTTACAAACCCCATAGAGGACCGGCGCATTTATCTATGGATTGTACGGGTCTAAAAATTTATATCCTAGGCATAGAGTTTGACTGTGATGCCTCTATACTGAGATTCTCGGGGAATGGGATGATTTTGAAAATGAATTTGCTATCTGTAACGACCCCGGATTTTTATATAAATTTAAAATGATAATTAAAATCTATTTTTTGAAGAAAACGGTGAAATTAATCGATTTAGTGATGTGAGTTTCCCCGAGTTCAAATATATAATTTCATATGGATTTGACAATTTGTATATATGTGAATATATATTTAAAATTGGATTTGAAATAAAATTTTAAATAAATGATTTTAAAAATAAATATAGAGATATATATGTGTATACATTTGATATGAATTGTAAATGAATGGTTTAATAATAATTGATAATAATAAGTATTACAATTGATGGTTAATAATAATTTGAATTTATAAATTTAATATAAAACAATAAATATTAAAGTAAAATAAACAATTTAAGTTAAAATAAAATAGGAATAAAAATACAACACAATAAGTATTTAAGTTGAAAATTAATATGTAAGTCATAAGAAAAGAAAAGAAATGACATTTAAATATGAAACAAAGTTGAAAATAAATATGCAAAATAAACGAAACAAAAGTATAAAATGATAACAAATAAAATACATTTAAATATGAAAAAGAATGTAGACGAAAATAAAACAAACAAATAAAATACAAAGGACTAAAACAAAAAAAAAATATGTTTTCACGAACATTTAAACAAACATATATGCAAAAGCTTGTGAAAGAAAATAAAGTAAAATAAATATCCACAAAACAAAAATAAAAGCAAACCTGAATAAATACAAGCAAATATAGAACTAAATATGTAGGCAATACAAATAAAGTATACAAGACAATATGAATATATATGAAATGGTACAAATCAAATAGTGCAGCCCCCAACAACACTAAACAAAGAAAAAATTACAACATATAAGTACAAAATAAAACATAAAACAAATTAAAATATACATATGCGTAAATAAGTACAACCAAAACATAACTAAAACAAATAAAGTACAATAGCATATCAAAGAAAAAGATATCAGCCGAGTAGAAAAAGGGTTGAGTTATCTTCAACCATACCTATTGTGTACAAACCAATATAATACCCTGTACAAAGTTTGTACATCACACAGTCAACTTCTCTTTATATATCCACCCTCTTTATCAACAGTTTGATCAGTTCAAAGCTAAGAAAAAAAAATCTGATCAAAGCCTGTGCATATTTTTCTTCAATCTGGAAATTTGTTTCTGCATACAAACTTGAGTTTTGAAGCAATACCATCTAAATCTTAAACAAATTCAACTGGAACAACAATTAGCTCAATTCAAACAAGGCTCATTCATTCCTCTTCAAGAATGAAACCTGGTGATTGAAACTCAAAAACAAAAGCATGCAAGATCAACATCAAAACTTTCAAACTTCAGATCAAAAACAAAATGCAGGTTTCCACATTCAAATCATTTTCCAGGATTTAAGAAAGAAAAGTTTCTAAACCTGAGCCTCTGTTCTTTTTGACAGGTGAGTAACTCATATTTTTTTAATATGGTTAAGTATTCTTTTTGACTGGTTGCTTGGATTAGTTATGAAGATAATCCAGTAGTTATGTTTTATTAAAATACTGTGTTTGTGTGAATATAGGTAGATGGTCCTGTATACATATATGTTTGTATATAGTTGTGTGCATGTGCTATGAATCAGTGTTGCTCTGTTTAGATTCCAGGCTCCGGTGCTTGATTCAAAAATCAATATTCCTCAGCCCCATATATGTTTGGATTTAAGATTTAAATAAAACTTGTATGTTTTGTCGTAAAGAAGGTTTTAAAAATTTGTTTAAGTTAAATAAAGATTGAAATGTCTCTGGAAAAGCCAAGAACTGAGAAACATCATCATATATACAAAAATTCGAATGTCTTAATTCTCGAATTCAAACATATAATTTGAATTCTTATACCTAGGCTTGATTTTTAAGGCAAGAATTGGAATTTTTAGATCACGAATTCAAGAGGGGTTGGGTTTTGTTCAAATTTCATTGTTTGGGGAAATTCTGGTGAACACGTCAAGGAGGAGGGTCGGGGTTGTTCGAGGTGGTGGAGAAGCCTACGGTGGTGGTAGGAAAAATGGCCAGAGGTGATGGAAGCAACGGTGGCGTCGGCGGTGAGGGATCAAATTTTTTAAACCTAGTTTTAATGAGGGGTCGCAAGTTGATTCGTTCTTCCTCCATGATGCGTCGAGTTTGTCGTGGTTAGAGGGAAAGGTAGAGGGGACATGGATGGATGTGTTGCCGGAGTTTCACGTTTTCTGGTGATGGGTGTCGCGAGTACGGCGCGTTGACAGGTGGAAGGGGTGTTCGCTGTGTGTTTCTAGGTTTCGAGAATAAACTCGGTTTCGTTTTTCGAGGTGACTAGGTGGTTTGGATGATCGTGGTGGGATGCGAGGGTGGTTTGTGACTTGCAGTGATCATCGGTGATGATCGACGTCGTCGATCGCGACTGTGCAGGTGCACAGGCAAGTGGAGTTGAGCTTGTGGGGTTTTAAGTGTCTGGTTTGATTGTCTCGGGAAGAAGCTCGAAGTGATTGAGTGTGTGACTCGAAGCGAGATGTCAATACGAAGTAAAACACTTAGAAAATTTTTGAATTGAAATTTTGGTATACTGGGGTAAGGATTTGGGAAACCTCGAAGCAGAGCTCGAGTTTGTGAGGGTTTGGCTCGGGGAAATCATGATGGGACTCGGGTATAAGGTGTGGTACAGGTTTCAAACCCTGTTTCTGTTTTAAACTTTAAAAAAAAAGAAAAATGTTCAAGTAGATTCTATAAAATGGTTTGGAAATAAATAATTGAGTTTAAACTATTTTGAATTCCTTTCAGATGATTAATATTACTTTAACATGAAATCTTAAAAGCAAATTTAAAATGAATGTTTTCAAACTTAAGGAAGTAATAAATAAAATCATTAATAAGAATAAATTATCTTTATAGTTAATGAAACATATTAATTTGTAATTTATAAATTATTAAGTTGATTTGAATGAGTAATTATGAAATTGGTCTAAAGGTTAATTTAATTAATATGGAAATTAAAGAATAATTTATTTGATTTTAAATTTATAATTTAGATTAATTTATAATCAGGGATGATTTATAATAATTAACCTAAGAAAATTTCTTAAGAAAGTAATTAAGAAATGTAATTAGTTAATGAAGATAATTAACTAAGGATCATTAAGTATTAATTAAGGCGATTAATTTTAATAAATTGGATTGATTAGTTTAGATAATCAATTGTAAATGGTGTAAGTGTAATTACTTTATGGTAAGTAATTAAAGGTTAAATTTCTTTAACTAATTAATTAGAGTTAATTAATTAGGAAATTAGTTTAAAGATTGATTTAATTAATATGATGAATTGAGGATAATTTAATTAATTAAAAATGTTTGACAAATTAATTGATATTAAAAGATTTGAAATTAGTTAATCGGAATTTGATAATTAATTCATAAGAAATTAATTTGACTGGAAATTAATTGAATTAATCCGGATAAAATGATTAATTAAACCTTACTTATATATGATTATTGAATGCTAGACGTTACTTATGAATAATTATATTGTATGAGATGCCTTGAATTGATTATCCTATCTGATTTGTGATATTTTGTTCTATAGATTGAACTGTGTGTATTTATTTACATCTGCATATTATCTGTGAATCTGTGAATGGGCGATAAGCTTTATAGCTATATCGCTTATCAACTATATCTCTGTGTTTTGATCTGTGATGATTGTATGATGTTGCACTATTGTGTTAAATCCCTGGACCACACTTTTATACACACCAACATGGATTTCACGAGGAAATCGATTAAGTCACAGATTTTTGAAATAGTTTTAAATTTGAATATTTGAATTCAACTATTTTTGAAATTGAAATTTCAACTGATTTTGAAATTAGAAATTTGGGTTTAAAGTGAAAAACTTTTGAAATGGGATTTCAAAGATAAAAGTTATTTTGAATAACTTAATTAAGTTTTGAAAATTTAAATAATTTGATTTAAATTTAAATTCAAGTTTGAAATTGAATTCTATGATTCGAAACTAGGAATTTAAGATGCTGTATAAGTTATATGAATTTAAACCACTTTTAAAAGTATTATTTGAGAATTTGGATTTAACCCAAGGATTTCAACTCGTATAAATGAATCAGATTTCCAAAATGGAAACTGTTGTTTTCAAATGATAAACACTTTTAGATAAGAACTGAGATCCCAGTTAATTAGGGGAATTTCAAGATTGAATAGAGAAATGATTTTCCTAAGTTATGAATGAATTCTTTTTGAAAGCTATGAATTAAATCTGTTTATTTTTAACAGATTTAAATTGATGATTTGTTTGAATCAAATTGAAATGAAATTGTTTTGAAGGGTATAAGTTAAATCTTTGATTTAAAGATTTAACGAGTTAATCAAATTGAAATGAAAATTGATTTGGAAAATCTATGAATGAATCTTTTGTTTAAAAGATTAAAACGTGAAAATTTGTTTAAACCGTTAAAGGTTGTGAAAATGAATCTTTTTGTTTAAAGATTGAAAATGGTAATTTGTTAAGCCATTTGAAAGAAAAGTTTTGGATTTTTAAGTTGTGACTTAATTGAAATTCCTCATCCATATGCTTTAAATACCGCGCTCAATATTCGGTTTAGCCGGGAGAGGACCTTTGTGTCATATATCCCATTCTGAATATGTGATATGTCGTTATGGATAGCATTTGAAGACCGGTGTTGAAGACCGGATATTTTCGAAAACGTAAGGACAACTCGTCGAATGTCTTTGCATCGAATGGTCCCCGGTATAGAGACTCCATATGTGATGGGGAGTCCGAACGTGATTAGTGAATATCCGGATTGCAAGGACTTCTTTGGAAGTGCCTTCGATTCTGTTCGAACCCGGAACAGACTTGTATGGATTGTGTGTCTGACATTACAAATTGAGATATAAAGTCGATTTCTTTCAAATATATTTCTTTTGGTGGCGGAGAATTTATTCTTTTAGCTTAACACCCTTCTCTGAGACGTACGAGCTCAGAGGTTATATAGTTGGAGTTATCAGCGATATATTCCCAATTTGGTAATGTGACATGCTGAGTGTTGCTGTTAAATGATCATTGTGTTGATTATTTGTGATAGGATCATTTATTTGATCGTCTATCTTGGTGATCATTTCTATGATCATTTGTTGACCCAAAGCATGGCTTTTGTAACGACCCGTATTTTACGTGTTGATAGATCGTAGAATTTACAGGTCGTTAGTGTTGTTTATGTTATCTCTAGCCTGAGTCGTATGGAGAGTAACTCGTGTGTTTAAGCGTTGAGTTGTGACCGACTCATAGGCTTAGCCGAGTTAGGTCGTACACGAGTTACAACTTTAGTACGTTGACCGAGTTAAGATGGTGACCGACCTATAGTTATTGGCCGACTTAAGTAATGGACCGACCCAAGGAGGTTACCGACTTAGGCAGTGGGCGAGTTAAGACTTTGGAGCGACCTAGTAGTTAGCCGAGAGTTGCCGACTTAATGAGAGGAGATAGGTCGGTGGAGCGACATTATGAAGTTAGGTCGGCTATTCCGTGTCTAGTTAGGTTGCATAAGTGCTAAGTCGGCAGTGTGTGTTGGGTCAGCACTTGTATTAAGTCGTAAGTCGGCTAGGTGTTAGGGCAGACCATAGTGTTAGGTCGGTATGTGCTCTAGGTCGGCATCTCGTTAAGCCGATAGGTCGCGCAGTTGCAATATGTTAGGTCGTGTGCGTGCTTTGCCGTGTGTGTGTTGGGTCGTTGAGTCGGTAGGACGTTGAGTCGTAGGGTCGGCTTTGTAGTTAGGTCGGCCATGGGGATAAGTCGGCGAGAGTGTTAGGTCAGCAAGTGATAGGTCGGGGACGACCTAAGGGGCGGCCGACTTAAGGGTGATTTCAGCCTATAAATAGAGGGCTTTGGCTCATTTCTTTTTGGCACCAGTTTTTGAAGCAACGAAGTGCTGCCATTTTGGGAACTCGACTACAACATTTCTTCATCTTCTTTTCTCCATTCCAATCTAATTCTAACATCCATCCAAGATCGAAGATCGAGATTGAAGATCCAAGAGACAAAGTTGAAGATCTTCATCCAACGAAGCTAGATTTCATCGTTTTAAGCGAGATTTCGCCGGATCAAGCCTTGATCTTCGCTGTCCAGATCTGAAGTATTTAGTTTTGAGGTGTTTAGCTGATTTGGTGAGTGGTAGTTATCTCTCACGCGGACCCAAAGGAGTATATTGGATTGGTGGTTTGTTGGAGTGTTGTAGATAGTGATTTTGTGCATTTTCCTTAGATCCAAGTATAGATCCATTGTTTGTGAAGATGTTTACCTATGCAAGCTCATTTATTAAGTTATAGAAACAAAACCCATGTTTTATATTTGCTAGATCTATGCTAAAAACCCATGATTCATATATGTTAGTTCTATGCTCATTTATTTACGAAATTGCCATTGTAGTTATGAATGCTTAATTAGATCTTGATTGAATACTTATTTGTTTGGATTAATGTTTGCCTTGATTGATTGTTGTGAATGAGCTATTTAGTTGATAGATTTGGACAAGTATGGTCAAAGATGATTCAAAAGCTACATAAGAGGCTCTTGAATGGTGAAAGCTGCTAAAGGCATATGTGGCGGATGTGGAAGCTCATATGTATGGATTTGATGATGTTGAGATGGAACTTTGCCATGATGCGATGAGGCAAACCATGTTGTTGAGTTGAGACTTTGCTATGGTGTAATAAAGCGAAGTATGATGTGATGTAGACTTGGCGTAATCCAGGCAGGGATCATTCCAAGCATGTTGATAACTCGAGGGATGGTTCGAGTTGGTGGATAATGGATTGCTCGAGAGGTAGCTTGAGCTAGTATGAGGATAGTCGCCAAGGAGGATGACTAGGAGGCTTGGATCTCATCGTTGTTGAAGGTTCTAGCATGCTCAAAACCAAGAGTACATGGGGTGCCCATAACGACTACAGGTAGGTAGTCGGGACAACCAAAAGACTACAGGTAGGTAGTCGAGTACTCTGGGCAAAGTAGATAAGTCCTAGGCACAAGGCAGTGTGCGGAGTTATGTCTGGAACCGGGGTTACCATTAGCCCTTGACGGATGGTCATTCAATCAACGGTAAAATCGAAGCAAGGATAACAGTGATAGCCAGAGTCATGGATGTTTGGACGTTTGGTTGTATCATCATTCGGTCTCAAGAGCGGTATTTTCTAGGTGCTTATCTGATCTTGGTTTAGGCCTTGGGGGTTTGTATTTGGAAAACATCGCCCTTGACTCGAGTGATTATTGCTTTACCTTAATTATCTACTATGTTATGCTTAATTCTTTTTGGTGTGTATCTGGGGGCTATCACTGTAGAAAGAGGTGGAGTGGGATGGTTTGGTTCCTATTCCTTTTATCCTTTATGCTCTTTTGGTATGTTTGATAGTTGATTTACTGCTCACTAAGACTTTGTCTGACTCAAGGTTTTATGTCTCCTCTTATTACCTTGGGCTGTTCATCCATGTTGGGATGGGCAGACTAGGTAGCAGGTGACAGGTGCTGTTCTTAGAGATCTACGCTGATGATGACGAAGACGAGCAGGAGGCTTTGCATACTAGTTTTCTTACTATATGTACTGGGTGTTCCGCTGTTATATCTGATTGAGGGTTGTAGTGAGGCTTTGATGTATGGATGATTCATGTTTGTATAAATCTACTTACGATGCTTATATGATGATTTTTCTGTTATGGAGCTTCACTATATATATTTCTCTATTGTATTTTATCCAAGCGCTGTGAGTTGTACGATAGAGGTTGCTGTTTTATTTTACCCTGACTATCGTCCATGACTACCTGGCACGCCTTTCAGCGCACTATTCCATTGTTTTGGTGCGGGAGTCATGGGCGGTCGTCACATTTGGTATCAGAGCTTTGGTTAATCGATTTTAGCCAACGCTCACTGACGCAACTACGTATGAGAGACGTAATTGTATTTTGATGGATAATTACTATATATCATATAGTAGCTTAGAAGGATTTGAACTCCTTATGCAGTTGTTTCTTAAGGTGTTCTAATCATTCTTATTGCAGATATTAAGGATGAGTCGAAGAGGGAGACCAGCTGCAAGGGAAGGCCGTGCTGATGAAGGGGCTGTTGATTATGGAACTATGTTCGAAGCGATGATGACTTCGATCATGAGAAGGATACCAGCCTCGGGATCATCAGTGGATGTGGGAGTTCAAGTCCAAGCTCCAAGGCCGGTGGATTTTGCTAAGCTTTGTAAGGATTATACTGCTCTTGGAGGAAAAGCTTTCTTGGGGACGGAGTCGACCATTGAGGTGCAGAGATGGATTGATGCATGTCGAAGAATCTTTGGTGATTTAGGGATTGAGGATGCAACTAAGAGGAAGCTTGCATCGAGACAGCTTCAAGGGAGAGCTGCGGATTGGTGGAATTCTATCACCATCGATACTCCAGAAGAAGAGATCACTTGGGAGCAATTCCAAGTTAGATTCGAAGCCAAGTTCATCTCTACGGCTCAGAAGTCTGTTTTGTTCAAGAGGTTTGTAGAGCTCAAGCAAGGTGGGAGACCAGTTCTTGAGTATATTTCTGAGTTCGAAGCTTTGTCCAAGTATGCTAGATCGTATATTGATTCTCCTTATCAGAAGAATGAGAAGTTTGTGACTGGTTTGGATGCTTATCTTGGGAGGCAGTTGGTGGATCATCTGGACGATCCATTTGAGAAGCTTGTGGAGAAAGCCCTTAGGCATGAGAGTTTGTTTCCTAAGGAAAGTTCTATTGTTGCTGTAACCAGGGAAGGATCTAAACCACACCAGAATGGCAATAAGAGGAGGAAGCAGCAGCAGCAGAAGGGTAAGGATGGCCAGAAGAAGCCGAAAGGCGAAGTGACTTGTTATAACTGCCAACAGAAGGGCCATCTTTACAAAGATTGTAAGAATCCCAAGGTGCCGGGAAAGTGTTATAACTGTGATAAGCTGGGACATATCAAGAAGGATTGCCCAGAGCCGAGGAAAGATAGGAAAATTGTGCAAGCTTATGCTTTGGGAGTTGTGCCGTCATCTTCAAAAGCTCCTACTGCTGAAGAGAAGGGGAAGAGTGTGGTGGTTCAAGGTACTCTTTCTATCTGTGGTGTTCCAGTTAGAGTGTTGTTTGATACTGGAGCGTCGCATTCTTTTGTTTGTAATGATTTGGTAGGCCGGTTAGGTTTGAAACCGGATATTGTTGATAGGCCATTGGTTGTGACTAATCCAGTCGGGGGTTCGTCATGTTTGTGTATGATATGCCGTGGTCTAGTTGTGTCGAGTCATGATTGCTCGTTTGTCTGTGATTGCTTTGTTCTGGACTTTGCGGGGTTCGGAATTATTTTGGGTATGGACTGGCTTAGGAAATATGCGGCAAGGATTGATTGTGAGAGGCTTGAGGTGACAGTCGGGAATGTGGAAGGGCGAAAGGTTGTGATACGATGTAAGCATGAGGAAGACGTCTTCATGAGCTTCATGTATTCGCTGGTTGTTCCACGGGGTGGACTGTCATCGGTGCCTATTGTGAATGGATTTGAGGATGTCTTTGACGAAGTCAAAGGGTTGCCGCCGCATAGGGAGATCGAGTTTCGTATCGATCTAGTTGAGGGAGCCAGACCTGTTGTGATGCCTCTTAGGCGGATGGCGCCTAGGGAGCAGCTAGAGTTGAGGGTGCAGGTTGATGACCTTTTGCAGAAAGGATTCATTCGGAGAAGTGTGTCCGAATGGGGTGCACCAGTTGTGTTCGCAACCAAAGCGGATGGATCGTTGAGGTTGTGTGTGGATTATCGTGAGCTGAATAAGTTGACTAAGAAGAACAAGTATCCATTGCCGAGAATAGATGACTTGTTTGATCAGCTTCACGAGGCCAAGGTGTTTTCTCAGATGGATTTGGCAACGGGATTTCACCAGCTGAGAGTGGCTAAGGATAGTGTGCCGAAGACTGCTTTCAGGACACCATCCGGTTTTTATGAGTGGCTGGTAATGCCGTTTGGGTTGACTAACGCACCAGCATATTTTGTGGATCTTATGAATAGAGTGTTCAGAGATCAGTTGAATAAGTTCGTGCTTGTGTTCGTGGATGATATTCTGATTTATTCCAGAACTGAGGAAGAGCACAAGACACACTTGAGGATTGTTTTGGGGATCTTACGGAAACATCAGCTGAAGGCTAAGTTTTCGAAGTGTCACTTCTGGAAGAGTGAAGTGAGGTTCTTAGGCCATGTTATCTCGGGAAATGGAATAGCGGTTGATCCCGCTAAGGTGGCAGCAATCCAGGATTGGGTTAGACCTAAGAATGCGTCTGATGTAAGAAGTTTTCTTGGATTAGCAGGATATTATCGTCGGTTTATTAAAGACTTTTCCAAGATAGCTGCACCGTTGACCGGATTGACGAAAAAGAACCAAGTGTTCAGATGGGATGATAAGTGTGAGCAAGCTTTCGTAATTCTGAAAGAGCGACTGACAAGTGCTCCTGTTTTGACTATTCCAAGTGGGAATGAAGAGATGGTGGTTTACACCGATGCATGTGGCACTGGACTTGGAGCAGTGCTAATGCAGAAGGATAAAGTTGTTGCGTATGCAAGTCGACAACTGAAGCCGCATGAAAGGAATTATCCGACTCATGATTTGGAGTTAGCGGCAATTGTGTTTGCTTTGAAGATATGGAGACATTATCTATTGGGAGTTAGATTCGAGTTGTTTACCGATCATAAGTCGTTGAAGTATCTGTTCTCCCAAAAGGATTTGAATCTTCGACAGCAACGGTGGTTAGAGTTTCTAGCATCTTATGATTTTGGTATAGCCTATACTCCGGGAAGAGGTAACGCAGTGGCTGATGCGTTAAGTCGAAGACATGCAGGATTGGGAACTATGTTTTCAGAATGGAAGAGTCTCGAGTATTTGGCTGGATTTGACTTCAGGCCTAGATGTGAATTGGAACCTGAGATGTTGGCAAATTTATCGATAAGACCTACTCTTGTGGAAAGGATTGGCGAGAGCCAAAAGCGAGACGATAAGCTTGTCAAGATTATCCAAGATTTGGAATCCGGATTGGACCCAGAGAAGGATAAGGGATTCGAGGTTGATCGAGAGGGTTGGCTTCGAAAGCAAGGACGGCTAGTTATTCCCGATGTAGATGGATTAAGAGATGAAGTTCTGAGGGAAAGTCATCACTCGAAGTTGACAATTCATCCAGGTGGAAATAAAATGTATCGGGATATGAAGAGAGCCTATTACTGGGAAGGTATGAAGAAGGATGTTGGAAATTTTATTTCCAAGTGTATGAACTGTCAGTTGGTGAAAGCTGAGCAGAAGAAGCCCAGTGGATTACTTCAGCCATTAGAGGTTCCTACATGGAAGTGGGAGCAAGCGTCGATGGACTTTATCGATGGTCTACCTAGGACAAGAGCAGGAAATGAAGGAATTTGGGTCATAGTAGATCGTTTGACTAAGAGTGCAAGATTCATTCCTGTTCGATCGACTAGGACTGCATCGAAGCTGGCTGAACTTTATGTTAAGTGGATAGTTCGATTCCATGGTGTTCCGAAGAGTATAGTGAGCGATCGGGACCCATTGTTCACTAGTGGATTTTGGAAGAGCTTCCAGGAAGTTTTGGGAACCGAGTTGTGTTTGAGTACAGCTTATCACCCTCAAACAGATGGTCAGACTGAAAGAGTCAACCGAGTTTTGGAAGATCTTCTCAGAGCTTGTGTTTTGGACTTCGGAGGATCATGGGAAGATCATCTTCATTTGGTGGAGTTTGCATATAATAACAGTTATCAGTCGAGTATTGGTATGGCACCATATGAGGCATTATATGGATGACCGTGTAACTCTACGACATGTTGGTTGGAAACTGGAGAAAAGCTGATACTTGGGCCAGAGATGATTCGACAGACTTCGGATTGTATAGAGATCATTCGGCAACGAATGAAAGAAGCCCAAGATCGTCAGAAGAGTTATGCCGATAATCGTCGAAAGGATTTGGAATTCGACGTAGGTGATATGGTTTTTGTGAAGATTTCTCCTTTGAAGAGTGTTATTAGATTCGGGAAGAAAGGGAAATTGACTCCGAGATTTGTTGGACCATTCCCGATTATCGAGCGGATTGGAGAGCTCGCTTATAGATTGGAGTTACCAGAAAAGATGGCGGGTGTGCACAATGTTTTTCATGTATCTTATCTACGGAAGTATGTGCATGACCCAACTACGGTGGTTTCTGCTGATAGCTGTGAAGACTTGAAGGTTGATCCAGTGGTTACGAGACCTCGTAAGCCGCTTCGTGTTGTTGAAACTGACACGAAACAGCTTAGGAGGAAGACGGTTATGTTGCTCAAGGTACAATGGAGTCATGATGTTAATGACTGTACGTGGGAAGAGGAAGAGAGGATGAAGGCAGCTCATCCTGGACTCTTCGAGGTATGGCCCTAAAGTGTCGTGACATCTCATGAATTTGTAGCTTGTTCTAAGTCTTAGAATTCTGCATGCTAGGCTAGAATTGGTTGCATGGTTTGTTGATTGCTTTGGATGGTAGGCATGCGGAATATCTTTGATTGCTGTTGTTTGTTTGGAATTTCGGGGCCGAAATTCCTAAGGGGGAGAGAATGTAACGACCCGTATTTTACGTGTTGATAGATCGTAGAATTTACAGGTCGTTAGTGTTGTTTATGTTATCTCTAGCCTGAGTCGTATGGAGAGTAACTCGTGTGTTTAAGCGTTGAGTTGTGACCGACTCATAGGCTTAGCCGAGTTAGGTCGTACACGAGTTACAACTTTAGTACGTTGACCGAGTTAAGATGGTGACCGACCTATAGTTATTGGCCGACTTAAGTAATGGACCGACCCAAGGAGGTTACCGACTTAGGCAGTGGGCGAGTTAAGACTTTGGAGCGACCTAGTAGTTAGCCGAGAGTTGCCGACTTAATGAGAGGAGATAGGTCGGTGGAGCGACATTATGAAGTTAGGTCGGCTATTCCGTGTCTAGTTAGGTTGCATAAGTGCTAAGTCGGCAGTGTGTGTTGGGTCAGCACTTGTATTAAGTCGTAAGTCGGCTAGGTGTTAGGGCAGACCATAGTGTTAGGTCGGTATGTGCTCTAGGTCGGCATCTCGTTAAGCCGATAGGTCGCGCAGTTGCAATATGTTAGGTCGTGTGCGTGCTTTGCCGTGTGTGTGTTGGGTCGTTGAGTCGGTAGGACGTTGAGTCGTAGGGTCGGCTTTGTAGTTAGGTCGGCCATGGGGATAAGTCGGCGAGAGTGTTAGGTCAGCAAGTGATAGGTCGGGGACGACCTAAGGGGCGGCCGACTTAAGGGTGATTTCAGCCTATAAATAGAGGGCTTTGGCTCATTTCTTTTTGGCACCAGTTTTTGAAGCAACGAAGTGCTGCCATTTTGGGAACTCGACTACAACATTTCTTCATCTTCTTTTCTCCATTCCAATCTAATTCTAACATCCATCCAAGATCGAAGATCGAGATTGAAGATCCAAGAGACAAAGTTGAAGATCTTCATCCAACGAAGCTAGATTTCATCGTTTTAAGCGAGATTTCGCCGGATCAAGCCTTGATCTTCGCTGTCCAGATCTGAAGTGTTTAGTTTTGAGGTGTTTAGCTGATTTGGTGAGTGGTAGTTATCTCTCACGCGGACCCAAAGGAGTATATTGGATTGGTGGTTTGTTGGAGTGTTGTAGATAGTGATTTTGTGCATTTTCCTTAGATCCAAGTATAGATCCATTGTTTGTGAAGATGTTTACCTATGCAAGCTCATTTATTAAGTTATAGAAACAAAACCCATGTTTTATATTTGCTAGATCTATGCTAAAAACCCATGATTCATATATGTTAGTTCTATGCTCATTTATTTACGAAATTGCCATTGTAGTTATGAATGCTTAATTAGATCTTGATTGAATACTTATTTGTTTGGATTAATGTTTGCCTTGATTGATTGTTGTGAATGAGCTATTTAGTTGATAGATTTGGACAAGTATGGTCAAAGATGATTCAAAAGCTACAGAAGAGGCTCTTGAATGGTGAAAGCTGCTAAAGGCATATGTGGCGGATGTGGAAGCTCATATGTATGGATTTGATGATGTTGAGATGGAACTTTGCCATGATGCGATGAGGCAAACCATGTTGTTGAGTTGAGACTTTGCTATGGTGTAACAAAGCGAAGTATGATGTGATGTAGACTTGGCGTAATCCAGGCAGGAATCATTCCAAGCATGTTGATAACTCGAGGGATGGTTCGAGTTGGTGGATAATGGATTGCTCGAGAGGTAGCTTGAGCTAGTATGAGGATAGTCACCAAGGAGGATGACTAGGAGGCTTGGATCTCATCGTTGTTGAAGGTTCTAGCATGCTCAAAACCAAGAGTACATGGGGTGCCCATAACGACTACAGGTAGGTAGTCGGGACAACCAAAAGACTACAGGTAGGTAGTCGAGTACTCTGGGCAAAGTAGATAAGTCCTAGGCACAAGGCAGTGTGCGGAGTTATGTCTGGAACCGGGGTTACCATTAGCCCTTGACGGATGGTCATTCAATCAACGGTAAAATCGAAGCAAGGATAACAGTGATAGCCAGAGTCATGGATGTTTGGACGTTTGGTTGTATCATCATTCGGTCTCAAGAGCGGTATTTTCTAGGTGCTTATCTGATCTTGGTTTAGGCCTTGGGGGTTTGTATTTGGAAAACATCGCCCTTGACTCGAGTGATTATTGCTTTACCTTAATTATCTACTATGTTATGCTTAATTCTTTTTGGTGTGTATCTGGGGGCTATCACTGTAGAAAGAGGTGGAGTGGGATGGTTTGGTTCCTATTCCTTTTATCCTTTATGCTCTTTTGGTATGTTTGATAGTTGATTTACTGCTCACTAAGACTTTGTCTGACTCAAGGTTTTATGTCTCCTCTTATTACCTTGGGCTGTTCATCCATGTTGGGATGGGCAGACTAGGTAGCAGGTGACAGGTGCTGTTCTTAGAGATCTACGCTGATGATGACGAAGACGAGCAGGAGGCTTTGCATACTAGTTTTCTTACTATATGTACTGGGTGTTCCGCTGTTATATCTGATTGAGGGTTGTAGTGAGGCTTTGATGTATGGATGATTCATGTTTGTATAAATCTACTTACGATGCTTATATGATGATTTTTCTGTTATGGAGCTTCACTATATATATTTCTCTATTGTATTTTATCCAAGCGCTGTGAGTTGTACGATAGAGGTTGCTGTTTTATTTTACCCTGACTATCGTCCATGACTACCTGGCACGCCTTTCAGCGCACTATTCCATTGTTTTGGTGCGGGAGTCATGGGCGGTCGTCACAGCTTTTGTATAAAGTATGTTTTTGTGGACGTGACTTCGTCGAGCCTCACACCCCGTGAATGGTCAAAACAGGAAAGAAGCAGTAAGGTTATGAGGGGTAGCTCCCTTTAGGGTATGTGCATTTCCTTCTGGATAGAGGTGGTATCATGGTATGGAGCCCAGATATTTAACCTATGTGGTTACTGCGAATTTATTACTTTGTGGTTGTTGGTTATCGGGATCCCGTGAGAAAGGTCGTTTACGATCGGGGAATGGCGTGCTCGTGTCAGTAGTTACCCAGTTAGGGGTAACCCGGCCTTGTGTTGGCAGAGTTCCGGTTTGGTTCTCGGGGATGTCCATCCAGGGGCATTCTTATGTGGCAATGGGAAGTTCCTTGGCCTGACCATTTGTTGGAAATCCAAAGAAACAATACGATCTTGTACGGATTTAGTTGTAGAACCTATCATTCACTTATGGTGGCGCCCCACTGTTTGGATGGTAGCTATAGTAGGCATAGTTCGAAATGTCTATGTTGGCTAAGATTTATATCTTTACTTTCGAAATGATTTTTACTACACTATGCACTAGTAATAATATCAAATGTTCTTTTTAATGCGTATCAAGCATCTTTGAATATCATAAGGAGAAATCTCCTCCGATTCTGCGTTTGCATTGTGTGTGTGTGCGGGAGGCCTTATGGTAGTCTCATTTTTCAAAAGCATTGCGTATTGACTTTAAAATTCTTTCTTTGATTGTTTTTATAAGATAAACTGTTTTTGTTGCTCACACCAGTCCCACGACTAATCCGGAGTTTATTGTTTCTTTCCTAAACTCTGGGTGCTCATTATATTTCCACACGAGCAGTCTAGAGTTGGGTTTTACAGATAGTTAGATATAGTGGATTATCTGGAGTTAGTTCAGTCTTTGGACCACACCAGTCTTGCTGAGCTTGGTGATATGTTATTGGGGGTTCGAGCTTCTGCTGGATTGATTCTTGGAGATGGAGTTGCGGTTCTCGGAGTTCTCTTTTGAAGACTATTTTAGAGTTATTTGTTCCGCTGCTAGACGTTATCTATTTTTCTTTTCCGCTGCTATTTATTGTATCATATCTCTGATGTATATTGATATCTATTGGATCATCTGTTGTATCAGATATGTTATCAAAGCTGTATATCAATGTATTATTCTTTTATTCCGCTGTGTTGTTTACTTAATGTTGTTATAAGCTCCGGCGAATCGGATTTGAACGGTCGAATCTATGGCATTCGAATACGATTTGAAGTATGGATGTCGATTTTCGAGCGGGCAAAATCCGTCTCGTTACACTATCCACATATGAAGCAATATTAGACTGCGAGAGGAGGGTCATTAAACTAGAGACATGTAGCAGTAGGACTCTCAAGGTTTCTAGCGACCCGCAAGGGTCAGTTTTGTTGAGCTTCCTTTATTCCTTCGATTCATCATCGGCATAGTTAGATTCAGTTCCCATCGTCATATATTTTCCAGACATCTTTGAGGAGGTTAGATGACTACCCTCTAAGAGAGAGATTGACTTCGGGATTTAATTGACTGATGAAGTTAGGCCAGTAGCATTACCCGTGAGGCACATGGAAACTAGAGAGGAAGGAGTTGAGAAAGCGGATTCGTGAGCTTTTAGAGAAAAGTTTCATAAGAAGGAGCATATCGGAGTGGGGAGCGCCAGTCGTCTTCGCTACCAAGGTGGATGGTTCCCTTTGACTTTACATAGACTATAGAGAATTAAATAAGCTCATGAAGAAGAACCGTTATCCACTTCCTAGGATACATGATCCTTTTGACCAGTAGATTGCTCTTCGGTATTTTCTTAGCTTGATTTAGCCACTGTATTTCATGAGCTTAGAGTCGATGATGATAGCATTGATAAAAAAGTACTTAAGACACCCGACGGATTTTTTAAGTGGTTGGTTATGCCTTTTGGGCTAACCGATACCCCAGCCTATTGTAGATTTGATGAGCCATGTTTTAAGAGATGTCCTAAATAAGTTCGCGGTGGTATTCATGGACGACATTTTGGTGTTTCCCAACAGTATGAAAGGGCATGTTATTCACCTAGAGGAGGTTCTTCATACTCTTCGCGTCCATCAGTTGAAGGCAAAATTCTTGAAGTAACAATCTTGGCAAAAGGAAGTGCGTTTTTTGGGGCATAGAGAAGATCTATACATGGAAGGAGTTTGAGAAAAGGTTTTGCACATTTAGGCTCGAATTGTGGAAATCCAAAGAGAGGTAGGTAAAGATTAGAGATCTATAATAAATTTAGTTGATAAGGAAAGAAGAAAGCCCATGTGTAGATAATTGCAGAAGTTATAACTGTTTCAGATATGTGGATTTATCGGTAGTACCTTTGAGTAGATATAAGCATACAAAAGGAATAGGAACAAAAGACTTTAGTAGGGAAATGAGATTTCCAAGGTTTAGGAATGGTACTCCTAGTGTAGTGAGAAGAAAATCCACCTTATGATTAGCTCAATAAAATATAATTGTTAGAATTGGAAATATTCGCTGTTAATATTTTCTTTTAGGAAATAAATATTGGGTTTCAAAAAAATGGTATGAAATTTAAATTGGTTTTTATATGGTGTAAATTTTGTGAAAAATGAAATTCTTCTAGAATTATAGAGCGTATATAGCTTGCCTGTTTCTTTGTAAATAAGCAAATATTTTAAATATAAAAACATAGAATGTATTAGGTATCAAAAACATAGGTTACAACATTTATTTTTGTAATTAATGTTTTTGTGGAAAATAAAGGGAGCATAGAGTATAACACTATTGTTATAGTAAGTGATTCCCAAGAGAAATGTTTTACATAGTACATGAGATTTATTAGTATTTATTGAAATCCATACACTAGTATTTTTGGGTTGTAGTGATGGTGTTTTACGCAACATCTGTTTTGACCCAAATAAAAATGTGTTTTGAAAGTAATTTCTAAGTATAAGAAATAAAATGGTTTGTAACGTACACTTATTGTTTTAATAAGTATAAGAAAATGTTTTCGAGTTATGGACATATTAAAAAAAGTTTTGAAGATGAGTTTTATTAAAAAGAATGGGTAAGTTGGATGTTAGAAAATATTTATCATGGGGAAATATAAACGTACTTTAATCTATTGGAATGAAAAGGATAATTGCATAATTTTCTATGGAACGAATAGAAATGTTTTGTGTAAGTTATAAGGAATATGTGAAAGAGATATACAAGGTGTGGGAAGCACCATATTTTGTATAGCCTATTTTAAAAAAATGAGTTCCTTGTATTTCACATAAACATGAAATCCTCTTTTAAAAGGTTCATAGAAGATTTTAGTGTCAATAATTTCTCATTAGAGAAAGCAGTTCTAATACATTAAGATATGATACTGTAAGGTGTAATAAGAAGATGTTTTCAAAACACATAAGGACATTTCAAAGATATTTTAAATGAAAAGAGTTGGTGAAAAAGTAAATTAGTTTTTGGAAATGAAAGACTTAATAAAAGTAAAATTTGAAAATCTAAATTTTTATAGAAAACTGTAAAGGTCTTTAAAATAAAAGATGGAATTAGTTTTAGACTTAGAATTTGGAAGTTTTCCCCGCTAGGTTTGGGAAATAATGTAAATTCAAAAGGCTGTAAAGATGCAAGTCCAAAAAAATAAAATATTGCAAGTCCAAAAAAATAAAATATTGAGTAACCAAGTATTTTGGAATTTAACAGAAACTTATAAATAACACTTTTAAAGGCAAAAAATTTTGGGATTTGATGTTTTAAAAATTTAGAAGCTTTAGTTTTTGAAATAAGATGATAAATACCAAACCAAACTTTAATGTGGAGTACATAGGAATCATTTCCTAAGGACTGATGGAAAAAGTGTAATGCTATATAGGAAATATTAGTAATTTCTTTTAAAAGTGATGGTAAAAGTTTCCGTGGAGTATATAAGACATTAGTGAGAACCAAGGATTGTCTTTTCACATATGTAAAGTATAGAAGAAAAATAAAGTGGTATTAGTAAGATAGTAAGACACAAATGGTTGAGGATATGTACTATTGATTTTGAGAAATTTGGAAAGCGCGTCTTCCTTTAGTAGAATTTACTTATAGTAGCAATCTTCAAGTTAGCATTGAAAGGCGCCTTTCAAAGCTCTTTATGGAAGACCGTGCAAGTCACCTTCGTGTTGGATAGAATCTACAGAGAGATTGTCTTAGTTCTGACATGGTTAAAGAGACTTCGGAGAAGACTAATTTGATTACGAGAAAATTCATATCTCATTTCCAGTTTTTGAATTTCCTATTTCCATCTTTAGTTTTGAATAGGTTCTTCCCTTTTTATCCTTTGGGAGGGTAGAACTTAGGATTTAACCTATGAATGGTAGGATTTAATGTAAACATGTTATTAGGACATGTTATGTATGATGGATGCTAGTGGCTGCAAGTATTTGCTAATGGATTCTAATGGACGCATATACTTACACTAGATATTATTATCTCTTAGGGATTGGCCTAATAGGATACTAGAGCATATGCATATGGATGTGTGTGTATTCGCTTTTATTTTATCTTTCACGGTTGCTATAAATGGATGATTATCACATGACTGTTGCATTTGGATGATGGTTGTAGCACACAGGTAGAACTATCAGTTATCATTAGAGAATTTTGCATTTATTTGGATACATAGCATGGACATGATTGCATAAAAGGAGGTTAACTGAATCAGTGGGCCACTTAATCTTTTGCATTAGTCAAGGACATCGATACTACACTAATTGCATAAGTGTCATAAATTGCATTAGAAAAACTTAAGGACAATGGATGAATGGGTGATGGTTGAGAAGTTGGTTGTAGAACTTGGATGAAAACATTTATTTCATTCTTCTGTCCTTAGGGATTTCGGGGATGAAATCACTTAAGGAGGGGAGAATGTGATAACCTAAAATTTAAGCTAAAATAATTAATCAACGAATTAAGTAAATGATAAAATAGCTTTGTGAGATTATCAAAATTGAGCTATTGGAGTCACACCATTGTGTTCGTGGCAATTTTTGGTCAATTTCCATATATAGAATGTTAGAATTCGAGCTAGAATGAAGAAGATACGAATTAAACAAGAAATCAGAAAAGAGAGAAAAAATATATAAAAACAAAAAAAGGGCTAGATCGACCGCCGGGTCGACCTAACCACTGCCTAGGTCGACATGCATGTTGCCCTGGGAGGGGGAAGGTCGACATGTAGGTCGACCCGCCCCTATTGATGAAAGAAGAATTAAATTCTTCAATTCGTTGCGATTTCTACACATCATTTTGGTTAATTCCTATCATCTGGTGCGTCCACGCTCCCATCCGACGGCTCCTATCAAGCCTATGACGTGGTTGCATCAAATCCAATCTCCAGATCCAGCGGTCTAAGATCCACAAGCGCCACAATAAATAAGACCCTAGGCCTTGCTATTTTTTTCATTCTAGATTTTTCTCCGTTTGGGTTCACCTTCTCAGGTAGGACCCAAAAAGTAATAATTTCCCAAGGAGAAAATCATTTAAAATTAAAATATTTAATACCCTTAAGTGGATCTGAGAAGACCAAGGGAAGAGCTAAGGACTACAGGTGAGTGATTAGTGATTATTTAGATTTTTAAATAATTTAAAATAATAGGGTTTCAAATAGTTGTAGTTTTTCTACGATTTTGGAATAACCTTTTTACCAGTTTATTTTCAATTTTGGATTTATTTTTCAGTCTATTTCCTTTTAGCTATTCTTTTCAGTTATTTGTAGTTAATTACCATTAATTATAGCTTTTCCATTCATTTACAGCTATTTAAAGTATTTATAATTTACTATTATTTACGTTTTATTTACAACTTTTCTACGTTTGGGATATTCTTCTGTAATTGTAAGTTTCTTTCTGTTTTTCCTTTTTGCGCGAATGTAATAGAATAGATTAAAACATGAATATGGACTAAATAATAAGAACATTAATATTACAGAAAATAAGATGTAAAATGTTAAGATTGTAACAAATTGGGCTTGGACTGAATTTAAGCCTAATTCTGATGTATAATTATGTTTCAAAAGAGTAAAAAGAGAAAGAAGCTTATTTTTATACTTAGATCTTGGGTTAAGTTAATAAGCAATATTATAGCATACATTATAATTAGAAACAGAACAGTAAAAGGCTTATTTTGAAACTTAGAATAAATTGATAAGAAAAGATAGCAAGGATAATCGTAGAGGCTTATTTAAACAATCTATACTAAGTTAATAAGCAAAAGTACGACTTGTACCGAAAGAATTCCCTATTTCTTATGGACACAGGTGTCCCACAATAGCCTGAAGCAAGGTGAGGGAATGCTTATGTTGTTTTGGGCGGATAAAAGGTCAATAATTAAAATTCCAAATCATGGGGATTTGGACAACGACGCAACTAAATTTTGTTTGACAGGGACCAGTACGAACAACATTCCCTATTTTCAATGGACAAAGGTGTCTCACAATAGCCTGAAGTGAGATAAGGGCACGCTTATGCTGTCTAGGATAAATAAAAGGTCAACAGAGGGAGCAACAAATAGTGTGAACCCAACAGTGGTCGAGCGTGCGGCCTCGGTGCAAGGGATATAATTCGCTATTGAGTTCTAAGCGCTTAGTAGGTGCCTTTCGTAGGCACTGGTGTCTAGCTCACAGTAGACACAATAGTATAAGGCCGATCAAAGGGTAGAATTAGGACTTCAAGCTAATTAAAGTAGGATTGGGAATTCAGCCTAATCGAAGCATTTATCTAAGACAAGTGCAAACAATGGAATTAATCTAATAGTTAAATCGTATTTATTTCTAGCTTTACCTTTCATTCTATTTCTTTATTTTCTTTTATACTATAAGTGTTGCAAGGTCTATTATCTTTACCTTGCTTAAGAATACTAACAATTACTATCATTCAACAGACTTTTAGTCTGACCCACTCCTTTATTTTTCCCTTTTCTGCCATAGGCTAGCAAAGGCAAGGACGGTAGATTATGGACACTTGGAGACTTCAGTGGTGGAGATTTTCTCATGTATTCATTTTCTTCACTTTTAGTTTTTAGCTTATTTGATGTACTGGTACTTTTTGAGGGATAGTTTTGTACTCTGACTTTTATGAGACCGAGGTTATGATTTTCATAAGACATGTATTGGCATTTTGAGATAACCTATGTACGATTTTATAACTCTATCTTATGTTTTTATTAAGTTAATGGTTTAATTTTTTCCGCCTTTTTTATCTATTTTGTTTTCGAATCTTAGTCTCTATATGTGTTAGCTATACCTACAACACACTTCATCTTTTAGTGTGTCCTAAGGGGTGTGGGGTGTTTCATAAATCCTTGTAATTATTATCACATAAGACATCATTTATTCTCTTGATTCATCATCAGCAGAGTTAGATTCATTTCCTATCGTCAGAGATTTTCCAGACGTATTTGAGGAGATTAGGGGACTACCCTCTAATGGAGAGCTTGAATTCAGAATTTAATTGACTAATAATGCTAGGCCAGTAGCATTACTCATGAGGCACATGGCACTTAGGGAGAGGAAGGAGTTGAGCAAGCAGGTTCGTGAGCTTTTGGAAAAAGTTTTCATAAGAAGGAGCATATCGGAGTGGGAAGCACCGATCGTCTTCGCTACTAAGGCGGATGGTTCCCTTCGACTTTGTGTAGACTATAGAGAATTAAATAAGCTCACAAAGAAGAACCGTTATCCATTTCCTAGGATAAATGATTTTTTGACCAGTTGGTTGTCTCATTGGTATTCTCTCAGCTTGATTTAGCCACTGGATTTCATTAACTTAGAGTCGATGACGATAGCAACGATAAAATCGCATTTAGGACACCCGATAGATTTTTTTTAGTGGTTAGTTATGCCTTTTGGGCTAACCGATACCCCAACATATTTTGTAGATTTGATCAGCCATGGTTTTAGAGATATTCTAAATAAGTTTGTGGTGGTATTCATGGACGACATTTTGGTGTTTTCCAAGAGTATGGAAGAGCATGTTATTCATCTAAAGGAGGTTCTTCATACACTTCGCGTTCATTAGTTGAAGGCAAAATTCTTGAAGTAACAATCTTGGCAAAAGGAAGTGCGTTTCTTGGGGCATAGAGAAGGTCTAACATGGAAGTAGTTTGAGAAAAGGTTTTGTACATTTAGGCTTGAATTGTGGAAATCCAAAGAGAGGTAGTTAAAGATTAGAGATGTATGATAAATTCACTTTATAAGAAAAGTAGAAAACCCATGTGTAGATAATTGCAAAAATTATAACTGTTTCAAATAAGTGGATTTATCGGTAGTACCTTTGAGTAGATATAAGCATACAAGAGGAATAGGAACAAAAGACTTTAGTAGGGAAATGAGATTTCCAAGGTTTAGGAATGGTACTCCTAGGGTGGTAAGAAGAAAATCCACCTTATGATTAGCTCAATAAAATATAACTGTTAGAACTGAAAATTTTCTTTGTTAATATTTTCTTTTAGGAAATAAATATTGGGTTTCTAAAAATGGTACGAATTTTAAATTGGTTTTTATATGGTGTAAATTTCGTTAAAAATAAAATTCTTCTATAAATATAGAGCCTATATAGCTCGCTTGTTTCTTTGTAAGTAAGCAAAGATTTTAAATATTAAAACATAGGGCGTATTAAGTATCAAAAACGTAGGTTACAACATTTATTGTTGTAATAGATGTTTTTGTGGAAAATATAGGGAGCATAGACTATAACACTATTGTTATAGTAAGTGACTCCCAAGAGAAATGTTTTTACATAGCATATGAGATTTATTAGTATTTATTGAAATCCATACACTAGTATTTTTGAGCTGTAGTGATGGTGTTTTACGCAACATCTGTTTTGACCCGAATAAAAATATATTTTAAAAGTAATTTCTAAGTATAAGAAATAAAATGGTTTGTAAAGTACATTTGTTGTTTTAATATGTATAAGGAAATGTTTTCTAGTTATGGATATATTAAAACAATTTTGAAGATGAGTTTTTTTGAAAAAAATGGGTAAGTTAGATATTAGAAAATATTTATCATGGGAGAATATAAACATACTTTAATATGTTGGAATGAAATGAATAATGGCATAATTTTCTATGGAACCAATAATAATGTTTTTTGTAAGTTATAAGGAATATGTGAAATAGATATACAAGGTATGGGAAGCACCATATTTTGTATTGCCTATTTTGAAAAAAATATAATAATTTCCTTGTAATTTCATATAAATATGAAATCCTCTTTTAAAAGGTTCACAGAAGATTTTAGCGTCAATAATTTCTCATTAGAGAAAGCAGTTCCAATACATTAAGATATGATACTGTGAGGTGTAATAAGAAGATGTTTTGAAAACACATAAGGACATTTCAAAGATATTTTAAAAGAAAAGGGTTTGTTGAAAAAGTAAATTAGTTTTTGGAAATGAAAGACTAAATAAAAGTAAAATTTGAAAATCCAAATTTTTATAGAAAAATGTAAAGGTCTTTAAAAGAAAATGTGGAATTAGTGTTAGACTTATAATTTGGAAGTTTTCCCCTCTAGGTTTGGGAAATAATGTAAATTCAAAAAGTTGAAAGGATGCAAGTCTAGAAGAATAGAATATTGAGTAACCAAGTATTTTTGAATTTAATAAAAACTTGAAAATAACACTTTTAATGACAAAAATTTTTGGGATTTGATGTTTCAAAAATTTAGCTTTAGTTTTAGAAATAAGATGATAAATACCAAACCAAGCTCTTATTGTAGAGTAGATAGGAATCATTTCCTAAGGAGTGACGGAAAAAGTGCAAAGCTATAAAGGAAATATCAGTAATCGCTTTTAAAAGTAATGATGGAAGTTTCCGTGGAGTATATGAAACATTAATGAGAACCTAGGATTGTCGCTTCATGTGTGTAGATTATAGAAGAAAAATAAAGTGATATTAGTAAGATAGTAAGACACACGTGGTTGAGGATGTGTATTCTTGATTTTGAGAAATCTGGAAAGAGCATCTTCCTTTAGTGGAATTTACGTATAGTAACAGTCTTCAAGTTAGCATTGGAATGGCACGTTTCGAAGCTCTTTTTGGAAGACCGTGCAAGTCGCCTTCGTGTTGAATAGAGTCTACAGGGAGATTACCTTGGTTCCGACACGGTTAAAGAGACTTCGGAGAAGGATAATTTGATTAGGAGAAAATTCATATCTCATATCCACATCTCTTTGATAATAAGTTTTCGAATTTCCTATTTCTATCTTTAGTTTTGAATAGGTTCTCTCATTTATTATTCTTTGGGAGGGTAGAACTTAGGATTTAACCTATGGATGGTAGGATTTAATATAAACATATTATTAGAACATTTTATGTATGATGGATGCTAGTGGCTGCAA